>OU744316.1:71437856-72057717 GCA_916610145.1 Eristalis arbustorum
ATACCATGCCATAAAGACCACTGGCAGATGGGCAAAAGAGTGGGAGACAGTGACCTGAAATGACTAATTGTGAAAAATCACCAATATCTGGTATATGGTGCCATCTCAACGTCATAGATGAAAACTAACGCTTACCACGGATTCGCAGGAAATGACTAGACGCTTCGATTAAGCTATGAAACATGCCTTAAAGACCACTGGCAGATGGGCAAAAGAGTCGGAGAAAGTGTCCGAAATCACTAATTGTGCAAGATCGACAATATTTGGTGTGTGGTGCCATTTCGCCTACCTATGTGTCCACTAAACCTTTTCACGCATTCATATAGAATGAAGGGACGCTTCTTTTGAGCCATATACCATGCCGTTACGACCACTAGAAGATGGGCAAAATAGTCGGAGAAAGTGACCTGAAATCACTAATTGTGCAAAATCGACAATATTTGGTGTGTTGTGCCGTTTCGTCTACCTATGTGTCCACTAAACCTTTTCACGCATTCATATGGGATGAAGGGACGCTTCTTTTGAGCTATATACCATGCCGTTACTACCACTAGAAGATGGGCAAAAGAGTGGGAGACAGTGACCTGAAATGACTAATTGTGAAAAATCACCAATATCTGGTATATGGTGCCATCTCAACGTCATAGATGACAACTAACGCTTACCACGGATTCGCAGGAAATGACTAGACGCTTCGATTAAGCTATGAAACATGCCTTAAAGACCACTGGCAGATGGGCAAAAGAGTCGGAGAAAGTGTCCGAAATCACTAATTGTGCAAGATCGACAATATTTGGTGTGTGGTGCCGTTTCGCCTACCTATGTGTCCACTAAACCTTTTCACGCATTCATATAGGATGAAGGGACGCTTCTTTTGAGCTATATACCATGCCGTTACTACCACTAGAAGATGGGCAAAAGAGTCGGAGAAAGTGTCCGAAATCACTAATTGTGCAAAATCGACAATATTTGGTGTGTTGTGCCGTTTCGTCTACCTATGTGTCCACTAAACCTTTTCACGCATTCATATGGGATGAAGGGACGCTTCTTTTGAGCTATATACCATGCCATAAAGACCACTGGCAGATGGGCAAAAGAGTGGGAGACAGTGACCTGAAATGACTAATTGTGAAAAATCACCAATATCTGGTATATGGTGCCATCTCAACGTCATAGATGACAACTAACGCTTACCACGGATGCACAGGAAATGACAAGACGCTTCGATTAAGCTATGAAACATGCCTTGAAGACCACTGGCAGATGGGCAAAAGAGTCGTAGAAAGTGTCTGAAATCACTAATTGTGCAAAATCGAATAATATCTGGTGTGTGGGGCCATCTCAACGTCCTGGTTGACGACTAACGCTTACAACGGATGCACAGGAAATGACAAGACGCCTCGATTGAGCTATGAAACATGCCTTAAAGACCACTAGAAGATGGGCAAAAGAGTCGGAGAAAGTGTCCGAAATCACTAATTGTGCAAGATCGACAATATTTGGTGTGTGGTGCCATTTCGCCTACCTATGTGTCCACTAAACCTTTTCACGCATTCATATAGAATGAAGGGACGCTTCTTTTGAGCCATATACCATGCCGTTACGACCACTAGAAGATGGGCAAAAGAGTCGGAGAAAGTGTCCGAAATCACTAATTGTGCAAAATTGACAATATTTGGTGTGTTGTGCCGTTTCGTCTACCTATGTGTCCACTAAACCTTTTCACGCATTCATATGGGATGAAGGGACGCTTCTTTTGAGCTAAATACCATGCCATAAAGACCACTGACTAACCACTGACCACTGACTAACGCTTACAACGGATGCACAGGAAATGACAAGACGCCTCGATTGAGCTATGAAACATGCCTTAAAGACCACTAGAAGATGGGCAAAAGAGTCGGAGAAAGTGTCCGAAATCACTAATTGTGCAAGATCGACAATATTTGGTGTGTGGTGCCGTTTCGCCTACCTATGTGTCCACTAAACCTTTTCACGCATTCATATAGGATGAAGGGACGCTTCTTTTGAGCTATATACCATGCCGTTACTACCACTAGAAGATGGGCAAAAGAGTCGGAGAAAGTGTCCGAAATCACTAATTGTGCAAAATCGACAATATTTGGTGTGTTGTGCCGTTTCGTCTACCTATGTGTCCACTAAACCTTTTCACGCATTCATATGGGATGAAGGGACGCTTCTTTTGAGCTAAATACCATGCCATAAAGACCACTGGCAGATGAGCAAAAGAGTGGGAGAGAGTGACCTGAAATGACTAATTGTGAAAAATCACCAATATCTGGTATATGGTGACATCTCAACGTCAACGCCTACCTATGTGTCCACTAAACCTTTTCACGCATTCATATAGGATGAAGGGACGCTTCTTTTGAGCTATATACCATGCCGTTACTACCACTAGAAGATGGGCAAAAGAGTCGGAGAAAGTGTCCGAAATCACTAATTGTGCAAGATCGACAATATTTGGTGTGTGGTGCCGTTTCGCCTACCTATGTGTCCACTAAACCTTTTCACGCATTCATATAGGATGAAGGGACGCTTCTTTTGAGCTATATACCATGCCGTTACTACCACTAGAAGATGGGCAAAAGAGTCGGAGAAAGTGTCCGAAATCACTAATTGTGCAAAATCGACAATATTTGGTGTGTTGTGCCGTTTCGTCTACCTATGTGTCCACTAAACCTTTTCACGCATTCATATGGGATGAAGGGACGCTTCTTTTGAGCTAAATACCATGCCATAAAGACCACTGGCAGATGAGCAAAAGAGTGGGAGACAGTGACCTGAAATGACTAATTGTGAAAAATCACCAATATCTGGTATATGGTGCCATCTCAACGTCATAGATGACAACTAACGCTTACCACGGATGCACAGGAAATGACAAGACGCTTCGATTAAGCTATGAAACATGCCTTGAAGACCACTGGCAGATGGGCAAAAGAGTCGTAGAAAGTGTCTGAAATCACTAATTGTGCAAAATCGAATAATATCTGGTGTGTGGGGCCATCTCAACGTCCTGGTTGACGACTAACGCTTACAACGGATGCACAGGAAATGACAAGACGCCTCGATTGAGCTATGAAACATGCCTTAAAGACCACTAGAAGATGGGCAAAAGAGTCGGAGAAAGTGTCCGAAATCACTAATTGTGCAAGATCGACAATATTTGGTATATGGTGCCGTTTCGCCTACCTATGTGTCCACTAAACCTTTTCACGCATTCATATAGGATGAAGGGACGCTTCTTTTGAGCTATATACCATGCCGTTACTACCACTAGAAGATGGGCAAAAGAGTCGGAGAAAGTGTCCGAAATCACTAATTGTGCAAAATCGACAATATTTGGTGTGTTGTGCCGTTTCGTCTACCTATGTGTCCACTAAACCTTTTCACGCATTCATATGGGATGAAGGGACGCTTCTTTTGAGCTATATACCATGCCATAAAGACCACTGGAGACAGTGACCTGAAATGACTAATTGTGAAAAATCACCAATACCTGGTATATGGTGCCATCTCAACGTCATAGATGACAACTAACGCTTACCACGGATGCACAGGAAATGACAAGACGCTTCGATTGAGCTATGAAACATGCCTTAAGGACCACTGGCAGATGGGCAAAAGAGTCGGAGAAAGTGTCCGAAATCACTAATTGTGCGAAATCGACAATATCTGGTGTGTGGTGCCGTTTCGTCTACCTATGTGTCCACTAAACCTCTTCACGCATTCATATGGGATGAGGGGACGCTTCTTTTGAGCTATATACCATGCCGTTACGACCGCTAGAAGATGGGCAAAAGAGTCGGAGAAAGTGACCTGAAATGACTAATTGTGAAAAATCACCAATATCTGGTATATGGTGCCATCTCAACGTCCTAGATGACGACTAACGCTTACCACGGATGCACAGGAAATGACAAGACGCTTCGATTGAGCTATGAAAAATGCCTTAAAGACCACCGGCTGATGGGCAAAAGAGTCGGAGAAAGTGTCCGAAATCACGAATTGTGCAAAATCGACAATATCTGGTGTGTGGTGCCGTTTCGTCTACCTATGTGTCCACTAAACCTCTTCACGCATTAATATGGGATGAAGGGACGCTTCTTTTGAGCTATATACCATGCCATAAAGACCACTGGCAGATGGGCAAAAGAGTCGGAGAAAGTGACCTGATATGACGAATTGTGAAAAATTGCATATATCTGGTACATGGTACCATCTCAACGTCCTAGATGACGACTAACGCTTACCACGGATGCACAGGAAATGACAAGACGCTTCGATTGAGCTATGAAACATGCCTTAAAGACCACTGGCAGATGTGCAAAAGAGTCGGAGAAAGTGTCCGAAATCACTAATTGTGCAATATCGACAATATCTGGTGTGTGGTGCCGTTACGTCTACCTATGTGTCCACTAAACCTTTTTACGCATTCATATAGGATGAAGGGACACTTCTTTTGAACCATATACCATGCCGTTACGACCGCTAGAAGATGGGCAAAAGAGTCGGAGAAAGTGACCTGAAATGACTAATTGTGAAAAATCACCAATATCTGGTATATGGTGCCATCTCAACGTCCTAGATGACGACTAACGCTTACCACGGATGCACAGGAAATGACAAGACGCTTCGATTGAGCTATGAAACATGCCTTAAAGACCACTGGCAGATGGGCAAAAGAGTCGGAGAAAGTGTCCGAAATCACTAATTGTGCAAAATCTACAATATCTGGTGTGTGGTGCCGTTTCGTCTACCTATGTGTCCACTAAACCTCTTCACGCATTCATATGGGATGAGGGGACGCTTCTTTTGAGCTATATACCATACCATAAAGACCACTGGCAGATGTGCAAAAGAGTGGAAGAAAGTGACCTGATATGACTAATTGTGAAAAATCGCATATATCTGATACATGGTGCCATCTCAACGTCCTAGATGACGACTTACGCTTACCACATATGCACAGGAAATTACAAGACGCTTCGATTGAGCTATGAAACATGCCATAAAGACCACTGGCAGATGGGCAAAAGAGTCGGAAAAAGTGTCCGAAATCACTAATTGTGCAAAATCGACAATATCTGGTGTGTGGTGCCGTTTCGTCTACCTATGTGTCCACTTAATCTTTTTACGCATTCATATAGGATGAAGGGACACTTCTTTTGAACCATATACCATGCCGTTACTACCGCTAGAAGATGGGCAAAAGAGTCGGAGAAAGTGACCTGAAATGACTAATTGTGAAAAATCACCAATATCTGGTATATGGTGTCATCTCAACGTTCTATATGACGACTAACGCTTACCACTGATGTACAGGAAATGACAAGACGCTTCGATTGAGCTATGAAACATGCCATAAAGACCACTGGCAGATGGGCAAAAGAGTCGGAGAAAGTGTCCGAAATCACTAATTGTGCAAAATCGACAATATCTGGTGTGTGGTGCCGTTTCGTCTACCTATGAGTCCACTAAGCCTTTTCACGCATTAATATGGGATGAAGGGACGCTTCTTTTGAGCTATATACCATGCCGTTACGACCACTAGAAGATGGGCAAAAGAGTCGGAGAAAGTGACCTGATATGACTAATTGTGAAAAATCGCATATATCTGGTACATGGTACCATCTCAACGTTCTAGATGACGACTAACGCTTACCACGGATGTACAGGAAATGACAAGACGCTTCGATTGAGCTATGAAACATGCCATAAAGACCACTGGATGATGGGCAAAAGAGTCGGAGAAAGTGTCCTGAAATGACTTATTGTGAAAAAGCGCATATATCTGGTACATGGTACCATCTCAACGTCCTAGATGACGGATAACTCTAATCACGGATGGACAGAAAATGACAAGACGCTTCGATTGAGCTATGAAACATGCTACTACGCCCACTGGCAGATGGGCTAAAGAGTCGGAGAAAGTGTCCTGAAATCACCAACTGTGCAAAATCGACAATATCTGGTGTGTGGTGCCGTTTCGTCTACCTATGTGTCCACTAAACCTTTTCACGCATTCATATGGGATGAAGGGACGCTTCTTTTGAGCTATATACCATGCCATAAAGACCACTGGCAGATGGGCAAAAGAGTCGGAGAAAGTGACCTGATATGACTAATTGTAAAAAATCGATTATATCTGGTACATGGTACCACCTCAACGTCCTAGATGAGGACTAACGCTTACAACGGATGCACAGGAAATGACAAGACGCTTCGATTGAGCTGTGAAACATGCCATAAAGACCACTGGCAGATGGGCAAAAGCGTCGGAGAAAGTGTCCTCAAATCACCAACTGTGCAAAATCGACAATATCTGGTGTGTGGTGCCGTTTCGTCTACCTATGTGTCCACTAAACCTTTTCACGCATTCATATGGGATGAAGGGACGCTTCTTTTGAGCTATATACCATGCCATAAAGACCACTGGCAGATGGGCAAAAGAGTCGGAGAAAGTGACCTGATATGACTAATTGTAAAAAATCGATTATATCTGGTACATGGTACCACCTCAACGTCCTAGATGAGGACTAACGCTTACCACGGATGCACAGGAAATGACAAGACGCTTCGATTGAGCTATGAAACTTGCCATAAAGACCACTGGCAGATGGGCAAAAGAGTCGGAGAAAGTGTCCGAAATCACTAATTGTGCAAAATCGACAATATCTGGTGTGTGGTGCCGTTTCGTCTACCTTTGTGTCCACTTAATCTTTTTACGCATTCATATAGGATGAAGGGACACTTCTTTTGAACCATATACCATGCCGTTACTACCGCTAGAAGATGGGCAAAAGAGTCGGAGAAAGTGACCTGAAATGACTAATTGTGAAAAATCACCAATATCTGGTATATGGTGTCATCTCAACGTCATAGATGACGACTAACGCTTACCACTGATGTACAGGAAATGACAAGACGCTTCGATTGAGCTATGAAACATGCCATAAAGACCACTCGCAGATGGGCAAAAGAGTCGGAGAAAGTGTCCGAAATCACTAATTGTGCAAAATCGAATAATATCTGGTGTGTGGTGCCGTTTCGTCTACCTATGTGTCCACTTAACCTTTTCACGCATTCATAAATGATGAAGGGACGCTTCTTTTGTGCCATATACCATGCCCCTACGATCACTAGAAGATGGGCAAAATAGTCGGAGAAAGTGACCTGAAATCACTAATTGTGCAAAATCGACAATATTTGGTGTGTTGTGCCGTTTCGTCTACCTATGTGTCCACTAAACCTTTTCACGCATTCATATGGGATGAAGGGACGCTTCTGTTGAGCTATATACCATGCCATAAAGACCACTGGCAGATGGGCAAAAGAAAGGGAGAAAGTGACCTGATATGACTAATTGTGAAAAATCACCAATATCTGGTATATGGTGCCATCTTAACGTCATAGATGAAAACTAACGCTTACCACGGATGCACAGGAAATGACAAGACGCTTCGATTGAGCTTTGAAACATGCTACTACGCCCACTGGAAGATGGGCAAAAGAGTGGCAGAAAGTGACCTGATATGACTAATTGTGAAAAATCACCAATATCTGGTATATGGTGCCATCTTAACATCATAGATGACAACTAACCCTTACCACGGATGCACAGGAAATGACAAGACGCTTCGATTGAGCTATGAAACATGCCTTAAAGACCACTAGCAGATGGGCAAAAGAGTCGGAGAAAGTGTCCGAAATCACTAATTGTGCAAGATCGACAATATTTGTGTGTGGTGCCGTTTCGTCTACCTATGTGTCCACTAAGCCTTTTCACGCATTCATATGGGATGAAGAGACGCTTCTTTTGAGCTATATACTATGCCATAAAGACCACTGGCAGATGGGCAAAAGAGTGGGAGACAGTGAGCTGAAATGACTAATTGTGAAAAATTACCAATATCTGGTATATGGTGCCATCTTAACGTCCTAGATGACGACTAACGCTTACCACGGATGCACAGGAAATGACAAGACGCTTCGATTGAGCTATGAAACATGCTACTACGTCCACTGGAAGATGGGCAAAAGAGTCGGAGAAAGTGACCTGAAATGACTAATTGTGAAAAAACACCAATATCTGGTATATGGTGCCATCTCAACGTCCTAGATGACGACTAACGCTTACCACGGATGCACAGGAAATGACAAGACGCTTCGATTGAGCTATGAAACATGCCATAAAGACCACTGGCAGATGGGCAAAAGAGTGGGAGACAGTGACCTGAAATTACTAATTGTGAAAAATCACCAATATCTGGTATATGGTGCCATCTTAACGTCATAGATGACAACTAACGCTTACCACGGATGCACAGGAAATGACAAGACGCTTCGATTGAGCTATGAAACATGCCATAAAGACCACTGGCAGATGAGCAAAAGAGTGGGAGACAGTGACCTGAAATGACTAATTGTGAAAAATCACCAATATCTGGTATATGGTGCCATCTCAACGTCCTAGATGACGACTAACGCTTACCACGGATGCACAGGAAATGACAAGACGCTCCGATTGAGCTATGAAACATGCCATAAAGACCACTGGCAGATGGGCAAAAGAGTGGGAGACAGTGACCTGAAATTACTAATTGTGAAAAATCACCAATATCTGGTATATGGTGCCATCTCAACGTCATAGATGACAACTAACGCTTACCACGGATGCACAGGAAATGACAAGACGCTTCGATTGAGCTATGAAACATGCCATAAAGACCACTGGCAGATGAGCAAAAGAGTGGGAGACAGTGACCTGATATGACTAAGTGTGAAAAATCACCAATATCTGGTATATGGTGCCATCTTAACGTCCTAGATGACGAATAACGCTTACCACGGATGCACAGGAAATGACAATACGCTTCGATTGAGCTATGAAACATGCTACTACGCCCACTGGCAGATGGGCAAAAGAGTGGGAGAAATTTACCTGATATGACTAATTGTGAAAAATCACCAATATCTGGTATATGGTGCCATCTCAACGTCATAGATGACAACTAACGCTTACCACGGATGCACAGGAAATGACAAGACGCTTCGATTGAGCTATTAAACATGCCATAAAGACCACTGGCAGATGGGCAAAAGAGTGGGAGACAGTGACTTGAAATGACTAATTGTGAAAAATCACCAATATCTGGTATATGGTGCCATCTCAACGTCCTAGATGACGACTAACGCTTACCACGGATGCACAGGAAATGACAAGACGCTTCGATTGAGCTATGAAACATGCCATAAAGACCACTAGAAGATGGGCAAAAGAGTCGGAGAAAGTGACCTGATATGACTAATTGTGAAAAATCACCAATATCTGGTATATGGTGCCATCTTAACGTCATAGATGACAACTAACGCTTACCACGGATGCACAGGAAATGACAAGACGCTTCGATTGAGCTATGAAACATGCTACTACGCCCACTGGCAGATGGGCAAAAGAGTGGGAGAAAGTGACCTGATATGACTAATTGTGAAAAATCACCAATATCTGGTATATGGTGCCATCTCAACGTCATAGATGACAACTAACGCTTACCACGGATGCACAGGAAATGACAAGACGCTTCTATTGAGCTATGAAACATGCTACTACGCCCACTGGAAGATGGGCAAAAGAGTGGGAGAAAGTGACCTGATATGACTAATTGTGAAAAATCGACAATATCTGGTGTGTGGTGCCGTTTGGTCTACCTATGTGTCCACTAAACCTTTTCACACATTCATATGGGATGAAGGGACGCTTCTTTTGAGCTATATACCATGCCAGAAAGACCACTGGCAGATGGGCAAAAGAGTGGGAGACAGTGACCTGAAATGACTTATTGTGAAAAATCACCAATATCTGATATATGGTGCCAACTCAACGTCATAGATGACAACTAACGCTTACCACGGATGCACAGGAAATGACAAGACGCTTCGATTAAGCTATGAAACATGCCTTAAAGACCACTGGCAGATGGGCAAAAGAGTGGGAGACAGTGACCTGAAATGACTTATTGTGAAAAATCACCAATATCTGGTATATGGTGCCATCTCAACGTACTAGATGACGACTAACGCTTACCACGGATGCACAGGAAATGACAAGATGCTTCGATTGAGCTATGAAACATGCCATAAAGACCACTGGCAGATGGGCAAAAGAGTGGGAGACAGTGACCTGATATGACTAATTGTGAAAAATCACCAATATCTGGTATATGGTGCCATCTTAACGTCCTAGATGACGAATAACGCTTACCACGGATGCACAGGAAATGACAAGACGCTTCGATTGAGCTATGAAACATGCTACTACGCCCACTGGCAGATGGGCAAAAGAGTGGGAGAAAGTGACCTGATATGACTAATTGTGAAAAATCACCAATATCTGGTATATGGTGCCATCTCAACGTCATAGATGACAACTAACGCTTACCACGGATGCACAGCAAATGACAAGACGCTTCGATTGAGCTATGAAACATGCCTTAAAGACCACTGGCAGATGGGCAAAAGAGTCGGAGAAAGTGTCCGAAATCACTAATTGTGCAAGTTCGACACGGATGCACAGGAAATGACAAGACGCTTCGATTGAGCTATGAAACATGCCTTGAAGAACACTGGCAGACGGGCAAAAGAGTCGGAGAAAGTGTCTGAAATCACTAATTGTGCAGAATCGAATAATATCTGGTGTGTGGTGCCATCTCAACGTCCTAGATGACGACTAACGCTTACCACGGATGCACAGGAAATGACAAGACGCTTCGATTGAGCTATGAAACATTCCTTAAAGACCACTGGCAGATGGGCAAATGAGTGGGAGAAAGTGTCCGAAATCACTAGTTGTGCAAGATCGACAATATTTGGTGTGTGGTGCCGTTTCGTCTACCTATGTGTCCACTAAACCTTTTCACGCATTCATATGGGATGAAGGGACGCTTCTTTTGAGCTATATACCATGCCAGAAAGACCACTGGCAGATGGGCAAAAGAGTGGGAGACAGTGACCTGAAATGACTTATTGTGAAAAATCACCAATATCTGGTATATGGTGCCATCTCAACGTCATGGATGACAACTAACGCTTACCACGGATGCACAGGAAATGACAAGACGCTTCGATTAAGCTATAAAACATGCCTTAAAGACCACTGGCAGATGGGCAAAAGAGTCGGAGAAAGTGTCCGAAATCACTAATTGTGCAAGATCGACAATATTTGGTGTGTGGTGCCATTTCGCCTACCTATGTGTCCACTAAAAATTTTCACGCATTCATATAGAATGAGGGGACGCTTCTTTTGAGCCATATACCATGCCGTTACGACCACTAGAAGATTAGCAAAATAGTCGGAGAAAGTGACCTGAAATCACTAATTGTGCAAAATCGACAATATTTGGTGTGTTGTGCCGTTTCGTCTACCTATGTGTCCACTAAACCTTTTCACGCATTCATATGGGATGAAGGGACGCTTCTTTTGAGCTATATACCATGCCATAAAGACCACTGGCAGATGGGCAAAAGAGTGGGAGACAGTGACCTGAAATGACTAATTGTGAAAAATCACCAATATCTGGTATATGGTGCCATCTCAACGTCATAGATGACAACTAACGCTTACCACGGATGCACAGGAAATGACAAGACGCTTCGATCAAGCTATGAAACATGCCTTGAAGACCACTGGCAGATGGGCAAAAGAGTCGTAGAAAGTGTCTGAAATCACTAATTGTGCAAAATCGAATAATATCTGGTGTGTGGTGCCATCTCAACGTCCTGGATGACGACTAACGCTTACCACGGATGCACAGGAAATGACAAGACGCCTCGATTGAGCTATGAAACATGCCTTAAAGACCACTAGAAGATGGGCAAAAGAGTCGGAGAAAGTGTCCGAAATCACTAATTGTGCAAGATCGACTATATTTGGTGTGTGGTGCCGTTTCGCCTACCTATGTGTCCACTAAACCTTTTCACGCATTCATATAGGATGAAGGGACGCTTCTTTTGAGCTATATACCATGCCGTTACGACCACTAGAAGATGGGCAAAAGAGTCGGAGAAAGTGTCCGAAATAACTAATTGTGCAAAATCGACAATATTTGGTGTGTTGTGCCGTTTCGTCTACCTATGTGTCCACTAAACCTTTTCACGCATTCATATGGGATGAAGAGACGCTTCTTTTGAGCTATATACCATGCCATAAAGACCACTGGCAGATGGGCAAAAGAGTGGGAGACAGTGACCTGAAATGACTAATTGTGAAAAATCACCAATATCTGGTATATGGTGCCATCTCAACGTCATAGATGACGACTTACGCTTACCACGGATGCACAGGAAATGACAAGACGCTTCGATTGAGCTATGAAACATGCTACTACGACCACTGGCACATGGGAAACAGAGTCGGAGAAAGTGACCTGATATGACTAATTGCGAAAAATCGCCTGTTTCTGGTATATGGTGCCATTTCGTCTACCTATGTGTCCACTAAACCTTTTCACGCATTCATATAGGATGAAGGGACGCTTCTTTTGAGCCATATACCATGCCCTTACGATCACTAGAAGATGGGCCGGAGAAAGTGACCTGAAATGACTAATTGTGAAAATCACCAATATCTGGTATATGGTGCCATCTCAACGTCCTAGATGACGACTAACGCTTACCACGGATGTACAGGAAATGACAAGATGCTTCGATTGAGCTATGAAACATGCCATAAAGACCACTGGCAGATGGGCAAAAGAGTGGGAGACAGTGACCTGATATGACTAATTGTGAAAAATCACCAATATCTGGTATATGGTGCCATCTTAACGTCCTAGATGACGACTAACGCTTACCACGGATGCACAGGAAATGACAAGACGCTTCGATTGAGCTATGAAACATGCTACTACGCCCACTGGCAGATGGGCAAAAGAGTGGGAGAAAGTGACCTGATATGACTAATTGTGAAAAATCACCAATATCTGGTATATGGTGCCATCTCAACGTCATAGATGACAACTAACGCTTACCACGGATGCACAGGAAATGACAAGACGCTTCGATTGAGCTATGAAACATGCCTTAAAGACCACTGGCAGATGGGCAAAAGAGTCGGAGAAAGTGTCTGAAATCACTAATTGTGCAAAATCGAATAATATCTGGTGTGTGGGGCCATCTCAACGTCCTAGATGACGACTAACGCTTACCACGGATGCACAGGAAATGACAAGACGCTTCGATTGAGCTATGAAACATTCCCTAAAGACCACTGGCAGATGGGCAAAAGAGTCGGAGAAAGTGTCCGAAATCACTAATTGTGCAAGTTCGACACGGATGCACAGGAAATGACAAGACGATTCGATTAAGCTATGAAACATGCCTTGAAGACCACTGGCAGATGGGCAAAAGAGTCGTAGAAAGTGTCTGAAATCACTAATTGTGCAAAATCGAATAATATCTGGTGTGTGGGGCCATCTCAACGTCCTGGATGACGACTAACGCTTACCACGGATGCACAGGAAATGACAAGACGCCTCGATTGAGCTATGAAACATGCCTTAAAGACCACTAGAAGATGGGCAAAAGAGTCGGAGAAAGTGTCCGAAATCACTAATTGTGCAAGATCGACAATATTTGGTGTGTGGTGCCGTTTCGCCTACCTATGTTTCCACTAAACCTTTTCACGCATTCATATAGTATGAAGGGACGCTTCTTTTGAGCTATATACCATGCCGTTACGACCACTAGAAGATGGGCAAAAGAGTCGGAGAAAGTGTCCGAAATCACTAATTGTGCAAAATCGACAATATTTGGTGTGTTGTGCCGTTTCGTCTACCTATGTGTCTACTAAACCTTTTCACGCATTCATATGGGATGAAGGGACGCTTCTTTTGAGCTATATACCATGCCATAAAGACCACTGGCAGATGAGCAAAAGAGTGGGAGACAGTGACCTGAAATGACTAATTGTGAAAAATCACCAATATCTGGTATATGGTGCCATCTCAACGTCCTAGATGACGACTAACGCTTACCACGGATGCACAGGAAATGACAAGACGCTTCGATTGAGCTATATACCATGCCATAAAGACCACTGGCAGATGGGCAAAAGAAAGGGAGAAAGTGACCTCAAATGACTAATTGCAAAAAATCGCCTGTTTCTGGTATATCGTGCCGTTTCGTCTACCTATGTGTCCACTAAACCTTTTTACGCATTCATATAGGATGAAGGGACGCTTCTTTTGAGCCATATACCATGCCGTTACGACCACTAGAAGATGGGCAAAAGAGTCGGAGAAAGTGACCTGAAATCACTAATTGTGCAAAATCGACAATATCTGGTGTGTGGTGCCGTTTCGTCCACCTATGTGTCCACTAAACCTTTTCACGCATTCATATAGGATGAAGGGACGCTTCTTTTGAGCCATATACCATGCCGTTGCGACCACTGGCAGATGTGCAAAAGAGTCGGAGAAAGTGACCTGAAATGACTAATTGTGCAAAATCGACAATATCTGGTGTGTGGTGCCGTTTCGTCTACCTATGTGTCCACTAAACCTTTTCACGTATTTATATAGGATGAAGGGACGCTTCTTTTGAGCCATATACCATGCCGTTGCGACCACCAGAAGATGGGCAAAAGAGTCGGAGAAAGTGACCTGAAATGACTAATTGTGCAAAATCGACAATATCTGGTGTCAGAATTAAATGAAGGTTTTTTTTATAGTTTTTCCTTCGTATAATCATTTATAACCAAAGTCTACTTTTATAACAACAAATATTTTTCAGTAGTAAGATATAATAATTATCATATCTCTGTACAAGCTGTGCAAACAAAGTAAAATTATGTAAACTTAATGCTACCTATAAAATTAATAAATAAATTAAACAATATCTGGTGTGTGGTGCCGTTTCGTCTACCTATGTGTCCACTAAACCTTTTCACGCATTCATATAGGATGAAGGGACGCTTCTTTTGAGCCATATACCATGCCGTTGCGACCACTAGAAGATGGGCAAAAGAGTCGGAGAAAGTGACCTGAAATGACTAATTGTGCAAAATCGACAATATCTGGTGTGTGGTGCCGTTTCGTCTACCTATGTGCCCACTAAACCTTTTCACGCATTCATATAGGATGAAGGGACGCTTCTTTTGAGCCATATACCATGCCGTTACGACCACTAGAAGATGGGCAAAAGAGTGGGAGAAAGTGACCTGATATGACTAATTGTGAAAAATCACCAATATCTGGTATATGGTGCCATCTTAACGTCCTAGATGACGACTAACGCTTACCACGGATGCACAGGAAATGACAAGACGCTTCGATTAAGCTATGAAACATGCCTTGAAGACCACTGGCAGATGGGCAAAAGAGTCGTAGAAAGTGTCTGAAATCACTAATTGTGCAAAATCGAATAATATTTTTTGAACATTTTTATTTATTTATCTCTATAAAAACTTAACAATATTTATACGTTTCTGCGAAGCCTAGGGGGCTTATCTGCAGAAGGTTGTGTCACGTAGTTGCAAATTAAATTTAGGTAAGTAAGCTTCGTATTACATAAGTTAACATGTTTATGTGTTTGTAAGTGCAATGTGTAAATTTATAACAAAAATTTTGACTGTATTAATAATTAGAGGTTAATAAGAATTGGGTGTGTGGGGCCATCTCAACGTCCTGGATGACGACTAACGCTTACCACGGATGCACAGGAAATGACAAGACGCTTCGATTGAGCTATGAAACATTCCCTAAAGACCACTGGCAGATGGGCAAAAGAGTCGGAGAAAGTGTCCGAAATCACTAATTGTGCAAGTTCGACACGGATGCACAGGAAATGACAAGACGCTTCGATTGAGCTATGAAACATGCCTTGAAGACCACTGGCAGATGGGCAAAAGAGTCGGAGAAAGTGTCTGAAATCACAAATTGTGCAAGATCGACAATATTTGGTGTGTGGTGCCATCTCAACGTCCTAGATGACGACTAACGCTTACCACGGATGCAGAGGAAATGACAAGACGCTTCGATTGAGCTATGAAACATGCCTTAAAGACCACTAGCAGATGGGCAAAAGAGTGGGAGAAAGTGTCCGAAATCACTAATTGTGCAAGATCGACAATATCTTTTCACGCATTCATATGGGATGAAGGGACGCTTCTTTTGAGCTATATACCATGCCATAAAGACCACCGGCAGATGGTCAAAAGAGTGGGAGACAGTGACCTGAAATGACTAATTGTGAAAAATCACCAATATCTGGTATATGGTGCCATCTCAACGTCATAGATGACAACTAACGCTTACCACGGATGCACAGGAAATTACAAGACGCTTCGATTGAGCTATGAAACATGCCTTAAAGACCACTGGCAGATGGGCAAAGGAGTCTGAGAAAGTGTCCGAAATCACTAATTGTGCAAGATCGACAATATTTGGTGTGTGGTGCCATTTCGCCTACCTATGTGTCCACTAAACCTTTTCACGCATTCATATGGGATGAAGGGATGCTTCTTTTGAGCTATATACCATGCCATAAAGACCACTGGCAGATGGGCAAAAGAGTGGGAGACAGTGACCTGAAATGACTAATTGTGAAAAATCACCAATATCTGGTATATGGTGCCATCTCAACGTCATAGATGACAACTAACGCTTACCACGGATGCACAAGAAATGACAAGACGCTTCGATTAAGCTATGAAACATGCCTTGAAGACCACTGGCAGATGGGCAAAAGAGTCGTAGAAAGTGTCTGAAATCACTAATTGTGCAAAATCGAATAATATCTGGTGTGTGGGGCCATCTCAACGTCCTGGATGACGACTAACGCTTACCACGGATGCACAGGAAATAACAAGACGCCTCGATTGAGCTATGAAACATGCCTTAAAGACCACTAGAAGATGGGCAAAAGAGTCGGAGAAAGTGTCCGAAATCACTAATTGTGCAAGATCGACAATATTTGGTGTGTGGTGCCGTTTCGCCTACCTATGTGTCCACTAAACCTTTTCACGCATTCATATAGTATGAAGGGACGCTTCTTTTGAGCTATATACCATGCCGTTACGACCACTAGAAGATGGGCAAAAGAGTCGGAGAAAGTGTCCGAAATCACTAATTGTGCAAAATCGACAATATTTTGTGTGTTGTGCCGTTTCGTCTACCTATGTGTCCACTAAACCTTTTCACGCATTCATATGGGATGAAGGGACGCTTCTTTTGAGCTATATACCATGCCATAAAGACCACTGGCAGATGAGCAAAAGAGTGGGAGACAGTGACCTGAAATGACTAATTGTGAAAAATCACCAATATCTGGTATATATCTCAACGTCCTAGATGACGACTAACGCTTACCACGGATGCACAGGAAATGACAAGACGCTTCGATTGAGCTATAAAATATGCCTTAAAACCCACTGGCAGATGGGCAAAAGAGTTGGAGAAAGTGACCTCAAATGACTAATTGCAAAAAATCGCCTGTTTCTGGTATATCGTGCCGTTTCGTCTACCTATGTGTCCACTAAACCTTTGTACGCATTCATATAGGATGAAGGGACGCTTCTTTTGAGCCATATACCATGCCGTTACGACCACTAGAAGATGGGTAAAAGAGTCGGAGAAAGTGACCTGAAATGACTAATTGTGCAAAATCGACAATATCTGGTGTGTGGTGCCGTTTCGTCCACCTATGTGTCCACTAAACCTTTTCACGCATTCATATAGGATGAAGGGACGCTTCTTTTGAGCCATATACCATGCCGTTGCGACCACTGGCAGATGTGCAAAAGAGTCGGAGAAAGTGACCTGAAATGACTAATTGTGCAAAATCGACAATATCTGGTGTGTGGTGCCGTTTCGTCTACCTATGTGTCCACTAAACCTTTTCACGTAATTATATGGGATGAAGGGACGCTTCTTTTGAGCCATATACCATGCCGTTGCGACCACCAGAAGATGGGCAAAAGAGTCGGAGAAAGTGACCTGAAATGACTAATTGTGCAAAATCGACAATATCTGGTGTCAGAATTAAATGAAGGTTTTTTTTATAGTTTTTCCTTCGTATAATCATTTATAACCAAAGTCTACTTTTATAACAAAAAATATTTTTCAGTAGTAAGATATAATAATTATCATATCTCTGTACAAGCTGTGCAAACAAAGTAAAATTATGTAAACTTAATGCTACCTATAAAATTAATAAATAAATTAAACAATATCTGGTGTGTGGTGCCGTTTCGTCTACCTATGTGTCCACTAAACCTTTTCACGCATTCATATAGGATGAAGGGACGCTTCTTTTGAGCCATATACCATGCCGTTGCGACCACTAGAAGATGGGCAAAAGAGTGGGAGAAAGTGACCTGATATGACTAATTGTGAAAAATCACCAATATCTGGTATATGGTGCCATCTCAACGTCATAGATGACAACTAACGCTTACCACGGATGCACAGGAAATGACAAGACGCTTCGATTGAGCTATGAAACATGCCTTAAAGACCACTGGCAGATGGGCAAAGGAGTCGGAGAAAGTGTCCGAAATCACTAATTGTGCAAGATCGACAATATTTGGTGTGTGGTGCCATTTCGCCTACCTATGTGTCCACTAAACCTTTTCACGCATTCATATGGGATGAAGGGATGCTTCTTTTGACCTATATACCATGCCATAAAGACCACTGGCAGATGGGCAAAAGAAAGGGAGAAAGTGACCTGAAATGACTTATTGTGAAAAATCACCAATATCTGGTATATGGTGCCATCTTAACGTCTTAGATGACCACTAACGCTTACCACGGATGCACAGGAAATGACAAGACGCTTCGATTGAGCTATGAAACATGCTACTACGCCCACTGGCAGATGGGGAAAAGAGTGGGAGAAAGTGACCTGATATGACTAATTGTGAAAAATCACCAATATCTGGTATATGGTGACATCTCAACGTCATAGATGACAACTAACGCTTACCACGGATGCACAGGAAATGACAAGACGCTTCGATTGAGCTATGAAACATGCCTTAAAGACCACTGGCAGATGGGCAAAAGAGTCGGAGAAAGTGTCTGAAATCACTAATTGTGCAAAATCGAATAATATCTGGTGTGTGGGGCCATCTCAACGTCCTAGATGACGACTAACGCTTACCACGGATGCACAGGAAATGACAAGACGCTTCGATTGAGCTGTGAAACATGCCTTAAAGACCACTGGCAGATGGGCAAAAGAGTCGGAGAAAGTGACCTGAAATGACTAATTGTGCAAAATCGACAATATCTGGTGTGTGGTGCCGTTTCGTCTACCTATGTGCCCACTAAACCTTTTCACGCATTCATATAGGATGAAGGGACGCTTCTTTTGAGCCATATACCATGCCGTTACGACCACTAGAAGATGGGCAAAAGAGTGGGAGAAAGTGACCTGATATGACTAATTGTGAAAAATCACCAATATCTGGTATATGGTGCCATCTCAACGTCATAGATGACAACTAACGCTTACCACGGATGCACAGGAAATGACAAGACGCTTCGATTGAGCTATGAAACATGCCTTAAAGACCACTGGCAGATGTGCAAAAGAGTCGGAGAAAGTGACCTGAAATGACTAATTGTGCAAAATCGACAATATCTGGTGTGTGGTGCCGTTTCGTCTACCTATGTGTCCACTAAACCTTTTCACGTAATTATATGGGATGAAGGGACGCTTCTTTTGAGCCATATACCATGCCGTTGCGACCACCAGAAGATGGGCAAAAGAGTCGGAGAAAGTGACCTGAAATGACTAATTGTGCAAAATCGACAATATCTGGTGTCAGAATTAAATGAAGGTTTTTTTTATAGTTTTTCCTTCGTATAATCATTTATAACCAAAGTCTACTTTTATAACAAAAAATATTTTTCAGTAGTAAGATATAATAATTATCATATCTCTGTACAAGCTGTGCAAACAAAGTAAAATTATGTAAACTTAATGCTACCTATAAAATTAATAAATAAATTAAACAATATCTGGTGTGTGGTGCCGTTTCGTCTACCTATGTGTCCACTAAACCTTTTCACGCATTCATATAGGATGAAGGGACGCTTCTTTTGAGCCATATACCATGCCGTTGCGACCACTAGAAGATGGGCAAAAGAGTGGGAGAAAGTGACCTGATATGACTAATTGTGAAAAATCACCAATATCTGGTATATGGTGCCATCTCAACGTCATAGATGACAACTAACGCTTACCACGGATGCACAGGAAATGACAAGACGCTTCGATTGAGCTATGAAACATGCCTTAAAGACCACTGGCAGATGGGCAAAGGAGTCGGAGAAAGTGTCCGAAATCACTAATTGTGCAAGATCGACAATATTTGGTGTGTGGTGCCATTTCGCCTACCTATGTGTCCACTAAACCTTTTCACGCATTCATATGGGATGAAGGGATGCTTCTTTTGACCTATATACCATGCCATAAAGACCACTGGCAGATGGGCAAAAGAAAGGGAGAAAGTGACCTGAAATGACTTATTGTGAAAAATCACCAATATCTGGTATATGGTGCCATCTTAACGTCTTAGATGACCACTAACGCTTACCACGGATGCACAGGAAATGACAAGACGCTTCGATTGAGCTATGAAACATGCTACTACGCCCACTGGCAGATGGGGAAAAGAGTGGGAGAAAGTGACCTGATATGACTAATTGTGAAAAATCACCAATATCTGGTATATGGTGACATCTCAACGTCATAGATGACAACTAACGCTTACCACGGATGCACAGGAAATGACAAGACGCTTCGATTGAGCTATGAAACATGCCTTAAAGACCACTGGCAGATGGGCAAAAGAGTCGGAGAAAGTGTCTGAAATCACTAATTGTGCAAAATCGAATAATATCTGGTGTGTGGGGCCATCTCAACGTCCTAGATGACGACTAACGCTTACCACGGATGCACAGGAAATGACAAGACGCTTCGATTGAGCTGTGAAACATGCCTTAAAGACCACTGGCAGATGGGCAAAAGAGTCGGAGAAAGTGACCTGAAATGACTAATTGTGCAAAATCGACAATATCTGGTGTGTGGTGCCGTTTCGTCTACCTATGTGCCCACTAAACCTTTTCACGCATTCATATAGGATGAAGGGACGCTTCTTTTGAGCCATATACCATGCCGTTACGACCACTAGAAGATGGGCAAAAGAGTGGGAGAAAGTGACCTGATATGACTAATTGTGAAAAATCACCAATATCTGGTATATGGTGCCATCTCAACGTCATAGATGACAACTAACGCTTACCACGGATGCACAGGAAATGACAAGACGCTTCGATTGAGCTATGAAACATGCCTTAAAGACCACTGGCAGATGGGCAAAGGAGTCGGAGAAAGTGTCCGAAATCACTAATTGTGCAAGATCGACAATATTTGGTGTGTGGTGCCATTTCGCCTACCTATGTGTCCACTAAACCTTTTCACGCATTCATATGGGATGAAGGGATGCTTCTTTTGACCTATATACCATGCCATAAAGACCACTGGCAGATGGGCAAAAGAAAGGGAGAAAGTGACCTGAAAATGAAAATCTTAACGTCTTAGATGACCACTAACGCTTACCACGGATGCACAGGAAATGACAAGACGCTTCGATTGAGCTATGAAACATGCTACTACGCCCACTGGCAGATGGGCAAAAGAGTGGGAGAAAGTGACCTGATATGACTAATTGTGAAAAATCACCAATATCTGGTATATGGTGACATCTCAACGTCATAGATGACAACTAACGCTTACCACGGATGCACAGGAAATGACAAGACGCTTCGATTGAGCTATGAAACATGCCTTAAAGACCACTGGCAGATGGGCAAAAGAGTCGGAGAAAGTGTCTGAAATCACTAATTGTGCAAAATCGAATAATATCTGGTGTGTGGGGCCATCTCAACGTCCTAGATGACGACTAACGCTTACCACGGATGCACAGGAAATGACAAGACGCTTCGATTGAGCTATGAAACATGCCTTAAAGACCACTGGCAGATGGGCAAAAGAGTCGGAGAAAGTGTCCGAAATCACTAATTGTGCAAATTCGACACGGATGCACAGGAAATGACAAGACGCTTCGATTGAGCTATGAAACATGCCTTGAAGACCACTGGCAGATGGGCAAAAGAGTCGGAGAAAGTGTCTGAAATCACTAATTGTGCAAAATCGAATAATATCTGGTGTGTGGTGCCATCTCAACGTCCTAGATGACGACTAACGCTTACCACGGATGCACAGGAAATGACAAGACGCTTCGATTGAGCTATGAAACATGCCTTAAAGACCACTGGCAGATGGGCAAAAGAGTGGGAGAAAGTGTCCGAAATCACTAATTATGCAAGTTCGACAATATTTGGTGTGTGGTGCCGTTTCGTCTACCTATGTGTCCACTAAACCTTTTCACGCATTCATATGGGATGAAGGGACGCTTCTTTTGAGCTATATACCATGCCATAAAGACCACTGGCAGATGGGCAAAAGAGTGGGAGACAGTGACCTGAAATGACTAATTGTGAAAAATCACCAATATCTGGTATATGGTGCCATCTCAACGTCATAGATGACAACTAACGCTTACCACGGATTCGCAGGAAATGACAAGACGCTTCGATTAAGCTATGAAACATGCCTTAAAGACCACTGGCAGATGGGCAAAAGAGTCGGAGAAAGTGTCCGAAATCACTAATTGTGCAAGATCGACAATATTTGGTGTGTGGTGCCATTTCGCCTACCTATGTGTCCACTAAACCTTTTCACGCATTCATATAGAATGAAGGGACGCTTCTTTTGAGCCATATACCATGCCGTTACGACCACTAGAAGATGGGCAAAATAGTCGGAGAAAGTGACCTGAAATCACTAATTGTGCAAAATCGACAATATTTGGTGTGTTGTGCCGTTTCGTCTACCTATGTGTCCACTAAACCTTTTCACGCATTCATATGGGATGAAGGGACGCTTCTTTTGAGCTATATACCATGCCATAAAGACCACTGGAGACAGTGACCTGAAATGACTAATTGTGAAAAATCACCAATACCTGGTATATGGTGCCATCTCAACGTCATAGATGACAACTAACGCTTACCACGGATGCACAGGAAATGACAAGACGCTTCGATTGAGCTATGAAACATGCCTTAAAGACCACTGGCAGATGGGCAAAAGAGTGGGAGAAAGTGTCCGAAATCACTAATTATGCAAGTTCGACAATATTTGGTGTGTGGTGCCGTTTCGTCTACCTATGTGTCCACTAAACCTTTTCACGCATTCATATGGGATGAAGGGACGCTTCTTTTGAGCTATATACCATGCCATAAAGACCACTGGCAGATGGGCAAAAGAGTGGGAGACAGTGACCTGAAATGACTAACTGTGAAAAATCACCAATATCTGGTATATGGTGCCATCTCAACGTCATAGAAGACAACTAACGCTTACCACGGATTCGCAGGAAATGACTAGACGCTTCGATTAAGCTATGAAACATGCCTTAAAGACCGGTGGCAGATGGGCAAAAGAGTCGGAGAAAGTGTCCGAAATCACTAATTGTGCAAGATCGACAATATTTGGTGTGTGGTGCCATTTCGCCTACCTATGTGTCCACTAAACCTTTTCACGCATTCATATAGAATGAAGGGACGCTTCTTTTGAGCCATATACCATGCCGTTACGACCACTAGAAGATGGGCAAAATAGTCGGAGAAAGTGACCTGAAATCACTAATTGTGCAAAATCGACAATATTTGGTGTGTTGTGCCGTTTCGTCTACCTATGTGTCCACTAAACCTTTTCACGCATTCATATGGGATGAAGGGACGCTTCTTTTGAGCTATATACCATGCCGTTACTACCACTAGAAGATGGGCAAAAGAGTGGGAGACAGTGACCTGAAATGACTAATTGTGAAAAATCACCAATATCTGGTATATGGTGCCATCTCAACGTCATAGATGACAACTAACGCTTACCACGGATTCGCAGGAAATGACTAGACGCTTCGATTAAGCTATGAAACATGCCTTAAAGACCACTGGCAGATGGGCAAAAGAGTCGGAGAAAGTGTCCGAAATCACTAATTGTGCAAGATCGACAATATTTGGTGTGTGGTGCCATTTCGCCTACCTATGTGTCCACTAAACCTTTTCACGCATTCATATAGGATGAAGGGACGCTTCTTTTGAGCTATATACCATGCCGTTACTACCACTAGAAGATGGGCAAAAGAGTCGGAGAAAGTGTCCGAAATCACTAATTGTGCAAAATCGACAATATTTGGTGTGTTGTGCCGTTTCGTCTACCTATGTGTCCACTAAACCTTTTCACGCATTCATATGGGATGAAGGGACGCTTCTTTTGAGCTAAATACCATGCCATAAAGACCACTGGCAGATGGGCAAAAGAGTGGGAGACAGTGACCTGAAATGACTAATTGTGAAAAATCACCAATATCTGGTATATGGTGCCATCTCAACGTCATAGATGACAACTAACGCTTACCACGGATGCACAGGAAATGACAAGACGCTTCGATTAAGCTATGAAACATGCCTTGAAGACCACTGGCAGATGGGCAAAAGAGTCGTAGAAAGTGTCTGAAATCACTAATTGTGCAAAATCGAATAATATCTGGTGTGTGGGGCCATCTC
Organism: Eristalis arbustorum; assembly: GCA_916610145.1. Lineage (NCBI taxonomy): Eukaryota > Metazoa > Arthropoda > Insecta > Diptera > Syrphidae > Eristalis > Eristalis arbustorum. The sequence continues at coordinate 71,462,585 of OU744316.1, forward strand.
AACGTCCTGGTTGACGACTAACGCTTACAACGGATGCACAGGAAATGACAAGACGCCTCGATTGAGCTATGAAACATGCCTTAAAGACCACTAGAAGATGGGCAAAAGAGTCGGAGAAAGTGTCCGAAATCACTAATTGTGCAAGATCGACAATATTTGGTGTGTGGTGCCATTTCGCCTACCTATGTGTCCACTAAACCTTTTCACGCATTCATATAGAATGAAGGGACGCTTCTTTTGAGCCATATACCATGCCGTTACGACCACTAGAAGATGGGCAAAATAGTCGGAGAAAGTGACCTGAAATCACTAATTGTGCAAAATTGACAATATTTGGTGTGTTGTGCCGTTTCGTCTACCTATGTGTCCACTAAACCTTTTCACGCATTCATATGGGATGAAGGGACGCTTCTTTTGAGCTAAATACCATGCCATAAAGACCACTGACTAACCACTGACTAACGCTTACAACGGATGCACAGGAAATGACAAGACGCCTCGATTGAGCTATGAAACATGCCTTAAAGACCACTAGAAGATGGGCAAAAGAGTCGGAGAAAGTGTCCGAAATCACTAATTGTGCAAGATCGACAATATTTGGTGTGTGGTGCCGTTTCGCCTACCTATGTGTCCACTAAACCTTTTCACGCATTCATATAGGATGAAGGGACGCTTCTTTTGAGCTATATACCATGCCGTTACTACCACTAGAAGATGGGCAAAAGAGTCGGAGAAAGTGTCCGAAATCACTAATTGTGCAAAATCGACAATATTTGGTGTGTTGTGCCGTTTCGTCTACCTATGTGTCCACTAAACCTTTTCACGCATTCATATGGGATGAAGGGACGCTTCTTTTGAGCTAAATACCATGCCATAAAGACCACTGGCAGATGAGCAAAAGAGTGGGAGAGAGTGACCTGAAATGACTAATTGTGAAAAATCACCAATATCTGGTATATGGTGACATCTCAACGTCAACGCCTACCTATGTGTCCACTAAACCTTTTCACGCATTCATATAGGATGAAGGGACGCTTCTTTTGAGCTATATACCATGCCGTTACTACCACTAGAAGATGGGCAAAAGAGTCGGAGAAAGTGTCCGAAATCACTAATTGTGCAAGATCGACAATATTTGGTGTGTGGTGCCGTTTCGCCTACCTATGTGTCCACTAAACCTTTTCACGCATTCATATAGGATGAAGGAACGCTTCTTTTGAGCTATATACCATGCCGTTACTACCACTAGAAGATGGGCAAAAGAGTCGGAGAAAGTGTCCGAAATCACTAATTGTGCAAAATCGACAATATTTGGTGTGTTGTGCCGTTTCGTCTACCTATGTGTCCACTAAACCTTTTCACGCATTCATATGGGATGAAGGGACGCTTCTTTTGAGCTAAATACCATGCCATAAAGACCACTGGCAGATGAGCAAAAGAGTGGGAGACAGTGACCTGAAATGACTAATTGTGAAAAATCACCAATATCTGGTATATGGTGCCATCTCAACGTCATAGATGACAACTAACGCTTACCACGGATGCACAGGAAATGACAAGACGCTTCGATTAAGCTATGAAACATGCCTTGAAGACCACTGGCAGATGGGCAAAAGAGTCGTAGAAAGTGTCTGAAATCACTAATTGTGCAAAATCGAATAATATCTGGTGTGTGGGGCCATCTCAACGTCCTGGTTGACGACTAACGCTTACAACGGATGCACAGGAAATGACAAGACGCCTCGATTGAGCTATGAAACATGCCTTAAAGACCACTAGAAGATGGGCAAAAGAGTCGGAGAAAGTGTCCGAAATCACTAATTGTGCAAGATCGACAATATTTGGTATATGGTGCCGTTTCGCCTACCTATGTGTCCACTAAACCTTTTCACGCATTCATATAGGATGAAGGGACGCTTCTTTTGAGCTATATACCATGCCGTTACTACCACTAGAAGATGGGCAAAAGAGTCGGAGAAAGTGTCCGAAATCACTAATTGTGCAAAATCGACAATATTTGGTGTGTTGTGCCGTTTCGTCTACCTATGTGTCCACTAAACCTTTTCACGCATTCATATGGGATGAAGGGACGCTTCTTTTGAGCTATATACCATGCCATAAAGACCACTGGAGACAGTGACCTGAAATGACTAATTGTGAAAAATCACCAATACCTGGTATATGGTGCCATCTCAACGTCATAGATGACAACTAACGCTTACCACGGATGCACAGGAAATGACAAGACGCTTCGATTGAGCTATGAAACATGCCTTAAAGACCACTGGCAGATGGGCAAAAGAGTGGGAGAAAGTGTCCGAAATCACTAATTATGCAAGTTCGACAATATTTGGTGTGTGGTGCCGTTTCGTCTACCTATGTGTCCACTAAACTTTTTCACGCATTCATATGGGATGAAGGGACGCTTCTTTTGAGCTATATACCATGCCATAAAGACCACTGGCAGATGGGCAAAAGAGTGGGAGACAGTGACCTGAAATGACTAATTGTGAAAAATCACCAATATCTGGTATATGGTGCCATCTCAACGTCATAGATGACAACTAACGCTTACCACGGATTCGCAGGAAATGACTAGACGCTTCGATTAAGCTATGAAACATGCCTTAAAGACCACTGGCAGATGGGCAAAAGAGTCGGAGAAAGTGTCCGAAATCACTAATTGTGCAAGATCGACAATATTTGGTGTGTGGTGCCATTTCGCCTACCTATGTGTCCACTAAACCTTTTCACGCATTCATATAGAATGAAGGGACGCTTCTTTTGAGCCATATACCATGCCGTTACGACCACTAGAAGATGGGCAAAATAGTCGGAGAAAGTGACCTGAAATCACTAATTGTGCAAAATCGACAATATTTGGTGTGTTGTGCCGTTTCGTCTACCTATGTGTCCACTAAACCTTTTCACGCATTCATATGGGATGAAGGGACGCTTCTTTTGAGCTATATACCATGCCGTTACTACCACTAGAAGATGGGCAAAAGAGTGGGAGACAGTGACGTGAAATGACTAATTGTGAAAAATCACCAATATCTGGTATATGGTGCCATCTCAACGTCATAGATGACAACTAACGCTTACCACGGATTCGCAGGAAATGACTAGACGCTTCGATTAAGCTATGAAACATGCCTTAAAGACCACTGGCAGATGGGCAAAAGAGTCGGAGAAAGTGTCCGAAATCACTAATTGTGCAAGATCGACAATATTTGGTGTGTGGTGCCGTTTCGCCTACCTATGTGTCCACTAAACCTTTTCACGCATTCATATAGGATGAAGGGACGCTTCTTTTGAGCTATATACCATGCCGTTACTACCACTAGAAGATGGGCAAAAGAGTCGGAGAAAGTGTCCGAAATCACTAATTGTGCAAAATCGACAATATTTGGTGTGTTGTGCCGTTTCGTCTACCTATGTGTCCACTAAACCTTTTCACGCATTCATATGGGATGAAGGGACGCTTCTTTTGAGCTAAATACCATGCCATAAAGACCACTGGCAGATGGGCAAAAGAGTGGGAGACAGTGACCTGAAATGACTAATTGTGAAAAATCACCAATATCTGGTATATGGTGCCATCTCAACGTCATAGATGACAACTAACGCTTACCACGGATGCACAGGAAATGACAAGACGCTTCGATTAAGCTATGAAACATGCCTTGAAGACCACTGGCAGATGGGCAAAAGAGTCGTAGAAAGTGTCTGAAATCACTAATTGTGCAAAATCGAATAATATCTGGTGTGTGGGGCCATCTCAACGTCCTGGTTGACGACTAACGCTTACAACGGATGCACAGGAAATGACAAGACGCCTCGATTGAGCTATGAAACATGCCTTAAAGACCACTAGAAGATGGGCAAAAGAGTCGGAGAAAGTGTCCGAAATCACTAATTGTGCAAGATCGACAATATTTGGTGTGTGGTGCCGTTTCGCCTACCTATGTGTCCACTAAACCTTTTCACGCATTCATATAGGATGAAGGGACGCTTCTTTTGAGCTATATACCATGCCGTTACTACCACTAGAAGATGGGCAAAAGAGTCGGAGAAAGTGTCCGAAATCACTAATTGTGCAAAATTGACAATATTTGGTGTGTTGTGCCGTTTCGTCTACCTATGTGTCCACTAAACCTTTTCACGCATTCATATGGGATGAAGGGACGCTTCTTTTGAGCTAAATACCATGCCATAAAGACCACTGGCAGATGGGCAAAAGAGTGGGAGACAGTGACCTGAAATGACTAATTGTGAAAAATCACCAATATCTGGTATATGGTGCCATCTCAACGTCATAGATGACAACTAACGCTTACCACGGATGCACAGGAAATGACAAGACGCTTCGATTAAGCTATGAAACATGCCTTGAAGACCACTGGCAGATGGGCAAAAGAGTCGTAGAAAGTGTCTGAAATCACTAATTGTACAAAATCGAATAATATCTGGTGTGTGGGGCCATCTCAACGTCCTGGTTGACGACTAACGCTTACAACGGATGCACAGGAAATGACAAGACGCCTCGATTGAGCTATGAAACATGCCTTAAAGACCACTAGAAGATGGGCAAAAGAGTCGGAGAAAGTGTCCGAAATCACTAATTGTGCAAGATCGACAATATTTGGTATATGGTGCCGTTTCGCCTACCTATGTGTCCACTAAACCTTTTCACGCATTCATACAGGATGAAGGGACGCTTCTTTTGAGCTATATACCATGCCGTTACTACCACTAGAAGATGGGCAAAAGAGTCGGAGAAAGTGTCCGAAATCACTAATTGTGCAAAATCGACAATATTTGGTATGTTGTGCCGTTTCGTCTACCTATGTGTCCACTAAACCTTTTCACGCATTCATATGGGATGAAGGGACGCTTCTTTTGAGCTATATACCATGCCATAAAGACCACTGGAGACAGTGACCTGAAATGACTAATTGTGAAAAATCACCAATATCTGGTATATGGTGCCATCTCAACGTCATAGATGACAACTAACGCTTACCACGGATGCACAGGAAATGACAAGACGCTTCGATTAAGCTATGAAACATGCCTTGAAGACCACTGGCAGATGGGCAAAAGAGTCGTAGAAAGTGTCTGAAATCACTAATTGTGCAAAATCGAATAATATCTGGTGTGTGGGGCCATCTCAACGTCCTGGTTGACGACTAACGCTTACAACGGATGCACAGGAAATGACAAGACGCCTCGATTGAGCTATGAAACATGCCTTAAAGACCACTAGAAGATGGGCAAAAGAGTCGGAGAAAGTGTCCGAAATCACTAATTGTGCAAGATCGACAATATTTGGTGTGTGGTGCCGTTTCGCCTACCTATGTGTCCACTAAACCTTTTCACGCATTCATATAGGATGAAGGGACGCTTCTTTTGAGCTATATACCATGCCGTTACTACCACTAGAAGATGGGCAAAAGAGTCGGAGAAAGTGTCCGAAATCACTAATTGTGCAAAATCGACAATATTTGGTGTGTTGTGCCGTTTCGTCTACCTATGTGTCCACTAAAAATTTTCACGCATTCATATGGGATGAAGGGACGCTTCTTTTGAGCTAAATACCATGCCGTTACTTCCACTAGAAGATGGGCAAAAGAGTCGGAGAAAGTGTCCGAAATCACTAATTGTGCAAAATCGACAATATTTGGTGTGTTGTGCCGTTTCGTCTACCTATGTGTCCACTAAACCTTTTCACGCATTCATATGGGATGAAGGGACGCTTCTTTTGAGCTATATACCATGCCATAAAGACCACTGGAGACAGTGACCTGAAATGACTAATTGTGAAAAATCACCAATATCTGGTATATGGTGCCATCTCAACGTCATAGATGACAACTAACGCTTACCACGGATGCACAGGAAATGACAAGACGCTTCGATTAAGCTATGAAACATGCCTTGAAGACCACTGGCAGATGGGCAAAAGAGTCGTAGAAAGTGTCTGAAATCACTAATTGTGCAAAATCGAATAATATCTGGTGTGTGGGGCCATCTCAACGTCCTGGATGACGACTAACGCTTACAACGGATGCACAGGAAATGACAAGACGCCTCGATTGAGCTATGAAACATGCCTTAAAGACCACTAGAAGATGGGCAAAAGAGTCGGAGAAAGTGTCCGAAATCACTAATTGTGCAAGATCGACAATATTTGGTGTGTGGTGCCGTTTCGCCTACCTATGTGTCCACTAAACCTTTTCACGCATTCATATAGGATGAAGGGACGCTTCTTTTGAGCTATATACCATGCCGTTACTACCACTAGAAGATGGGCAAAAGAGTCGGAGAAAGTGTCCGAAATCACTAATTGTGCAAAATCGACAATATTTGGTGTGTTGTGCCGTTTCGTCTACCTATGTGTCCACTAAACCTTTTCACGCATTCATATGGGATGAAGGGACGCTTCTTTTGAGCTATAAACCATGCCATAAAGACCACTGGCAGATGAGCAAAAAAGTGGGAGACAGTAACCTGAAATGACTAATTGTGAAAAATCACCAATATCTGGTATATGGTGCGATCTCAACGTCCTGGATGACGACTAACGCTTACCACGGATGCACAGGAAATGACAAGACGCTTCGATTGAGCTATGAAACATGCCTTAAAGACCACTGGCAGATGGGCAAAAGAGTCGGAGAAAGTGTCCGAAATCACTAATTGTGCAAAATCGACAATATTTGGTGTGTTGTGCCGTTTCGTCTACCTATGTGTCCACTAAACCTTTTCACGCATTCATATGGGATGAAGGGACGCTTCTTTTGAGCTAAATACCATGCCATAAAGACCACTGGCAGATGGGCAAAAGAGTGGGAGACAGTGACCTGAAATGACTAATTGTGAAAAATCACCAATATCTGGTATATGGTGCCATCTCAACGTCATAGATGACAACTAACGCTTACCACGGATGCACAGGAAATGACAAGACGCTTCGATTAAGCTATGAAACATGCCTTGAAGACCACTGGCAGATGGGCAAAAGAGTCGTAGAAAGTGTCTGAAATCACTAATTGTGCAAGATCGACAATATTTGGTGTGTGGTGCCGTTTCGCCTACCTATGTGTCCATTAAACCTTTTCACGCATTCATATAGGATGAAGGGACGCTTCTTTTGAGCTATATACCATGCCGTTACGACCACTAGAAGATGGGCAAAAGAGTCGGAGAAAGTGTCCTGAAATCACTAATTGTGCAAAATCGACAATATTTGGTGTGTTGTGCCGTTTCGTCTACCTATGTGTCCACTAAACCTTTTCACGCATTCATATGGGATGAAGGGACAAATGGGCAAAAGAGTCGGAGAAAGTGTCTGAAATCACAAATTGTGCAAGATCGACAATATTTGGTGTGTGGTGCCGTTTCGTCTACCTATGTGTCCACTAAAACTTTTCACGCATTCATATGGGATGAAGGGACGCTTCTTTTGAGCTATATACCATGCCATAAAGACCACTGGCAGATGGGCAAAAGAGTGGGAGACAGTGACCTGAAATGACTAATTGTGAAAAATCACCAATATCTGGTATATGGTGCCATCTCAACGTCCTGGTTGACGACTAACGCTTACAACGGATGCACAGGAAATGACAAGACGCCTCGATTGAGCTATGAAACATGCCTTAAAGACCACTAGAAGATGGGCAAAAGAGTCGGAGAAAGTGTCCGAAATCACTAATTGTGCAAGATCGACAATATTTGGTATATGGTGCCGTTTCGCCTACCTATGTGTCCACTAAACCTTTTCACGCATTCATATAGGATGAAGGGACGCTTCTTTTGAGCTATATACCATGCCGTTACTACCACTAGAAGATGGGCAAAAGAGTCGGAGAAAGTGTCCGAAATCACTAATTGTGCAAAATCGACAATATTTGGTATGTTGTGCCGTTTCGTCTACCTATGTGTCCACTAAACCTTTTCACGCATTCATATGGGATGAAGGGACGCTTCTTTTGAGCTATATACCATGCCATAAAGACCACTGGAGACAGTGACCTGAAATGACTAATTGTGAAAAATCACCAATATCTGGTATATGGTGCCATCTCAACGTCATAGATGACAACTAACGCTTACCACGGATGCACAGGAAATGACAAGACGCTTCGATTAAGCTATGAAACATGCCTTGAAGACCACTGGCAGATGGGCAAAAGAGTCGTAGAAAGTGTCTGAAATCACTAATTGTGCAAAATCGAATAATATCTGGTGTGTGGGGCCATCTCAACGTCCTGGTTGACGACTAACGCTTACAACGGATGCACAGGAAATGACAAGACGCCTCGATTGAGCTATGAAACATGCCTTAAAGACCACTAGAAGATGGGCAAAAGAGTCGGAGAAAGTGTCCGAAATCACTAATTGTGCAAGATCGACAATATTTGGTGTGTGGTGCCGTTTCGCCTACCTATGTGTCCACTAAACCTTTTCACGCATTCATATAGGATGAAGGGACGCTTCTTTTGAGCTATATACCATGCCGTTACTACCACTAGAAGATGGGCAAAAGAGTCGGAGAAAGTGTCCGAAATCACTAATTGTGCAAAATCGACAATATTTGGTGTGTTGTGCCGTTTCGTCTACCTATGTGTCCACTAAAAATTTTCACGCATTCATATGGGATGAAGGGACGCTTCTTTTGAGCTAAATACCATGCCATAAAGACCACTGGCAGATGGGCAAAAGAGTGGGAGACAGTGACCTGAAATGACTAATTGTGAAAAATCACCAATATCTGGTATATGGTGCCATCTCAACGTCATAGATGACAACTAACGCTTACCACGGATGCACAGGAAATGACAAGACGCTTCGATTAAGCTATGAAACATGCCTTGAAGACCACTGGCAGATGGGCAAAAGAGTCGTAGAAAGTGTCTGAAATCACTAATTGTGCAAAATCGAATAATATCTGGTGTGTGGGGCCATCTCAACGTCCTGGATGACGACTAACGCTTACAACGGATGCACAGGAAATGACAAGACGCCTCGATTGAGCTATGAAACATGCCTTAAAGACCACTAGAAGATGGGCAAAAGAGTCGGAGAAAGTGTCCGAAATCACTAATTGTGCAAGATCGACAATATTTGGTGTGTGGTGCCGTTTCGCCTACCTATGTGTCCACTAAACCTTTTCACGCATTCATATAGGATGAAGGGACGCTTCTTTTGAGCTATATACCATGCCGTTACTACCACTAGAAGATGGGCAAAAGAGTCGGAGAAAGTGTCCGAAATCACTAATTGTGCAAAATCGACAATATTTGGTGTGTTGTGCCGTTTCGTCTACCTATGTGTCCACTAAACCTTTTCACGCATTCATATGGGATGAAGGGACGCTTCTTTTGAGCTATAAACCATGCCATAAAGACCACTGGCAGATGAGCAAAAAAGTGGGAGACAGTAACCTGAAATGACTAATTGTGAAAAATCACCAATATCTGGTATATGGTGCCATCTCAACGTCCTGGATGACGACTAACGCTTACCACGGATGCACAGGAAATGACAAGACGCTTCGATTGAGCTATGAAACATGCCTTAAAGACCACTGGCAGATGGGCAAAAGAGTCGGAGAAAGTGTCCGAAATCACTAATTGTGCAAAATCGAAAATATTTGGTGTGTTGTGCCGTTTCGTCTACCTATGTGTCCACTAAACCTTTTCACGCATTCATATGGGATGAAGGGACGCTTCTTTTGAGCTAAATACCATGCCATAAAGACCACTGGCAGATGGGCAAAAGAGTGGGAGACAGTGACCTGAAATGACTAATTGTGAAAAATCACCAATATCTGGTATATGGTGCCATCTCAACGTCATAGATGACAACTAACGCTTACCACGGATGCACAGGAAATGACAAGACGCTTCGATTAAGCTATGAAACATGCCTTGAAGACCACTGGCAGATGGGCAAAAGAGTCGTAGAAAGTGTCTGAAATCACTAATTGTGCAAAATCGAATAATATCTGGTGTGTGGGGCCATCTCAACGTCCTGGATGACGACAAACGCTTACAACGGATGCACAGGAAATGACAAGACGCCTCGATTGAGCTATGAAAGATGCCTTAAAGACCACTAGAAGATGGGCAAAAGAGTCGGAGAAAGTGTCCGAAATCACTAATTGTGCAAGATCGACAATATTTGGTGTGTGGTGCCGTTTCGCCTACCTATGTGTCCATTAAACCTTTTCACGCATTCATATAGGATGAAGGGACGCTTCTTTTGAGCTATATACCATGCCGTTACGACCACTAGAAGATGGGCAAAAGAGTCGGAGAAAGTGTCCTGAAATCACTAATTGTGCAAAATCGACAATATTTGGTGTGTTGTGCCGTTTCGTCTACCTATGTGTCCACTAAACCTTTTCACGCATTCATATGGGATGAAGGGACAAATGGGCAAAAGAGTCGGAGAAAGTGTCTGAAATCACAAATTGTGCAAGATCGACAATATTTGGTGTGTGGTGCCGTTTCGTCTACCTATGTGTCCACTAAAACTTTTCACGCATTCATATGGGATGAAGGGACGCTTCTTTTGAGCTATATACCATGCCATAAAGACCAATGGCAGATGGGCAAAAGAGTGGGAGACAGTGACCTGAAATGACTAATTGTGAAAAAACACCAATATCTGGTATATGGTGCCATCTTAACGTCCTAGATGACGACTAACGCTTACCACGGATGCACAGGAAATGACAAGACGCTTCGATTGAGCTATGAAACATGCTACTACGCCCACTGGCAGATGGGCAAAAGAGTGGGAGACAGTGACCTGAAATGACTAATTGTGAAAAATCACCAATATCTGGTATATGGTGCCATCTCAACGTCATAGATGACGACTAACGCTTACCACGGATGCACAGGAAATGACAAGACGCTTCGATTGAGCTATGAAACATGCTACTACGACCACTGGCACATGGGAAACAGAGTCGGAGAAAGTGACCTGATATGACTAATTGCAAAAAATCGCCTGTTTCTGGTATATGGTGCCATTTCGTCTACCTATGTGTCCACTAAACCTTTTGACGCATTCATAAATGATGAAGGGACGCTTCTTTTGAGCCATATACCATGCCCTTACGATCGCTAGAAGATAGGCAAAATAGTCGGAGAAAGTGACCTGAAATCACTAATTGTGCAAAATTGACAATATTTGGTGTGTTGTGCCGTTTCGTCTACCTATGTGTCCACTAAACCTTTTCACGCATTCATATGGGATGAAGGGACGCTTTTTTTGAGCTATATACCATGCCATAAAGACCATTGGCAGATGGGCAAAAGAAAGGGAGAAAGTGACCTGATATGACTAATTGTGAAAAATCACCAATATCTGGTATATGGTGCCATCTTAACGTCATAGATGACAACTAACGCTTACCACGGATGCACAGAAAATGACAAGACGCTTCGATTGAGCTATGAAACATGCTACTACGCCCACTGGAAGATGGGCAAAAGAGTGCGAGAAAGTGACCTGATATGACTAATTGTGAAAAATCACCAATATCTGGTATATGGTGCCATCTTAACGTCATAGATGACAACTAACGCTTACCACGGATGCACAGGAAATGACAAGACGCTTCGATTGAGCTATGAAACATGCCATAAAGACCACTGGCAGATGGGCAAAAGAGTCGGAGAAAGTGTCCTGAAATCACTAATTGTGCAAAATCGACAATATTTGGTGTGTTGTGCCGTTTCGTCTACTTATGTGTCCACTAAACCTTTTCACGCATTCATATGGGATGAAGGGACGCTTCTTTTGAGCTATATACCATGCCATGAAGACCACTGGCAGATGGGCAAAAGAGTCGGAGACAGTGACCTGAAATGACTAATTGTGAAAAATCACCTATATCTGGTATATGGTGCCATCTCAACGTCCTGGATGACGACTAACGCTTACCACGGATGCACAGGAAATGACAAGACGCTTCGATTGAGCTATGAAACATGCCTTAAAGACCACTGGCAGATGGGCAAAAGAGTCGGAGAAAGTGTCCGAAATCACTAATTGTGCCAGATCGACAATATTTGGTGTGTGGTGCCGTTTCGTCTACCTATGTGTCCACTAAACCTTTTCACGCATTCATATGGGATGAAGGGACGCTTCTTTTGAGCTATATACCATGCCATAAAGACCACTGGCAGATGGGCAAAAGAGTGGGAGACAGTGACCTGAAATGACTAATTGTGAAAAATCACCAATATCTGGTATATGGTGCCATCTTAACGTCCTAGGTGACGACTAACGCTTACCACGGATGCACAGGAAATGACAAGACGCTTCGATTGAGCTATGAAACATGCTACTACGCCCACTGGAAGATGGGCAAAAGAGTGGGAGAAAGTGACCTGATATGACTAATTGTGAAAAATCACCAATATCTGGTACATGTTGCCATCTCAACGTCATAGATGACAACTAATGCTTACTACGGATGCACAGGAAACGACAAGACGCTTCGATTGAGCTATGAAACATGCTAATACGACCACTGGCACATGGGAAACAGAGTCGGAGAAAGTGACCTGAAGTGACTAATTGCAAAAAATCGCCTGTTTCTGGTATATGGTGCCATTTCGCCTACCTATGTGTCCACTAAATCTTTTCACGCATTCATAAATGATGAAGGGACGCTTCTTTTGAGCCATATACCATGCCGTTACGACAACTAGAAGATGGGGAAAAAGAGTCGGAGAAAGTGTCCTGAAATCACTAATTGTGCAAAATCGACAATATTTGGTGTGTGGTGCCGTTTCGTCTACCTATGTGTCCACTAAACCTTTTCACGCATTCATATGGGATGAAGGGACGCTTCTTTTGAGCTATATACCATGCCATAAAGACCACTGGCAGATGGGCAAAAGAGTGGGAGACAGTGACCTGAAATGACTAATTGTGAAAAATCACCAATATCTGGTATATGGTGCCATCTCAACGTCCTGGATGACGACTAACGCTTACCACGGATGCACAGGAAATGACAAGACGCTTCGATTGAGCTATGAAACATGCCTTAAAGACCACTGGCAGATGGGCAAAAGAGTCGGAGAAAGTGTCCGAAATCACTAATTGTGCAAGATCGACAATATTTGGTGTGTGGTGCCGTTTCGTCTACCTATGTGTCCACTAAACCTTTTCACGCATTCATATGGGATGAAGGGACGCTTCTTTTGAGCTATATACCATGCCATAAAGACCACTGGCAGATGGGCAAAAGAGTGGGAGACAGTGACCTGAAATGACTAATTGTGAAAAATCACCAATATCTGGTATCTGGTGCCATCTTAACGTCATAGATGACGACTAACGCTTACCACGGATGCACAGGAAATGACAAGACGCTTCGATTGAGCTATGAAACATGCTAGTACGCCCACTGGCAGATGGGCAAAAGAGTGGGAGACAGTGACCTGAAATGACTAATTGTGAAAAATCACCAATATCTGGTATATGGTGTCATCTCAACGTCATAGATGACGACTAACGCTTACCACGGATGCACAGGAAATGACAAGACGCTTCGATTGAGCTATGAAACATGCTAATACGACCACTGGCACATGGGAAACAGAGTCGGAGAAAGTGACCTGAAATGACTAATTGCAAAAAATCGCCTGTTTCTGGTATATGGTGCCATTTCGTCTACCTATGTGTCCACTAAACCTTTTCACGCATTCATAAATGATGAAGGGACGCTTCTTTTGAGCCATATACCATGCCCTTACGATCACTAGAAGATGGGCAAAATAGTCGGAGAAAGTGACCTGAAATCACTAATTGTGCAAAATTGACAATATTTGGTGTGTTGTACCGTTTCGTCTACCTATGTGTCCACTAAACCTTTTCACGCATTCATATGGGATGAAGGGACGCTTCTTTTGAGCTATATACAATGCCTTAAAGACCACTGGCAGATGGGCAAAAGAAAGGGAGAATGTGACCTGATATGACTAATTGTGAAAAATCACCAATATCTGGTATATGGTGCCATCTTAACGTCATAGATGACAACTAACGCTTACCACGGATGCACAGGAAATGACAAGACGCTTCGATTGAGCTATGAAACATGCTACTACGCCCACTGGAAGATGGGCAAAAGAGTGGGAGAAAGTGACCTGATATGACTAATTGTGAAAAATCACCAATATCTGGTATATGGTGCCATCTTAACGTCATAGATGACAACTAACGCTTACCACGGATGCACAGGAAATGACAAGACGCTTCGATTGAGCTATGAAACATGCCATAAAGACCACAGGCAGATGGGCAAAAGAGTCGGAGAAAGTGTCCTGAAATCACTAATTGTGCAATATCGACAATATTTGGTGTGTTGTGCCGTTTCGTCTACCTATGTGTCCACTAAACCTTTTCACGCATTCATATGGGATGAATGGACGCTTCTTTTGAGCTATATACCATATCATGAAGACCACTGGAAGATGGGCAAAATAGTCGGAGACAGTGACCTGAAATGACTAATTGTGAAAAATCACCTATATCTGGTATATGGTGCCATCTCAACGTCCTGGATTACGACTAACGCTTACCACGGATGCACAGGAAATGACAAGACGCTTCGATTGAGGTATGAAACATGCCTTAAAGACCACTGGCAGATGGGCAAAAGAGTCGGAGAAAGTGTCCGCAATCACTAATTGTGCAAGATCGACAATATTTGGTGTGTGGTGCCGTTTCGTCTACCTATGTGTCCACTAAACCTTTTCACGCATTCATATGGGATGAAGGGACGCTTCTTTTGAGCTATATACCATGCCATAAATACCACTGGCAGATGGGCAAAAGAGTGGGAGACAGTGACCTGAAATGACTAATTGTGAAAAATCACCAATATCTGGTATATGGTGCCATCTTCACGTCCTAGATGACGACTAACGCTTACCACGGATGCACAGGAAATGACAAGACGCTTCGATTGAGCTATGAAACATGCTACTACGCCCACTGGAAGATGGGCAAAAGAGTGCGAGAAAGTGACCTGATATGACTAATTGTGAAAAATCACCAATATCTGGTATATGGTGCCATCTTAACGTCATAGATGACAACTAACGCTTACCACGGATGCACAGGAAATGACAAGACGCTTCGATTGAGCTATGAAACATGCTACTACGCCCACTGGAAGATGGGCAAAAGAGTGCGAGAAAGTGACCTGATATGACTAATTGTGAAAAATCACCAATATCTGGTATATGGTGCCATCTTAACGTCCTAGATGACGACTAACGCTTACCACGGATGCACAGGAAATGACAAGACGCTTCGATTGAGCTATGAAACATGCCATAAAGACCACTGGCAGATGGGCAAAAGAGTCGGAGAAAGTGTCCTGAAATCACTAATTGTGCAAAATCGACAATATTTGGTGTGTTGTGCCGTTTCGTCTACCTATGTGTCCACTAAACCTTTTCACGCATTCATATAGGATGAAGGGACGCTTCTTTTGAGCTATATACCATGCCATGAAGACCACTGGCAGATGGGCAAAAGAGTCGGAGACAGTGACCTGAAATGACTAATTGTGAAAAATCAACTATATCTGGTATATGGTGCCATCTCAACGTCCTGGATGACGACTAACGCTTACCACGGATGCACAGGAAATGACAAGACGCTTCGATTGAGCTATGAAACATGCCTTAAAGACCACTGGCAGATGGGCAAAAGAGTCGGAGAAAGTGTCCGAAATCACTAATTGTGCAAGATCGACAATATTTGGTGTGTGGTGCCGTTTCGTCTACCTATGTGTCCACTAAACCTTTTCACGCATTCATATGGGACGAAGGGACGCTTCTTTTGAGCTATATACCATGCCATAAAGACCACTGGCAGATGGGCAAAAGAGTGGGAGACAGTGACCTGAAATGACTAATTGTGAAAAATCACCAATATCTGGTATCTGGTGCCATCTTAACGTCATAGATGACGACTAACGCTTACCACGGATGCACAGGAAATGACAAGACGCTTCGATTGAGCTATGAAACATGCTAGTACGCCCACTGGCAGATGGGCAAAAGAGTGGGAGACAGTGACCTGAAATGACTAATTGTGAAAAATCACCAATATCTGGTATATGGTGTCATCTCAACGTCATAGACGACGACTAACGCTTACCACGGATGCACAGGAAATGACAAGACGCTTCGATTGAGCTATGAAACATGCTAATACGACCACTGGCACATGGGAAACAGAGTCGGAGAAAGTGACCTGAAATGACTAATTGCAAAAAATCGCCTGTTTCTGGTATATGGTGCCATTTCGTCTACCTATGTGTCCACTAAACCTTTTCACGCATTCATAAATGATGAAGGGACGCTTCTTTTGAGCTATATACCATGCCGTTACGACCACTAGAAGATGGGCAAAAGAGTCGGAGAAAGTGACCTGAAATCACTAATTGTGCAAAATTGACAATATTTGGTGTGTTGTACCGTTTCGTCTACCTATGTGTCCACTAAACCTTTTCACGCATTCATATGGGATGAAGGGACGCTTCTTTTGAGCTATATACCATGCCTTAAAGACCACTGGCAGATGGGCAAAAGAAAGGGAGAATGTGACCTGATATGACTAATTGTGAAAAATCACAATCACAAATAACGTCATAGATGACAACTAACGCTTACCACGGATGCACAGGAAATGACAAGACGCTTCGATTGAGCTATGAAACATGCTACTACGCCCACTGGAAGATGGGCAAAAGAGTGCGAGAAAGTGACCTGATATGACTAATTGTGAAAAATCACCAATATCTGGTATATGGTGCCATCTTAACGTCATAGATGACAACTAACGCTTACCACGGATGCACAGGAAATGACAAGACGCTTCGATTGAGCTATGAAACATGCTACTACGCCCACTGGAAGATGGGCAAAAGAGTGCGAGAAAGTGACCTGATATGACTAATTGTGAAAAATCACCAATATCTGGTATATGGTGCCATCTTAACGTCCTAGATGACGACTAACACTTACCACGGATGCACAGGAAATGACAAGACGCTTCGATTGAGCTATGAAACATGCCATAAAGACCACTGGCAGATGGGCAAAAGAGTCGGAGAAAGTGTCCTGAAATCACTAATTGTGCAAAATCGACAATATTTGGTGTGTTGTGCCGTTTCGTCTACCTACTTGTCCACTAAACCTTTTCACGCATTCATATAGGATGAAGGGACGCTTCTTTTGAGCTATATACCATGCCATGAAGACCACTGGCGGATGGGCAAAAGAGTCGGAGACAGTGACCTGAAATGACTAATTGTGAAAAATCAACTATATCTGGTATATGGTGCCATCTCAACGTCCTGGATGACGACTAACGCTTACCACGGATGC
Organism: Eristalis arbustorum; assembly: GCA_916610145.1. Classification (NCBI taxonomy): domain Eukaryota; kingdom Metazoa; phylum Arthropoda; class Insecta; order Diptera; family Syrphidae; genus Eristalis; species Eristalis arbustorum. The sequence continues at coordinate 71,480,029 of OU744316.1, forward strand.
ACAGGAAATGACAAGACGCTTCGATTGAGCTATGAAACATGCCTTAAAGACCACTGGCAGATGGGCAAAAGAGTCGGAGAAAGTGTCCGAAATCACTAATTGTGCAAGATCGACAATATTTGGTGTGTGGTGCCGTTTCGTCTACCTATGTGTCCACTAAACCTTTTCACGCATTCATATGGGACGAAGGGACGCTTCTTTTGAGCTATATACCATGCCATAAAGACCACTGGCAGATGGGCAAAAGAGTGGGAGACAGTGACCTGAAATGACTAATTGTGAAAAATCACCAATATCTGGTATATGGTGTCATCTCAACGTCATAGACGACGACTAACGCTTACCACGGATGCACAGGAAATGACAAGACGCTTCGATTGAGCTATGAAACATGCTAGTACGCCCACTGGCAGATGGGCAAAAGAGTGGGAGACAGTGACCTGAAATGACTAATTGTGAAAAATCACCAATATCTGGTATATGGTGTCATCTCAACGTCATAGATGACGACTAACGCTTACCACGGATGCACAGGAAATGACAAGACGCTTCGATTGAGCTATGAAACATGCTAATACGACCACTGGCACATGGGAAACAGAGTCGGAGAAAGTGACCTGAAATGACTAATTGCAAAAAATCGCCTGTTTCTGGTATATGGTGCCATTTCGTCTACCTATGTGTCCACTAAACCTTTTCACGCATTCATAAATGATGAAGGGACGCTTCTTTTGAGCCATATACCATGCCCTTACGATCACTAGAAGATGGGCAAAATAGTCGGAGAAAGTGACCTGAAATCACTAATTGTGCAAAATTGACAATATTTGGTGTGTTGTACCGTTTCGTCTACCTATGTGTCCACTAAACCTTTTCACGCATTCATATGGGATGAAGGGACGCTTCTTTTGAGCTATATACAATGCCTTAAAGACCACTGGCAGATGGGCAAAAGAAAGGGAGAATGTGACCTGATATGATTAATTGTGAAAAATCACCAATATCTGGTATATGGTGCCATCTTAACGTCATAGATGACAACTAACGCTTACCACGGATGCACAGGAAATGACAAGACGCTTCGATTGAGCTATGAAACATGCTACTACGCCCACTGGAAGATGGGCAAAAGAGTGGGAGAAAGTGACCTGATATGACTAATTGTGAAAAATCACCAATATCTGGTATATGGTGCCATCTTAACGTCATAGATGACAACTAACGCTTACCACGGATGCACAGGAAATGACATGACAAGACAAGACCACAGGCAGATGGGCAAAAGAGTCGGAGAAAGTGTCCTGAAATCACTAATTGTGCAATATCGACAATATTTGGTGTGTTGTGCCGTTTCGTCTACCTATGTGTCCACTAAACCTTTTCACGCATTCATATGGGATGAATGGACGCTTCTTTTGAGCTATATACCATATCATGAAGACCACTGGAAGATGGGCAAAATAGTCGGAGACAGTGACCTGAAATGACTAATTGTGAAAAATCACCTATATCTGGTATATGGTGCCATCTCAACGTCCTGGATTACGACTAACGCTTACCACGGATGCACAGGAAATGACAAGACGCTTCGATTGAGGTATGAAACATGCCTTAAAGACCACTGGCAGATGGGCAAAAGAGTCGGAGAAAGTGTCCGCAATCACTAATTGTGCAAGATCGACAATATTTGGTGTGTGGTGCCGTTTCGTCTACCTATGTGTCCACTAAACCTTTTCACGCATTCATATGGGATGAAGGGACGCTTCTTTTGAGCTATATACCATGCCATAAATACCACTGGCAGATGGGCAAAAGAGTGGGAGACAGTGACCTGAAATGACTAATTGTGAAAAATCACCAATATCTGGTATATGGTGCCATCTTCACGTCCTAGATGACGACTAACGCTTACCACGGATGCACAGGAAATGACAAGACGCTTCGATTGAGCTATGAAACATGCTACTACGCCCACTGGAAGATGGGCAAAAGAGTGCGAGAAAGTGACCTGATATGACTAATTGTGAAAAATCACCAATATCTGGTATATGGTGCCATCTTAACGTCATAGATGACAACTAACGCTTACCACGGATGCACAGGAAATGACAAGACGCTTCGATTGAGCTATGAAACATGCTACTACGCCCACTGGAAGATGGGCAAAAGAGTGCGAGAAAGTGACCTGATATGACTAATTGTGAAAAATCACCAATATCTGGTATATGGTGCCATCTTAACGTCCTAGATGACGACTAACACTTACCACGGATGCACAGGAAATGACAAGACGCTTCGATTGAGCTATGAAACATGCCATAAAGACCACTGGCAGATGGGCAAAAGAGTCGGAGAAAGTGTCCTGAAATCACTAATTGTGCAAAATCGACAATATTTGGTGTGTTGTGCCGTTTCGTCTACCTACGTGTCCACTAAACCTTTTCACGCATTCATATAGGATGAAGGGACGCTTCTTTTGAGCTATATACCATGCCATGAAGACCACTGGCAGATGGGCAAAAGAGTCGGAGACAGTGACCTGAAATGACAAATTGTGAAAAATCAACTATATCTGGTATATGGTGCCATCTCAACGTCCTGGATGACGACTAACGCTTACCACGGATGCACAGGAAATGACAAGACGCTTCGATTGAGCTATGAAACATGCCTTAAAGACCACTGACAGATGGGCAAAAGAGTCGGAGAAAGTGTCCGAAATCACTAATTGTGCAAGATCGACAATATTTGGTGTGTGGTGCCGTTTCGTCTACCTATGTGTCCACTAAACCTTTTCACGCATTCATATGGGACGAAGGGACGCTTCTTTTGAGCTATATACCATGCCATAAAGACCACTGGCAGATGGGCAAAAGAGTGGGAGACAGTGACCTGAAATGACTAATTGTGAAAAATCACCAATATCTGGTATCTGGTGCCATCTTAACGTCATAGATGACGACTAACGCTTACCACGGATGCACAGGAAATGACAAGACGCTTCGATTGAGCTATGAAACATGCTAGTACGCCCACTGGCAGATGGGCAAAAGAGTGGGAGACAGTGACCTGAAATGACTAATTGTGAAAAATCACCAATATGTGGTATATGGTGTCATCTCAACGTCATAGACGACGACTAACGCTTACCACGGATGCACAGGAAATGACAAGACGCTTCGATTGAGCTATGAAACATGCTAATACGACCACTGGCACATGGGAAACAGAGTCGGAGAAAGTGACCTGAAATGACTAATTGCAAAAAATCGCCTGTTTTTGGTATATGGTGCCATTTCGTCTACCTATGTGTCCACTAAACCTTTTCACGCATTCATAAATGATGAAGGGACGCTTCTTTTGAGCTATATACCATGCCCTTACGATCACTAGAAGATGGGCAAAATAGTCGGAGAAAGTGACCTGATATCACTAATTGTGCAAAATTGACAATATTTGGTGTGTTGTACCATTTCGTCTACCTATGTGTCCACTAAACCTTTTCACGCATTCATATGGGATGAAGGGACGCTTCTTTTGAGCTATATACCATGCCTTAAAGACCACTGGCAGATGGGCAAAAGAAAGGGAGAATGTGACCTGATATGACTAATTGTGAAAAATCACAATCACAAATAACGTCATAGATGACAACTAACGCCTACCACGGATGCACAGGAAATGACAAGACGCTTCGATTGAGCTATGAAACATGCTACTACGCCCACTGGAAGATGGGCAAAAGAGTGCGAGAAAGTGACCTGATATGACTAATTGTGAAAAATCACCAATATCTGGTATATGGTGCCATCTTAACGTCATAGATGACAACTAACGCTTACCACGGATGCACAGGAAATGACAAGACGCTTCGATTGAGCTATGAAACATGCTACTACGCCCACTGGAAGATGGGCAAAAGAGTGCGAGAAAGTGACCTGATATGACTAATTGTGAAAAATCACCAATATCTGGTATATGGTGCCATCTTAACGTCCTAGATGACGACTAACACTTACCACGGATGCACAGGAAATGACAAGACGCTTCGATTGAGCTATGAAACATGCCATAAAGACCACTGGCAGATGGGCAAAAGAGTCGGAGAAAGTGTCCTGAAATCACTAATTGTGCAAAATCGACAATATTTGGTGTGTTGTGCCGTTTCGTCTACCTACGTGTCCACTAAACCTTTTCACGCATTCATATAGGATGAAGGGACGCTTCTTTTGAGCTATATACCATGCCATGAAGACCACTGGCAGATGGGCAAAAGAGTCGGAGACAGTGACCTGAAATGACTAATTGTGAAAAATCAACTATATCTGGTATATGGTGCCATCTCAACGTCCTGGATGACGACTAACGCTTACCACGGATGCACAGGAAATGACAAGACGCTTCGATTGAGCTATGAAACATGCCTTAAAGACCACTGGCAGATGGGCAAAAGAGTCGGAGAAAGTGTCCGAAATCACTAATTGTGCAAGATCGACAATATTTGGTGTGTGGTGCCGTTTCGTCTACCTATGTGTCCACTAAACCTTTTCACGCATTCATATGGGACGAAGGGACGCTTCTTTTGAGCTATATACCATGCCATAAAGACCACTGGCAGATGGGCAAAAGAGTGGGAGACAGTGACCTGAAATGACTAATTGTGAAAAATCACCAATATCTGGTATCTGGTGCCATCTTAACGTCATAGATGACGACTAACGCTTACCACGGATGCACAGGAAATGACAAGACGCTTCGATTGAGCTATGAAACATGCTAGTACGCCCACTGGCAGATGGGCAAAAGAGTGGGAGACAGTGACCTGAAATGACTAATTGTGAAAAATCACCAATATCTGGTATATGGTGTCATCTCAACGTCATAGACGACGACTAACGCTTACCACGGATGCACAGGAAATGACAAGACGCTTCGATTGAGCTATGAAACATGCTAATACGACCACTGGCACATGGGAAACAGAGTCGGAGAAAGTGACCTGAAATGACTAATTGCAAAAAATCGCCTGTTTCTGGTATATGGTGCCATTTCGTCTACCTATGTGTCCACTAAACCTTTTCACGCATTCATAAATGATGAAGGGACGCTTCTTTTGAGCTATATACCATGCCCTTACGATCACTAGAAGATGGGCAAAATAGTCGGAGAAAGTGACCTGAAATCACTAATTGTGCAAAATTGACAATATTTGGTGTGTTGTACCGTTTCGTCTACCTATGTGTCCACTAAACCTTTTCACGCATTCATATGGGATGAAGGGACGCTTCTTTTGAGCTATATACCATGCCTTAAAGACCACTGGCAGATGGGCAAAAGAAAGGGAGAATGTGACCTGATATGACTAATTGTGAAAAATCACAATCACAAATAACGTCATAGATGACAACTAACGCTTACCACGGATGCACAGGAAATGACAAGACGCTTCGATTGAGCTATGAAACATGCTACTACGCCCACTGGAAGATGGGCAAAAGAGTGGGAGAAAGTGACCTGATATGACTAATTGTGAAAAATCACCAATATCTGGTATATGGTGCCATCTTAACGTCATAGATGACAACTAACGCTTACCACGGATGCACAGGAAATGACAAGACGCTTCGATTGAGCTACGAAACATGCCATAAAGACCACAGGCAGATGGGCAAAAGAGTCGGAGAAAGTGTCCTGAAATCACTAATTGTGCAATATCGACAATATTTGGTGTGTTGTGCCGTTTCGTCTACCTATGTGTCCACTAAACCTTTTCACACATTCATATGGGATGAAGGGCCGCTTCTTTTGAGCTATATACCATGCCATAAATACCACTGGCAGATGGGCAAAAGAGTGGGAGACAGTGACCTGAAATGACTAATTGTGAAAAATCACCAATATCTGGTATATGGTGCCATCTTAACGTCCTAGATGACGACTTACGCTTACCACGGATGCACAGGAAATGACAAGACGCTTCGATTGAGCTATGAAACATGCTACTACGCCCACTGGAAGATGGGCAAAAGAGTGCGAGAAAGTGACCTGATATGACTAATTGTGAAAAATCACCAATATCTGGTATATGGTGCCATCTTAACGTCATAGATGACAACTAACGCTTACCACGGATGCACAGGAAATGACAAGACGCTTCGATTGAGCTATGAAACATGCTACTACGCCCACTGGAAGATGGGCAAAAGAGTGCGAGAAAGTGACCTGATATGACTAATTGTGAAAAATCACCAATATCTGGTATATGGTGCCATCTTAACGTCCTAGATGACGACTAACACTTACCACGGATGCACAGGAAATGACAAGACGCTTCGATTGAGCTATGAAACATGCCATAAAGACCACTGGCAGATGGGCAAAAGAGTCGGAGAAAGTGTCCGAAATCACTAATTGTGCAAGATCGTCTACCTATGTGTCCACTAAACCTTTTCACGCATTCATATGGGACGAAGGGACGCTTCTTTTGAGCTATATACCATGCCATAAAGACCACTGGCAGATGGGCAAAAGAGTGGGAGACAGTGACCTGAAATGACTAATTGTGAAAAATCACCAATATCTGGTATCTGGTGCCATCTTAACGTCATAGATGACGACTAACGCTTACCACGGATGCACAGGAAATGACAAGACGCTTCGATTGAGCTATGAAACATGCTAGTACGCCCACTGGCAGATGGGCAAAAGAGTGGGAGACAGTGACCTGAAATGACTAATTGTGAAAAATCACCAATATCTGGTATATGGTGTCATCTCAACGTCATAGACGACGACTAACGCTTACCACGGATGCACAGGAAATGACAAGACGCTTCGATTGAGCTATGAAACATGCTACTACGACCACTGGCACATGGGAAACAGAGTCGGAGAAAGTGACCTGAAATGACTAATTGCAAAAAATCGCCTGTTTCTGGTATATGGTGCCATTTCGTCTACCTATGTGTCCACTAAACCTTTTCACGCATTCATAAATGATGAAGGGACGCTTCTTTTGAGCTATATACCATGCCCTTACGATCACTAGAAGATGGGCAAAATAGTCGGAGAAAGTGACCTGAAATCACTAATTGTGCAAAATTGACAATATTTGGTGTGTTGTACCGTTTCGTCTACCTATGTGTCCACTAAACCTTTTCACGCATTCATATGGGATGAAGGGACGCTTCTTTTGAGCTATATACCATGCCTTAAAGACCACTGGCAGATGGGCAAAAGAAAGGGAGAATGTGACCTGATATGACTAATTGTGAAAAATCACAATCACAAGTAACGTCATAGATGACAACTAACGCTTACCACGGATGCACAGGAAATGACAAGACGCTTCGATTGAGCTATGAAACATGCTACTACGCCCACTGGAAGATGGGCAAAAGAGTGCGAGAAAGTGACCTGATATGACTAATTGTGAAAAATCACCAATATCTGGTATATGGTGCCATCTTAACGTCATAGATGACAACTAACGCTTACCACGGATGCACAGGAAATGACAAGACGCTTCGATTGAGCTACGAAACATGCCATAAAGACCACAGGCAGATGGGCAAACGAGTCGGAGAAAGTGTCCTGAAATCACTAATTGTGCAATATCGACAATATTTGGTGTGTTGTGCCGTTTCGTCTACCTATGTGTCCACTAAACCTTTTCACACATTCATATGGGATGAAGGGCCGCTTCTTTTGAGCTATATACCATGCCATAAATACCACTGGCAGATGGGCAAAAGAGTGGGAGACAGTGACCTGATATGACTAATTGTGAAAAATCACCAATATCTGGTATATGGTGCCATCTTAACGTCATAGATGACAACTAACGCTTACCACGGATGCACAGGAAATGACAAGACGCTTCGATTGAGCTATGAAACATGCTACTACGCCCACTGGAAGATGGGCAAAAGAGTGCGAGAAAGTGACCTGATATGACTAATTGTGAAAAATCACCAATATCTGGTATATGGTGCCATCTTAACGTCCTAGATGACGACTAACACTTACCACGGATGCACAGGAAATGACAAGACGCTTCGATTGAGCTATGAAACATGCCATAAAGACCACTGGCAGATGGGCAAAAGAGTCGGAGAAAGTGTCCTGAAATCACTAATTGTGCAAAATCGACAATATTTGGTGTGTTGTGCCGTTTCGTCTACCTACGTGTCCACTAAACCTTTTCACGCATTCATATAGGATGAAGGGACGCTTCTTTTGAGCTATATACCATGCCATGAAGACCACTGGCAGATGGGCAAAAGAGTCGGAGACAGTGACCTGAAATGACTAATTGTGAAAAATCACCTATATCTGGTATATGGTGCCATCTCAACGTCCTGGATGACGACTAACGCTTACCACGGATGCACAGGAAATGACAAGACGCTTCGATTGAGCTATGAAACATGCCTTAAAGACCACTGGCAGATGGGCAAAAGAGTCGGAGAAAGTGTCCGAAATCACTAATTGTGCAAGATCGACAATATTTGGTGTGTGGTGCCGTTTCGTCTACCTATGTGTCCACTAAACCTTTTCACGCATTCATATGGGATGAAGGGACGCTTCTTTTGAGCTATATACCATGCCATAAAGACCACTGGCAGATGGGCAAAAGAGTGGGAGACAGTGACCTGAAATGACTAGTTGTGAAAAATCACCAATATCTGGTATATGGTGCCATCTCAACGTCCTGGATGACGACTAACGCTTACCACGGATGCACAGGAAATGACAAGACGCTTCGATTGAGCTATGAAACATGCTACTACGCCCACTGGAAGATGGGCAAAAGAGTGGGAGAAAGTGACCTGATATGACTAATTGTGAAAAATCACCAATATCTCGTACATGTTGCCATCTCAACGTCATAGATGACAACTAACGCTTACCACGGATGCACAGGAAACGACAAGACGCTTCGATTGAGCTATGAAACATGCTTATACGACCACTGGCACATGGGAAACAGAGTCGGAGAAAGTGACCTGAAATGACTAATTGCAAAAAATCGCCTGTTTCTGGTATATGGTGCCATTTCGCCTACCTATGTGTCCACTAAACCTTTTCACGCATTCATAAATGATGAAGGGACACTTCTTTTGAGCCATATACCATGCCGTTACGACCACTAGAAGATGGGGAAAAAGAGTCGGAGAAAGTGACCTGTAATGTCTGAAATCACTAATTGTGCAAAATTGACAATATTTGGTGTGTTGTGCCGTTTCGTCTACCTATGTGTCCACTTAACCTTTTCACGCATTCATATGGGATGAAGGGACGCTTCTTTTGAGCTATATACCATGCCATAAAGACCACTGGCAGATGGGCAAAAGAAAGGGAGAAAGTGACCTGATATGACTAATTGTGAAAAATCACCAATATCTGGTATATGGTGCCATCTTAACGTCATAGATGACAACTAACGCTTACCACGGATGCACAGGTAATGACAAGACGCTTCGATTGAGCTATGAAACATGCTACTACGCCCACTGGCAGATGGGCAAAAGAGTGGGAGAAAGTGACCTGATATGACTAATTGTGAAAAATCACCAATATCTGGTATATGGTGCCATCTCAACGTCATAGATGACAACTAACGCTTACCACGGATGCACAGGAAATGACAAGACGCTTCGATTGAGCTATGAAACATGCTACTACGCCCACTGGAAGATGGGCAAAAGAGTGCGAGAAAGTGACCTGATATGACTAATTGTGAAAAATCACCAATATCTGGTATATGGTGCCATCTTAACGTCCTAGATGACGACTAACGCTTACCACGGATGCACAGGAAATGACAAGACGCTTCGATTGAGCTATGAAACATGCCATAAGGACCACTGGCAGATGGGCAAAAGAGTCGGAGAAAGTGTCCTGAAATCACTAATTGTGCAAAATCGACAATATTTGGTGTGTTGTGCCGTTTCGTCTACCTATGTGTCCACTAAACCTTTTCACGCATTCATATGGGATGAAGGGACGCTTCTTTTGAGCTATATACCATGCCATGAAGACCACTGGCAGATGGGCAAAAGAGTGGGAGACAGTGACCTGATATGACTAATTGTGAAAAATCACCAATATCTGGTATATGGTGCCATCTTAACGTCATAGATGACAACTAACGCTTACCACGGATGCACAGGAAATGACAAGACGCTTCGATTGAGCTACGAAACATGCCATAAAGACCACAGGCAGATGGGCAAAAGAGTCGGAGAAAGTGTCCTGAAATCACTAATTGTGCAATATCGACAATATTTGGTGTGTTGTGCCGTTTCGTCTACCTATGTGTCCACTAAACCTTTTCACACATTCATATGGGATGAAGGGCCGCTTCTTTTGAGCTATATACCATGCCATAAATACCACTGGCAGATGGGCAAAAGAGTGGGAGACAGTGACCTGAAATGACTAATTGTGAAAAATCACCTATATCTGGTATATGGTGCCATCTTAACGTCCCAGATGACGACTAACGCTTACCACGGATGCACAGGAAATGACAAGACGCTTCGATTGAGCTATGAAACATGCTACTACGCCCACTGGAAGATGGGCAAAAGAGTGCGAGAAAGTGACCTGATATGACTAATTGTGAAAAATCACCAATATCTGGTATATGGTGCCATCTTAACGTCATAGATGACAACTAACGCTTACCACGGATGCACAGGAAATGACAAGACGCTTCGATTGAGCTATGAAACATGCTACTACGCCCACTGGAAGATGGGCAAAAGAGTGCGAGAAAGTGACCTGATATGACTAATTGTGAAAAATCACCAATATCTGGTATATGGTGCCATCTTAACGTCCTAGATGACGACTAACACTTACCACGGATGCACAGGAAATGACAAGACGCTTCGATTGAGCTATGAAACATGCCATAAAGACCACTGGCAGATGGGCAAAAGAGTCGGAGAAAGTGTCCTGAAATCACTAATTGTGCAAAATCGACAATATTTGGTGTGTTGTGCCGTTTCGTCTACCTACGTGTCCACTAAACCTTTTCACGCATTCATATAGGATGAAGGGACGCTTCTTTTGAGCTATATACCATGCCATGAAGACCACTGGCAGATGGGCAAAAGAGTCGTAGACAGTGACCTGAAATGACTAATTGTGAAAAATCACCTATATCTGGTATATGGTGCCATCTCAACGTCCTGGATGACGACTAACGCTTACCACGGATGCACAGGAAATGACAAGACGCTTCGATTGAGCTATGAAACATGCCTTAAAGACCACTGGCAGATGGGCAAAAGAGTCGGAGAAAGTGTCCGAAATCACTAATTGTGCAAGATCGACAATATTTGGTGTGTTGTGCCGTTTCGTCTACCTATGTGTCCACTAAACCTTTTCACGCATTCATATGGGATGAAGGGACGCTTCTTTTTAGCTATATACCATATCATGAAGACCACTGGCAGATGGGCAAAATAGTCGGAGACAGTGACCTGAAATGACTAATTGTGAAAAATCACCAATATCTGGTATATGGTGCAATCTCAACGTCCTGGACGACGACTAACGCTTACCACGGATGCACAGGAAATGACAAGACGCTTCGATTGAGGTATGAAACATGCCTTAAAGACCACTGGCAGATGGGCAAAAGAGTCGGAGAAAGTGTCCGAAATCACTAATTGTGCAAGATCGACAATATTTGGTGTGTGGTGCCGTTTCGTCTACCTATGTGTCCACTAAACCTTTTCACGCATTCATATGGGATGAAGGGACGCTTCTTTTGAGCTATATACCATGCCATAAAGACCACTGGCAGATGGGCAAAAGAGTGGGAGACAGTGACCTGAAATGACTAATTGTGAAAAATCACCAATATCTGGTATATGGTGCCATCTTAACGTCCTAGATGACGACTAACGCTTACCACGGATGCACAGGAAATGACAAGACGCTTCGATTGAGCTATGAAACATGCTACTACGCCCACTGGAAGATGGGCAAAAGAGTGGGAGAAAGTGACCTGATATGACTAATTGTGAAAAATCACCAATATCTCGTACATGTTGCCATCTCAACGTCATAGATGACAACTAACGCTTACCACGGATGCACAGGAAACGACAAGACGCTTCGATTGAGCTATGAAACATGCTTATAGGACCACTGGCACATGGGAAACAGAGTCGGAGAAAGTGACCTGAAATGACTAATTGCAAAAAATCGCCTGTTTCTGGTATATGGTGCCATTTCGCCTACCTATGTGTCCACTAAACCTTTTCACGCATTCATAAATGATGAAGGGACACTTCTTTTGAGCCATATACCATGCCGTTACGACCACTAGAAGATGGGGAAAAAGAGTCGGAGAAAGTGACCTGTAATGTCTGAAATCACTAATTGTGCAAAATTGACAATATTTGGTATGTTGTGCCGTTTCGTCTACCTATGTGTCCACTTAACCTTTTCACGCATTCATATGGGATGAAGGGACGCTTCTTTTGAGCTATATACCATGCCATAAAGACCACTGGCAGATGGGCAAAAGAAAGGGAGAAAGTGACCTGATATGACTAATTGTGAAAAATCACCAATATCTGGTATATGGTGCCATCTCAACGTCATAGATGACAACTAACGCTTACCACGGATGCACAGGAAATGACAAGACGCTTCGATTGAGCTTTGAAACATGCCATAAAGACCACTGGCAGATGGGCAAAAGAGTCGGAGAAAGTGTCCTGAAATCACTAATTGTGCAAAATCGACAATATTTGGTGTGTTGTGCCGTTTCGTCTACCTATGTGTCCACTAAACCTTTTCACGCATTCATATGGGATGAAGGGACGCTTCTTTTGAGCTATATACCATGCCATGAAGACCACTGGCAGATGGGCAAAAGAGTGGGAGACAGTGACCTGATATGACTAATTGTGAAAAATCACCAATATCTGGTATATGGTGCCATCTTAACGTCATAGATGACAACTAACGCTTACCACGGATGCACAGGAAATGACAAGACGCTTCGATTGAGCTACGAAACATGCCATAAAGACCACAGGCAGATGGGCAAAAGAGTCGGAGAAAGTGTCCTGAAATCACTAATTGTGCAATATCGACAATATTTGGTGTGTTGTGCCGTTTCGTCTACCTATGTGTCCACTAAACCTTTTCACACATTCATATGGGATGAAGGGCCGCTTCTTTATATACCATGCCATAAATACCACTGGCAGATGGGCAAAATAGTGGGAGACAGTGACCTGAAATGACTAATTGTGAAAAATCACCAATATCTGGTATATGGTGCCATCTTAACGTCCTAGATGACGACTAACGCTTACCACGGATGCACAGGAAATGACAAGACGCTTCGATTGAGCTATGAAACATGCTACTACGTCCACTGGAAGATGGGCAAAAGAGTGCGAGAAAGTGACCTGATATGACTAATTGTGAAAAATCACCAATATCTGGTATATGGTGCCATCTTAACGTCATAGATGACAACTAACGCTTACCACGGATGCACAGGAAATGACAAGACGCTTCGATTGAGCTATGAAACATGCTACTACGCCCACTGGAAGATGGGCAAAAGAGTGCGAGAAAGTGACCTGATATGACTAATTGTGAAAAATCACCAATATCTGGTATATGGTGCCATCTTAACGTCCTAGATGACGACTAACACTTACCACGGATGCACAGGAAATGACAAGACGCTTCGATTGAGCTATGAAACATGCCATAAAGACCACTGGCAGATGGGCAAAAGAGTCGGAGAAAGTGTCCTGAAATCACTAATTGTGCAAAATCGACAATATTTGGTGTGTTGTGCCGTTTCGTCTACCTACGTGTCCACTAAACCTTTTCACGCATTCATATAGGATGAAGGGACGCTTCTTTTGAGCTATATACCATGCCATGAAGACCACTGGCAGATGGGCAAAAGAGTCGGAGACAGTGACCTGAAATGACTAATTGTGAAAAATCACCTATATCTGGTATATGGTGCCATCTCAACGTCCTGGATGACGACTAACGCTTACCACGGATGCACAGGAAATGACAAGACGCTTCGATTGAGCTATGAAACATGCCTTAAAGACCACTGGCAGATGGGCAAAAGAGTGCGAGAAAGTGTCCGAAATCACTAATTGTGCAAGATCGACAATATTTGGTGTGTTGTGCCGTTTCGTCTACCTATGTGTCCACTAAACCTTTTCACGCATTCATATGGGATGAAGGGACGCTTCTTTTGAGCTATATACCATATCATGAAGACCACTGGCAGATGGGCAAAATAGTCGGAGACAGTGACCTGAAATGACTAATTGTGAAAAATCACCAATATCTGGTATATGGTGCCATCTCAACGTCCTGGACGACGACTAACGCTTACCACGGATGCACAGGAAATGACAAGACGCTTCGATTGAGGTATGAAACATGCCTTAAAGACCACTGGCAGATGGGCAAAAGAGTCGGAGAAAGTGTCCGAAATCACTAATTGTGCAAGATCGACAATATTTGGTGTGTGGTGCCGTTTCGTCTACCTATGTGTCCACTAAACCTTTTCACGCATTCATATGGGATGAAGGGACGCTTCTTTTGAGCTATATACCATGCCATAAAGACCACCTGCAGATGGGCAAAAGAGTGGGAGACAGTGACCTGAAATGACTAATTGTGAAAAATCACCAATATCTGGTATATGGTGCCATCTTAACGTCCTAGATGACGACTAACGCTTACCACGGATGCACAGGAAATGACAAGACGCTTCGATTGAGCTATGAAACATGCTACTACGCCCACTGGAAGATGGGCAAAAGAGTGGGAGAAAGTGACCTGATATGACTAATTGTGAAAAATCACCAATATCTCGTACATGTTGCCATCTCAACGTCATAGATGACAACTAACGCTTACCACGGATGCACAGGAAACGACAAGACGCTTCGATTGAGCTATGAAACATGCTTATACGACCACTGGCACATGGGAAACAGAGTCGGAGAAAGTGACCTGAAATGACTAATTGCAAAAAATCGCCTGTTTCTGGTATATGGTGCCATTTCGCCTACCTATGTGTCCACTAAACCTTTTCACGCATTCATAAATGATGAAGGGACACTTCTTTTGAGCCATATACCATGCCGTTACGACCACTAGAAGATGGGGAAAAAGAGTCGGAGAAAGTGACCTGTAATGTCTGAAATCACTAATTGTGCAAAATTGACAATATTTGGTATGTTGTGCCGTTTCGTCTACCTATGTGTCCACTTAACCTTTTCACGCATTCATATGGGATGAAGGGACGCTTCTTTTGAGCTATATACCATGCCATAAAGACCACTGGCAGATGGGCAAAAGAAAGGGAGAAAGTGACCTGATATGACTAATTGTGAAAAATCACCAATATCTGGTATATGGTGCCATCTTAACGTCATAGATGACAACTAACGCTTACCACGAATGCACAGGTAATGACAAGACGCTTCGATTGAGCTATGAAACATGCTACTACGCCCACTGGCAGATGGGCAAAAGAGTGGGAGAAAGTGACCTGATATGACTAATTGTGAAAAATCACCAATATCTGGTATATGGTGCCATCTCAACGTCATAGATGACAACTAACGCTTACAACGGATGCACAGGAAATGACAAGACGCTTCGATTGAGCTATGAAACATGCTACTACGCCCACTGGAAGATGGGCAAAAGAGTGCGAGAAAGTGACCTGATATGACTAATTGTGAAAAATCACCAATATCTGGTATATGGTGCCATCTTAACGTCCTAGATGACGACTAACGCTTACCACGGATGCACAGGAAATGACAAGACGCTTCGATTGAGCTATGAAACATGCCATAAGGACCACTGGCAGATGGGCAAAAGAGTCGGAGAAAGTGTCCTGAAATCACTAATTGTGCAAAATCGACAATATTTGGTGTGTTGTGCCGTTTCGTCTACCTATGTGTCCACTAAACCTTTTCACGCATTCATATGGGATGAAGGGACGCTTCTTTTGAGCTATATACCATGCCATGAAGACCACTGGCAGATGGGCAAAAGAGTGGGAGACAGTGACCTGAAATGACTAATTGTGAAAAATCACCAATATCTGGTATATGGTGCCATCTCAACGTCCTGGATGACGACTAACGCTTACCACGGATGCACAGGAAATGACAAGACGCTTCGATTGAGCTATGAAACATGCCTTAAAGACCACTGGCAGATGGGCAAAAGAGTCGGAGAAAGTGTCCGAAATCACTAATTGTGCAAGATCGACACTATTTGGTGTGTGGTGCCGTTTCGTCTACCTATTTGTCCACTAAACCTTTTCACGCATTCATATGGGATGAAGGGACGCTTCTTTTGAGCTATATACCATGCCATAAAGACCACTGGCAGATGGGCAAAAGAGTGCGAGAAAGTGACCTGATATGACTAATTGTGAAAAATCACCAATATCTGGTATATGGTGCCAACTTAACGTCATAGATGACAACTAACGCTTACCACGGATGCACAGGAAATGACAAGACGCTTCGATTGAGCTATGAAACATGCTACTACGCCCACTGGAAGATGGGCAAAAGAGTGGGAGAAAGTGACCTGATATGACTAATTGTGAAAAATCACCAATATCTGGTATATGGTGCCATCTTAACGTCATAGATGACAACTAACGCTTACCACGGATGCACAGGAAATGACAAGACGCTTCGATTGAGCTATGAAACATGCCATAAAGACCACTGGCAGATGGGCAAAAGAGTCGGAGAAAGTGTCCTGAAATCACTAATTGTGCAAAATCGACAATATTTGGTGTGTTGTGCCGTTTCGTCTACCTATGTGTCCACTAAACCTTTTCACGCATTCATATGGGATGAAGGGACGCTTCTTTGAGCTATATACCATGCCATAAAGACCACTGGCAGATGGGCAAAAGAGTGGGAGACAGTGACCTGAAATGACTAATTGTGAAAAATCACCTATATCTGGTATATGGTGCCATCTCAACGTCCTGGATGACGACTAACGCTTACCACGGATGCACATGAAATGACAAGACGCTTCGATTGAGCTATGAAACATGCCTTAAAGACCACTGGCAGATGGGCAAAAGAGTCGGAGAAAGTGTCCGAAATCACTAATTGTGCAAGATCGACAATATTTGGTGTGTGGTTCCGTTTCGTCTACCTATGTGTCCACTTAACCTTTTCACGCATTCATATGGGATGAAGGGACGCTTCTTTTGAGCTATATACCATGCCATAAAGACCACTGGCAGATGAGCAAAAGAGTGGGAGACAGTGACCTGAAATGACTAATTGTGAAAAATCACCAATATCTGGTATATGGTGTCATCTCAACGTCATAGATGACGACTAACGCTTACCACGGATGCACAGGAAATGACAAGACGCTTCGATTGAGCTATGAAACATGCTAATACGACCACTGGCACATGGGAAACAGAGTCGGAGAAAGTGACCTGAAATGACTAATTGCAAAAAATCGCCTGTTTCTGGTATATGGTGCCATTTCGTCTACCTATGTGTAAACTAAAACTTTTCACGCATTCATAAATGATGAAGGGACGCTTCTTTTGAGCCATATACCATGCCCTTACGATCACTGGAAGATGGGCAAAATAGTCGGAGAAAGTGACCTGAAATCACTAATTGTACAAAATCGACAATATTTGGTGTGTTGTGCCGTTTCGTCTACCTACGTGTCCACTAAACCTTTTCACGCATTCATATAGGATGAAGGGACGCTTCTTTTGAGCTATATACCATGCCATAAAGACCACTGGCAGATGGGCAAAAGAGTGGGTGACAGTGACCTGAAATGACTAATTGTGAAAAATCACCAATATCTGGTATATGGTGCCATCTTAACGTCATAGATGACAACTAACGCTTACCACGGATGCACAGGAAATGACAAGACGCTTCGATTGAGCTATGAAACATGCCATAAAGACCACAGGCAGATGGGCAAAAGAGTCGGAGAAAGTGTCCTGAAATCACTAATTGTGCAATATCGACAATATTTGGTGTGTTGTGCCGTTTCGTCTACCTATGTGTCCACTAAACCTTTTCACGCATTCATATGGGATGAAGGGACGCTTCTTTTGAGCTATATACCATATCATGAAGACCACTGGCAGATGGGCAAAATAGTCGGAGACAGTGACCTGAAATGACTAACTGTGAAAAATCACCTATATCTGGTATATGGTGCCATCTCAACGTCCTGGATGACGACTAACGCTTACCACGGATGCACAGGAAATGACAAGACGCTTCGATTGAGGTATGAAACATGCCTTAAAGACCACTGGCAGATGGGCAAAAGAGTCAGAGAAAGTGTCCGAAATCACTAATTGTGCAAGATCGACAATATTTGGTGTGTGGTGCCGTTTCGTCTACCTATGTGTCCACTAAACCTTTTCACGCATTCATATGGGATGAAGGGACGCTTCTTTTGAGCTATATACCATGCCATAAAGACCACCTGCAGATGGGCAAAAGAGTGGAAGACAGTGACCTGAAATGACTAATTGTGAAAAATCACCAATATCTGGTATATGGTGCCATCTTAACGTCCTAGATGACGACTAACGCTTACCACGGATGCACAGGAAATGACAAGACGCTTCGATTGAGCTATGAAACATGCTACTACGCCCACTGGAAGATGGGCAAAAGAGTGGGAGAAAGTGACCTGATATGACTAATTGTGAAAAATCACCAATATCTCGTACATGTTGCCATCTCAACGTCATAGATGACAACTAACGCTTACCACGGATGCACAGGAAACGACAAGACGCTTCGATTGAGCTATGAAACATGCTTATACGACCACTGGCACATGGGAAACAGAGTCGGAGAAAGTGACCTGAAATGACTAATTGCAAAAAATGGCCTGTTTCTGGTATATGGTTCCATTTCGCCTACCTATGTGTCCACTAAACCTTTTCACGCATTCATAAATGATGAAGGGACACTTCTTTTGAGCCATATACCATGCCGTTACGACCACTAGAAGATGGGGAAAAAGAGTCGGAGAAAGTGACCTGTAATGTCTGAAATCACTAATTGTGCAAAATTGACAATATTTGGTGTGTTGTGCCGTTTCGTCTACCTATGTGTCCACTTAACCTTTTCACGCATTCATATGGGATGAAGGGACGCTTCTTTTGAGCTATATACCATGCCATAAAGACCACTGGCAGATGGGCAAAAGAAAGGGAGAAAGTTACCTGATACGACTAATTGTGAAAAATCACCAATATCTGGTATATGGTGCCATCTTAACGTCATAGATGACAACTAACGCTTACCACGGATGCACAGGAAACGACAAGACGCTTCGATTGAGCTATGAAACATGCTTATACGACCACTGGCACATGGGAAACAGAGTCGGAGAAAGTGACCTGAAATGACTAATTGCAAAAAATCGCCTGTTTCTGGTATATGGTGCCATTTCGCCTACCTATGTGTCCACTAAACCTTTTCACGCATTCATAAATGATGAAGGGACACTTCTTTTGAGCCATATACCATGCCGTTACGACCACTAGAAGATGGGGAAAAAGAGTCGGAGAAAGTGACCTGTAATGTCTGAAATCACTAATTGTGCAAAATTGACAATATTTGGTGTGTTGTGCCGTTTCGTCTACCTATGTGTCCACTTAACCTTTTCACGCATTCATATGGGATGAAGGGACGCTTCTTTTGAGCTATATACCATGCCATAAAGACCACTGGCAGATGGGCAAAAGAAAGGGAGAAAGTTACCTGATATGACTAATTGTGAAAAATCACCAATATCTGGTATATGGTGCCATCTTAACGTCATAGATGACAACTAACGCTTACCACGGATGCACAGGTAATGACAAGACGCTTCGATTGAGCTATGAAACATGCTACTACGCCCACTGGCAGATGGGCAAAAGAGTGGGAGAAAGTGACCTGATATGACTAATAGTGAAAAATCACCAATATCTGGTATATGGTGCCATCTCAACGTCATAGATGACAACTAACGCTTACCACGGATGCACAGGAAATGACAAGACGCTTCGATTGAGCTATGAAACATGCTACTACGCCCACTGGAAGATGGGCAAAAGAGTGCGAGAAAGTGACCTGATATGACTAATTGTGAAAAATCACCAATATCTGGTATATGGTGCCATCTTAACGTCCTAGATGACGACTAACGCTTACCACGGATGCACAGGAAATGACAAGACGCTTCGATTGAGCTATGAAACATGCCATAAAGACCACTGGCAGATGGGCAAAAGAGTCGGAGAAAGTGTCCTGTAATCACTAATTGTGCAAAATCGACAATATTTGGTGTGTTGTGCCGTTTCGTCTACCTATGTGTCCACTAAACCTTTTCACGCATTCATATGGGATGAAGGGACGCTTCTTTTGAGCTATATACCATGCCATGAAGACCACTGGCAGATGGGCAAAAGAGTGGGAGACAGTGACCTGAAATGACTAATTGTGAAAAATCACCAATATCTGGTATATGGTGCCATCTCAAAGTCCTGGATGACGACTAACGCTTACCACGGATGCACAGGAAATGACAAGACGCTTCGATTGAGCTATGAAACATGCCTTAAAGACCACTGGCAGATGGGCAAAAGAGTCGGAGAAAGTGTCCGAAATCACTAATTGTGCAAGATCGACACTATTTGGTGTGTGGTGCCGTTTCGTCTACCTATGTGTCCACTAAACCTTTTCACGCGTTCATATGGGATGAAGGGACGCTTCTTTTGAGCTATATACCATGCCATAAAGACCACTGGCAGATGGGCAAAAGAAAGGGAGAAAGTGACCTGATATGACTAATTGTGAAAAATCACCAATATCTGGTATATGGTGCCAACTTAACGTCATAGATGACAACTAACGCTTACCACGGATGCACAGGAAATGACAAGACGCTTCGATTGAGCTATGAAACATGCTACTACGCCCACTGGAAGATGGGCAAAAGAGTGGGAGAAAGTGACCTGATATGACTAATTGTGAAAAATCACCAATATCTGGTATATGGTGCCATCTTAACGTCATAGATGACAACTAACGCTTACCACGGATGCACAGGAAATGACAAGACGCTTCGATTGAGCTATGAAACATGCCATAAGGACCACTGGCAGATGGGCAAAAGAGTCGGAGAAAGTGTCCTGAAATCACTAATTGTGCAAAATCGACAATATTTGGTGTGTTGTGCCGTTTCGTCTACCTATGTGTCCACTAAACCTTTTCACGCATTCATATGGGATGAAGGGACGCTTCTTTGAGCTATATACCATGCCATAAAGACCACTGGCAGATGGGCAAAAGAGTGGGAGACAGTGACCTGAAATGACTAATTGTGAAAAATCACCTATATCTGGTATATGGTGCCATCTCAACGTCCTAGATGACGACTAACGCTTACCACGGATGCACAGGAAATGACAAGACGCTTCGATTGAGCTATGAAACATGCCATAAGGACCACTGGCAGATGGGCAAAAGAGTCGGAGAAAGTGACCTGAAATCACTAATTGTACAAAATCGACAATATTTGGTGTGTTGTGCCGTTTCGTCTACCTACGTGTCCACTAAACCTTTTCACGCATTCATATAGGATGAAGGGACGCTTCTTTTGAGCTATATACCATGCCATAAAGACCACTGGCAGATGGGCAAAAGAGTGGGTGACAGTGACCTGAAATGACTAATTGTGAAAAATCACCAATATCTGGTATATGGTGCCATCTTAACGTCATAGATGACAACTAACGCTTACCACGGATGCACAGGAAATGACAAGACGCTTCGATTGAGCTATGAAACATGCCATAAAGACCACAGGCAGATGGGCAAAAGAGTCGGAGAAAGTGTCCTGAAATCACTAATTGTGCAATATCGACAATATTTGGTGTGTTGTGCCGTTTCGTCTACCTATGTGTCCACTAAACCTTTTCACGCATTCATATGGGATGAAGGGACGCTTCTTTTGAGCTATATACCATATCATGAAGACCACTGGCAGATGGGCAAAATAGTCGGAGACAGTGACCTGAAATGACTAACTGTGAAAAATCACCTATATCTGGTATATGGTGCCATCTCAACGTCCTGGATGACGACTAACGCTTACCACGGATGCACAGGAAATGACAAGACGCTTCGATTGAGGTATGAAACATGCCTTAAAGACCACTGGCAGATGGGCAAAAGAGTCAGAGAAAGTGTCCGAAATCACTAATTGTGCAAGATCGACAATATTTGGTGTGTGGTGCCGTTTCGTCTACCTATGTGTCCACTAAACCTTTTCACGCATTCATATGGGATGAAGGGACGCTTCTTTTGAGCTATATACCATGCCATAAAGACCACCTGCAGATGGGCAAAAGAGTGGAAGACAGTGACCTGAAATGACTAATTGTGAAAAATCACCAATATCTGGTATATGGTGCCATCTTAACGTCCTAGATGACGACTAACGCTTACCACGGATGCACAGGAAATGACAAGACGCTTCGATTGAGCTATGAAACATGCTACTACGCCCACTGGAAGATGGGCAACAGAGTGGGAGAAAGTGACCTGATATGACTAATTGTGAAAAATCACCAATATCTCGTACATGTTGCCATCTCAACGTCATAGATGACAACTAACGCTTACCACGGATGCACAGGAAACGACAAGACGCTTCGATTGAGCTATGAAACATGCTTATACGACCACTGGCACATGGGAAACAGAGTCGGAGAAAGTGACCTGAAATGACTAATTGCAAAAAATGGCCTGTTTCTGGTATATGGTTCCATTTCGCCTACCTATGTGTCCACTAAACCTTTTCACGCATTCATAAATGATGAAGGGACACTTCTTTTGAGCCATATACCATGCCGTTACGACCACTAGAAGATGGGGAAAAAGAGTCGGAGAAAGTGACCTGTAATGTCTGAAATCACTAATTGTGCAAAATTGACAATATTTGGTGTGTTGTGCCGTTTCGTCTACCTATGTGTCCACTTAACCTTTTCACGCATTCATATGGGATGAAGGGACGCTTCTTTTGAGCTATATACCATGCCATAAAGACCACTGGCAGATGGGCAAAAGAAAGGGAGAAAGTTACCTGATACGACTAATTGTGAAAAATCACCAATATCTGGTATATGGTGCCATCTTAACGTCATAGATGACAACTAACGCTTACCACGGATGCACAGGAAACGACAAGACGCTTCGATTGAGCTATGAAACATGCTTATACGACCACTGGCACATGGGAAACAGAGTCGGAGAAAGTGACCTGAAATGACTAATTGCAAAAAATCGCCTGTTTCTGGTATATGGTGCCATTTCGCCTACCTATGTGTCCACTAAACCTTTTCACGCATTCATAAATGATGAAGGGGCACTTCTTTTGAGCCATATACCATGCCGTTACGACCACTAGAAGATGGGGAAAAAGAGTCGGAGAAAGTGACCTGTAATGTCTGAAATCACTAATTGTGCAAAATTGACAATATTTGGTGTGTTGTGCCGTTTCGTCTACCTATGTGTCCACTTAACCTTTTCACGCATTCATATGGGATGAAGGGACGCTTCTTTTGAGCTATATACCATGCCATAAAGACCACTGGCAGATGGGCAAAAGAAAGGGAGAAAGTTACCTGATATGACTAATTGTGAAAAATCACCAATATCTGGTATATGGTGCCATCTTAACGTCATAGATGACAACTAACGCTTACCACGGATGCACAGGTAATGACAAGACGCTTCGATTGAGCTATGAAACATGCTACTACGCCCACTGGCAGATGGGCAAAAGAGTGGGAGAAAGTGACCTGATATGACTAATAGTGAAAAATCACCAATATCTGGTATATGGTGCCATCTCAACGTCATAGATGACAACTAACGCTTACCACGGATGCACAGGAAATGACAAGACGCTTCGATTGAGCTATGAAACATGCTACTACGCCCACTGGAAGATGGGCAAAAGAGTGCGAGAAAGTGACCTGATATGACTAATTGTGAAAAATCACCAATATCTGGTATATGGTGCCATCTTAACGTCCTAGATGACGACTAACGCTTACCACGGATGCACAGGAAATGACAAGACGCTTCGATTGAGCTATGAAACATGCCATAAGGACCACTGGCAGATGGGCAAAAGAGTCGGAGAAAGTGTCCTGTAATCACTAATTGTGCAAAATCGACAATATTTGGTGTGTTGTGCCGTTTCGTCTACCTATGTGTCCACTAAACCTTTTCACGCATTCATATGGGATGAAGGGACGCTTCTTTTGAGCTATATACCATGCCATGAAGACCACTGGCAGATGGGCAAAAGAGTGGGAGACAGTGACCTGAAATGACTAATTGTGAAAAATCACCAATATCTGGTATATGGTGCCATCTCAAAGTCCTGGATGACGACTAACGCTTACCACGGATGCACAGGAAATGACAAGACGCTTCGATTGAGCTATGAAACATGCCTTAAAGACCACTGGCAGATGGGCAAAAGAGTCGGAGAAAGTGTCCGAAATCACTAATTGTGCAAGATCGACACTATTTGGTGTGTGGTGCCGTTTCGTCTACCTATGTGTCCACTAAACCTTTTCACGCGTTCATATGGGATGAAGGGACGCTTCTTTTGAGCTATATACCATGCCATAAAGACCACTGGCAGATGGGCAAAAGAAAGGGAGAAAGTGACCTGATATGACTAATTGTGAAAAATCACCAATATCTGGTATATGGTGCCAACTTAACGTCATAGATGACAACTAACGCTTACCACGGATGCGCAGGAAATGACAAGACGCTTCGATTGAGCTATGAAACATGCTACTACGCCCACTGGAAGATGGGCAAAAGAGTGGGAGAAAGTGACCTGATATGACTAATTGTGAAAAATCACCAATATCTGGTATATGGTGCCATCTTAACGTCATAGATGACAACTAACGCTTACCACGGATGCACAGGAAATGACAAGACGCTTCGATTGAGCTATGAAACATGCCATAAGGACCACTGGCAGATGGGCAAAAGAGTCGGAGAAAGTGTCCTGAAATCACTAATTGTGCAAAATCGACAATATTTGGTGTGTTGTGCCGTTTCGTCTACCTATGTGTCCACTAAACCTTTTCACGCATTCATAT
This sequence comes from Eristalis arbustorum, assembly GCA_916610145.1. NCBI lineage: Eukaryota > Metazoa > Arthropoda > Insecta > Diptera > Syrphidae > Eristalis > Eristalis arbustorum. The sequence continues at coordinate 71,505,290 of OU744316.1, forward strand.
GGGATGAAGGGACGCTTCTTTGAGCTATATACCATGCCATAAAGACCACTGGCAGATGGGCAAAAGAGTGGGAGACAGTGACCTGAAATGACTAATTGTGAAAAATCACCTATATCTGGTATATGGTGCCATCTCAACGTCCTAGATGACGACTAACGCTTACCACGGATGCACAGGAAATGACAAGACGCTTCGATTGAGCTATGAAACATGCCATAAGGACCACTGGCAGATGGGCAAAAGAGTCGGAGAAAGTGTCCTGTAATCACTAATTGTGCAAAATCGACAATATTTGGTGTGTTGTGCCGTTTCGTCTACCTATGTGTCCACTAAACCTTTTCACGCATTCATATGGGATGAAGGGACGCTTCTTTTGAGCTATATACCATGCCATGAAGACCACTGGCAGATGGGCAAAAGAGTGGGAGACAGTGACCTGAAATGACTAATTGTGAAAAATCACCAATATCTGGTATATGGTGCCATCTCAAAGTCCTGGATGACGACTAACGCTTACCACGGATGCACAGGAAATGACAAGACGCTTCGATTGAGCTATGAAACATGCCTTAAAGACCACTGGCAGATGGGCAAAAGAGTCGGAGAAAGTGTCCGAAATCACTAATTGTGCAAGATCGACACTATTTGGTGTGTGGTGCCGTTTCGTCTACCTATGTGTCCAATAAACCTTTTCACGCATTCATATGGGATGAAGGGACGCTTCTTTTGAGCTATATACCATGCCATAAAGACCACTGGCAGATGGGCAAAGGAAAGGGAGAAAGTGACCTAATATGACTAATTGTGAAAAATCACCAATATCTGGTTTTTGGTGCCATCTTAACGTTATAGATGACAACTAACGCTTACCACGGATGCACAGGAAATGACAAGACGCTTCGATTGAGCTATGAAACATGCTACTACGCCCACTGGAAGATGGGCAAAAGAGTGGAAGAAAGTGACCTGATATGACTAATTGTGAAAAATCACCAATATCTGGTACATGGTGCCATCTCAACGTCATAGATGACAACTAACGCCTACCACGGATGCACAGGAAACGACATGACGCTTCGATTGAGCTATGAAACATGCTAATACGACCACTGGCACATGGGAAACAGAGTCGGAGAAAGTGACCTGAAATGACTAATTGCAAAAAATCGCCTGTTTCTGGTATATGGTGCCATTTCGCCTACCTATGTGTCCACTAAACCTTTTCACGCATTCATAAATGATGAAGGGACGCTTCTTTTGAGCCATATACCATGCCGTTACGACCACTAAAAGATGGGGAAAAAGAGTCGGAGAAAGTGACCTGAAATGTCTGAAATCACTAATTGTGCAAAATCGAATAATATCTGGTGTGCGACTAACGCTTACCGCGGATGCACAGGAAATGACAAGACGCTTCGATTGAGCTATGAAACATGCCTTAAAGACCACTGGCAGATGGGCAATAGAGTCGGAGAAAGTGTCCGAAATCACTAATTGTGCAAGATCGACAATATTTGGTGTGTGGTGCCGTTTCGTCTACCTATGTGTCCACTAAACCTTTTCACGCATTCATATGGGATGAAGGGACGCTTCTTTTGAGCTATATACCATGCCATAAAGACCACTGGCAGATGGGCAAAAGAGTGGGAGACAGTGACCTGAAATGACTATCTGCAAAAAATCGCCTGTTTCTGGTATATGGTGCCATTTCGTCTACCTATGTGTCCTCTAAACCTTTTCACGCATTCATATAGGATGAAGGGACGCTTCTTTTGAGCTATATATTATGCCGTTACGACCACTAGAAGATGGGCAAAAGAGTCGGAGAAAGTGTCCGAAATCACTAATTGTGCAAAATCGACAATATTTGGTGTGTTGTGCCGTTTCGCCTACCTATCTGTCCACTAAACCTTTTCACGCATTCATAAATGATGAAGGGACGCTTCTTTTGAGCCATATACCATGCCCTTACGATCACTAGAAGATGGGCAAAATAGTCGGAGAAAGTGACCTGAAATCACTAATTGTTCAAAATTGACAATATTTGGTGTGTTGTGCCGTTTCGTCTACCTATGTGTCCACTAAACCTTTTCACGCATTCATATGGGATGAAGGGACGCTTCTTTTGAGCTATATACCATGCCATAAAGACCACTGGCAGATGGGCAAAAGAAAGGGAGAAAGTGACCTGATATGACTAATTGTGAAAAATCACCAATATCTGGTATATGGTGCCATCTTAACGTCATAGATGACAACTAACGCTTACCACGGATGCACAGGAAATGACAAGACGCTTCGATTGAGCTATGAAACATGCTACTACGCCCACTGGAAGATGGGCAAAAGAGTGGGAGAAAGTGACCTGATATGACTAATTGTGAAAAATCACCAATATCTGGTATATGGTGTCATCTTAACGTCATAGATGACAACTAACGCTTACCACGTATGCACAGGAAATGACAAGACGCTTCGATTGAGCTATGAAACATGCCATAAAGACCACTGGCAGATGGGCAAAAGAGTCGGAGAAAGTGTCCTGAAATCACTAATTGTGCAAAATCGACAATATTTGGTGTGTTGTGCCGTTTCGTCTACCTATGTATCCACTAAACCCTTTCACGCATTCATATGGGATGAAAGGATGCTTTTTTTGAGCTATATACCATGCCATAGAGACCACTGGCAGATGGGCAAAAGAGTGGGAGACAGTGACCTGAAATGACTAATTGTGAAAAATCACCTATATCTGGTATATGGTGCCATCTCAACGTCCTGGATGACGACTAACGCTTACCACGGATGCACAGGAAATGACAAGACGCTTCGATTGAGCTATGAAACATGCCTTAAAGACCACTGGCAGATGGGCAAAAGAGTCGGAGAAAGTGTCCAAAATCACTAATTGTGCAAGATCGACAATATTTGGTGTGTGGTGCCGTTTCGTCTACCTATGTGTCCACTAAACCTTTTCACGCATTCATATGGGATGAAGGGACGCTTCTTTTGAGCTATATACCATGCCATAAAGACCACTGGCAGATGGGCAAAAGAGTGGGAGACAGTGACCTGAAATGACTAATTGTGAAAAATCACCAATATCTGGTATATGGTGCCATCTCAACGTCATAGATGACAACTAACGCTTACCACGGATGCACAGGAAATGACAAGACGCTTCGATTGAGCTATGAAACATGCCTTAAAGACCACTGGCAGATGGGCAAAAGAGTCGGAGAAAGTGTCTGAAATCACTAATTGTGCAAAATCGAATAATATCTGGTGTGTGGTGCCATCTCAACGTCCTAGATGACGACTAACGCTTACCACGGATGCACAGGAAATGACAAGACGCTTCGATTGAGCTATGAAACATGCCTTAAAGACAACTGGCAGATGGGCAAAAGAGTCGGAGAAAGTGTCCGAAATCACTAATTGTGCAAGATAGATACGGATGCACAGGAAATGACAAGACCACTGGCAGATGGGCAAAAGAGTGGGAGAAAGTGTCCGAAATCACTAATTGTGCAAGATCGACAATATTTGGTGTGTTGTGCCGTTTCGTCTACCTATGTGTCCACTTAACCTTTTCACGCATTCATATGGGATGAAGGGACGCTTCTTTTGAGCTATATACCATGCCATGAAGACCACTGGCAGATGGGCAAAAGAGTCGGAGACAGTGACCTGAAATGACTAATTGTGAAAAATCACCTATATCTGGTATATGGTGTCATCTCAACGTCCTGGATGACGACTAACGCTTACCACGGATGCACAGGAAATGACAAGACGCTTCGATTGAGCTATGAAACATGCCTTAAAGACCACTGGCAGATGGGCAAAAGAGTCGGAGAAAGTGTCCGAAATCACTAATTGTGCAAGATCGACAATATTTGGTGTGTGGTGTCGTTTCGTCTACCTATGTGTCCACTAAACCTTTTCACGCATTCATATGGGATGAAGGGACGCTTCTTTTGAGCTATATACCATGCCATAAAGACCACTGGCAGATGGGCAAAAGAGTGGGAGACAGTGACCTGAAATGACTAATTTTGAAAAATCACCAATATCTGGTATATGGTGCCATCTTAACGTCCTAGATGACGACTAACGCTCACCACGGATGCACAGGAAATGACAAGACGCTTCGATTGAGCTATGAAACATGCTACTACGCCCACTGGAAGATGGGCAAAAGAGTGGGAGAAAGTGACCTGATATGACTAATTGTGAAAAATCACCAATATCTGGTACATGTTGCCATCTCAACGTCATAGATGACAAATAACGCTTACCACGGATGCACAGGAAACGACAAGACGCTTCGATTGAGCTATGAAACATGCTAATACGACCACTGGCACATGGGAAACAGAGTCGGAGAAAGTGACCTGAAATGACTAATTGCAAAAAATCGCCTGTTTCTGGTATATGGTGCCATTTCGCCTACCTATGTGTCCACTAAACCTTTTCACGCATTCATAAATGATGAAGGAACGCTTCTTTTGAGCCATATACCATGCCGTTACGACCACTAGAAGATGGGGAAAAAGAGTCGGAGAAAGTGACCTGTAATGTCTGAAATCACTAATTGTGCAAAATTGACAATATTTGGTGTGTTGTGCCGTTTCGTCTACCTATGTGTCCACTAAACCTTTTCATGCATTCATATGGGATGAAGGGACGCTTCTTTTGAGCTATATACCATGCCATAAAAACCACTGGCAGATGGGCAAAAGAAAGGGAGAAAGTGACCTGATATGACTAATTGTGAAAAATCACCAATATCTGGTATATGGTGCCATCTTAACGTCATAGATGACAACTAACGCTTACCACGGATGCACAGGAAATGACAAGACGCTTCGATTGAGCTATGAAACATGCTACTACGCCCACTGGAAGATGGGCAAAAGAGTGCGAGAAAGTGACCTGATATGACTAATTGTGAAAAATCACCAATATCAGGTATATGGTGCCATCTTAACGTCCTAGATGACGACTAACGCTTACCACGGATGCACAGGAAATGACAAGACACTTCGATTGAACTATGAAACATGCCATAAAGACCACTGGCAGATGGGCAAAAGAGTCGGAGAAAGTGTCCTGAAATCACTAATTGTGCAAAATCGACAATATTTGGTGTGTTGTGCCGTTTCGTCTACCTATGTGTCCACTAAACCTTTTCACGCATTCATATGGGATGAAGGGACGCTTCTTTTGAGCTATATACCATGCCATGAAGACCACTGGCAGATGGGCAAAAGAGTCGGAGACAGTGACCTGAAATGACTAATTGTGAAAAATCACCTATATCTGGTATATGGTGCCATCTCAACGTCCTGGATGACGACTAACGCTTACCACGGATGCGCAGGAAATGACAAGACGCTTCGATTGAGCTATGAAACATGCCTTAAAGACCACTGGCAGATGGGCAAAAGAGTCGGAGAAAGTGTCCGAAATCACTAATTGTGCAAGATCGACAATATTTGGTGTGTGGTGCCGTTTCGTCTACCTATGTGTCCACTAAACCTTTTCACGCATTCATATGGGATGAAGGGACGCTTCTTTTGAGCTATATACCATGCCATAAAGACCACTGGCAGATGGGCAAAAGAGTGGGAGACAGTGACCTGAAATGACTAATAGTGAAAAATCACCAATATCTGGTATATGGTGCCATCTCAACGTCCTGGATGACGACTAACGCTTACCACGGATGCACAGGAAATGACAAGACGCTTCGATTGAGCTATGAAACATGCTAGCAAGCCCACTGGCAGATGGGCAAAAGAGTGGGAGACAGTGACCTGAAATGACTAATTGTGAAAAATCACCAATATCTGGTATATGGTGTCATCTCAACGTCATAGATGACGACTAACGCTTACCACGGATGCACAGGAAATGACAAGACGCTTCGATTGAGCTATGAAACATGCTAATACGACCACTGGCACATGGGAAACAGAGTCGGAGAAAGTGACCTGAAATGACTAATTGCAAAAAATCGCCTGTTTCTGGTATATGGTGCCATTTCGTCTACCTATGTGTAAACTAAACCTTTTCACGCATTCATAAATGATGAAGGGACGCTTCTTTTGAGCCATATACCATGCCCTTACGATCACTAGAAGATGGGCAAAATAGTCGGAGAAAGTGACCTGAAATCACTAATTGTGCAAAATTGACAATATTTGGTGTGTTGTACCGTTTCGTCTACCTATGTGTCCACTAAACCTTTTCACGCATTCATATGGGATGAAGGGACGCTTCTTTTGAGCTATATACCATGCCATAAAGACCACTGGCAGATGGGCAAAAGAAAGGGAGAAAGTGACCTAATATGACTAATTGTGAAAAATCACCAATATCTGGTATATGGTGCCATCTTAACGTCATAGATGACAACTAACGCTTACCACGGATGCACAGGAAATGACAAGACGCTTCGATTGAGCTATGAAACATGCTACTACGCCCACTGGAAGATGGGCAAAAGAGTGGGAGAAAGTGACCTGATATAAATAATTGTGAAAAATCATTAATATCTGGTATATGGTGCCATCTTAACGTCATAGATGACAACTAACGCTTACCACGGATGCACAGGAAATGACAAGACGCTTCGATTGAGCTATGAAACATGCCATAAAGACCACAGGCAGATGGGCAAAAGAGTCGGAGAAAGTGTCCTGAAATCACTAATTGTGCAATATCGACAATATTTGGTGTGTTGTGCCGTTTCGTCTACCTATGTGTCCACTAAACCTTTTCACGCATTCATATGGGATGAAGGGACGCTTCTTTTGAGCTATATACCATATCATGAAGACCACTGGCAGATGGGCAAAATAGTCGGAGACAGTGACCTGATATGACTAATTGTGAAAAATCACCTATATCTGGTATATGGTGCCATCTCAACGTCCTGGATGACGACTAACGCTTACCACGGATGCACAGGAAATGACAAGACGCTTCGATTGAGGTATGCAACATGCCTTAAAGACCACTGGCAGATGGGCAAAAGAGTCGGAGAAAGTGTCCGAAATCACTAATTGTGCAAGATCGACAATATTTGGTGTGTGGTGCCGTTTCGTCTACCTATGTGTCCACTAAACCTTTTCACGCATTCATATGGGATGAAGGGACGCTTCTTTTGAGCTATATACCATGCCATAAAGACCACTGGCAGATGGGCAAAAGAGTGGGAGACAGTGACCTGAAATGACTAATTGTGAAAAATCACCAATATCTGGTATATGGTGCCATCTTAACGTCCTAGATGACGACTAACGCTTACCACGGATGCACAGGAAATGACAAGACGCTTCGATTGAGCTATGAAACATGCTACTACGCCCACTGGAAGATGGGCAAAAGAGTGGGAGAAAGTGACCTGATATGACTAATTTTGAAAAATCACCAATATCTTGTACATGTTGCCATCTCAACGTCATAGATGACAACTAACGCTTACCACGGATGCACAGAAAACGACAAGACGCTTCGATTGAGCTATGAAACATGCTTATACGACCACTGGCACATGGGAAACAGAGTCGGAGAAAGTGACCTGAAATGACTAATTGCAAAAAATCGCCTGTTTCTGGTATATGGTGCCATTTCGCCTACCTATGTGTCCACTAAACCTTTTCACGCATTCATAAATGATGAAGGGACGCTTCTTTTGAGCCATATACCACGCCGTTACGACCACTAGAAGATGGGGAAAAAGAGTCTGAGAAAGTGACCTGTAATGTCTGAAATCACTAATTGTGCAAAATTGACAATATTTGGTGTGTTGTGCCGTTTCGTCTACCTATGTGTCCACTTAACCTTTTCACGCATTCATATGGGATGAAGGGACGCTTCTTTTGAGCTATATACCATGCCATAAAGACCACTGGCAGATGGGCAAAAGAGTGGGAGAAAGTGACCTGATATGACTAATTGTGAAAAATCACCAATATCTGGTATATGGTGCCATCTCAACGTCATAGATGACAACTAACGCTTACCACGGATGCACAGGAAATGACAAGACGCTTCGATTGAGCTATGAAACATGCTACTACGCCCACTGGAAGATGGGCAAAAGAGTGCGAGAAAGTGACCTGATATGACTAATTGTGAAAAATCACCAATATCTGGTATATGGTGCCATCTTAACGTCCTAGATGACGACTAATGCTTACCACGGATGCACAGGAAATGACAAGACGCTTCGATTGAGCTATGAAACATGCTACTACGCCCACTGGAAGATGGGCAAAAGAGTGGGAGAAAGTGACCTGATATGACTAATTGTGAAAAATCACCAATATCTTGTACATGTTGCCATCTCAACATCATAGATGACAACTAACGCTTACCACGGATGCACAGAAAACGACAAGACGCTTCGATTGAGCTATGAAACATGCTTATACGACCACTGGCACATGGGAAACAGAGTCGGAGAAAGTGACCTGAAATGACTAATTGCAAAAAATCGCCTGTTTCTGGTATATGGTGCCATTTCGCCTACCTATGTGTCCACTAAACCTTTTCACGCATTCATAAATGATGAAGGGACGCTTCTTTTGATCCATATACCATGCCGTTACGACCACTAGAAGATGGGGAAAAAGAGTCGGAGAAAGTGATCTGTAATGTCTGAAATCACTAATTGTGCAAAATTGACAATATTTGGTGTGTTGTGCCGTTTCGTCTACCTATGTGTCCACTTAACCTTTTCACGCATTCATATGGGATGAAGGGACGCTTCTTTTGAGCTATATACCATGCCATAAAGACCACTGGCAGATGGGCAAAAGAAAGGGAGAAAGTGACCTGATATGACTAATTGTGAAAAATTACCAATATCTGGTATATGGTGCCATCTTAACGTCATAGATGACAACTAACGCTTACCACGGATGCACAGGTAATGACAAGACGCTTCGATTGAGCTATGAAACATGCTACTACGCCCACTGGCAGATGGGCAAAAGAGTGGGAGAAAGTGACCTGATATGACTAATTGTGAAAAATCACCAATATCTGGTATATGGTGCCATCTCAACGTCATAGATGACAACTAACGCTTACCACGGATGCACAGGAAATGACAAGACGCTTCGATTGAGCTATGAAACATGCTACTACGCCCACTGGAAGATGGGCAAAAGAGTGCGAGAAAGTGATCTGATATGACTAATTGTGAAAAATCACCAATATCTGGTATATGGTGCCATCTTAACGTCCTAGATGACGACTAACGCTTACCACGGATGCACAGAAAATGACAAGACGCTTCGATTGAGCTATGAAACATGCCATAAAGACCGATGGCAGATGGGCAAAAGAGTCGGAGAACGTGTACTGAAATCACTAATTGTGCAAAATCGACAATATTTGGTGTGTTGTGCCGTTTCGTCTACCTATGTGTCCACTAAACCTTTTCACGCATTCATATGGGATGAAGGGACGCTTCTTTTGAGCTATATACCATGCCATGAAGACCACTGGCAGATGGGCAAAAGAGTGGGAGACAGTGACCTGAAATGACTAATTGTGAAAAATCACCAATATCTGGTATATGGTGCCATCTCAACGTCCTGGATGACGACTAACGCTTACCACGGATGCACAGGAAATGACAAGACGCTTCGATTGAGCTATGAAACATGCCTTAAAGACCACTGGCAGATGGGCAAAAGAGTCGGAGAAAGTGTCCGAAATCACTAATTGTGCAAGATCGACACTATTTGGTGTGTGGTGCCGTTTCGTCTACCTATGTGTCCACTAAACCTTTTCACGCATTCATATGGGATGAAGGGACGCTTCTTTTGAGCTATATACCATGCCATAAAGACCACTGGCAGATGGGCAAAAGAGTGGGAGACAGTGACCTGAAATGACTAATAGTGAAAAATCACCAATATCTGGTATATGGTGCCATCTCAACGTCCTGGATGACGACTAACGCTTACCACGGATGCAGAGGAAATGACAAGACGCTTCGATTGAGCTATGAAACATGCTAGCAAGCCCACTGGCAGATGGGCAAAAGAGTGGGAGACAGTGACCTGAAATGACTAATTGTGAAAAATCACCAATATCTGGTATATGGTGTCATCTCAACGTCATAGATGACGACTAACGCTTACCACGGATGCACAGGAAATGACAAGACGCTTCGATTGAGCTATGAAACATGCTAATACGACCACTGGCACATGGGAAACAGAGTCGGAGAAAGTGACCTGAAATGACTAATTGCAAAAAATCGCCTGTTTCTGGTATATGGTGCCATTTCGTCTACCTATGTGTAAACTAAAACTTTTCACGCATTCATAAATGATGAAGGGACGCTTCTTTTGAGCCATATACCATGCCCTTACGATCACTAGAAGATGGGCAAAATAGTCGGAGAAAGTGACCTGAAATCACTAATTGTGCAAAATTGACAATATTTGGTGTGTTGTACCGTTTCGTCTACCTATGTGTCCACTAAACCTTTTCACGCATTCATATGGGATGAAGGGACGCTTCTTTTGAGCTATATACCATATCATGAAGACCACTGGCAGATGGGCAAAAGAAAGGGAGAAAGTGACCTGATATGACTAATTGTGAAAAATCACCAATATCTGGTATATGGTGCCATCTTAACGTCATAGATGACAACTAACGCTTACCACGGATGCACAGGAAATGACAAGACGCTTCGATTGAGCTATGAAACATGCTACTACGCCCACTGGAAGATGGGCAAAAGAGTGGGAGAAAGTGACCTGATATAACTAATTGTGAAAAATCATTAATATCTGGTATATGGTGCCATCTTAACGTCATAGATGACAACTAACGCTTACCACGGATGCACAGGAAATGACAAGACGCTTCGATTGAGCTATGAAACATGCCATAAAGACCACAGGCAGATGGGCAAAAGAGTCGGAGAAAGTGTCCTGAAATCACTAATTGTGCAATATCGACAATATTTGGTGTGTTGTGCCGTTTCGTCTACCTATGTGTCCACTAAACCTTTTCACGCATTCATATGGGATGAAGGGACGCTTCTTTTGAGCTATATACCATATCATGAAGACCACTGGCAGATGGGCAAAATAGTCGGAGACAGTGACCTGATATGACTAATTGTGAAAAATCACCTATATCTGGTATATGGTGCCATCTCAACGTCCTGGATGACGACTAACGCTTACCACGGATGCACAGGAAATGACAAGACGCTTCGATTGAGGTATGAAACATGCCTTAAAGACCACTGGCAGATGGGCAAAAGAGTCGGAGAAAGTGTCCGAAATCACTAATTGTGCAAGATCGACAATATTTGGTGTGTGGTGCCGTTTCGTCTACCTATGTGTCCACTAAACCTTTTCACGCATTCATATGGGATGAAGGGACGCTTCTTTTGAGCTATATACCATGCCATAAAGACCACTGGCAGATGGGCAAAAGAGTGGGAGACAGTGACCTGAAATGACTAATTGTGAAAAATCACCAATATCTGGTATATGGTGCCATCTTAACGTCCTAGATGACGACTAACGCTTACCACGGATGCACAGGAAATGACAAGACGCTTCGATTGAGCTATGAAACATGCTACTACGCCCACTGGAAGATGGGCAAAAGAGTGGGAGAAAGTGACCTGATATGACTAATTGTGAAAAATCACCAATATCTTGTACATGTTGCCATCTCAACGTCATAGATGACAACTAACGCTTACCACGGATGCACAGAAAACGACAAGACGCTTCGATTGAGCTATGAAACATGCTTATACGACCACTGGCACATGGGAAACAGAGTCGGAGAAAGTGACCTGAAATGACTAATTGCAAAAAATCGCCTGTTTCTGGTATATGGTGCCATTTCGCCTACCTATGTGTCCACTAAACCTTTTCACGCATTCATAAATGATGAAGGGACGCTTCTTTTGAGCCATATACCACGCCGTTACGACCACTAGAAGATGGGGAAAAAGAGTCTGAGAAAGTGACCTGTAATGTCTGAAATCACTAATTGTGCAAAATTGACAATATTTGGTGTGTTGTGCCGTTTCGTCTAAATATGTGTCCACTTAACCTTTTCACGCATTCATATGGGATGAAGGGACGCTTCTTTTGAGCTATATACCATGCCATAAAGACCACTGGCAGATGGGCAAAAGAGTGGGAGAAAGTGACCTGATATGACTAATTGTGAAAAATCACCAATATCTGGTATATGGTGCCATCTCAACGTCATAGATGACAACTAACGCTTACCACGGATGCACAGGAAATGACAAGACGCTTCGATTGAGCTATGAAACATGCTACTACGCCCACTGGAAGATGGGCAAAAGAGTGCGAGAAAGTGACCTGATATGACTAATTGTGAAAAATCACCAATATCTGGTATATGGTGCCATCTTAACGTCCTAGATGACGACTAACGCTTACCACGGATGCACAGGAAATGACAAGACGCTTCGATTGAGCTATGAAACATGCTACTACGCCCACTGGAAGATGGGCAAAAGAGTGGGAGAAAGTGACCTGATATGACTAATTGTGAAAAATCACCAATATCTTGTACATGTTGCCATCTCAACATCATAGATGACAACTAACGCTTACCACGGATGCACAGAAAACGACAAGACGCTTCGATTGAGCTATGAAACATGCTTATACGACCACTGGCACATGGGAAACAGAGTCGGAGAAAGTGACCTGAAATGACTAATTGCAAAAAATCGCCTGTTTCTGGTATATGGTGCTATTTCGCCTACCTATGTGTCCACTAAACCTTTTCACGCATTCATAAATGATGAAGGGACGCTTCTTTTGAGCCATATACCATGCCGTTACGACCACTAGAAGATGGGGAAAAAGAGTCGGAGAAAGTGACCTGTAATGTCTGAAATCACTAATTGTGCAAAATTGACAATATTTGGTGTGTTGTGCCGTTTCGTCTACCTATGTGTCCACTTAACCTTTTCACGCATTCATATGGGATGAAGGGACGCTTCTTTTGAGCTATATACCATGCCATAAAGACCACTGGCAGATGGGCAAAAGAAAGGGAGAAAGTGACCTGATATGACTAATTGTGAAAAATTACCAATATCTGGTATATGGTGCCATCTTAACGTCATAGATGACAACTAACGCTTACCACGGACGCACAGGTAATGACAAGACGCTTCGATTGAGCTATGAAACATGCTACTACGCCCACTGGCAGATGGGCAAAAGAGTGGGAGAAAGTGACCTGATATGACTAATTGTGAAAAATCACCAATATCTGGTATATGGTGCCATCTCAACGTCATAGATGACAACTAACGCTTACCACGGATGCACAGGAAATGACAAGACGCTTCGATTGAGCTATGAAACATGCTACTACGCCCACTGGAAGATGGGCAAAAGAGTGCGAGAAAGTGACCTGATATGACTAATTGTGAAAAATCACCAATATCTGGTATATGGTGCCATCTTAACGTCCTAGATGACGACTAACGCTTACCACGGATGCACAGAAAATGACAAGACGCTTCGATTGAGCTATGAAACATGCCATAAAGACCAATGGCAGATGGGCAAAAGAGTCGGAGAAAGTGTACTGAAATCACTAATTGTGCAAAATCGACAATATTTGGTGTGTTGTGCCGTTTCGTCTACCTATGTGTCCACTAAACCTTTTCACGCATTCATATGGAATGAAGGGACGCTTCTTTTGAGCTATATACCATGCCATGAAGACCACTGGCAGATGGGCAAAAGAGTGGGAGACAGTGACCTGAAATGACTAATTGTGAAAAATCACCAATATCTGGTATATGGTGCCATCTCAACGTCCTGGATGACGACTAACGCTTACCACGGATGCACAGGAAATGACAAGACGCTTCGATTGAGCTATGAAACATGCCTTAAAGACCACTGGCAGATGGGCAAAAGAGTCGGAGAAAGTGTCCGAAATCACTAATTGTGCAAGATCGACACTATTTGGTGTGTGGTGCCGTTTCGTCTACCTATGTGTCCACTAAACCTTTTCACGCATTCATATGGGATGAAGGGACGCTTCTTTTGAGCTATATACCATGCCATGAAGACCACTGGCAGATGGGCAAAAGAGTCGGAGAAAGTGTCCGAAATCACTAATTGTGCAAGATCGACAATATGTGGTGTGTGGTTCCGTTTCGTCTACCTATGTGTCCACTAAACCTTTTCACGCATTCATATGGGATGAAGGGACGCTTCTTTTGAGCTATATACCATGCCATAAAGACCACTGGCAGATGGGCAAAGGAAAGGGAGAAAGTGACCTAATATGACTAATTGTGAAAAATCACCAATATCTGGTATTTGGTGCCATCTTAACGTCATAGATGACAACTAACGCTTACCACGGATGCACAGGAAATGACAAGACGCTTCGATTGAGCTATGAAACATGCTACTACGCCCACTGGAAGATGGGCAAAAGAGTGGGAGAAAGTGACCTGATATGACTAATTGTGAAAAATCACCAATATCTGGTATATGGTGCCATCTTAACGCACAGGAAATGACAAGACGCTTCGATTGAGCTATGAAACATGCTACTACGCCCACTGGAAGATGGGCAAAAGAGTGCGAGAAAGTGACCTGATATGACTAATTGTGAAAAATCACCAATATCTGGTATATGGTGCCATCTTAACGTCATAGATGACAACTAACGCTTACCACGGATGCACAGGAAATGACAAGACGCTTCGATTGAGCTACGAAACATGCCATAAAGACCACAGGCAGATGGGCAAAAGAGTCGGAGAAAGTGTCCTGAAATCACTAATTGTGCAATATCGACAATATTTGGTGTGTTGTGCCGTTTCGTCTACCTATGTGTCCACTAAACCTTTTCACACATTCATATGGGATGAAGGGCCGCTTCTTTTGAGCTATATACCATGCCATAAATACCACTGGCAGATGGGCAAAAGAGTGGGAGACAGTGACCTGAAATGACTAATTGTGAAAAATCACCAATATCTGGTATATGGTGCCATCTTAACGTCCTAGATGACGACTAACGCTTACCACGGATGCACAGGAAATGACAAGACGCTTCGATTGAGCTATGAAACATGCTACTACGCCCACTGGAAGATGGGCAAAAGAGTGCGAGAAAGTGACCTGATATGACTAATTGTGAAAAATCACCAATATCTGGTATATGGTGCCATCTTAACGTCATAGATGACAACTAACGCTTACCACGGATGCACAGGAAATGACAAGACGCTTCGATTGAGCTATGAAACATGCTACTACGCCCACTGGAAGATGGGCAAAAGAGTGCGAGAAAGTGACCTGATATGACTAATTGTGAAAAATCACCAATATCTGGTATATGGTGCCATCTCAACGTCCTGGATGACGACTAACGCTTACCACGGATGCACAGGAAATGACAAGACGCTTCGATTGAGCTATGAAACATGCCTTAAAGACCACTGGCAGATGGGCAAAAGAGTCGGAGAAAGTGTCCGAAATCACTAATTGTGCAAGATCGTCTACCTATGTGTCCACTAAACCTTTTCACGCATTCATATGGGACGAAGGGACGCTTCTTTTGAGCTATATACCATGCCATAAAGACCACTGGCAGATGGGCAAAAGAGTGGGAGACAGTGACCTGAAATGACTAATTGTGAAAAATCACCAATATCTGGTATCTGGTGCCATCTTAACGTCATAGATGACGACTAACGCTTACCACGGATGCACAGGAAATGACAAGACGCTTCGATTGAGCTATGAAACATGCTAGTACGCCCACTGGCAGATGGGCAAAAGAGTGGGAGACAGTGACCTGAAATGACTAATTGTGAAAAATCACCAATATCTGGTATATGGTGTCATCTCAACGTCATAGACGACGACTAACGCTTACCACGGATGCACAGGAAATGACAAGACGCTTCGATTGAGCTATGAAACATGCTAATACGACCACTGGCACATGGGAAACAGAGTCGGAGAAAGTGACCTGAAATGACTAATTGCAAAAAATCGCCTGTTTCTGGTATATGGTGCCATTTCGTCTACCTATGTGTCCACTAAACCTTTTCACGCATTCATAAATGATGAAGGGACGCTTCTTTTGAGCTATATACCATGCCCTTACGATCACTAGAAGATGGGCAAAATAGTCGGAGAAAGTGACCTGAAATCACTAATTGTGCAAAATTGACAATATTTGGTGTGTTGTACCGTTTCGTCTACCTATGTGTCCACTAAACCTTTTCACGCATTCATATGGGATGAAGGGACGCTTCTTTTGAGCTATATACCATGCCTTAAAGACCACTGGCAGATGGGCAAAAGAAAGGGAGAATGTGACCTGATATGACTAATTGTGAAAAATCACAATCACAAATAACGTCATAGATGACAACTAACGCTTACCACGGATGCACAGGAAATGACAAGACGCTTCGATTGAGCTATGAAACATGCTACTACGCCCACTGGAAGATGGGCAAAAGAGTGCGAGAAAGTGACCTGATATGACTAATTGTGAAAAATCACCAATATCTGGTATATGGTGCCATCTTAACGTCATAGATGACAACTAACGCTTACCACGGATGCACAGGAAATGACAAGACGCTTCGATTGAGCTACGAAACATGCCATAAAGACCACAGGCAGATGGGCAAAAGAGTCGGAGAAAGTGTCCTGAAATCACTAATTGTGCAATATCGACAATATTTGGTGTGTTGTGCCGTTTCGTCTACCTATGTGTCCACTAAACCTTTTCACACATTCATATGGGATGAAGGGCCGCTTCTTTTGAGCTATATACCATGCCATAAATACCACTGGCAGATGGGCAAAAGAGTGGGAGACAGTGACCTGAAATGACTAATTGTGAAAAATCACCAATATCTGGTATATGGTGCCATCTTAACGTCCTAGATGACGACTAACGCTTACCACGGATGCACAGGAAATGACAAGACGCTTCGATTGAGCTATGAAACATGCTACTACGCCCACTGGAAGATGGGCAAAAGAGTGGGAGAAAGTGACCTGATATGACTAATTGTGAAAAATCACCAATATCTGGTATATGGTGCCATCTTAACGTCATAGATGACAACTAACGCTTACCACGGATGCACAGGAAATGACAAGACGCTTCGATTGAGCTATGAAACATGCTACTACGCCCACTGGAAGATGGGCAAAAGAGTGGGAGAAAGTGACCTGATATGACTAATTGTGAAAAATCACCAATATCTGGTATATGGTGCCATCTTAACGTCCTAGATGACGACTAACACTTACCACGGATGCACAGGAAATGACAAGACGCTTCGATTGAGCTATGAAACATGCCATAAAGACCACTGGCAGATGGGCAAAAGAGTCGGAGAAAGTGTCCTGAAATCACTAATTGTGCAAAATCGACAATATTTGGTGTGTTGTGCCGTTTCGTCTACCTACGTGTCCACTAAACCTTTTCACGCATTCATATAGGATGAAGGGACGCTTCTTTTGAGCTATATACCATGCCATGAAGACCACTGGCAGATGGGCAAAAGAGTCGGAGACAGTGACCTGAAATGACTAATTGTGAAAAATCACCAATATCTGGTATATGGTGCCATCTCAACGTCCTGGATGACGACTAACGCTTACCACGGATGCACAGGAAATGACAAGACGCTTCGATTGAGCTATGAAACATGCCTTAAAGACCACTGGCAGATGGGCAAAAGAGTCGGAGAAAGTGTCCGAAATCACTAATTGTGCAAGATCGACAATATTTGGTGTGTGGTGCCGTTTCGTCTACCTATGTGTCCACTAAACCTTTTCACGCATTCATATGGGATGAAGGGACGCTTCTTTTGAGCTATATACCATGCCATAAAGACCACTGGCAGATGGGCAAAAGAGTGGGAGACAGTGACCTGAAATGACTAGTTGTGAAAAATCACCAATATCTGGTATATGGTGCCATCTCAACGTCCTGGATGACGACTAACGCTTACCACGGATGCACAGGAAATGACAAGACGCTTCGATTGAGCTATGAAACATGCCTTAAAGACCACTGGCAGATGGGCAAAAGAGTCGGAGAAAGTGTCCGAAATCACTAATTGTGCAAGAT
Organism: Eristalis arbustorum; assembly: GCA_916610145.1. Taxonomy (NCBI): domain Eukaryota; kingdom Metazoa; phylum Arthropoda; class Insecta; order Diptera; family Syrphidae; genus Eristalis; species Eristalis arbustorum. Next base: position 71,523,482 of record OU744316.1, read on the forward strand.
CGACAATATTTGGTGTGTGGTGCCGTTTCGTCTACCTATGTGTCCACTAAACCTTTTCACGCATTCATATGGGATGAAGGGACGCTTCTTTTGAGCTATATACCATGCCATAAAGACCACCTGCAGATGGGCAAAAGAGTGGGAGACAGTGACCTGAAATGACTAATTGTGAAAAATCACCAATATCTGGTATATGGTGCCATCTTAACGTCCTAGATGACGACTAACGCTTACCACGGATGCACAGGAAATGACAAGACGCTTCGATTGAGCTATGAAACATGCTACTACGCCCACTGGAAGATGGGCAAAAGAGTGGGAGAAAGTGACCTGATATGACTAATTGTGAAAAATCACCAATATCTCGTACATGTTGCCATCTCAACGTCATAGATGACAACTAACGCTTACCACGGATGCACAGGAAACGACAAGACGCTTCGATTGAGCTATGAAACATGCTTATACGACCACTGGCACATGGGAAACAGAGTCGGAGAAAGTGACCTGAAATGACTAATTGCAAAAAATCGCCTGTTTCTGGTATATGGTGCCATTTCGCCTACCTATGTGTCCACTAAACCTTTTCACGCATTCATAAATGATGAAGGGACACTTCTTTTGAGCCATATACCATGCCGTTACAACCACTAGAAGATGGGGAAAAAGAGTCGGAGAAAGTGACCTGTAATGTCTGTAATCACTAATTGTGCAAAATTGACAATATTTGGTGTGTTGTGCCGTTTCGTCTACCTATGTGTCCACTTAACCTTTTCACGCATTCATATGGGATGAAGGGACGCTTCTTTTGAGCTATATACCATGCCATAAAGACCACTGGCAGATGGGCAAAAGAAAGGGAGAAAGTGACCTGATATGACTAATTGTGAAAAATCACCAATATCTGGTATATGGTGCCATCTTAACGTCATAGATGACAACTAACGCTTACCACGGATGCACAGGTAATGACAAGACGCTTCGATTGAGCTATGAAACATGCTACTACGCCCACTGGCAGATGGGCAAAAGAGTGGGAGAAAGTGACCTGATATGACTAATTGTGAAAAATCACCAATATCTGGTATATGGTGCCATCTCAACGTCATAGATGACAACTAACGCTTACCACGGATGCACAGGAAATGACAAGACGCTTCGATTGAGCTATGAAACATGCTACTACGCCCACTGGAAGATGGGCAAAAGAGTGCGAGAAAGTGACCTGATATGACTAATTGTGAAAAATCACCAATATCTGGTATATGGTGCCATCTTAACGTCCTAGATGACGACTAACGCTTACCACGGATGCACAGGAAATGACAAGACGCTTCGATTGAGCTATGAAACATGCCATAAGGACCACTGGCAGATGGGCAAAAGAGTCGGAGAAAGTGTCCTGAAATCACTAATTGTGCAAAATCGACAATATTTGGTGTGTTGTGCCGTTTCGTCTACCTATGTGTCCACTAAACCTTTTCACGCATTCATATGGGATGAAGGGACGCTTCTTTTGAGCTATATACCATGCCATGAAGACCACTGGCAGATGGGCAAAAGAGTGGGAGACAGTGACCTGATATGACTAATTGTGAAAAATCACCAATATCTGGTATATGGTGCCATCTTAACGTCATAGATGACAACTAACGCTTACCACGGATGCACAGGAAATGACAAGACGCTTCGATTGAGCTACGAAACATGCCATAAAGACCACAGGCAGATGGGCAAAAGAGTCGGAGAAAGTGTCCTGAAATCACTAATTGTGCAATATCGACAATATTTGGTGTGTTGTGCCGTTTCGTCTACCTATGTGTCCACTAAACCTTTTCACACATTCATATGGGATGAAGGGCCGCTTCTTTTGAGCTATATACCATGCCATAAATACCACTGGCAGATGGGCAAAAGAGTGGGAGACAGTGACCTGAAATGACTAATTGTGAAAAATCACCAATATCTGGTATATGGTGCCATCTTAACGTCCTAGATGACGACTAACGCTTACCACGGATGCACAGGAAATGACAAGACGCTTCGATTGAGCTATGAAACATGCTACTACGCCCACTGGAAGATGGGCAAAAGAGTGCGAGAAAGTGACCTGATTTGACTAATTGTGAAAAATCACCAATATCTGGTATATGGTGCCATCTTAACGTCATAGATGACAACTAACGCTTACCACGGATGCACAGGAAATGACAAGACGCTTCGATTGAGCTATGAAACATGCTACTACGCCCACTGGAAGATGGGCAAAAGAGTGCGAGAAAGTGACCTGATATGACTAATTGTGAAAAATCACCAATATCTGGTATATGGTGCCATCTTAACGTCCTAGATGACGACTAACACTTACCACGGATGCACAGGAAATGACAAGACGCTTCGATTGAGCTATGAAACATGCCATAAAGACCACTGGCAGATGGGCAAAAGAGTCGGAGAAAGTGTCCTGAAATCACTAATTGTGCAAAATCGACAATATTTGGTGTGTTGTGCCGTTTCGTCTACCTACGTGTCCACTAAACCTTTTCACGCATTCATATAGGATGAAGGGACGCTTCTTTTGAGCTATATACCATGCCATGAAGACCACTGGCAGATGGGCAAAAGAGTCGGAGACAGTGACCTGAAATGACTAATTGTGAAAAATCACCTATATCTGGTATATGGTGCCATCTCAACGTCCTGGATGACGACTAACGCTTACCACGGATGCACAGGAAATGACAAGACGCTTCGATTGAGCTATGAAACATGCCTTAAAGACCACTGGCAGATGGGCAAAAGAGTCGGAGAAAGTGTCCGAAATCACTAATTGTGCAAGATCGACAATATTTGGTGTGTTGTGCCGTTTCGTCTACCTATGTGTCCACTAAACCTTTTCACGCATTCATATGGGATGAAGGGACGCTTCTTTTTAGCTATATACCATATCATGAAGACCACTGGCAGATGGGCAAAATAGTCGGAGACAGTGACCTGAAATGACTAATTGTGAAAAATCACCAATATCTGGTATATGGTGCCATCTCAACGTCCTGGACGACGACTAACGCTTACCACGGATGCACAGGAAATGACAAGACGCTTCGATTGAGGTATGAAACATGCCTTAAAGACCACTGGCAGATGGGCAAAAGAGTCGGAGAAAGTGTCCGAAATCACTAATTGTGCAAGATCGACAATATTTGGTGTGTGGTGCCGTTTCGTCTACCTATGTGTCCACTAAACCTTTTCACGCATTCATATGGGATGAAGGGACGCTTCTTTTGAGCTATATACCATGCCATAAAGACCACTGGCAGATGGGCAAAAGAGTGGGAGACAGTGACCTGAAATGACTAATTGTGAAAAATCACCAATATCTGGTATATGGTGCCATCTTAACGTCCTAGATGACGACTAACGCTTACCACGGATGCACAGGAAATGACAAGACGCTTCGATTGAGCTATGAAACATGCTACTACGCCCACTGGAAGATGGGCAAAAGAGTGGGAGAAAGTGACCTGATATGACTAATTGTGAAAAATCACCAATATCTCGTACATGTTGCCATCTCAACGTCATAGATGACAACTAACGCTTACCACGGATGCACAGGAAACGACAAGACGCTTCGATTGAGCTATGAAACATGCTTATACGACCACTGGCACATGGGAAACAGAGCCGGAGAAAGTGACCTGAAATGACTAATTGCAAAAAATCGCCTGTTTCTGGTATATGGTGCCATTTCGCCTACCTATGTGTCCACTAAACCTTTTCACGCATTCATAAATGATGAAGGGACACTTCTTTTGAGCCATATACCATGCCGTTACGACCACTAGAAGATGGGGAAAAAGAGTCGGAGAAAGTGACCTGTAATGTCTGAAATCACTAATTGTGCAAAATTGACAATATTTGGTATGTTGTGCCGTTTCGTCTACCTATGTGTCCACTTAACCTTTTCACGCATTCATATGGGATGAAGGGACGCTTCTTTTGAGCTATATACCATGCCATAAAGACCACTGGCAGATGGGCAAAAGAAAGGGAGAAAGTGACCTGATATGACTAATTGTGAAAAATCACCAATATCTGGTATATGGTGCCATCTCAACGTCATAGATGACAACTAACGCTTACCACGGATGCACAGGAAATGACAAGACGCTTCGATTGAGTTTTGAAACATGCCATAAAGACCACTGGCAGATGGGCAAAAGAGTCGGAGAAAGTGTCCTGAAATCACTAATTGTGCAAAATCGACAATATTTGGTGTGTTGTGCCGTTTCGTCTACCTATGTGTCCACTAAACCTTTTCACGCATTCATATGGGATGAAGGGACGCTTCTTTTGAGCTATATACCATGCCATGAAGACCACTGGCAGATGGGCAAAAGAGTGGGAGACAGTGACCTGATATGACTAATTGTGAAAAATCACCAATATCTGGTATATGGTGCCATCTTAACGTCATAGATGACAACTAACGCTTACCACGGATGCACAGGAAATGACAAGACGCTTCGATTGAGCTACGAAACATGCCATAAAGACCACAGGCAGATGGGCAAAAGAGTCGGAGAAAGTGTCCTGAAATCACTAATTGTGCAATATCGACAATATTTGGTGTGTTGTGCCGTTTCGTCTACCTATGTGTCCACTAAACCTTTTCACACATTCATATGGGATGAAGGGCCGCTTCTTTTGAGCTATATACCATGCCATAAATACCACTGGCAGATGGGCAAAAGAGTGGGAGACAGTGACCTGAAATGACTAATTGTGAAAAATCACCAATATCTGGTATATGGTGCCATCTTAACGTCCTAGATGACGACTAACGCTTACCACGGATGCACAGGAAATGACAAGACGCTTCGATTGAGCTATGAAACATGCTACTACGCCCACTGGAAGATGGGCAAAAGAGTGCGAGAAAGTGACCTGATATGACTAATTGTGAAAAATCACCAATATCTGGTATATGGTGCCATCTTAACGTCATAGATGACAACTAACGCTTACCACGGATGCACAGGAAATGACAAGACGCTTCGATTGAGCTATGAAACATGCTACTACGCCCACTGGAAGATGGGCAAAAGAGTGCGAGAAAGTGACCTGATATGACTAATTGTGAAAAATCACCAATATCTGTTATATGGTGCCATCTTAACGTCCTAGATGACGACTAACACTTACCACGGATGCACAGGAAATGACAAGACGCTTCGATTGAGCTATGAAACATGCCATAAAGACCACTGGCAGATGGGCAAAAGAGTCGGAGAAAGTGTCCTGAAATCACTAATTGTGCAAAATCGACAATATTTGGTGTGTTGTGCCGTTTCGTCTACCTACGTGTCCACTAAACCTTTTCACGCATTCATATAGGATGAAGGGACGCTTCTTTTGAGCTATATACCATGCCATGAAGACCACTGGCAGATGGGCAAAAGAGTCGGAGACAGTGACCTGAAATGACTAATTGTGAAAAATCACCTATATCTGGTATATGGTGCCATCTCAACGTCCTGGATGACGACTAACGCTTACCACGGATGCACAGGAAATGACAAGACGCTTCGATTGAGCTATGAAACATGCCTTAAAGACCACTGGCAGATGGGCAAAAGAGTCGGAGAAAGTGTCCGAAATCACTAATTGTGCAAGATCGACAATATTTGGTGTGTTGTGCCGTTTCGTCTACCTATGTGTCCACTAAACCTTTTCACGCATTCATATGGGATGAAGGGACGCTTCTTTTGAGCTATATACCATATCATGAAGACCACTGGCAGATGGGCAAAATAGTCGGAGACAGTGACCTGAAATGACTAATTGTGAAAAATCACCAATATCTGGTATATGGTGCCATCTCAACGTCCTGGACGACGACTAACGCTTACCACGGATGCACAGGAAATGACAAGACGCTTCGATTGAGGTATGAAACATGCCTTAAAGACCACTGGCAGATGGGCAAAAGAGTCGGAGAAAGTGTCCGAAATCACTAATTGTGCAAGATCGACAATATTTGGTGTGTGGTGCCGTTTCGTCTACCTATGTGTCCACTAAACCTTTTCACGCATTCATATGGGATGAAGGGACGCTTCTTTTGAGCTATATACCATGCCATAAAGACCACCTGCAGATGGGCAAAAGAGTGGGAGACAGTGACCTGAAATGACTAATTGTGAAAAATCACCAATATCTGGTATATGGTGCCATCTTAACGTCCTAGATGACGACTAACGCTTACCACGGATGCACAGGAAATGACAAGACGCTTCGATTGAGCTATGAAACATGCTTATACGACCACTGGCACATGGGAAACAGAGTCGGAGAAAGTGACCTGAAATGACTAATTGCAAAAAATCGCCTGTTTCTGGTATATGGTGCCATTTTGCCTACCTATGTGTCCACTAAACCTTTTCACGCATTCATAAATGATGAAGGGACACTTCTTTTGAGCCATATACCATGCCGTTACGACCACTAGAAGATGGGGAAAAAGAGTCGGAGAAAGTGACCTGTAATGTCTGAAATCACTAATTGTGCAAAATTGACAATATTTGGTATGTTGTGCCGTTTCGTCTACCTATGTGTCCACTTAACCTTTTCACGCATTCATATGGGATGAAGGGACGCTTCTTTTGAGCTATATACCATGCCATAAAGACCACTGGCAGATGGGCAAAAGAAAGGGAGAAAGTGACCTGATATGACTAATTGTGAAAAATCACCAATATCTGGTATATGGTGCCATCTTAACGTCATAGATGACAACTAACGCTTACCACGAATGCACAGGTAATGACAAGACGCTTCGATTGAGCTATGAAACATGCTACTACGCCCACTGGCAGATGGGCAAAAGAGTGGGAGAAAGTGACCTGATATGACTAATTGTGAAAAATCACCAATATCTGGTATATGGTGCCATCTCAACGTCATAGATGACAACTAACGCTTACCACGGATGCACAGGAAATGACAAGACGCTTCGATTGAGCTATGAAACATGCTACTACGCCCACTGGAAGATGGGCAAAAGAGTGCGAGAAAGTGACCTGATATGACTAATTGTGAAAAATCACCAATATCTGGTATATGGTGCCATCTTAACGTCCTAGATGACGACTAACGCTTACCACGGATGCACAGGAAATGACAAGACGCTTCGATTGAGCTATGAAACATGCCATAAGGACCACTGGCAGATGGGCAAAAGAGTCGGAGAAAGTGTCCTGAAATCACTAATTGTGCAAAATCGACAATATTTGGTGTGTTGTGCCGTTTCGTCTACCTATGTGTCCACTAAACCTTTTCACGCATTCATATGGGATGAAGGGACGCTTCTTTTGAGCTATATACCATGCCATGAAGACCACTGGCAGATGGGCAAAAGAGTGGGAGACAGTGACCTGAAATGACTAATTGTGAAAAATCACCAATATCTGGTATATGGTGCCATCTCAACGTCCTGGATGACGACTAACGCTTACCACGGATGCACAGGAAATGACAAGACGCTTCGATTGAGCTATGAAACATGCCTTAAAGACCACTGGCAGATGGGCAAAAGAGTCGGAGAAAGTGTCCGAAATCACTAATTGTGCAAGATCGACACTATTTGGTGTGTGGTGCCGTTTCGTCTACCTATGTGTCCACTAAACCTTTTCACACATTCATATGGGATGAAGGGACGCTTCTTTTGAGCTATATACCATGCCATAAAGACCACTGGCAGATGGGCAAAAGAAAGGGAGAAAGTGACCTGATATGACTAATTGTGAAAAATCACCAATATCTGGTATATGGTGCCAACTTAACGTCATAGATGACAACTAACGCTTACCACGGATGCACAGGAAATGACAAGACGCTTCGATTGAGCTATGAAACATGCTACTACGCCCACTGGAAGATGGGCAAAAGAGTGGGAGAAAGTGACCTGATATGACTAATTGTGAAAAATCACCAATATCTAGTATATGGTGCCATCTTAACGTCATAGATGACAACTAACGCTTACCACGGATGCACAGGAAATGACAAGACGCTTCGATTGAGCTATGAAACATGCCATAAAGACCACTGGCAGATGGGCAAAAGTGTCGGAGAAAGTGTCCTGAAATCACTAATTGTGCAAAATCGACAATATTTGGTGTGTTGTGCCGTTTCGTCTACCTATGTGTCCACTAAACCTTTTCACGCATTCATATGGGATGAAGGGACGCTTCTTTGAGCTATATACCATGCCATAAAGACCACTGGCAGATGGGCAAAAGAGTGGGAGACAGTGACCTGAAATGACTAATTGTGAAAAATCACCTATATCTGGTATATGGTGCCATCTCAACGTCCTGGATGACGACTAACGCTTACCACGGATGCACATGAAATGACAAGACGCTTCGATTGAGCTATGAAACATGCCTTAAAGACCACTGGCAGATGGGCAAAAGAGTCGGAGAAAGTGTCCGAAATCACTAATTGTGCAAGATCGACAATATTTGGTGTGTGGTTCCGTTTCGTCTACCTATGTGTCCACTTAACCTTTTCACGCATTCATATGGGATGAAGGGACGCTTCTTTTGAGCTATATACCATGCCATAAAGACCACTGGCAGATGGGCAAAAGAGTGGGAGACAGTGACCTGAAATGAATAATTGTGAAAAATCACCAATATCTGGTATATGGTGTCATCTCAACGTCATAGATGACGACTAACGCTTAAAACGGATGCACAGGAAATGACAAGACGCTTCGATTGAGCTATGAAACATGCTAATACGACCACTGGCACATGGGAAACAGAGTCGGAGAAAGTGACCTGAAATGACTAATTGCAAAAAATCGCCTGTTTCTGGTATATGGTGCCATTTCGTCTACCTATGTGTAAACTAAACCTTTTCACGCATTCATAAATGATGAAGGGACGCTTCTTTTGAGCCATATACCATGCCCTTACGATCACTGGAAGATGGGCAAAATAGTCGGAGAAAGTGACCTGAAATCACTAATTGTACAAAATCGACAATATTTGGTGTGTTGTGCCGTTTCGTCTACCTACGTGTCCACTAAACCTTTTCACGCATTCATATAGGATGAAGGGACGCTTCTTTTGAGCTATATACCATGCCATAAAGACCACTGGCAGATGGGCAAAAGAGTGGGTGACAGTGACCTGAAATGACTAATTGTGAAAAATCACCAATATCTGGTATATGGTGCCATCTTAACGTCATAGATGACAACTAACGCTTACCACGGATGCACAGGAAATGACAAGACGCTTCGATTGAGCTATGAAACATGCCATAAAGACCACAGGCAGATGGGCAAAAGAGTCGGAGAAAGTGTCCTGAAATCACTAATTGTGCAATATCGACAATATTTGGTGTGTTGTGCCGTTTCGTCTACCTATGTGTCCACTAAACCTTTTCACGCATTCATATGGGATGAAGGGACGCTTCTTTTGAGCTATATACCATATCATGAAGACCACTGGCAGATGGGCAAAATAGTCGGAGACAGTGACCTGAAATGACTAACTGTGAAAAATCACCTATATCTGGTATATGGTGCCATCTCAACGTCCTGGATGACGACTAACGCTTACCACGGATGCACAGGAAATGACAAGACGCTTCGATTGAGGTATGAAACATGCCTTAAAGACCACTGGCAGATGGGCAAAAGAGTCAGAGAAAGTGTCCGAAATCACTAATTGTGCAAGATCGACAATATTTGGTGTGTGGTGCCGTTTCGTCTACCTATGTGTCCACTAAACCTTTTCACGCATTCATATGGGATGAAGGGACGCTTCTTTTGAGCTATATACCATGCCATAAAGACCACCTGCAGATGGGCAAAAGAGTGGAAGACAGTGACCTGAAATGACTAATTGTGAAAAATCACCAATATCTGGTATATGGTGCCATCTTAACGTCCTAGATGACGACTAACGCTTACCACGGATGCACAGGAAATGACAAGACGCTTCGATTGAGCTATGAAACATGCTACTACGCCCACTGGAAGATGGGCAAAAGAGTGGGAGAAAGTGACCTGATATGACTAATTGTGAAAAATCACCAATATCTCGTACATGGTGCCATCTCAACGTCATAGATGACAACTAACGCTTACCACGGATGCACAGGAAATGACAAGACGCTTCGATTGAGCTATGAAACATGCTTATACGACCACTGGCACATGGGAAACAGAGTCGGAGAAAGTGACCTGAAATGACTAATTGCAAAAAATGGCCTGTTTCTGGTATATGGTTCCATTTCGCCTACCTATGTGTCCACTAAACCTTTTCACGCATTCATAAATGATGAAGGGACACTTCTTTTGAGCCATATACCATGCCGTTACGACCACTAGAAGATGGGGAAAAAGAGTCGGAGAAAGTGACCTGTAATGTCTGAAATCACTAATTGTGCAAAATTGACAATATTTGGTGTGTTGTGCCGTTTCGTCTACCTATGTGTCCACTTAACCTTTTCACGCATTCATATGGGATGAAGGGACGCTTCTTTTGAGCTATATACCATGCCATAAAGACCACTGGCAGATGGGCAAAAGAAAGGGAGAAAGTTACCTGATATGACTAATTGTGAAAAATCACCAATATCTGGTATATGGTGCCATCTTAACGTCATAGATGACAACTAACGCTTACCACGGATGCACAGGAAACGACAAGACGCTTCGATTGAGCTATGAAACATGCTTATACGACCACTGGCACATGGGAAACAGAGTCGGAGAAAGTGACCTGAAATGACTAATTGCAAAAAATCGCCTGTTTCTGGTATATGGTGCCATTTCGCCTACCTATGTGTCCACTAAACCTTTTCACGCATTCATAAATGATGAAGGGACACTTCTTTTGAGCCATATACCATGCCGTTACGACCACTAGAAGATGGGGAAAAAGAGTCGGAGAAAGTGACCTGTAATGTCTGAAATCACTAATTGTGCAAAATTGACAATATTTGGTGTGTTGTGCCGTTTCGTCTACCTATGTGTCCACTTAACCTTTTCACGCATTCATATGGGATGAAGGGACGCTTCTTTTGAGCTATATACCATGCCATAAAGACCACTGGCAGATGGGCAAAAGAAAGGGAGAAAGTTACCTGATATGACTAATTGTGAAAAATCACCAATATCTGGTATATGGTGCCATCTTAACGTCATAGATGACAACTAACGCTTACCACGGATGCACAGGTAATGACAAGACGCTTCGATTGAGCTATGAAACATGCTACTACGCCCACTGGCAGATGGGCAAAAGAGTGGGAGAAAGTGACCTGATATGACTAATAGTGAAAAATCACCAATATCTGGTATATGGTGCCATCTCAACGTCATAGATGACAACTAACGCTTACCACGGATGCACAGGAAATGACAAGACGCTTCGATTGAGCTATGAAACATGCTACTACGCCCACTGGAAGATGGGCAAAAGAGTGCGAGAAAGTGACCTGATATGACTAATTGTGAAAAATCACCAATATCTGGTATATGGTGCCATCTTAACGTCCTAGATGACGACTAACGCTTACCACGGATGCACAGGAAATGACAAGACGCTTCGATTGAGCTATGAAACATGCCATAAGGACCACTGGCAGATGGGCAAAAGAGTCGGAGAAAGTGTCCTGTAATCACTAATTGTGCAAAATCGACAATATTTGGTGTGTTGTGCCGTTTCGTCTACCTATGTGTCCACTAAACCTTTTCACGCATTCATATGGGATGAAGGGACGCTTCTTTTGAGCTATATACCATGCCATGAAGACCACTGGCAGATGGGCAAAAGAGTGGGAGACAGTGACCTGAAATGACTAATTGTGAAAAATCACCAATATCTGGTATATGGTGCCATCTCAAAGTCCTGGATGACGACTAACGCTTACCACGGATGCACAGGAAATGACAAGATGCTTCGATTGAGCTATGAAACATGCCTTAAAGACCACTGGCAGATGGGCAAAAGAGTCGGAGAAAGTGTCCGAAATCACTAATTGTGCAAGATCGACACTATTTGGTGTGTGGTGCCGTTTCGTCTACCTATGTGTCCACTAAACCTTTTCACGCGTTCATATGGGATGAAGGGACGCTTCTTTTGAGCTATATACCATGCCATAAAGACCACTGGCAGATGGGCAAAAGAAAGGGAGAAAGTGACCTGATATGACTAATTGTGAAAAATCACCAATATCTGGTATATGGTGCCAACTTAACGTCATAGATGACAACTAACGCTTACCACGGATGCGCAGGAAATGACAAGACGCTTCGATTGAGCTATGAAACATGCTACTACGCCCACTGGAAGATGGGCAAAAGAGTGGGAGAAAGTGACCTGATATGACTAATTGTGAAAAATCACCAATATCTGGTATATGGTGCCATCTTAACGTCATAGATGACAACTAACGCTTACCACGGATGCACAGGAAATGACAAGACGCTTCGATTGAGCTATGAAACATGCCATAAAGACCACTGGCAGATGGGCAAAAGAGTCGGAGAAAGTGTCCTGAAATCACTAATTGTGCAAAATCGACAATATTTGGTGTGTTGTGCCGTTTCGTCTACCTATGTGTCCACTAAACCTTTTCACGCATTCATATGGGATGAAGGGACGCTTCTTTGAGCTATATACCATGCCATAAAGACCACTGGCAGATGGGCAAAAGAGTGGGAGACAGTGACCTGAAATGACTAATTGTGAAAAATCACCTATATCTGGTATATGGTGCCATCTCAACGTCCGGGATGACGACTAACGCTTACCACGGATGCACAGGAAATGACAAGACGCTTCGATTGAGCTATGAAACATGCTACTACGCCCACTGGAAGATGGGCAAAAGAGTGGGAGAAAGTGACCTGATATGACTAATTGTGAAAAATCACCAATATCTCGTACATGTTGCCATCTCAACGTCATAGATGACAACTAACGCTTACCACGGATGCACAGGAAACGACAAGACGCTTCGATTGAGCTATGAAACATGCTTATACGACCACTGGCACATGGGAAACAGAGTCGGAGAAAGTGACCTGAAATGACTAATTGCAAAAAATGGCCTGTTTCTGGTATATGGTTCCATTTCGCCTACCTATGTGTCCACTAAACCTTTTCACGCATTCATAAATGATGAAGGGACACTTCTTTTGAGCCATATACCATGCCGTTACGACCACTAGAAGATGGGGAAAAAGAGTCGGAGAAAGTGACCTGTAATGTCTGAAATCACTAATTGTGCAAAATTGACAATATTTGGTGTGTTGTGCCGTTTCGTCTACCTATGTGTCCACTTAACCTTTTCACGCATTCATATGGGATGAAGGGACGCTTCTTTTGAGCTATATACCATGCCATAAAGACCACTGGCAGATGGGCAAAAGAAAGGGAGAAAGTTACCTGATATGACTAATTGTGAAAAATCACCAATATCTGGTATATGGTGCCATCTTAACGTCATAGATGACAACTAACGCTTACCACGGATGCACAGGAAACGACAAGACGCTTCGATTGAGCTATGAAACATGCTTATACGACCACTGGCACATGGGAAACAGAGTCGGAGAAAGTGACCTGAAATGACTAATTGCAAAAAATCGCCTGTTTCTGGTATATGGTGCCATTTCGCCTACCTATGTGTCCACTAAACCTTTTCACGCATTCATAAATGATGAAGGGACACTTCTTTTGAGCCATATACCATGCCGTTACGACCACTAGAAGATGGGGAAAAAGAGTCGGAGAAAGTGACCTGTAATGTCTGAAATCACTAATTGTGCAAAATTGACAATATTTGGTGTGTTGTGCCGTTTCGTCTACCTATGTGTCCACTTAACCTTTTCACGCATTCATATGGGATGAAGGGACGCTTCTTTTGAGCTATATACCATGCCATAAAGACCACTGGCAGATGGGCAAAAGAAAGGGAGAAAGTTACCTGATATGACTAATTGTGAAAAATCACCAATATCTGGTATATGGTGCCATCTTAACGTCATAGATGACAACTAACGCTTACCACGGATGCACAGGTAATGACAAGACGCTTCGATTGAGCTATGAAACATGCTACTACGCCCACTGGCAGATGGGCAAAAGAGTGGGAGAAAGTGACCTGATATGACTAATAGTGAAAAATCACCAATATCTGGTATATGGTGCCATCTCAACGTCATAGATGACAACTAACGCTTACCACGGATGCACAGGAAATGACAAGACGCTTCGATTGAGCTATGAAACATGCTACTACGCCCACTGGAAGATGGGCAAAAGAGTGCGAGAAAGTGACCTGATATGACTAATTGTGAAAAATCACCAATATCTGGTATATGGTGCCATCTTAACGTCCTAGATGACGACTAACGCTTACCACGGATGCACAGGAAATGACAAGACGCTTCGATTGAGCTATGAAACATGCCATAAGGACCACTGGCAGATGGGCAAAAGAGTCGGAGAAAGTGTCCTGTAATCACTAATTGTGCAAAATCGACAATATTTGGTGTGTTGTGCCGTTTCGTCTACCTATGTGTCCACTAAACCTTTTCACGCATTCATATGGGATGAAGGGACGCTTCTTTTGAGCTATATACCATGCCATGAAGACCACTGGCAGATGGGCAAAAGAGTGGGAGACAGTGACCTGAAATGACTAATTGTGAAAAATCACCAATATCTGGTATATGGTGCCATCTCAAAGTCCTGGATGACGACTAACGCTTACCACGGATGCACAGGAAATGACAAGACGCTTCGATTGAGCTATGAAACATGCCTTAAAGACCACTGGCAGATGGGCAAAAGAGTCGGAGAAAGTGTCCGAAATCACTAATTGTGCAAGATCGACACTATTTGGTGTGTGGTGCCGTTTCGTCTACCTATGTGTCCACTAAACCTTTTCACGCGTTCATATGGGATGAAGGGACGCTTCTTTTGAGCTATATACCATGCCATAAAGACCACTGGCAGATGGGCAAAAGAAAGGGAGAAAGTGACCTGATATGACTAATTGTGAAAAATCACCAATATCTGGTATATGGTGCCAACTTAACGTCATAGATGACAACTAACGCTTACCACGGATGCGCAGGAAATGACAAGACGCTTCGATTGAGCTATGAAACATGCTACTACGCCCACTGGAAGATGGGCAAAAGAGTGGGAGAAAGTGACCTGATATGACTAATTGTGAAAAATCACCAATATCTGGTATATGGTGCCATCTTAACGTCATAGATGACAACTAACGCTTACCACGGATGCACAGGAAATGACAAGACGCTTCGATTGAGCTATGAAACATGCCATAAAGACCACTGGCAGATGGGCAAAAGAGTCGGAGAAAGTGTCCTGAAATCACTAATTGTGCAAAATCGACAATATTTGGTGTGTTGTGCCGTTTCGTCTACCTATGTGTCCACTAAACCTTTTCACGCATTCATATGGGATGAAGGGACGCTTCTTTGAGCTATATACCATGCCATAAAGACCACTGGCAGATGGGCAAAAGAGTGGGAGACAGTGACCTGAAATGACTAATTGTGAAAAATCACCTATATCTGGTATATGGTGCCATCTCAACGTCCTGGATGACGACTAACGCTTACCACGGATGCACATGAAATGACAAGACGCTTCGATTGAGCTATGAAACATGCCTTAAAGACCACTGGCAGATGGGCAAAAGAGTCGGAGAAAGTGTCCGAAATCACTAATTGTGCAAGATCGACAATATTTGGTGTGTGGTTCCGTTTCGTCTACCTATGTGTCCACTAAACCTTTTCACGCATTCATATGGGATGAAGGGACGCTTCTTTTGAGCTATATACCATGCCATAAAGACCACTGGCAGATGGGCAAAGGAAAGGGAGAAAGTGACCTAATATGACTAATTGTGAAAAATCACCAATATCTGGTTTTTGGTGCCATCTTAACGTTATAGATGACAACTAACGCTTACCACGGATGCACAGGAAATGACAAGACGCTTCGATTGAGCTATGAAACATGCTACTACGCCCACTGGAAGATGGGCAAAAGAGTGGGAGAAAGTGACCTGATATGACTAATTGTGAAAAATCACCAATATCTGGTATATGGTGCCATCTTAACGTCATAGATGACAACTAACGCTTACCACGGATGCACAGGAAATGACAAGACGCTTCGATTGAGCTTTGAAACATGCCATAAAGACCACTGGCAGATGGGCAAAAGAGTCGGAGAATGTGTCCTGAAATCACTAATTGTGCAAAATCGACAATATTTGGTGTGTTGTGCCGTTTCGTCTACCTATGTGTCCACTAAACCTTTTCACGCATTCATATGGGATGAAGGGACGTTTCTTTTGAGCTATATACCATGCCATAAAGACCACTGGCAGATGGGCAAAAGAGTGGGAGACAGTTACCTGAAATGACTTATTGTGAAAAATCACCAATATATGGTATATGGTGCCATCTTAACGTCCTAGATGACGACTAACGCTTACCACGGATGCACAGGAAATGACAAGACGCTTCGATTGAGCTATGAAACATGCTACTACGCCCACTGGAAGATGGGCAAAAGAGTGGAAGAAAGTGACCTGATATGACTAATTGTGAAAAATCACCAATATCTGGTACATGGTGCCATCTCAACGTCATAGATGACAACTAACGCTTACCACGGATGCACAGGAAACGACAAGACGCTTCGATTGAGCTATGAAACATGCTAATACGACCACTGGCACATGGGAAACAGAGTCGGAGAAAGTGACCTGAAATGACTAATTGCAAAAAATCGCCTGTTTCTGGTATATGGTGCCATTTCGCCTACCTATGTGTCCACTAAACCTTTTCACGCATTCATAAATGATGAAGGGACGCTTCTTTTGAGCCATATACCATGCCGTTACGACCACTAAAAGATGGGGAAAAAGAGTCGGAGAAAGTGACCTGAAATGTCTGAAATCACTAATTGTGCAAAATCGAATAATATCTGGTGTGCGACTAACGCTTACCGCGGATGCACAGGAAATGACAAGACGCTTCGATTGAGCTATGAAACATGCCTTAAAGACCACTGGCAGATGGGCAATAGAGTCGGAGAAAGTGTCCGAAATCACTAATTGTGCAAGATCGACAATATTTGGTGTGTGGTGCCGTTTCGTCTACCTATGTGTCCACTAAACCTTTTCACGCATTCATATGGGATGAAGGGACGCTTCTTTTGAGCTATATACCATGCCATAAAGACCACTGGCAGATGGGCAAAAGAAAGGGAGAAAGTGACCTGATATGACTAATTGTGAAAAATCACCAATATCTGGTATATGGTGCCATCTTAACGTCATAGATGACAACTAACGCTTACCACGGATGCACAGGAAATGACAAGACGCTTCGATTGAGCTATGAAACATGCTACTACGCCCACTGGAAGATGGGCAAAAGAGTGGGAGAAAGTGACCTGATATGACTAATTGTGAAAAATCACCAATATCTGGTATATGGTGTCATCTTAACGTCATAGATGACAACTAACGCTTACCACGTATGCACAGGAAATGACAAGACGCTTCGATTGAGCTATGAAACATGCCATAAAGACCACTGGCAGATGGGCAAAAGAGTCGGAGAAAGTGTCCTGAAATCACTAATTGTGCAAAATCGACAATATTTGGTGTGTTGTGCCGTTTCGTCTACCTATGTATCCACTAAACCCTTTCACGCATTCATATGGGATGAAAGGATGCTTTTTTTGAGCTATATACCATGCCATAGAGACCACTGGCAGATGGGCAAAAGAGTGGGAGACAGTGACCTGAAATGACTAATTGTGAAAAATCACCTATATCTGGTATATGGTGCCATCTCAACGTCCTGGATGACGACTAACGCTTACCACGGATGCACAGGAAATGACAAGACGCTTCGATTGAGCTATGAAACATGCCATAAAGACCACTGGCAGATGGGCAAAAGAGTGGGAGACAGTGACCTGAAATGACTAATTGTGAAAAATCACCAATATCTGGTATATGGTGCCATCTCAACGTCATAGATGACAACTAACGCTTACCACGGATGCACAGGAAATGACAAGACGCTTCGATTGAGCTATGAAACATGCCTTAAAGACCACTGGCAGATGGGCAAAAGAGTCGGAGAAAGTGTCTGAAATCACTAATTGTGCAAAATCGAATAATATCTGGTGTGTGGTGCCATCTCAACGTCCTAGATGACGACTAACGCTTACCACGGATGCACAGGAAATGACAAGACGCTTCGATTGAGCTATGAAACATGCCTTAAAGACAACTGGCAGATGGGCAAAAGAGTCGGAGAAAGTGTCCGAAATCACTAATTGTGCAAGATAGATACGGATGCACAGGAAATGACAAGACCACTGGCAGATGGGCAAAAGAGTGGGAGAAAGTGTCCGAAATCACTAATTGTGCAAGATCGACAATATTTGGTGTGTTGTGCCGTTTCGTCTACCTATGTGTCCACTAAACCTTTTCATGCATTCATATGGATGAAGGGACGCTTCTTTTGAGCTATATACCATGCATAAAAACCACTGGCAGATGGGCAAAAGAAAGGGAGAAAGTGACCTGATATGACTAATTGTGAAAAATCACCAATATCTGGTATATGGTGCCATCTTAACGTCATAGATGACAACTAACGCTTACCACGGATGCACAGGAAATGACAAGACGCTTCGATTGAGCTATGAAACATGCTACTACGCCCACTGGAAGATGGGCAAAAGAGTGCGAGAAAGTGACCTGATATGACTAATTGTGAAAAATCACCAATATCAGGTATATGGTGCCATCTTAACGTCCTAGATGACGACTAACGCTTACCACGGATGCACAGGAAATGACAAGACACTTCGATTGAGCTATGAAACATGCCATAAAGACCACTGGCAGATGGGCAAAAGAGTCGGAGAAAGTGTCCTGAAATCACTAATTGTGCAAAATCGACAATATTTGGTGTGTTGTGCCGTTTCGTCTACCTATGTGTCCACTAAACCTTTTCACGCATTCATATGGGATGAAGGGACGCTTCTTTTGAGCTATATACCATGCCATGAAGACCACTGGCAGATGGGCAAAAGAGTCGGAGACAGTGACCTGAAATGACTAATTGTGAAAAATCACCTATATCTGGTATATGGTGCCATCTCAACGTCCTGGATGACGACTAACGCTTACCACGGATGCACAGGAAATGACAAGACGCTTCGATTGAGCTATGAAACATGCCTTAAAGACCACTGGCAGATGGGCAAAAGAGTCGGAGAAAGTGTCCGAAATCACTAATTGTGCAAGATCGACAATATTTGGTGTGTGGTGCCGTTTCGTCTACCTATGTGTCCACTAAACCTTTTCACGCATTCATATGGGATGAAGGGACGCTTCTTTTGAGCTATATACCATGCCATAAAGACCACTGGCAGATGGGCAAAAGAGTGGGAGACAGTGACCTGAAATGACTAATAGTGAAAAATCACCAATATCTGGTATATGGTGCCATCTCAACGTCCTGGATGACGACTAACGCTTACCACGGATGCACAGGAAATGACAAGACGCTTCGATTGAGCTATGAAACATGCTAGCAAGCCCACTGGCAGATGGGCAAAAGAGTGGGAGACAGTGACCTGAAATGACTAATTGTGAAAAATCACCAATATCTGGTATATGGTGTCATCTCAACGTCATAGATGACGACTAACGCTTACCACGGATGCACAGGAAATGACAAGACGCTTCGATTGAGCTATGAAACATGCTAATACGACCACTGGCACATGGGAAACAGAGTCGGAGAAAGTGACCTGAAATGACTAATTGCAAAAAATCGCCTGTTTCTGGTATATGGTGCCATTTCGTCTACCTATGTGTAAACTAAACCTTTTCACGCATTCATAAATGATGAAGGGACGCTTCTTTTGAGCCATATACCATGCCCTTACGATCACTAGAAGATGGGCAAAATAGTCGGAGAAAGTGACCTGAAATCACTAATTGTGCAAAATTGACAATATTTGGTGTGTTGTACCGTTTCGTCTACCTATGTGTCCACTAAACCTTTTCACGCATTCATATGGGATGAAGGGACGCTTCTTTTGAGCTATATACCATGCCATAAAGACCACTGGCAGATGGGCAAAAGAAAGGGAGAAAGTGACCTGATATGACTAATTGTGAAAAATCACCAATATCTGGTATATGGTGCCATCTTAACGTCATAGATGACAACTAACGCTTACCACGGATGCACAGGAAATGACAAGACGCTTCGATTGAGCTATGAAACATGCTACTACGCCCACTGGAAGATGGGCAAAAGAGTGGGAGAAAGTGACCTGATATAAATAATTGTGAAAAATCATTAATATCTGGTATATGGTGCCATCTTAACGTCATAGATGACAACTAACGCTTACCACGGATGCACAGGAAATGACAAGACGCTTCGATTGAGCTATGAAACATGCCATAAGGACCACAGGCAGATGGGCAAAAGAGTCGGAGAAAGTGTCCTGAAATCACTAATTGTGCAATATCGACAATATTTGGTGTGTTGTGCCGTTTCGTCTACCTATGTGTCCACTAAACCTTTTCACGCATTCATATGGGATGAAGGGACGCTTCTTTTGAGCTATATACCATATCATGAAGACCACTGGCAGATGGGCAAAATAGTCGGAGACAGTGACCTGATATGACTAATTGTGAAAAATCACCTATATCTGGTATATGGTGCCATCTCAACGTCCTGGATGACGACTAACGCTTACCACGGATGCACAGGAAATGACAAGACGCTTCGATTGAGGTATGAAACATGCCTTAAAGACCACTGGCAGATGGGCAAAAGAGTCGGAGAAAGTGTCCGAAATCACTAATTGTGCAAGATCGACAATATTTGGTGTGTGGTGCCGTTTCGTCTACCTATGTGTCCACTAAACCTTTTCACGCATTCATATGGGATGAAGGGACGCTTCTTTTGAGCTATATACCATGCCATAAAGACCACTGGCAGATGGGCAAAAGAGTGGGAGACAGTGACCTGAAATGACTAATTGTGAAAAATCACCAATATCTGGTATATGGTGCCATCTTAACGTCCTAGATGACGACTAACGCTTACCACGGATGCACAGGAAATGACAAGACGCTTCGATTGAGCTATGAAACATGCTACTACGCCCACTGGAAGATGGGCAAAAGAGTGGGAGAAAGTGACCTGATATGACTAATTGTGAAAAATCACCAATATCTTGTACATGTTGCCATCTCAACGTCATAGATGACAACTAACGCTTACCACGGATGCACAGAAAACGACAAGACGCTTCGATTGAGCTATGAAACATGCTTATACGACCACTGGCACATGGGAAACAGAGTCGGAGAAAGTGACCTGAAATGACTAATTGCAAAAAATCGCCTGTTTCTGGTATATGGTGCCATTTCGCCTACCTATGTGTCCACTAAACCTTTTCACGCATTCATAAATGATGAAGGGACGCTTCTTTTGAGCCATATACCATGCCGTTACGACCACTAGAAGATGGGGAAAAAGAGTCTGAGAAAGTGACCTGTAATGTCTGAAATCACTAATTGTGCAAAATTGACAATATTTGGTGTGTTGTGCCGTTTCGTCTACCTATGTGTCCACTTAACCTTTTCACGCATTCATATGGGATGAAGGGACGCTTCTTTTGAGCTATATACCATGCCATAAAGACCACTGGCAGATGGGCAAAAGAGTGGGAGAAAGTGACCTGATATGACTAATTGTGAAAAATCACCAATATCTGGTATATGGTGCCATCTCAACGTCATAGATGACAACTAACGCTTACCACGGATGCACAGGAAATGACAAGACGCTTCGATTGAGCTATGAAACATGCTACTACGCCCACTGGAAGATGGGCAAAAGAGTGGGAGAAAGTGACCTGATATGACTAATTGTGAAAAATCACCAATATCTGGTATATGGTGCCATCTTAACGTCCTAGATGACGACTAACGCTTACCACGGATGCACAGGAAATGACAAGACGCTTCGATTGAGCTATGAAACATGCTACTACGCCCACTGGAAGATGGGCAAAAGAGTGGGAGAAAGTGACCTGATATGACTAATTGTGAAAAATCACCAATATCTTGTACATGTTGCCATCTCAACATCATAGATGACAACTAACGCTTACCACGGATGCACAGAAAACGACAAGACGCTTCGATTGAGCTATGAAACATGCTTATACGACCACTGGCACATGGGAAACAGAGTCGGAGAAAGTGATCTGAAATGACTAATTGCAAAAAATCGCCTGTTTCTGGTATATGGTGCCATTTCGCCTACCTATGTGTCCACTAAACCTTTTCACGCATTCATAAATGATGAAGGGACGCTTCTTTTGAGCCATATACCATGCCGTTACGACCACTAGAAGATGGGGAAAAAGAGTCGGAGAAAGTGACCTGTAATGTCTGAAATCACTAATTGTGCAAAATTGACAATATTTGGTGTGTTGTGCCGTTTCGTCTACCTATGTGTCCACTTAACCTTTTCACGCATTCATATGGGATGAAGGGACGCTTCTTTTGAGCTATATACCATGCCATAAAGACCACTGGCAGATGGGCAAAAGAAAGGGAGAAAGTGACCTGATATGACTAATTGTGAAAAATTACCAATATCTGGTATATGGTGCCATCTTAACGTCATAGATGACAACTAACGCTTACCACGGATGCACAGGTAATGACAAGACGCTTCGATTGAGCTATGAAACATGCTACTACGCCCACTGGCAGATGGGCAAAAGAGTGGGAGAAAGTGACCTGATATGACTAATTGTGAAAAATCACCAATATCTGGTATATGGTGCCATCTCAACGTCATAGATGACAACTAACGCTTACCACGGATGCACAGGAAATGACAAGACGCTTCGATTGAGCTATGAAACATGCTACTACGCCCACTGGCAGATGGGCAAAAGAGTGGGAGACAGTGACCTGAAATGACTAATAGTGAAAAATCACCAATATCTGGTATATGGTGCCATCTCAACGTCCTGGATGACGACTAACGCTTACCACGGATGCACAGGAAATGACAAGACGCTTCGATTGAGCTATGAAACATGCTAGCAAGCCCACTGGCAGATGGGCAAAAGAGTGGGAGACAGTGACCTGAAATGACTAATTGTGAAAAAATCACCAATATCTGGTATATGGTGTCATCTCAACGTCATAGATGACGACTAACGCTTACCACGGATGCACAGGAAATGACAAGACGCTTCGATTGAGCTATGAAACATGCTAATACGACCACTGGCACATGGGAAACAGAGTCGGAGAAAGTGACCTGAAATGACTAATTGCAAAAAATCGCCTGTTTCTGGTATATGGTGCCATTTCGTCTACCTATGTGTAAACTAAACCTTTTCACGCATTCATAAATGATGAAGGGACGCTTCTTTTGAGCCATATACCATGCCCTTACGATCACTAGAAGATGGGCAAAATAGTCGGAGAAAGTGACCTGAAATCACTAATTGTGCAAAATTGACAATATTTGGTGTGTTGTACCGTTTCGTCTACCTATGTGTCCACTAAACCTTTTCACGCATTCATATGGGATGAAGGGACGCTTCTTTTGAGCTAAATACCATGCCATAAAGACCACTGGCAGATGGGCAAAAGAAAGGGAGAAAGTGACCTGATATGACTAATTGTGAAAAATCACCAATATCTGGTATATGGTGCCATCTTAACGTCATAGATGACAACTAACGCTTACCACGGATGCACAGGAAATGACAAGACGCTTCGATTGAGCTATGAAACATGCTACTACGCCCACTGGAAGATGGGCAAAAGAGTGGGAGAAAGTGACCTGATATAAATAATTGTGAAAAATCATTAATATCTGGTATATGGTGCCATCTTAACGTCATAGATGACAACTAACGCTTACCACGGATGCACAGGAAATGACAAGACGCTTCGATTGAGCTATGAAACATGCCATAAGGACCACAGGCAGATGGGCAAAAGAGTCGGAGAAAGTGTCCTGAAATCACTAATTGTGCAATATCGACAATATTTGGTGTGTTGTGCCGTTTCGTCTACCTATGTGTCCACTAAACCTTTTCACGCATTCATATGGGATGAAGGGACGCTTCTTTTGAGCTATATACCATATCATGAAGACCACTGGCAGATGGGCAAAATAGTCGGAGACAGTGACCTGATATGACTAATTGTGAAAAATCACCTATATCTGGTATATGGTGCCATCTCAACGTCCTGGATGACGACTAACGCTTACCACGGATGCACAGGAAATGACAAGACGCTTCGATTGAGGTATGAAACATGCCTTAAAGACCACTGGCAGATGGGCAAAAGAGTCGGAGAAAGTGTCCGAAATCACTAATTGTGCAAGATCGACAATATTTGGTGTGTGGTGCCGTTTCGTCTACCTATGTGTCCACTAAACCTTTTCACGCATTCATATGGGATGAAGGGACGCTTCTTTTGAGCTATATACCATGCCATAAAGACCACTGGCAGATGGGCAAAAGAGTGGGAGACAGTGACCTGAAATGACTAATTGTGAAAAATCACCAATATCTGGTATATGGTGCCATCTTAACGTCCTAGATGACGACTAACGCTTACCACGGATGCACAGGAAATGACAAGACGCTTCGATTGAGCTATGAAACATGCTACTACGCCCACTGGAAGATGGGCAAAAGAGTGGGAGAAAGTGACCTGATATGACTAATTGTGAAAAATCACCAATATCTTGTACATGTTGCCATCTCAACGTCATAGATGACAACTAACGCTTACCACGGATGCACAGAAAACGACAAGACGCTTCGATTGAGCTATGAAACATGCTTATACGACCACTGGCACATGGGAAACAGAGTCGGAGAAAGTGACCTGAAATGACTAATTGCAAAAAATCGCCTGTTTCTGGTATATGGTGCCATTTCGCCTACCTATGTGTCCACTAAACCTTTTCACGCATTCATAAATGATGAAGGGACGCTTCTTTTGAGCCATATACCACGCCGTTACGACCACTAGAAGATGGGGAAAAAGAGTCTGAGAAAGTGACCTGTAATGTCTGAAATCACTAATTGTGCAAAATTGACAATATTTGGTGTGTTGTGCCGTTTCGTCTACCTATGTGTCCACTTAACCTTTTCACGCATTCATATGGGATGAAGGGACGCTTCTTTTGAGCTATATACCATGCCATAAAGACCACTGGCAGATGGGCAAAAGAGTGGGAGAAAGTGACCTGATATGACTAATTGTGAAAAATCACCAATATCTGGTATATGGTGCCATCTCAACGTCATAGATGACAACTAACGCTTACCACGGATGCACAGGAAATGACAAGACGCTTCGATTGAGCTATGAAACATGCTACTACGCCCACTGGAAGATGGGCAAAAGAGTGCGAGAAAGTGACCTGATATGACTAATTGTGAAAAATCACCAATATCTGGTATATGGTGCCATCTTAACGTCCTAGATGACGACTAACGCTTACCACGGCTGCACAGGAAATGACAAGACGCTTCGATTGAGCTACGAAACATGCTACTACGCCCACTGGAAGATGGGCAAAAGAGTGGGAGAAAGTGACCTGATATGACTAATTGTGAAAAATCACCAATATCTTGTACATGTTGCCATCTCAACATCATAGATGACAACTAACGCTTACCACGGATGCACAGAAAACGACAAGACGCTTCGATTGAGCTATGAAACATGCTTATACGACCACTGGCACATGGGAAACAGAGTCGGAGAAAGTGACCTGAAATGACTAATTGCAAAAAATCGCCTGTTTCTGGTATATGGTGCCATTTCGCCTACCTATGTGTCCACTAAACCTTTTCACGCATTCATAAATGATGAAGGGACGCTTCTTTTGAGCCATATACCATGCCGTTACGACCACTAGAAGATGGGGAAAAAGAGTCGGAGAAAGTGACCTGTAATGTCTGAAATCACTAATTGTGCAAAATTGACAATATTTGGTGTGTTGTGCCGTTTCGTCTACCTATGTGTCCACTTAACCTTTTCACGCATTCATATGGGATGAAGGGACGCTTCTTTTGAGCTATATACCATGCCATAAAGACCACTGGCAGATGGGCAAAAGAAAGGGAGAAAGTGACCTGATATGACTAATTGTGAAAAATTACCAATATCTGGTATATGGTGCCATCTTAACGTCATAGATGACAACTAACGCTTACCACGGATGCACAGGTAATGACAAGACGCTTCGATTGAGCTATGAAACATGCTACTACGCCCACTGGCAGATGGGCAAAAGAGTGGGAGAAAGTGACCTGATATGACTAATTGTGAAAAATCACCAATATCTGGTATATGGTGCCATCTCAACGTCATAGATGACAACTAACGCTTACCACGGATGCACAGGAAATGACAAGACGCTTCGATTGAGCTATGAAACATGCTACTACGCCCACTGGAAGATGGGCAAAAGAGTGCGAGAAAGTGACCTGATATGACTAATTGTGAAAAATCACCAATATCTGGTATATGGTGCCATCTTAACGTCCTAGATGACGACTAACGCTTACCACGGATGCACAGAAAATGACAAGACGCTTCGATTGAGCTATGAAACATGCCATAAAGACCGATGGCAGATGGGCAAAAGAGTCGGAGAAAGTGTACTGAAATCACTAATTGTGCAAAATCGACAATATTTGGTGTGTTGTGCCGTTTCGTCTACCTATGTGTCCACTAAACCTTTTCACGCATTCATATGGGATGAAGGGACGCTTCTTTTGAGCTATATACCATGCCATGAAGACCACTGGCAGATGGGCAAAAGAGTGGGAGACAGTGACCTGAAATGACTAATTGTGAAAAATCACCAATATCTGGTATATGGTGCCATCTCAACGTCCTGGATGACGACTAACGCTTACCACGGATGCACAGGAAATGACAAGACGCTTCGATTGAGCTATGAAACATGCCTTAAAGACCACTGGCAGATGGGCAAAAGAGTCGGAGAAAGTGTCCGAAATCACTAATTGTGCAAGATCGACACTATTTGGTGTGTGGTGCCGTTTCGTCTACCTATGTGTCCACTAAACCTTTTCACGCATTCATATGGGATGAAGGGACGCTTCTTTTGAGCTATATACCATGCCATAAAGACCACTGGCAGATGGGCAAAAGAGTGGGAGACAGTGACCTGAAATGACTAATAGTGAAAAATCACCAATATCTGGTATATGGTGCCATCTCAACGTCCTGGATGACGACTAACGCTTACCACGGATGCACAGGAAATGACAAGACGCTTCGATTGAGCTATGAAACATGCTAGCAAGCCCACTGGCAGATGGGCAAAAGAGTGGGAGACAGTGACCTGAAATGACTAATTGTGAAAAATCACCAATATCTGGTATATGGTGTCATCTCAACGTCATAGATGACGACTAACGCTTACCACGGATGCACAGGAAATGACAAGACGCTTCGATTGAGCTATGAAACATGCTAATACGACCACTGGCACATGGGAAACAGAGTCGGAGAAAGTGACCTGAAATGACTAATTGCAAAAAATCGCCTGTTTCTGGTATATGGTGCCATTTCGTCTACCTATGTGTAAACTAAAACTTTTCACGCATTCATAAATGATGAAGGGACGCTTCTTTTGAGCCATATACCATGCCCTTACGATCACTAGAAGATGGGCAAAATAGTCGGAGAAAGTGACCTGAAATCACTAATTGTGCAAAATTGACAATATTTGGTGTGTTGTACCGTTTCGTCTACCTATGTGTCCACTAAACCTTTTCACGCATTCATATGGGATGAAGGGACGCTTCTTTTGAGCTATATACCATATCATGAAGACCACTGGCAGATGGGCAAAAGAAAGGGAGAAAGTGACCTGATATGACTAATTGTGAAAAATCACCAATATCTGGTATATGGTGCCATCTTAACGTCATAGATGACAACTAACGCTTACCACGGATGCACAGGAAATGACAAGACGCTTCGATTGAGCTATGAAACATGCTACTACGCCCACTGGAAGATGGGCAAAAGAGTGGGAGAAAGTGACCTGATATAACTAATTGTGAAAAATCATTAATATCTGGTATATGGTGCCATCTTAACGTCATAGATGACAACTAACGCTTACCACGGATGCACAGGAAATGACAAGACGCTTCGATTGAGCTATGAAACATGCCATAAAGACCACAGGCAGATGGGCAAAAGAGTCGGAGAAAGTGTCCTGAAATCACTAATTGTGCAATATCGACAATATTTGGTGTGTTGTGCCGTTTCGTCTACCTATGTGTCCACTAAACCTTTTCACGCATTCATATGGGATGAAGGGACGCTTCTTTTGAGCTATATACCATATCATGAAGACCACTGGCAGATGGGCAAAATAGTCGGAGACAGTGACCTGAAATGACTAATTCTGAAAAATCACCTATATCTGGTATATGGTGCCATCTTAACGTCCTGGATGACGACTAACGCTTACCACGGATGCACAGGAAATGACAAGACGATTCGATTGAGCTATGAAACATGCCTTAAAGACCACTGGCAGATGGGCAAAAGAGTCGGAGAAAGTGTCCGAAATCACTAATTGTGCAAGATCGACAATATTTGGTGTGTGGTGTCGTTTCGTCTACCTATGTGTCCACCAAACCTTTTCACGCATTCATATGGGATGAAGGGACGCTTCTTTTGAGCTATATACCATGCCATAAAGACCACTGGCAGATGGGCAAAAGAGTGGGAGACAGTGACCTGAAATGACTAATTTTGAAAAATCACCAATATCTGGTATATGGTGCCATCTTAACGTCCTAGATGACGACTAACGCTCACCACGGATGCACAGGAAATGACAAGACGCTTCGATTGAGCTATGAAACATGCTACTACGCCCACTGGAAGATGGGCAAAAGAGTGGGAGAAAGTGACCTGATATGACTAATTGTGAAAAATCACCAATATCTGGTACATGTTGCCATCTCAACGTCATAGATGACAAATAACGCTTACCACGGATGCACAGGAAACGACAAGACGCTTCGATTGAGCTATGAAACATGCTAATACGACCACTGGCACATGGGAAACAGAGTCGGAGAAAGTGACCTGAAATGACTAATTGCAAAAAATCGCCTGTTTCTGGTATATGGTGCCATTTCGCCTACCTATGTGTCCACTAAACCTTTTCACGCATTCATAAATGATGAAGGGACGCTTCTTTTGAGCCATATACCATGCCGTTACGACCACTAGAAGATGGGGAAAAAGAGTCGGAGAAAGTGACCTGTAATGTCTGAAATCACTAATTGTGCAAAATTGACAATATTTGGTGTGTTGTGCCGTTTCGTCTACCTATGTGTCCACTAAACCTTTTCACGCATTCATATGGGATGAAGGGACGCTTCTTTTGAGCTATATACCATGCCATAAAAACCACTGGCAGATGGGCAAAAGAAAGGGAGAAAGTGACCTGATATGACTAATTGTGAAAAATCACCAATATCTGGTATATGGTGCCATCTTAACGTCATAGATGACAACTAACGCTTACCACGGATGCACAGGAAATGACAAGACGCTGCGATTGAGCTATGAAACATGCTACTACGCCCACTGGAAGATGGGCAAAAGAGTGCGAGAAAGTGACCTGATATGACTAATTGTGAAAAATCACCAATATCTGGTATATGGTGCCATCTTAACGTCCTAGATGACGACTAACGCTTACCACGGATGCACAGGAAATGACAAGACGCTTCGATTGAGCTATGAAACATGCCATAAAGACCACTGGCAGATGGGCAAAAGAGTCGGAGAAAGTGTCCGAAATCACTAATTGTGCAAGATCGACAATATTTGGTGTGTGGTGTCGTTTCGTCTACCTATGTGTCCACTAAACCTTTTCACGCATTCATATGGGATGAAGGGACGCTTCTTTTGAGCTATATACCATGCCATGAAGACCACTGGCAGATGGGTAAAAGAGTCGGAGACAGTGACCTGAAATGACTAATTCTGAAAAATCACCTATATCTGGTATATGGTGCCATCTCAACGTCCTGGATGACGACTAACGCTTACCACGGCTGCACAGGAAATGACAAGACGCTTCGATTGAGCTATGAAACATGCCTTAAAGACCACTGGCAGATGGGCAAAAGAGTCGGAGAAAGTGTCCGAAATCACTAATTGTGCAAGATCGACAATATTTGGTGTGTGGTGTCGTTTCGTCTACCTATGTGTCCACTAAACCTTTTCACGCATTCATATGGGATGAAGGGACGCTTCTTTTGAGCTATATACCATGCCATAAAGACCACTGGCAGATGGGCAAAAGAGTGGGAGACAGTGACCTGAAATGACTAATTTTGAAAAATCACCAATATTTTGTATATGGTGCCATCTTAGCGTCCTAGATGACGACTAACGCTCACCACGGATGCACAGGAAATGACAAGACGCTTCGATTGAGCTATGAAACATGCTACTACGCCCACTGGAAGATGGGCAAAAGAGTGGGAGAAAGTGACCTGATATGACTAATTGTGAAAAATCACCAATATCTGTACATGTTGCCATCTCAACGTCATAGATGACAAATAACGCTTACCACGGATGCACAGGAAACGACAAGACGCTTCGATTGAGCTATGAAACATGCTAATACGACCACTGGCACATGGGAAACAGAGTCGGAGAAAGTGACCTGAAATGACTAATTGCAAAAAATCGCCTGTTTCTGGTATATGGTGCCATTTCGCCTACCTATGTGTCCACTACACCTTTTCACGCATTCATAAATGATGAAGGGACGCTTCTTTTGAGCCATATACCACGCCGTTACGACCACTAGAAGATGGGGAAAAAAGAGTC
Source organism: Eristalis arbustorum (assembly GCA_916610145.1). NCBI lineage: Eukaryota > Metazoa > Arthropoda > Insecta > Diptera > Syrphidae > Eristalis > Eristalis arbustorum. The sequence continues at coordinate 71,554,592 of OU744316.1, forward strand.
GGAGAAAGTGACCTGTAATGTCTGAAATCACTAATTGTGCAAAATTGACAATATTTGGTGTGTTGTGCCGTTTCGTCTACCTATGTGTCCACTAAACCTTTTCACGCATTCATATGGGATGAAGGGACGCTTCTTTTGAGCTATATACCATGCCATAAAAACCACTGGCAGATGGGCAAAAGAAAGGGAGAAAGTGACCTGATATGACTAATTGTGAAAAATCACCAATATCTGGTATATGGTGCCATCTTAACGTCATAGATGACAACTAACGCTTACCACGGATGCACAGGAAATGACAAGACGCTTCGATTGAGCTATGAAACATGCTACTACGCCCACTGGAAGATGGGCAAAAGAGTGCGAGAAAGTGACCTGATATGACTAATTGTGAAAAATCACCAATATCTGGTATATGGTGCCATCTTAACGTCCTAGATGACGACTAACGCTTACCACGGATGCGCAGGAAATGACAAGACGCTTCGATTGAGCTTTGAAACATGCCATAAAGACCACTGGCAGATGGGCAAAAGAGTCGGAGAAAGTGTCCTGAAATCACTAATTGTGCAAAATCGACAATATTTGGTGTGTTGTGCCGTTTCGTCTACCTATGTGTCCACTAAACCTTTTCACGCATTCATATGGGATGAAGGGACGCTTCTTTTGAGCTATATACCATGCCATGAAGACCACTGGCAGATGGGCAAAAGAGTCGGAGACAGTGACCTGAAATGACTAATTGTGAAAAATCACCTATATCTGGTATATGGTGCCATCTCAACGTCCTGGATGACGACTAACGCTTACCACGGATGCACAGGAAATGACAAGACGCTTCGATTGAGCTATGAAACATGCCTTAAAAACCACTGGCAGATGGGCAAAAGAGTCGGAGAAAGTGTCCGAAATCACTAATTGTGCAAGATCGACAATATTTGGTGTGTGGTGCCGTTTCGTCTACCTATGTGTCCACTAAACCTTTTCACGCATTCATATGGGATGAAGGGACGCTTCTTTTGAGCTATATACCATGCCATAAAGACCACTGGCAGATGGGCAAAAGAGTGGGAGACAGTGACCTGAAATGACTAATAGTGAAAAATCACCAATATCTGGTATATGGTGCCATCTCAACGTCCTGGATGACGACTAACGCTTACCACGGATGCACAGGAAATGACAAGACGCTTCGATTGAGCTATGAAACATGCCTTAAAGACCACTGGCAGATGGGCAAAAGAGTCGGAGAAAGTGTCCGAAATCACTAATTGTGCAAGATCGACACTATTTGGTGTGTGGTGCCGTTTCGTCTACCTATGTGTCCACTAAACCTTTTCACGCATTCATATGGGATGAAGGGACGCTTCTTTTGAGCTATATACCATGCCATAAAGACCACTGGCAGATGGGCAAAAGAGTGGGAGACAGTGACCTGAAATGACTAATTGTGAAAAATCACCAATATCTGGTATCTGGTGCCATCTTAACGTCATAGATGACGACTAACGCTTACCACGGATGCACAGGAAATGACAAGACGCTTCGATTGAGCTATGAAACATGCTAGCAAGCCCACTGGCAGATGGGCAAAAGAGTGGGAGACAGTGACCTGAAATGACTAATTGTGAAAAATCACCTATATCTGGTATATGGTGCCATCTCAACGTCCTGGATGACGACTAACGCTTACCACGGATGCACAGGAAATGACAAGACGCTTCGATTGAGGTATGAAACATGCCTTAAAGACCACTGGCAGATGGGCAAAAGAGTCGGAGAAAGTGTCCGAAATCACTAATTGTGCAAGATCGACAATATTTGGTGTGTGGTGCCGTTTCGTCTACCTATGTGTCCACTAAACCTTTTCACGCATTCATATGGGATGAAGGGACGCTTCTTTTGAGCTATATACCATGCCATAAAGACCACTGGCAGATGGGCAAAAGAGTGGGAGACAGTGACCTGAAATGACTAATTGTGAAAAATCACCAATATCTGGTATATGGTGCCATCTTAACGTCCTAGATGACGACTAACGCTTACCACGGATGCACAGGAAATGACAAGACGCTTCGATTGAGCTATGAAACATGCTACTACGCCCACTGGAAGATGGGCAAAAGAGTGGGAGAAAGTGACCTGATATGACTAATTGTGAAAAATCACCAATATCTCGTACATGTTGCCATCTCAACGTCATAGATGACAACTAACGCTTACCACGGATGCACAGGAAACGACAAGACGCTTCGATTGAGCTATGAAACATGCTTATACGACCACTGGCACATGGGAAACAGAGTCGGAGAAAGTGACCTGAAATGACTAATTGCGAAAAATCGCCTGTTTCTGGTATATGGTGCCATTTCGCCTACCTATGTGTCCACTAAACCTTTTCACGCATTCATAAATGATGAAGGGACGCTTCTTTTGAGCCATATACCATGCCGTTACGACCACTAGAAGATGGGGAAAAAGAGTCGGAGAAAGTGACCTGTAATGTCTGAAATCACTAATTGTGCAAAATTGACAATATTTGGTGTGTTGTGCCGTTTCGTCTACCTATGTGTCCACTAAACCTTTTCACGCATTCATATGGGATGAAGGGACGCTTCTTTTGAGCTATATACCATGCCATAAAAACCACTGGCAGATGGGCAAAAGAAAGGGAGAAAGTGACCTGATATGACTAATTGTGAAAAATCACCAATATCTGGTATATGGTGCCATCTTAACGTCATAGATGACAACTAACGCTTACCACGGATGCACAGGAAATGACAAGACGCTTCGATTGAGCTATGAAACATGCTACTACGCCCACTGGAAGATGGGCAAAAGAGTGCGAGAAAGTGACCTGATATGACTAATTGTGAAAAATCACCAATATCTGGTATATGGTGCCATCTTAACGTCCTAGATGACGACTAACGCTTACCACGGATGCACAGGAAATGACAAGACGCTTCGATTGACCTATGAAACATGCCATAAAGACCACTGGCAGATGGGCAAAAGAGTCGGAGAAAGTGTCCGAAATCACTAATTGTGCAAGATCGACAATATTTGGTGTGTGGTGTCGTTTCGTCTACCTATGTGTCCACTAAACCTTTTCACGCATTCATATGGGATGAAGGGACGCTTCTTTTGAGCTATATACCATGCCATGAAGACCACTGGCAGATGGGTAAAAGAGTCGGAGACAGTGACCTGAAATGACTAATTCTGAAAAATCACCTATATCTGGTATATGGTGCCATCTCAACGTCCTGGATGACGACTAACGCTTACCACGGCTGCACAGGAAATGACAAGACGCTTCGATTGAGCTATGAAACATGCCTTAAAGACCACTGGCAGATGGGCAAAAGAGTCGGAGAAAGTGTCCGAAATCACTAATTGTGCAAGATCGACAATATTTGGTGTGTGGTGTCGTTTCGTCTACCTATGTGTCCACTAAACCTTTTCACGCATTCATATGGGATGAAGGGACGCTTCTTTTGAGCTATATACCATGCCATAAAGACCACTGGCAGATGGGCAAAAGAGTGGGAGACAGTGACCTGAAATGACTAATTTTGAAAAATCACCAATATTTTGTATATGGTGCCATCTTAGCGTCCTAGATGACGACTAACGCTCACCACGGATGCACAGGAAATGACAAGACGCTTCGATTGAGCTATGAAACATGCTACTACGCCCACTGGAAGATGGGCAAAAGAGTGGGAGAAAGTGACCTGATATGACTAATTGTGAAAAATCACCAATATCTGTACATGTTGCCATCTCAACGTCATAGATGACAAATAACGCTTACCACGGATGCACAGGAAACGACAAGACGCTTCGATTGAGCTATGAAACATGCTAATACGACCACTGGCACATGGGAAACAGAGTCGGAGAAAGTGACCTGAAATGACTATCTGCAAAAAATCGCCTGTTTCTGGTATATGGTGCCATTTCGCCTACCTATGTGTCCACTACACCTTTTCACGCATTCATAAATGATGAAGGGACGCTTCTTTTGAGCCATATACCATGCTGTTACGACCACTAGAAGATGGGGAAAAAGAGTCGGAGAAAGTGACCTGTAATGTCTGAAATCACTAATTGTGCAAAATTGACAATATTTGGTGTGTTGTGCCGTTTCGTCTACCTATGTGTCCACTAAACCTTTTCACGCATTCATATGGGATGAAGGGACGCTTCTTTTGAGCTATATACCATGCCATAAAAACCACTGGCAGATGGGCAAAAGAAAGGGAGAAAGTGACCTGATATGACTAATTGTGAAAAATCACCAATATCTGGTATATGGTGCCATCTTAACGTCATAGATGACAACTAACGCTTACCACGGATGCACAGGAAATGACAAGACGCTTCGATTGAGCTATGAAACATGCTACTACGCCCACTGGAAGATGGGCAAAAGAGTGCGAGAAAGTGACCTGATATGACTAATTGTGAAAAATCACCAATATCTGGTATATGGTGCCATCTTAACGTCCTAGATGACGACTAACGCTTACCACGGATGCACAGGAAATGACAAGACGCTTCGATTGAGCTTTGAAACATGCCATAAAGACCACTGGCAGATGGGCAAAAGAGTCGGAGAAAGTGTCCTGAAATCACTAATTGTGCAAAATCGACAATATTTGGTGTGTTGTGCCGTTTCGTCTACCTATGTGTCCACTAAACCTTTTCACGCATTCATATGGGATGAAGGGACGCTTCTTTTGAGCTATATACCATGCCATGAAGACCACTGGCAGATGGGCAAAAGAGTCGGAGACAGTGACCTGAAATGACTAATAGTGAAAAATCACCAATATCTGGTATATGGTGCCATCTCAACGTCCTGGATGACGACTAACGCTTACCACGGATGCACAGGAAATGACAAGACGCTTCGATTGAGCTATGAAACATGCCTTAAAGACCACTGGCAGATGGGCAAAAGAGTCGGAGAAAGTGTCCGAAATCACTAATTGTGCAAGATCGACACTATTTGGTGTGTGGTGCCGTTTCGTCTACCTATGTGTCCACTAAACCTTTTCACGCATTCATATGGGATGAAGGGACGCTTCTTTTGAGCTATATACCATGCCATAAAGACCACTGGCAGATGGGCAAAAGAGTCGGAGAAAGTGTCCGAAATCACTAATTGTGCAAGATCGACAATATTTGGTGTGTGGTGCCGTTTCGTCTACCTATGTGTCCACTAAGCCTTTTCACGCATTCATATGGGATGAAGGGACGCTTCTTTTGAGCTATATACCATGCCATAAAGACCACTGGCAGATGGGCAAAAGAGTGGGAGACAGTGACCTGAAATGACTAATTGTGAAAAATCACCAATATCTGGTATATGGTGCCATCTTAACGTCCTAGATGACGACTAACGCTTACCACGGATGCACAGGAAATGACAAGACGCTTCGATTGAGCTATGAAACATGCTACTACGCCCACTGGAAGATGGGCAAAAGAGTGGGAGAAAGTGACCTGATATGACTAATTGTGAAAAATCACCAATATCTCGTACATGTTGCCATCTCAACGTCATAGATGACAACTAACGCTTACCACGGATGCACAGGAAACGACAAGACGCTTCGATTGAGCTATGAAACATGCTTATACGACCACTGGCACATGGGAAACAGAGTCGGAGAAAGTGACCTGAAATGACTAATTGCGAAAAATCGCCTGTTTCTGGTATATGGTGCCATTTCGCCTACCTATGTGTCCACTAAACCTTTTCACGCATTCATAAATGATGAAGGGACGCTTCTTTTGAGCCATATACCATGCCGTTACGACCACTAGAAGATGGGGAAAAAGAGTCGGAGAAAGTGACCTGTAATGTCTGAAATCACTAATTGTGCAAAATTGACAATATTTGGTGTGTTGTGCCGTTTCGTCTACCTATGTGTCCACTTAACCTTTTCACGCATTCATATGGGATGAAGGGACGCTTCTTTTGAGCTATACACCATGCCATAAAGACCACTGGCAGATGGGCAAAAGAAAGGGAGAAAGTGACCTGATATGACTAATTGTGAAAAATTACCAATATCTGGTATATGGTGCCATCTTAACGTCATAGATGACAACTAACGCTTACCACGGATGCACAGGTAATGACAAGACGCTTCGATTGAGCTATGAAACATGCTACTACGCCCACTGGCAGATGGGCAAAAGAGTGGGAGAAAGTGACCTGATATGACTAATTGTGAAAAATCACCAATATCTGGTATATGGTGCCATCTCAACGTCATAGATGACAACTAACGCTTACCACGGATGCACAGGAAATGACAAGACGCTTCGATTGAGCTATGAAACATGCTACTACGCCCACTGGAAGATGGGCAAAAGAGTGCGAGAATGTGACCTGATATGACTAATTGTGAAAAATCACCAATATCTGGTATATGGTGCCATCTTAACGTCCTAGATGACGACTAACGCTTACCACGGATGCACAGGAAATGACAAGACGCTTCGATTGAGCTATGAAACATGCCATAAAGACCACTGGCAGATGGGCAAAAGAGTCGGAGAAAATGTACTGAAATCACTAATTGTGCAAAATCGACAATATTTGGTGTGTTGTGCCGTTTCGTCTACCTATGTGTCCACTAAACCTTTTCACGCATTCATATGGGATGAAGGGACGCTTCTTTTGAGCTATATACCATGCCATGAAGACCACTGGCAGATGGGCAAAAGAGTGGGAGACAGTGACCTGAAATGACTAATTGTGAAAAATCACCAATATCTGGTATATGGTGCCATCTCAACGTCCTGGATGACGACTAACGCTTACCACGGATGCACAGGAAATGACAAGACGCTTCGATTGAGCTATGAAACATGCCTTAAAGACCACTGGCAGATGGGCAAAAGAGTCGGAGAAAGTGTCCGAAATCACTAATTGTGCAAGATCGACACTATTTGGTGTGTGGTGCCGTTTCATCTACCTATGTGTCCACTAAACCTTTTCACGCATTCATATGGGATGAAGGGACGCTTCTTTTGAGCTATATACCTGCCATAAAGACCACTGGCAGATGGGCAAAAGAGTGGGAGACAGTGACCTGAAATGACTAATTGTGAAAAATCATCACTATCTGGTATCTGGTGCCATCTTAACGTCATAGATGACGACTAACGCTTACCACGGATGCACAGGAAATGACAAGACGCTTCGATTGAGCTATGAAACATGCTAGTACGCCCACTGGCAGATGGGCAAAAGAGTGGGAGACAGTGACCTGAAATGACTAATTGTGAAAAATCACCAATATCTGGTATATGGTGCCATCTCAACGTCATAGATGACGACTAACGCTTACCACGGATGCACAGGAAATGACAAGATGCTTCGATTGAGCTATGAAACATGCTAATACGACCACTGGCACATGGGAAACAGAGTCGGAGAAAGTGACCTGAAATGTTGTCGCTTCTTTTGAGCTATATACCATGCCATAAAGACCACTGGCAGATGGGCAAAAGAAAGGGAGAAAGTGACCTGATATGACTAATTGTGAAAAATCACCAATATCTGGTATATGGTGCCATCTTAACGTCATAGATGACAACTAACGCTTACCACGGATGCACAGGAAATGACAAGACGCTTCGATTGAGCTATGAAACATGCTACTACGCCCACTGGAAGATGGGCAAAAGAGTGGGAGAAAGTGACCTGATATAACTAATTGTGAAAAATCATTAATATCTGGTATATGGTGCCATCTTAACGTCATAGATGACAACTAACGCTTACCACGGATGCACAGGAAATGACAAGACGCTTCGATTGAGCTATGAAACATGCCATAAAGACCACAGGCAGATGGGCAAAAGAGTCGGAGAAAGTGTCCTGAAATCACTAATTGTGCAATATCGACAATATTTGGTGTGTTGTGCCGTTTCGTCTACCTATGTGTCCACTAAACCCTTTCACGCATTCATATGGGATGAAAGGACGCTTCTTTTGAGCTATATACCATATCATGAAGACCACTGGCAGATGGGCAAAATAGTCGGAGACAGTGACCTGAAATGACTAATTGTGAAAAATCACCTATATCTGGTATATGGTGCCATCTCAACGTCCTGGATGACGACTAACGCTTACCACGGATGCACAGGAAATGACAAGACGCTTCGATTGAGGTATGAAACATGCCTTAAAGACCACTGGCAGATGGGCAAAAGAGTCGGAGAAAGTGTCCGAAATCACTAATTGTGCAAGATCGACAATATTTGGTGTGTGGTGCCGTTTCGTCTACCTATGTGTCCACTAAACCTTTTCACGCATTCATATGGGATGAAGGGACGCTTCTTTTGAGCTATATACCATGCCATAAAGACCACTGGCAGATGGGCAAAAGAGTGGGAGACAGTGACCTGAAATGACTAATTGTGAAAAATCACCAATATCTGGTATATGGTGCCATCTTAACGTCCTAGATGACGACTAACGCTTACCACGGATGCACAGGAAATGACAAGACGCTTCGATTGAGCTATGAAACATGCTACTACGCCCACTGGAAGATGGGCAAAAGAGTGGGAGAAAGTGACCTGATATGACTAATTGTGAAAAGTCACCAATATCTCGTACATGTTGCCATCTCAACGTCATAGATGACAACTAACGCTTACCACGGATGCACAGGAAACGACAAGACGCTTCGATTGAGCTATGAAACATGCTTATACGACCACTGGCACATGGGAAACAGAGTCGGAGAAAGTGACCTGAAATGACTAATTGCAAAAAATCGCCTGTTTCTGGTATATGGTGCCATTTCGCCTACCTATGTGTCCACTAAACCTTTTCACGCATTCATAAATGATGAAGGGACGCTTCTTTTGAGCCATATACCATGCCGTTACGACCACTAGAAGATGGGGAAAAAGAGTCGGAGAAAGTGACCTGTAATGTCTGAAATCACTAATTGTGCAAAATTGACAATATTTGGTGTGTTGTGCCGTTTCATCTACCTATGTGTCCACTTAACCTTTTCACGCATTCATATGGGATGAAGGGACGCTTCTTTTGAGCTATATACCATGCCATAAAGACCACTGGCAGATGGGCAAAAGAAAGGGAGAAAGTGACCTGATATGACTAATTGTGAAAAATTACCAATATCTGGTATATGGTGCCATCTTAACGTCATAGATGACAACTAACGCTTACCACGGATGCACAGGTAATGACAAGACGCTTCGATTGAGCTATGAAACATGCTACTACGCCCACTGGCAGATGGGCAAAAGAGTGGGAGAAAGTGACCTGAAATGACTAATTGTGAAAAATCACCAATATCTGGTATATGGTGCCATCTCAACGTCATAGATGACAACTAACGCTTACCACGGATGCACAGGAAATGACAAGACGCTTCGATTGAGCTATGAAACATGCTACTACGCCCACTGGAAGATGGGCAAAAGAGTGCGAGAAAGTGACCTGATATGACTAATTGTGAAAAATCACCAATATCTGGTATATGGTGCCATCTTAACGTCCTAGATGACGACTAACGCTTACCACGGATGCACAGGAAATGACAAGACGCTTCGATTGAGCTATGAAACATGCCATAAAGACCACTGGCAGATGGGCAAAAGAGTCGGAGAAAGTGTACTGAAATCACTAATTGTGCAAAATCGACAATATTTGGTGTGTTGTGCCGTTTCGTCTACCTATGTGTCCACTAAACCTTTTCACGCATTCATATGGGATGAAGGGACGCTTCTTTTGAGCTATATACCATGCCATGAAGACCACTGGCAGATGGGCAAAAGAGTGGGAGACAGTGACCTGAAATGACTAATTGTGAAAAATCACCAATATCTGGTATATGGTGCCATCTCAACGTCCTGGATGACGACTAACGCTTACCACGGATGCACAGGAAATGACAAGACGCTTCGATTGAGCTATGAAACATGCCTTAAAGACCACTGGCAGATGGGCAAAAGAGTCGGAGAAAGTGTCCGAAATCACTAATTGTGCAAGATCGACACTATTTGGTGTGTGGTGCCGTTTCGTCTACCTATGTGTCCACTAAACCTTTTCACGCATTCATATGGGATGAAGGGACGCTTCTTTTGAGCTATATACCATGCCATAAAGACCACTGGCAGATGGGCAAAAGAGTGGGAGAAAGTGTCCGAAATCACTAATTGTGCAAGATCGACACTATTTGGTGTGTGGTGCCGTTTCGTCTACCTATGTGTCCACTAAACCTTTTCACGCATTCATATGGGATGAAGGGACGCTTCTTTTGAGCTATATACCATGCCATAAAGACCACTGGCAGATGGGCAAAAGAGTGGGAGACAGTGACCTGAAATGACTAATTGTGAAAAATCATCACTATCTGGTATCTGGTGCCATCTTAACGTCATAGATGACGACTAACGCTTACCACGGATGCACAGGAAATGACAAGACGCTTCGATTGAGCTATGAAACATGCTAGTACGCCCACTGGCAGATGGGCAAAAGTGTGGGAGACAGTGACCTGAAATGACTAATTGTGAAAAATCACCAATATCTGGTATATGGTGCCATCTCAACGTCATAGATGACGACTAACGCTTACCACGGATGCACAGGAAATGACAAGATGCTTCGATTGAGCTATGAAACATGCTAATACGACCACTGGCACATGGGAAACAGAGTCGGAGAAAGTGACCTGAAATGACTAATTGCAAAAAATCGCCTGTTTCTGGTATATGGTGCCATTTCGTCTACCTATGTGTCCACTAAACCTTTTCACGCATTCATAAATGATGAAGGGACGCTTTTTTTGAGCTATATACCATGCCATAAAGACCACTGGCAGATGGGCAAAAGAAAGGGAGAAAGTGACCTGATATGACTAATTGTGAAAAATCACCAATATCTGGTATATGGTGCCATCTTAACGTCATAGATGACAACTAACGCTTACCACGGATGCGCAGGAAATGACAAGACGCTTCGATTGAGCTATGAAACATGCTACTACGCCCACTGGAAGATGGGGAAAAGAGTGGGAGAAAGTGACCTGATATGACTAATTGTGAAAAATCACCAATATCTGGTATATGGTGCCATCTTAACGTCATAGATGACAACTAACGCTTACCACGGATGCACAGGAAATGACAAGACGCTTCGATTGAGCTATGAAACATGCCATAAAGACCACTGGCAGATGGGCAAAAGAGTCGGAGAAAGTGTCCTGAAATCACTAATTGTGCAAAATCGACAATATTTGGTGTGTTGTGCCGTTTCGTCTACCTATGCGTCCACTAAACCTTTTCACGCATTCATATGGGATGAAGGGACGCTTTTTTGAGCTATATACCATGCCATAAAGACCACTGGCAGATGGGCAAAAGAGTGGGAGACAGTGACCTGAAATGACTAATTGTGAAAAATCACCTATATCTGGTATATGGTGCCATCTCAACGTCCTGGATGACGACTAACGCTTACCACGGATGCACAGGAAATGACAAGACGCTTCGATTGAGCTATGAAACATGCCTTAAAGACCACTGGCAGATGGGCAAAAGAGTCGTAGAAAGTGTCCGAAATCACTAATTGTGCAAGATCGACAATATGTGGTGTGTGGTTCCGTTTCGTCTACCTATGTGTCCACTAAACCTTTTCACGCATTCATATGGGATGAAGGGACGCTTCTTTTGAGCTATATACCATGCCATAAAGACCACTGGCAGATGGGCAAAGGAAAGGGAGAAAGTGACCTAATATGACTAATTGTGAAAAATCACCAATATCTGGTATTTGGTGCCATCTTAACGTCATAGATGACAACTAACGCTTACCACGGATGCACAGGAAATGACAAGACGCTTCGATTGAGCTATGAAACATGCTACTACGCCCACTGGAAGATGGGCAAAAGAGTGGGAGAAAGTGACCTGATATGACTAATTGTGAAAAATCACCAATATCTGGTATATGGTGCCATCTTAACGTCATAGATGACAACTAACGCTTACCACGGATGCACAGGAAATGACAAGACGCTTCGATTAAGCTATGAAACATGCCATAAAGACCACTGGCAGATGGGCAAAAGAGTCGGAGAAAGTGTCCTGAAATCACTAATTGTGCAAAATCGACAATATTTGGTGTGTTGTGCCGTTTCGTCTACCTATGTGTCCACTAAACCTTTTCACGCATTCATATGGGATGAAGGGACGTTTCTTTTGAGCTATATACCATGCCATAAAGACCACTGGCAGATGGGCAAAAGAGTGGGAGACAGTTACCTGAAATGACTTATTGTGAAAAATCACCAATATATGGTATATGGTGCCATCTTAACGTCCTAGATGACGACTAACGCTTACCACGGATGCACAGGAAATGACAAGACGCTTCGATTGAGCTATGGAACATGCTACTACGCCCACTGGAAGATGGGCAAAAGAGTGGGAGAAAGTGACCTGATATGACTAATTGTGAAAAATCACCAATATCTGGTACATGGTGCCATCTCAACGTCATAGATGACAACTAACGCTTACCACGGATGCACAGGAAACGACAAGACGCTTTGATTGAGCTATGAAACATGCTAATACGACCACTGGCACATGGGAAACAGAGTCGGAGAAAGTGACCTGAAATGACTAATTGCAAGAAATCGCCTGTTTCTGGTATATGGTGCCATTTCGCCTACCTATGTGTCCACTAAACCTTTTCACGCGTTCATAAATGATGAAGGGACGCTTCTTTTGAGCCATATACCATGCCGTTACGACCACTAGAAGATGGGGAAAAAGAGTCGGAGAAAGTGACCTGAAATGTCTGAAATCACTAATTGTGCAAAATCGAATAATATCTGGTGTGCGACTAACGCTTACCACGGATGCACAGGAAATGACAAGACGCTTCGATTGAGCTATGAAACATGCCTTAAAGACCACTGGCAGATGGGCAATAGAGTCGGAGAAAGTGTCCGAAATCACTAATTGTGCAAGATCGACAATATTTGGTGTGTGGTGCCGTTTCGTCTACCTATGTGTCCACTAAACCTTTTCACGCATTCATATGGGATGAAGGGACGCTTCTTTTGAGCTATATTCCATGCCATCAAGACCACTGGCAGATGGGCAAAAGAGTGGGAGACAGTGACCTGAAATGACTATCTGCAAAAAATCGCCTGTTTCTGGTATATGGTGCCATTTCGTCTACCTATGTGTCCACTAAAACTTTTCACGCATTCATATAGGATGAAGGGACGCTTCTTTTGAGCTATATACCATGCCGTTACGACCACTAGAAGATGGGCAAAAGAGTCGGAGAAAGTGTCCGAAATCACTAATTGTGCAAAATCGACAATATTTGGTGTGTTGTGCCGTTTCGCCTACCTATCTGTCCACTAAACCTTTTCACGCATTCATAAATGATGAAGGGACGCTTCTTTTGAGCCATATACCATGCCCTTACGATCACTAGAAGATGGGCAAAATAGTCGGAGAAAGTGACCTGAAATCACTAATTGTTCAAAATTGACAATATTTGGTGTGTTGTGCCGTTTCGTCTACCTATGTGTCCACTAAACCTTTTCACGCATTCATATGGGATGAAGGGACGCTTCTTTTGAGCTATATACCATGCCATAAAGACCACTGGCAGATGGGCAAAAGAAAGGGAGAAAGTGACCTGATATGACTAATTGTGAAAAATCACCAATATCTGGTATATGGTGCCATCTTAACGTCATAGATGACAACTAACGCTTACCACGGATGCGCAGGAAATGACAAGACGCTTCGATTGAGCTATGAAACATGCTACTACGCCCACTGTAAGATGGGCAAAAGAGTGGGAGAAAGTGACCTGATATGACTAATTGTGAAAAATCACCAATATCTGGTATATGGTGCCATCTTAACGTCATAGATGACAACTAACGCTTACCACGGATGCACAGGAAATGACAAGACGCTTCGATTGAGCTATGAAACATGCCATAAAGACCACTGGCAGATGGGCAAAAGAGTCGGAGAAAGTGTGACTTATTGTGAAAAATCACCAATATCTGGTATATGGTGCCATCTTAACGTCATAGATGACAACTAACGCTTACCACGGATGCACAGGAAATGACAAGACGCTTCGATTGAGCTATGAAACATGCCATAAAGACCACTGGCAGATGGGCAAAAGAGTCGGAGAAAGTGTCCTGAAATCACTAATTGTGCAAAATCGACAATATTTGGTGTGTTGTGCCGTTTCGTCTACCTATGTGTCCACTAAACCTTTTCACGCATTCATATGGGATGAAGGGACGTTTCTTTTGAGCTATATACCATGCCATAAAGACCACTGGCAGATGGGCAAAAGAGTGGGAGACAGTTACCTGAAATGACTTATTGTGAAAAATCACCAATATATGGTATATGGTGCCATCTTAACGTCCTAGATGACGACTAACGCTTACCACGGATGCACAGGAAATGACAAGATGCTTCGATTGAGCTATGAAACATGCTAATACGACCACTGGCACATGGGAAACAGAGTCGGAGAAAGTGACCTGAAATGACTAATTGCAAAAAATCGCCTGTTTCTGGTATATGGTGCCATTTCGTCTACCTATGTGTCCACTAAACCTTTTCACGCATTCATAAATGATGAAGGGACGCTTCTTTTGAGCTATATACCACGCCATAAAGACCACTGGCAGATGGGCAAAAGAAAGGGAGAAAGTGACCTGATATGACTAATTGTGAAAAATCACCAATATCTGGTATATGGTGCCATCTTAACGTCATAGATGACAACTAACGCTTACCACGGATGCGCAGGAAATGACAAGACGCTTCGATTGAGCTATGAAACATGCTACTACGCCCACTGGAAGATGGGCAAAAGAGTGGGAGAAAGTGACCTGATATGACTAATTGTGAAAAATCACCAATATCTGGTATATGGTGCCATCTTAACGTCATAGATGACAACTAACGCTTACCACGGATGCACAGGAAATGACAAGACGCTTCGATTGAGCTATGAAACATGCCATAAAGACCACTGGCAGATGGGCAAAAGAGTCGGAGAAAGTGTCCTGAAATCACTAATTGTGCAAAATCGACAATATTTGGTGTGTTGTGCCGTTTCGTCTACCTATGTGTCCACTAAACCTTTTCACGCATTCATATGGGATGAAGGGACGCTTCTTTTGAGCTATATACCATATCATGAAGACCACTGGCAGATGGGCAAAATAGTCGGAGACAGTGACCTGAAATGACTAATTGTGAAAAATCACCAATATCTGGTATATGGTGACATCTCAACGTCCTGGATGACGACTAACGCTTACCACGGATGCACAGGAAATGACAAGACGCTTCGATTGAGCTATGAAACATGCCTTAAAGACCACTGGCAGATGGGCAAAAGAGTCGGAGAAAGTGTCCGAAATCACTAATTGTGCAAGATCGACACTATTTGGTGTGTGGTGCCGTTTCGTCTACCTATGTGTCCACTAAACCTTTTCACGCATTCATATGGGATGAAGGGACGCTTCTTTTGAGCTATATACCATGCCATAAAGACCACTGGCAGATGGGCAAAAGAGTGGGAGACAGTGACCTGAAATGACTAATTGTGAAAAATCACCACTATCTGGTATCTGGTGCCATCTTAACGTCATAGATGACGACTAACGCTTACCACGGATGCACAGGAAATGACAAGACGCTTCGATTGAGCTATGAAACATGCTAGTACGCCCACTGGCAGATGGGCAAAAGAGTGGGAGACAGTGACCTGAAATGACTAATTGTGAAAAATCACCAATATCTGGTATATGGTGCCATCTCAACGTCATAGATGACGACTAACGCTTACCACGGATGCACAGGAAATGACAAGATGCTTCGATTGAGCTATGAAACATGCTAATACGACCACTGGCACATGGGAAACAGAGTCGGAGAAAGTGACCTGAAATGACTAATTGCAAAAAATCGCCTGTTTCTGGTATATGGTGCCATTTCGTCTACCTATGTGTCCACTAAACCTTTTCACGCATTCATAAATGATGAAGGGACGCTTCTTTTGAGCTATATACCATGCCATAAAGACCACTGGCAGATGGGCAAAAGAAAGGGAGGAAAGTGACCTGATATGACTAATTGTGAAAAATCACCAATATCTGGTATATGGTGCCATCTTAACGTCATAGATGACAACTAACGCTTACCACGGATGCGCAGGAAATGACAAGACGCTTCGATTGAGCTATGAAACATGCTACTACGCCCACTGGAAGATGGGCAAAAGAGTGGGAGAAAGTGACCTGATATGACTAATTGTGAAAAATCACCAATATCTGGTATATGGTGCCATCTTAACGTCATAGATGACAACTAACGCTTACCACGGATGCACAGGAAATGACAAGACGCTTCGATTGAGCTATGAAACATGCCATAAAGACCACTGGCAGATGGGCAAAAGAGTCGGAGAAAGTGTCCTGAAATCACTAATTGTGCAAAATCGACAATATTTGGTGTGTTGTGCCGTTTCGTCTACCTATGCGTCCACTAAACCTTTTCACGCATTCATATGGGATGAAGGGACGCTTTTTTTTGAGCTATATACCATGCCATAAAGACCACTGGCAGATGGGCAAAAGAGTGGGAGACAGTGACCTGAAATGACTAATTGTGAAAAATCACCTATATCTGGTATATGGTGCCATCTCAACGTCCTGGATGACGACTAACGCTTACCACGGATGCACAGGAAATGACAAGACGCTTCGATTGAGCTATGAAACATGCCTTAAAGACCACTGGCAGATGGGCAATAGAGTCGGAGAAAGTGTCCGAAATCACTAATTGTGCAAGATCGACAATATTTCGTGTGTGGTGCCGTTTCGTCTACCTATGTGTCCACTAAACCTTTTCACGCATTCATATGGGATGAAGGGACGCTTCTTTTGAGCTATATTCCATGCCATCAAGACCACTGGCAGATGGGCAAAAGAGTGGGAGACAGTGACCTGAAATGACTATCTGCAAAAAATCGCCTGTTTCTGGTATATGGTGCCATTTCGTCTACCTATGTGTCCACTAAAACTTTTCACGCATTCATATAGGATGAAGGGACGCTTCTTTTGAGCTATATACCATGCCGTTACGACCACTAGAAGATGGGCAAAAGAGTCGGAGAAAGTGTCCGAAATCACTAATTGTGCAAAATCGACAATATTTGGTGTGTTGTGCCGTTTCGCCTACCTATCTGTCCACTAAACCTTTTCACGCATTCATAAATGATGAAGGGACGCTTCTTTTGAGCCATATACCATGCCCTTACGATCACTAGAAGGTGGGCAAAATAGTCGGAGAAAGTGACCTGAAATCACTAATTGTTCAAAATTGACAATATTTGGTGTGTTGTGCCGTTTCGTCTACCTATGTGTCCACTAAACCTTTTCACGCATTCATATGGGATGAAGGGACGCTTCTTTTGAGCTATATACCATGCCATAAAGACCACTGGCAGATGGGCAAAAGAAAGGGAGAAAGTGACCTGATATGACTAATTGTGAAAAATCACCAATATCTGGTATATGGTGCCATCTTAACGTCATAGATGACAACTAACGCTTACCACGGATGCGCAGGAAATGACAAGACGCTTCGATTGAGCTATGAAACATGCTACTACGCCCACTGGAAGATGGGCAAAAGAGTGGGAGAAAGTGACCTGATATGACTAATTGTGAAAAATCACCAATATCTGGTATATGGTGCCATCTTAACGTCATAGATGACAACTAACGCTTACCACGGATGCACAGGAAATGACAAGACGCTTCGATTGAGCTATGAAACATGCCATAAAGACCACTGGCAGATGGGCAAAAGAGTCGGAGAAAGTGCCCTGAAATCACTAATTGTGCAAAATCGACAATATTTGGTGTGTTGTGCCGTTTCGTCTACCTATGTGTCCACTAAACCTTTTCACGCATTCGTATGGGATGAAGGGACGCTTTTTTTGAGCTATATACCATGCCATAAAAGACCACTGGCAGATGGGCAAAAGAGTGGGAGACAGTGACCTGAAATGACTAATTGTGAAAAATCACCTATATCTGGTATATGGTGCCATCTCAACGTCCTGGATGACGACTAACGCTTACCACGGATGCACAGGAAATGACAAGACGCTTCGATTGAGCTATGAAACATGCCTTAAAGACCACTGGCAGATGGGCAAAAGAGTCGGAGAAAGTGTCCGAAATCACTAATTGTGCAAGATCGACAATATGTGGTGTGTGGTTCCGTTTCGTCTACCTATGTGTCCACTAAACCTTTTCACGCATTCATATGGGATGAAGGGACGCTTCTTTTGAGCTATATACCATGCCATAAAGACCACTGGCAGATGGGCAAAAGAGTGGGAGACAGTTACCTGAAATGACTTATTGTGAAAAATCACCAATATATGGTATATGGTGCCATCTTAACGTCCTAGATGACGACTAACGCTTACCACGGGTGCACAGGAAATGACAAGACGCTTCGATTGAGCTATGAAACATGCTACTACGCCCACTGGAAGATGGGCAAAAGAGTGGGAGAAAGTGACCTGATATGACTAATTGTGAAAAATCACCAATATCTGGTACATGGTGCCATCTCACCGTCATAGATGACAACTAACGCTTACCACGGATGCACAGGAAACGACAAGACGCTTCGATTGAGCTATGAAACATGCTAATACGACCACTGGCACATGGGAAACAGAGTCGGAGAAAGTGACATGAAATGACTAATTGCAAGAAATCGCCTGTTTCTGGTATATGGTGCCATTTCGCCTACCTATGTGTCCACTAAACCTTTTCACGCATTCATAAATGATGAACGGACGCTTCTTTTGAGCCATATACCATGCCGTTACGACCACTAGAAGATGGGGAAAAAGAGTCGGAGAAAGTGACCTGAAATGTCTGAAATCACTAATTGTGCAAAATCGAATAATATCTGGTGTGCGACTAACGCTTACCACGGATGCACAGGAAATGACAAGACGCTTCGATTGAGCTATGAAACATGCCTTAAAAACCACTGGCAGATGGGCAATAGAGTCGGAGAAAGTGTCCGAAATCACTAATTGTGCAAGATCGACAATATTTGGTGTGTGGTGCCGTTTCGTCTACCTATGTGTCCACTAAACCTTTTCACGCATTCATATGGGATGAAGGGACGCTTCTTTTGAGCTATATTCCATGCCATCAAGACCACTGGCAGATGGGCAAAAGAGTGGGAGACAGTGACCTGAAATGACTATCTGCAAAAAATCGCCTGTTTCTGGTATATGGTGCCATTTCGTCTACCTATGTGTCCACTAAACCCTTTTCACGCATTCATATAGGATGAAGGGACGCTTCTTTTGAGCTATATACCATGCCGTTACGACCACTAGAAGATGGGCAAAAGAGTCGGAGAAAGTGTCCGAAATCACTAATTGTGCAAAATCGACAATATTTGGTGTGTTGTGCCGTTTCGCCTACCTATCTGTCCACTAAACCTTTTCACGCATTCATAAATGATGAAGGGACGCTTCTTTTGAGCCATATACCATGCCCTTACGATCACTAGAAGATGGGCAAAAGAGTCGGAGAAAGTGTCCTGAAATCACTAATTGTGCAAAATCGACAATATTTGGTGTGTTGTGCCGTTTCGTCTACCTATGTGTCCACTAAACCTTTTCACGCATTCATATGGATGAAGGGACGCTTTTTTTGAGCTATATACGATGCCATAAAGACCACTGGCAGATGGGCAAAAGAGTGGGAGACAGTGACCTGAAATGACTAATTGAGAAAAATCACCTATATCTGGTATATGGTGCCATCTCAACGTCCTGGATGACGACTAACGCTTACCACGGATGCACAGGAAATGACAAGACGCTTCGATTGAGCTATGAAACATGCCTTAAAGACCACTGGCAGATGGGCAAAAGAGTCGTAGAAAGTGTCCGAAATCACTAATTGTGCAAGATCGACAATATGTGGTGTGTGGTTCCGTTTCGTCTACCTATGTGTCCACTAAACCTTTTCACGCATTCATATGGGATGAAGGGACGCTTCTTTTGAGCTATATACCATGCCATAAAGACCACTGGCAGATGGGCAAAGGAAAGGGAGAAAGTGACCTAATATGACTAATTGTGAAAAATCACCAATATCTGGTATTTGGTGCCATCTTAACGTCATAGATGACAACTAACGCTTACCACGGATGCACAGGAAATGACAAGACGCTTCGATTGAGCTATGAAACATGCTACTACGCCCACTGGAAGATGGGCAAAAGAGTGGGAGAAAGTGACCTGATATGACTAATTGTGAAAAATCACCAATATCTGGTATATGGTGCCATCTTAACGTCATAGATGACAACTAACGCTTACCACGGATGCACAGGAAATGACAAGACGCTTCGATTGAGCTATGAAACATGCCATAAAGACCACCGGCAGATGGGCAAAAGAGTCGGAGAAAGTGTCCTGAAATCACTAATTGTGCAAAATCGACAATATTTGGTGTGTTGTGCCGTTTCGTCTACCTATGTGTCCACTAAACCTTTTCACGCATTCATATGGGATGAAGGGACGTTTCTTTTGAGCTATATACCATGCCATAAAGACCACTGGCAGATGGGCAAAAGAGTGGGAGACAGTTACCTGAAATGACTTATTGTGAAAAATCACCAATATATGGTATATGGTGCCATCTTAACGTCCTAGATGACGACTAACGCTTACCACGGATGCACAGGAAATGACAAGACGCTTCGATTGAGCTATGAAACATGCTACTACGCCCACTGGAAGATGGGCAAAAGAGTGGGAGAAAGTGACCTGATATGACTAATTGTGAAAAATCACCAATATCTGGTACATGGTGCCATCTCAACGTCATAGATGACAACTAACGCTTACCACGGATGCACAGGAAACGACAAGACGCTTCGATTGAGCTATGAAACATGCTAATACGACCACTGGCACATGGGAAACAGAGTCGGAGAAAGTGACCTGAAATGACTAATTGCAAGAAATCGCCTGTTTGTGGTATATGGTGCCATTTCGCCTACCTATTTGTCCACTAAACCTTTTCACGCGTTCATAAATGATGAAGGGACGCTTCTTTTGAGCCATATACCATGCCGTTACGACCACTAGAAGATGGGGAAAAAGAGTCGGAGAAAGTGACCTGAAATGTCTGAAATCACTAATTGTGCAAAATCGAATAATATCTGGTGTGCGACTAACGCTTACCACGGATGCACAGGAAATGACAAGACGCTTCGATTGAGCTATGAAACATGCCTTAAAGACCACTGGCAGATGGGCAAAAGAGTCGGAGAAAGTGTCCGAAATCACTAATTGTGCAAGATCGACAATATGTGGTGTGTGGTTCCGTTTCGTCTACCTATGTGTCCACTAAACCTTTTCACGCATTCATATGGGATGAAGGGACGCTTCTTTTGAGCTATATTCCATGCCATCAAGACCACTGGCAGATGGGCAAAAGAGTGGGAGACAGTGACCTGAAATGACTATCTGCAAAAAATCGCCTGTTTCTGGTATATGGTGCCATTTCGTCTACCTATGTGTCCACTAAACCTTTTCACGCATTCATATAGGATGAAGGGACGCTTCTTTTGAGCTATATACCATGCCGTTACGACCACTAGAAGATGGGCAAAAGAGTCGGAGAAAGTGTCCGAAATCACTAATTGTGCAAAATCGACAATATTTGGTGTGTTGTGCCGTTTCGCCTACCTATCTGTCCACTAAACCTTTTCACGCATTCATAAATGATGAAGGGACGCTTATTTTGAGCCATATACCATGCCCTTACGATCACTAGAAGATGGGCAAAATAGTCGGAGAAAGTGACCTGAAATCACTAATTGTTCAAAATTGACAATATTTGGTGTGTTGTGCCGTTTCGTCTACCTATGTGTCCACTAAACCTTTTCACGCATTCATATGGGATGAAGGGACGCTTCTTTTGAGCTATATACCATGCCATAAAGACCACTGGCAGATGGGCAAAAGAAAGGGAGAAAGTGACCTGATATGACTAATTGTGAAAAATCACCAATATCTGGTATATGGTGCCATCTTAACGTCATAGATGACAACTAACGCTTACCACGGATGCGCAGGAAATGACAAGACGCTTCGATTGAGCTATGAAACATGCTACTACGCCCACTGTAAGATGGGCAAAAGAGTGGAAGAAAGTGACCTGATATGACTAATTGTGAAAAATCACCAATATCTGGTATATGGTGCAATCTTAACGTCATAGATGACAACTAACGCTTACCACGGATGCACAGGAAATGACAAGACGCTTCGATTGAGCTATGAAACATGCCATAAAGACCACTGGCAGATGGGCAAAATGGTTGGAGAAAGTGTGACTTATTGTGAAAAATCACCAATATCTGGTATATGGTGCCATCTTAACGTCATAGATGACAACTAACGCTTACCACGGATGCACAGGAAATGACAAGACGCTTCGATTGAGCTATGAAACATGCCATAAAGACCACCGGCAGATGGGCAAAAGAGTCGGAGAAAGTGTCCTGAAATCACTAATTGTGCAAAATCGACAATATTTGGTGTGTTGTGCCGTTTCGTCTACCTATGTGTCCACTAAACCTTTTCACGCATTCATATGGGATGAAGGGACGTTTCTTTTGAGCTATATACCATGCCATAAAGACCACTGGCAGATGGGCAAAAGAGTGGGAGACAGTTACCTGAAATGACTTATTGTGAAAAATCACCAATATATGGTATATGGTGCCATCTTAACGTCCTAGATGACGACTAACGCTTACCACGGATGCACAGGAAATGACAAGACGCTTCGATTGAGCTATGAAACATGCTACTACGCCCACTGGAAGATGGGCAAAAGAGTGGGAGAAAGTGACCTGATATGACTAATTGTGAAAAATCACCAATATCTGGTACATGGTGCCATCTCAACGTCATAGATGACAACTAACGCTTACCACGGATGCACAGGAAACGACAAGACGCTTCGATTGAGCTATGAAACATGCTAATACGACCACTGGCACATGGGAAACAGAGTCGGAGAAAGTGACCTGAAATGACTAATTGCAAGAAATCGCCTGTTTGTGGTATATGGTGCCATTTCGCCTACCTATGTGTCCACTAAACCTTTTCACGCGTTCATAAATGATGAAGGGACGCTTCTTTTGAGCCATATACCATGCCGTTACGACCACTAGAAGATGGGGAAAAAGAGTCGGAGAAAGTGACCTGAAATGTCTGAAATCACTAATTGTGCAAAATCGAATAATATCTGGTGTGCGACTAACGCTTACCACGGATGCACAGGAAATGACAAGACGCTTCGATTGAGCTATGAAACATGCCTTAAAGACCACTGGCAGATGGGCAAAAGAGTCGGAGAAAGTGTCCGAAATCACTAATTGTGCAAGATCGACAATATGTGGTGTGTGGTTCCGTTTCGTCTACCTATGTGTCCACTAAACCTTTTCACGCATTCATATGGGATGAAGGGACGCTTCTTTTGAGCTATATTCCATGCCATCAAGACCACTGGCAGATGGGCAAAAGAGTGGGAGACAGTGACCTGAAATGACTATCTGCAAAAAATCGCCTGTTTCTGGTATATGGTGCCATTTCGTCTACCTATGTGTCCACTAAACCTTTTCACGCATTCATATAGGATGAAGGGACGCTTCTTTTGAGCTATATACCATGCCGTTACGACCACTAGAAGATGGGCAAAAGAGTCGGAGAAAGTGTCCGAAATCACTAATTGTGCAAAATCGACAATATTTGGTGTGTTGTGCCGTTTCGCCTACCTATCTGTCCACTAAACCTTTTCACGCATTCATAAATGATGAAGGGACGCTTATTTTGAGCCATATACCATGCCCTTACGATCACTAGAAGATGGGCAAAATAGTCGGAGAAAGTGACCTGAAATCACTAATTGTTCAAAATTGACAATATTTGGTGTGTTGTGCCGTTTCGTCTACCTATGTGTCCACTAAACCTTTTCACGCATTCATATGGGATGAAGGGACGCTTCTTTTGAGCTATATACCATGCCATAAAGACCACTGGCAGATGGGCAAAAGAAAGGGAGAAAGTGACCTGATATGACTAATTGTGAAAAATCACCAATATCTGGTATATGGTGCCATCTTAACGTCATAGATGACAACTAACGCTTACCACGGATGCGCAGGAAATGACAAGACGCTTCGATTGAGCTATGAAACATGCTACTACGCCCACTGTAAGATGGGCAAAAGAGTGGAAGAAAGTGACCTGATATGACTAATTGTGAAAAATCACCAATATCTGGTATATGGTGCAATCTTAACGTCATAGATGACAACTAACGCTTACCACGGATGCACAGGAAATGACAAGACGCTTCGATTGAGCTATGAAACATGCCATAAAGACCACTGGCAGATGGGCAAAATGGTTGGAGAAAGTGTGACTTATTGTGAAAAATCACCAATATCTGGTATATGGTGCCATCTTAACGTCATAGATGACAACTAACGCTTACCACGGATGCACAGGAAATGACAAGACGCTTCGATTGAGCTATGAAACATGCCATAAAGACCACTGGCAGATGGGCAAAAGAGTCGGAGAAAGTGTCCTGAAATCACTAATTGTGCAAAATCGACAATATTTGGTGTGTTGTGCCGTTTCGTCTACCTATGTGTCCACTAAACCTTTTCACGCATTCATATGGGATGAAGGGACGTTTCTTTTGAGCTATATACCATGCCATAAAGACCACTGGCAGATGGGCAAAAGAGTGGGAGACAGTTACCTGAAATGACTTATTGTGAAAAATCACCAATATATGGTATATGGTGCCATCTTAACGTCCTAGATGACGACTAACGCTTACCACGGATGCACAGGAAACGACAAGACGCTTCGATTGAGCTATGAAACATGCTAATACGACCACTGGCACATGGGAAACAGAGTCGGAGAAAGTGACCTGAAATGACTAATTGCAAGAAATCGCCTGTTTCTGGTATATGGTGCCATTTCGCCTACCTATGTGTCCACTAAACCTTTTCACGCATTCAGAAATGATGAAGGGACGCTTCTTTTGAGCCATATACCATGCCGTTGCGACCACTAGAAGATGGGGAAAAAGAGTCGGAGAAAGTGACCTGAAATGTCTGAAATCACTAATTGTGCAAAATCGAATAATATCTGGTGTGCGACTAACGCTTACCACGGATGCACAGGAAATGACAAGACGCTTCGATTGAGCTATGAAACATGCCTTAAAAACCACTGGCAGATGGGCAATAGAGTCGGAGAAAGTGTCCGAAATCACTAATTGTGCAAGATCGACAATATTTGGTGTGTGGTGCCGTTTCGTCTACCTATGTGTCCACTAAACCTTTTCACGCATTCATATGGGATGAAGGGACGCTTCTTTTGAGCTATATTCCATGCCATCAAGACCACTGGCAGATGGGCAAAAGAGTGGGAGACAGTGACCTGAAATGACTATCTGCAAAAAATCGCCTGTTTCTGGTATATGGTGCCATTTCGTCTACCTATGTGTCCACTAAACCTTTTCACGCATTCATATAGGATGAAGGGACGCTTCTTTTGAGCTATATACCATGCCGTTACGACCACTAGAAGATGGGCAAAAGAGTCGGAGAAAGTGTCCGAAATCACTAATTGTGCAAAATCGACAATATTTGGTGTGTTGTGCCGTTTCGCCTACCTATCTGTCCACTAAACCTTTTCACGCATTCATAAATGATGAAGGGACGCTTCTTTTGAGCCATATACCATGCCCTTACGATCACTAGAAGATGGGCAAAAGAGTCGGAGAAAGTGTCCTGAAATCACTAATTGTGCAAAATCGACAATATTTGGTGTGTTGTGCCGTTTCGTCTACCTATGTGTCCACTAAACCTTTTCACGCATTCATATGGGATGAAGGGACGCTTTTTTTGAGCTATATACGATGCCATAAAGACCACTGGCAGATGGGCAAAAGAGTGGGAGACAGTGACCTGAAATGACTAATTGAGAAAAATCACCTATATCTGGTATATGGTGCCATCTCAACGTCCTGGATGACGACTAACGCTTACCACGGATGCACAGGAAATGACAAGACGCTTCGATTGAGCTATGAAACATGCCTTAAAGACCACTGGCAGATGGGCAAAAGAGTCGTAGAAAGTGTCCGAAATCACTAATTGTGCAAGATCGACAATATGTGGTGTGTGGTTCCGTTTCGTCTACCTATGTGTCCACTAAACCTTTTCACGCATTCATATGGGATGAAGGGACGCTTCTTTTGAGCTATATACCATGCCATAAAGACCACTGGCAGATGGGCAAAGGAAAGGGAGAAAGTGACCTAATATGACTAATTGTGAAAAATCACCAATATCTGGTATTTGGTGCCATCTTAACGTCATAGATGACAACTAACGCTTACCACGGATGCACAGGAAATGACAAGACGCTTCGATTGAGCTATGAAACATGCTACTACGCCCACTGGAAGATGGGCAAAAGAGTGGGAGAAAGTGACCTGATATGACTAATTGTGAAAAATCACCAATATCTGGTATATGGTGCCATCTTAACGTCATAGATGACAACTAACGCTTACCACGGATGCACAGGAAATGACAAGACGCTTCGATTGAGCTATGAAACATGCCATAAAGACCACCGGCAGATGGGCAAAAGAGTCGGAGAAAGTGTCCTGAAATCACTAATTGTGCAAAATCGACAATATTTGGTGTGTTGTGCCGTTTCGTCTACCTATGTGTCCACTAAACCTTTTCACGCATTCATATGGGATGAAGGGACGTTTCTTTTGAGCTATATACCATGCCATAAAGACCACTGGCAGATGGGCAAAAGAGTGGGAGACAGTTACCTGAAATGACTTATTGTGAAAAATCACCAATATATGGTATATGGTGCCATCTTAACGTCCTAGATGACGACTAACGCTTACCACGGATGCACAGGAAATGACAAGACGCTTCGATTGAGCTATGAAACATGCTACTACGCCCACTGGAAGATGGGCAAAAGAGTGGGAGAAAGTGACCTGATATGACTAATTGTGAAAAATCACCAATATCTGGTACATGGTGCCATCTCACCGTCATAGATGACAACTAACGCTTACCACGGATGCACAGGAAACGACAAGACGCTTCGATTGAGCTATGAAACATGCTAATACGACCACTGGCACATGGGAAACAGAGTCGGAGAAAGTGACCTGAAATGACTAATTGCAAGAAATCGCCTGTTTGTGGTATATGGTGCCATTTCGCCTACCTATGTGTCCACTAAACCTTTTCACGCGTTCATAAATGATGAAGGGACGCTTCTTTTGAGCCATATACCATGCCGTTACGACCACTAGAAGATGGGGAAAAAGAGTCGGAGAAAGTGACCTGAAATGTCTGAAATCACTAATTGTGCAAAATCGAATAATATCTGGTGTGCGACTAACGCTTACCACGGATGCACAGGAAATGACAAGACGCTTCGATTGAGCTATGAAACATGCCTTAAAGACCACTGGCAGATGGGCAAAAGAGTCGGAGAAAGTGTCCGAAATCACTAATTGTGCAAGATCGACAATATGTGGTGTGTGGTTCCGTTTCGTCTACCTATGTGTCCACTAAACCTTTTCACGCATTCATATGGGATGAAGGGACGCTTCTTTTGAGCTATATTCCATGCCATCAAGACCACTGGCAGATGGGCAAAAGAGTGGGAGACAGTGACCTGAAATGACTATCTGCAAAAAATCGCCTGTTTCTGGTATATGGTGCCATTTCGTCTACCTATGTGTCCACTAAACCTTTTCACGCATTCATATAGGATGAAGGGACGCTTCTTTTGAGCTATATACCATGCCGTTACGACCATTAGAAGATGGGCAATAGAGTCGGAGAAAGTGTCCGAAATCACTAATTGTGCAAGATCGACAATATTTGGTGTGTGGTGCCGTTTCGTCTACCTATGTGTCCACTAAACCTTTTCACGCATTCATATGGGATGAAGGGACGCTTCTTTTGAGCTATATTCCATGCCATCAAGACCACTGGCAGATGGGCAAAAGAGTGGGAGACAGTGACCTGAAATGACTATCTGCAAAAAATCGCCTGTTTCTGGTATATGGTGCCATTTCGTCTACCTATGTGTCCACTAAACCTTTTCACGCATTCATATAGGATGAAGGGACGCTTCTTTTGAGCTATATACCATGCCGTTACGACCACTAGAAGATGGGCAAAAGAGTCGGAGAAAGTGTCCGAAATCACTAATTGTGCAAAATCGACAATATTTGGTGTGTTGTACCGTTTCGCCTACCTATCTGTCCACTAAACCTTTTCACGCATTCATAAATGATGAAGGGACGCTTCTTTTGAGCCATATACCATGCCCTAACGATCACTAGAAGATGGGCAAAATAGTCGGAGAAAGTGACCTGAAATCACTAATTGTTCAAAATTGACAATATTTGGTGTGTTGTGCCGTTTCGTCTACCTATGTGTCCACTAAACCTTTTCACGCATTCATATGGGATGAAGGGACGCTTCTTTTGAGCTATATACCATGCCATAAAGACCACTGGCAGATGGGCAAAAGAAAGGGAGAAAGTGACCTGATATGACTAATTGTGAAAAATCACCAATATCTGGTATATGGTGCCATCTTAACGTCATAGATGACAACTAACGCTTACCACGGATGCGCAGGAAATGACAAGACGCTTCGATTGAGCTATGAAACATGCTACTACGCCCACTGGAAGATGGGCAAAAGAGTGGGAGAAAGTGACCTGATATGACTAATTGTGAAAAATCACCAATATCTGGTATATGGTGCCATCTTAACGTCATAGATGACAACTAACGCTTACCACGGATGCACAGGAAATGACAAGACGCTTCGATTGAGCTATGAAACATGCCATAAAGACCACTGGCAGATGGGCAAAAGAGTCGGAGAAAGTGCCCTGAAATCACTAATTGTGCAAAATCGACAATATTTGGTGTGTTGTGCCGTTTCGTCTACCTATGTGTCCACTAAACCTTTTCACGCATTCATATGGGATGAAGGGACGTTTCTTTTGAGCTATATACCATGCCATAAAGACCACTGGCAGATGGGCAAAAGAGTGGGAGACAGTGACCTGAAATGACTAATTGTGAAAAATCACCTATATCTGGTATATGGTGCCATCTCAACGTCCTGGATGACGACTAACGCTTACCACGGATGCACAGGAAATGACAAGACGCTTCGATTGAGCTATGAAACATGCCTTAAAGACCACTGGCAGATGG
This sequence comes from Eristalis arbustorum, assembly GCA_916610145.1. NCBI lineage: Eukaryota > Metazoa > Arthropoda > Insecta > Diptera > Syrphidae > Eristalis > Eristalis arbustorum. The sequence continues at coordinate 71,584,127 of OU744316.1, forward strand.
GCAAAAGAGTCGGAGAAAGTGTCCGAAATCACTAATTGTGCAAGATCGACAATATGTGGTGTGTGGTTCCGTTTCGTCTACCTATGTGTCCACTAAACCTTTTCACGCATTCATATGGGATGAAGGGACGCTTCTTTTGAGCTATATTCCATGCCATCAAGACCACTGGCAGATGGGCAAAAGAGTGGGAGACAGTGACCTGAAATGACTATCTGCAAAAAATCGCCTGTTTCTGGTATATGGTGCCATTTCGTCTACCTATGTGTCCACTAAACCTTTTCACGCATTCATATAGGATGAAGGGACGCTTCTTTTGAGCTATATACCATGCCGTTACGACCACTAGAAGATGGGCAAAAGAGTCGGAGAAAGTGTCCGAAATCACTAATTGTGCAAAATCGACAATATTTGGTGTGTTGTGCCGTTTCGCCTACCTATCTGTCCACTAAACCTTTTCACGCATTCATAAATGATGAAGGGACGCTTCTTTTGAGCCATATACCATGCCCTTACGATCACTAGAAGATGGGCAAAATAGTCGGAGAAAGTGACCTGAAATCACTAATTGTTCAAAATTGACAATATTTGGTGTGTTGTGCCGTTTCGTCTACCTATGTGTCCACTAAACCTTTTCACGCATTCATATGGGATGAAGGGACGCTTCTTTTGAGCTATATACCATGCCATAAAGACCACTGGCAGATGGGCAAAAGAAAGGGAGAAAGTGACCTGATATGACTAATTGTGAAAAATCACCAATATCTGGTATATGGTGCCATCTTAACGTCATAGATGACAACTAACGCTTACCACGGATGCGCAGGAAATGACAAGACGCTTCGATTGAGCTATGAAACATGCTACTACGCCCACTGTAAGATGGGCAAAAGAGTGGAAGAAAGTGACCTGATATGACTAATTGTGAAAAATCACCAATATCTGGTATATGGTGCAATCTTAACGTCATAGATGACAACTAACGCTTACCACGGATGCACAGGAAATGACAAGACGCTTCGATTGAGCTATGAAACATGCCATAAAGACCACTGGCAGATGGGCAAAATGGTTGGAGAAAGTGTGACTTATTGTGAAAAATCACCAATATCTGGTATATGGTGCCATCTTAACGTCATAGATGACAACTAACGCTTACCACGGATGCACAGGAAATGACAAGACGCTTCGATTGAGCTATGAAACATGCCATAAAGACCACTGGCAGATGGGCAAAAGAATCGGAGAAAGTGTCCTGAAATCACTAATTGTGCAAAATCGACAATATTTGGTGTGTTGTGCCGTTTCGTCTACCTATGTGTCCACTAAACCTTTTCACGCATTCATATGGGATGAAGGGACGTTTCTTTTGAGCTACATACCATGCCATAAAGACCACTGGCAGATGGGCAAAAGAGTGGGAGACAGTTACCTGAAATGACTTATTGTGAAAAATCACCAATATATGGTATATGGTGCCATCTTAACGTCCTAGATGACGACTAACGCTTACCACGGATGCACAGGAAACGACAAGACGCTTCGATTGAGCTATGAAACATGCTAATACGACCACTGGCACATGGGAAACAGAGTCGGAGAAAGTGACCTGAAATGACTAATTGCAAGAAATCGCCTGTTTCTGGTATATGGTGCCATTTCGCCTACCTATGTGTCCACTAAACCTTTTCACGCATTCAGAAATGATGAAGGGACGCTTCTTTTGAGCCATATACCATGCCGTTGCGACCACTAGAAGATGGGGAAAAATAGTCGGAGAAAGTGACCTGAAATGTCTGAAATCACTAATTGTGCAAAATCGAATAATATCTGGTGTGCGACTAACGCTTACCACGGATGCACAGGAAATGAAAAGACGCTTCGATTGAGCTATGAAACATGCCTTAAAAACCACTGGCAGATGGGCAATAGAGTCGGAGAAAGTGTCCGAAATCACTAATTGTGCAAGATCGACAATATTTGGTGTGTGGTGCCGTTTCGTCTACCTATGTGTCCACTAAACCTTTTCACGCATTCATATGGGATGAAGGGACGCTTCTTTTGAGCTATATTCCATGCCATCAAGACCACTGGCAGATGGGCAAAAGAGTGGGAGACAGTGACCTGAAATGACTATCTGCAAAAAATCGCCTGTTTCTGGTATATGGTGCCATTTCGTCTACCTATGTGTCCACTAAACCTTTTCACGCATTCATATAGGATGAAGGGACGCTTCTTTTGAGCTATATACCATGCCGTTACGACCACTAGAAGATGGGCAAAAGAGTCGGAGAAAGTGTCCGAAATCACTAATTGTGCAAAATCGACAATATTTGGTGTGTTGTACCGTTTCGCCTACCTATCTGTCCACTAAACCTTTTCACGCATTCATAAATGATGAAGGGACGCTTCTTTTGAGCCATATACCATGCCCTTACGATCACTAGAAGATGGGCAAAATAGTCGGAGAAAGTGACCTGAAATCACTAATTGTTCAAAATTGACAATATTTGGTGTGTTGTGCCGTTTCGTCTACCTATGTGTCCACTAAACCTTTTCACGCATTCATATGGGATGAAGGGACGCTTCTTTTGAGCTATATACCATGCCATAAAGACCACTGGCAGATGGGCAAAAGAAAGGGAGAAAGTGACCTGATATGACTAATTGTGAAAAATCACCAATATCTGGTATATGGTGCCATCTTAACGTCATAGATGACAACTAACGCTTACCACGGATGCGCAGGAAATGACAAGACGCTTCGATTGAGCTATGAAACATGCTACTACGCCCACTGGAAGATGGGCAAAAGAGTGGGAGAAAGTGACCTGATATGACTAATTGTGAAAAATCACCAATATCTGGTATATGGTGCCATCTTAACGTCATAGATGACAACTAACGCTTACCACGGATGCACAGGAAATGACAAGACGCTTCGATTGAGCTATGAAACATGCCATAAAGACCACTGGCAGATGGGCAAAAGAGTCGGAGAAAGTGCCCTGAAATCACTAATTGTGCAAAATCGACAATATTTGGTGTGTTGTGCCGTTTCGTCTACCTATGTGTCCACTAAACCTTTTCACGCATTCATATGGGATGAAGGGACGCTTTTTTTGAGCTATATACCATGCCATAAAGACCACTGGCAGATGGGCAAAAGAGTGGGAGACAGTGACCTGAAATGACTAATTGTGAAAAATCACCTATATCTGGTATATGGTGCCATCTCAACGTCCTGGATGACGACTAACGCTTACCACGGATGCACAGGAAATGACAAGACGCTTCGATTGAGCTATGAAACATGCCTTAAAGACCACTGGCAGATGGGCAAAAGAGTCGGAGAAAGTGTCCGAAATCACTAATTGTGCAAGATCGACAATATGTGGTGTGTGGTTCCGTTTCGTCTACCTATGTGTCCACTAAACCTTTTCACGCATTCATATGGGATGAAGGGACGCTTCTTTTGAGCTATATACCATGCCATAAAGACCACTGGCAGATGGGCAAAAGAGTGGGAGACAGTTACCTGAAATGACTTATTGTGAAAAATCACCAATATATGGTATATGGTGCCATCTTAACGTCCTAGATGACGACTAACGCTTACCACGGGTGCACAGGAAATGACAAGACGCTTCGATTGAGCTATGAAACATGCTACTACGCCCACTGGAAGATGGGCAAAAGAGTGGGAGAAAGTGACCTGATATGACTAATTATGAAAAATCACCAATATCTGGTACATGGTGCCATCTCACCGTCATAGATGACAACTAACGCTTACCACGGATGCACAGGAAACGACAAGACGCTTCGATTGAGCTATGAAACATGCTAATACGACCACTGGCACATGGGAAACAGAGTCGGAGAAAGTGACATGAAATGACTAATTGCAAGAAATCGCCTGTTTCTGGTATATGGTGCCATTTCGCCTACCTATGTGTCCACTAAACCTTTTCACGCATTCATAAATGATGAAGGGACGCTTCTTTTGAGCCATATACCATGCCGTTACGACCACTAGAAGATGGGGAAAAAGAGTCGGAGAAAGTGACCTGAAATGTCTGAAATCACTAATTGTGCAAAATCGAATAATATCTGGTGTGCGACTAACGCTTACCACGGATGCACAGGAAATGACAAGACGCTTCGATTGAGCTATGAAACATGCCTTAAAAACCACTGGCAGATGGGCAATAGAGTCGGAGAAAGTGTCCGAAATCACTAATTGTGCAAGATCGACAATATTTGGTGTGTGGTGCCGTTTCGTCTACCTATGTGTCCACTAAACCTTTTCACGCATTCATATGGGATGAAGGGACGCTTCTTTTGAGCTATATTCCATGCCATCAAGACCACTGGCAGATGGGCAAAAGAGTGGGAGACAGTGACCTGAAATGACTATCTGCAAAAAATCGCCTGTTTCTGGTATATGGTGCCATTTCGTCTACCTATGTGTCCACTTAACCTTTTCACGCATTCATATAGGATGAAGGGACGCTTCTTTTGAGCTATATACCATGCCGTTACGACCACTAGAAGATGGGCAAAAGAGTCGGAGAAAGTGTCCGAAATCACTAATTGTGCAAAATCGACAATATTTGGTGTGTTGTGCCGTTTCGCCTACCTATCTGTCCACTAAACCTTTTCACGCATTCATAAATGATGAAGGGACGCTTCTTTTGAGCCATATACCATGCCCTTACGATCACTAGAAGATGGGCAAAATAGTCGGAGAAAGTGACCTGAAATCACTAATTGTTCAAAATTGACAATATTTGGTGTGTTGTGCCGTTTCGTCTACCTATGTGTCTACTAAACCTTTTCACGCATTCATATGGGATGAAGGGACGCTTCTTTTGAGCTATATACCATGCCATAAAGACCACTGGCAGATGGGCAAAAGAAAGGGAGAAAGTGACCTGATATGACTAATTGTGAAAAATCACCAATATCTGGTATATGGTGCAATCTTAACGTCATAGATGACAACTAACGCTTACCACGGATGCGCAGGAAATGACAAGACGCTTCGATTGAGCTATGAAACATGCTACTACGCCCACTGGAAGATGGGCAAAAGAGTGGGAGAAAGTGACCTGATATGACTAATTGTGAAAAATCACCAATATCTGGTATATGGGGCCATCTTAACGTCATAGATGACAACTAACGCTTACCACGGATGCACAGGAAATGACAAGACGCTTCGATTGAGCTATGAAACATGCCATAAAGACCACTGGCAGATGGGCAAAAGAGTCGGAGAAAGTGTGACTAATTGTGAAAAATCACCAATATCTGGTATATGGTGCCATCTTAACGTCATAGATGACAACTAACGCTTACCACGGATGCACAGGAAATGACAAGACGCTTCGATTGAGCTATGAAACATGCCATAAAGACCACTGGCAGATGGGCAAAAGAGTCGGAGAAAGTGTCCTGAAATCACTAATTGTGCAAAATCGACAATATTTGGTGTGTTGTGCCGTTTCGTCTACCTATGTGTCCACTAAACCTTTTCACGCATTCATATTGGATGAAGGGACGTTTCTTTTGAGCTATATACCATGCCATAAAGACCACTGGCAGATGGGCAAAAGAAAGGGAGAAAGTGACCTGAAATGACTAATTGTGAAAAATCACCAATATCTGGTACATGGTGCCATCTCAACGTCATAGATGACAACTAACGCTTACCACGGATGCACAGGAAACGACAAGACGCTTCGATTGAGCTATGAAACATGCTAATACGACCACTGGCACATGGGAAACAGAGTCGGAGAAAGTGACCTGAAATGACTAATTGCAAGAAATCGCCTGTTTCTGGTATATGGTGCCATTTCGCCTACCTATGTGTCCACTAAACCTTTTCACGCATTCATAAATGATGAAGGGACGCTTCTTTTGAGCCATATACCATGCCGTTACGACCACTAGAAGATGGGGAAAAAGAGTCGGAGAAAGTGACCTGAAATGTCTGAAATCACTAATTGTGCAAAATCGAATAATATCTGGTGTGCGACTAACGCTTACCACGGATGCACAGGAAATGACAAGACGCTTCGATTGAGCTATGAAACATGCCTTAAAGACCACTGGCAGATGGGCAATAGAGTCGGAGAAAGTGTCCGAAATCACTAATTGTGCAAGATCGACAATATTTGGTGTGTGGTGCCGTTTCGTCTACCTATGTGTCCACTAAACCTTTTCACGCATTCATATGGGATGAAGGGACGCTTCTTTTGAGCTATATACCATGCCATCAAGACCACTGGCAGATGGGCAAAAGAGTGGGAGACAGTGACCTGAAATGACTATCTGCAAAAAATCGCCTGTTTCTGGTATATGGTGCCATTTCGTCTACCTATGTGTCCACTAAACCTTTTCACGCATTCATTTAGGATGAAGGAACGTTTCTTTTGAGCTATATACCATGCCGTTACGACCACTAGAAGATGGGCAAAAGAGTCGGAGAAAGTGTCCGAAATCACTAATTGTGCAAAATCGACAATATTTGGTGTGTTGTGCCGTTTCGCCTACCTATCTGTCCACTAAACCTTTTCACGCATTCATAAATGATGAAGGGACGCTTCTTTTGAGCCATATACCATGCCCTTACGATCACTAGAAGATGGGCAAAATAGTCGGAGAAAGTGACCTGAAATCACTAATTGTTCAAAATTGACAATATTTGGTGTGTTGTGCCGTTTCGTCTACCTATGTGTCCACTAAACCTTTTCACGCTTTCATATGGGATGAAGGGACGCTTCTTTTGAGCTATATACCATGCCATAAAGACCACTGGCAGATGGGCAAAAGAAAGGGAGAAAGTGACCTGATATGACTAATTGTGAAAAATCACCAATATCTGGTATATGGTGCCATCTTAACGTCATAGATGACAACTAACGCTTACCACGGATGACAAGACGCTTCGATTGAGCTATGAAACATGCTACTACGCCCACTGGAAGATGGGCAAAAGAGTGGGAGAAAGTGACCTGATATGACTAATTGTGAAAAATCACCAATATCTGGTATATGGTGTCATCTTAACGTCATAGATGACAACTAACGCTTACCACGTATGCACAGGAAATGACAAGACGCTTCGATTGAGCTATGAAACATGCCATAAAGACCACTGGCAGATGGGCAAAAGAGTCGGAGAAAGTGTCCTGAAATCACTAATTGTGTAAAATCGACAATATTTGGTGTGTTGTGCCGTTTCGTCTACCTATGTATCCACTAAACCTTTTCACGCATTCATATGGGATGAAAGGATGCTTTTTTGAGCTATATACCATGCCATAAAGACCACTGGCAGATGGGCAAAAGAGTGGGAGACAGTGACCTGAAATGACTAATTGTGAAAAATCACCTATATCTGGTATATGGTGCCATCTCAACGTCCTGGATGACGACAAACGCTTACCACGGATGCACAGGAAATGACAAGACGCTTCGATTGAGCTATGAAACATGCTTTAAAGACCACTGGCAGATGGGCAAAAGAGTCGGAGGAAGTGTCCAAAATCACTAATTGTGCAAGATCGACAATATTTGGTGTGTGGTGCCGCTTCGTCTACCTATGTGTCCACTAAACCTTTTCACGCATTCATATGGGATGAAGGGACGCTTCTTTTGAGCTATATACCATGCCATAAAGACCACTGGCAGATGGGCAAAAGAGTGGGAGACAGTGACCTGAAATGACTAATTGTGAAAAATCACCAATATCTGGTATATGGTGCCATCTCAACGTCATAGATGACAACTTACGCTTACCACGGATGCACAGGAAATGACAAGACGCTTCGATTGAGCTATGAAACATGCTACTACGCCCACTGGCAGATGGGCAAAAGAGTGGGAGAAAGTGACCTCATATGACTAATTGTGAAAAATCACCAATATCTGGTATATGGTGCCATCTCAACGTCATAGATGAAAACTAACGCTTACCACGGATGCACAGGAAATGACAAGACGCTTCGATTGAGCTATGAAACATGCCTTAAAGACCACTGGCAGATGGGCAAAAGAGTCGGAGAAAGTGTCTGAAATCACTAATTGTGCAAAATCAAATAATATCTGGTGTGTGGTGCCATCTCAACGTCCTAGATGACGACTAACGCTTACCACGGATGCACAGGAAATGACAAGACGCTTCGATTGAGCTATGAAACATGCTAATACGACCACTGGCACATGGGAAACAGAGTCGGAGAAAGTGACCTGAAATGACTAATTGCAAAAAATCGCCTGTTCTGGTATATGGTGCCATTTCGCCTACCTATGTGTCCACTAAACCTTTTCACGCATTCATAAATGATGAAGGGACGCTTCTTTTGAGCCATATACCATGCCTTTACGACCACTAGAAGATGGGGAAAAAGAGTCGGACAAAGTGACCTGTAATGTCTGAAATCACTAATTGTGCAAAATTGACAATATTTGGTGTGTTGTGCCGTTTCGTCTACCTATGTGTCCACTTAACCTTTTCACGCATTCATATGGGATGAAGGGACGCTTCTTTTGAGCTATATACCATGCCATAAAAACCACTGGCAGATGGGCAAAAGAGTGGGAGACAGTGACCTGAAATGACTAATTGTGAAAAATCACCAATATCTGGTATATGGTGCCATCTCAACGTCATAGATGACAACTAACGCTTACCACGGATGCACAGGAAATGACAAGACGCTTCGATTGAGCTATGAAACATGCTACTACGCCCACTGGCAGATGGGCAAAAGAGTGGGAGAAAGTGACCTCATATGACTAATTGTGAAAAATCACCAATATCTGGTATATGGTGCCATCTCAACGTCATAGATGACAACTAACGCTTACCACGGATGCACAGGAAATGACAAGACGCTTCGATTGAGCTATGAAACATGCCTTAAAGACCACTGGCAGATGGGCAAAAGAGTCGGAGAAAGTGTCTGAAATCACTAATTGTGCAAAATCGAATAATATCTGGTGTGTGGTGCCATCTCAACGTCCTAGATGACGACTAACGCTTACCACGGATGCACAGGAAATGACAAGACGCTTCGATTGAGCTATGAAACATGCCTTAAAGACTTAAAGACCTTAAAGAAGTCGGAGAAAGTGTCCGAAATCACTAATTGTGCAAGATAGATACGGATGCACAGGAAATGACAAGACCACTGGCAGATGGGCAAAAGAGTGGGAGAAAGTGTCCGAAATCACTAATTGTGCAAGATCGACAATATTTGGTGTGTGGTGTCGTTTCGTCTACCTATGTGTCCACTAAACCTTTTCACGCATTCATATGGGATGAAGGGACGCTTCTTTTGAGCTATATACCATGCCATAAAGACCACTGGCAGATGGGCAAAAGAGTGGGAGACAGTTACCTGAAATGACTTATTGTGAAAAATCACCAATATATGGTATATGGTGCCATCTTAACGTCCTAGATGACGACTAACGCTTACCACGGGTGCACAGGAAATGACAAGACGCTTCGATTGAGCTATGAAACATGCTACTACGCCCACTGGAAGATGGGCAAAAGAGTGGGAGAAAGTGACCTGATATGACTAATTGTGAAAAATCACCAATATCTGGTACATGGTGCCATCTCACCGTCATAGATGACAACTAACGCTTACCACGGATGCACAGGAAATGACAAGACGCTTCGATTGAGCTATGAAACATGCTAATACGACCACTGGCACATGGGAAACAGAGTCGGAGAAAGTGACATGAAATGACTAATTGCAAGAAATCGCCTGTTTCTGGTATATGGTGCCATTTCGCCTACCTATGTGTCCACTAAACCTTTTCACGCATTCATAAATGATGAAGGGACGCTTCTTTTGAGCCATATACCATGCCGTTACGACCACTAGAAGATGGGGAAAAAGAGTCGGAGAAAGTGACCTGAAATGTCTGAAATCACTAATTGTGCAAAATCGAATAATATCTGGTGTGCGACTAACGCTTACCACGGATGCACAGGAAATGACAAGACGCTTCGATTGAGCTATGAAACATGCCTTAAAAACCACTGGCAGATGGGCAATAGAGTCGGAGAAAGTGTCCGAAATCACTAATTGTGCAAGATCGACAATATTTGGTGTGTGGTGCCGTTTCGTCTACCTATGTGTCCACTAAACCTTTTCACGCATTCATATGGGATGAAGGGACGCTTCTTTTGAGCTATATTCCATGCCATCAAGACCACTGGCAGATGGGCAAAAGAGTGGGAGACAGTGACCTGAAATGACTATCTGCAAAAAATCGCCTGTTTCTGGTATATGGTGCCATTTCGTCTACCTATGTGTCCACTTAACCTTTTCACGCATTCATATAGGATGAAGGGACGCTTCTTTTGAGCTATATACCATGCCGTTACGACCACTAGAAGATGGGCAAAAGAGTCGGAGAAAGTGTCCGAAATCACTAATTGTGCAAAATCGACAATATTTGGTGTGTTGTGCCGTTTCGCCTACCTATCTGTCCACTAAACCTTTTCACGCATTCATAAATGATGAAGGGACGCTTCTTTTGAGCCATATACCATGCCCTTACGATCACTAGAAGATGGGCAAAATAGTCGGAGAAAGTGACCTGAAATCACTAATTGTTCAAAATTGACAATATTTGGTGTGTTGTGCCGTTTCGTCTACCTATGTGTCCACTAAACCTTTTCACGCATTCATATGGGATGAAGGGACGCTTCTTTTGAGCTATATACCATGCCATAAAGACCACTGGCAGATGGGCAAAAGAAAGGGAGAAAGTGACCTGATATGACTAATTGTGAAAAATCACCAATATCTGGTATATGGTGCCATCTTAACGTCATAGATGACAACTAACGCTTACCACGGATGCGCAGGAAATGACAAGACGCTTCGATTGAGCTATGAAACATGCTACTACGCCCACTGGAAGATGGGCAAAAGAGTGGGAGAAAGTGACCTGATATGACTAATTGTGAAAAATCACCAATATCTGGTATATGGGGCCATCTTAACGTCATAGATGACAACTAACGCTTACCACGGATGCACAGGAAATGACAAGACGCTTCGATTGAGCTATGAAACATGCCATAAAGACCACTGGCAGATGGGCAAAAGAGTCGGAGAAAGTGTGACTAATTGTGAAAAATCACCAATATCTGGTATATGGTGCCATCTTAACGTCATAGATGACAACTAACGCTTACCACGGATGCACAGGAAATGACAAGACGCTTCGATTGAGCTATGAAACATGCCATAAAGACCACTGGCAGATGGGCAAAAGAGTCGGAGAAAGTGTCCTGAAATCACTAATTGTGCAAAATCGACAATATTTGGTGTGTTGTGCCGTTTCGTCTACCTATGTGTCCACTAAACCTTTTCACGCATTCATATGGGATGAAGGGACGTTTCTTTTGAGCTATATACCATGCCATAAAGACCACTGGCAGATGGGCAAAAGAAAGGGAGAAAGTGACCTGAAATGACTAATTGTGAAAAATCACCAATATCTGGTACATGGTGCCATCTCAACGTCATAGATGACAACTAACGCTTACCACGGATGCACAGGAAACGACAAGACGCTTCGATTGAGCTATGAAACATGCTAATACGACCACTGGCACATGGGAAACAGAGTCGGAGAAAGTGACCTGAAATGACTAATTGCAAGAAATCGCCTGTTTCTGGTATATGGTGCCATTTCGCCTACCTATGTGTCCACTAAACCTTTTCACGCATTCATAAATGATGAAGGGACGCTTCTTTTGAGCCATATACCATGCCGTTACGACCACTAGAAGATGGGGAAAAAGAGTGGGAGAAAGTGACCTGAAATGTCTGAAATCACTAATTGTGCAAAATCGAATAATATCTGGTGTGCGACTAACGCTTACCACGGATGCACAGGAAATGACAAGACGCTTCGATTGAGCTATGAAACATGCCTTAAAGACCACTGGCAGATGGGCAATAGAGTCGGAGAAAGTGTCCGAAATCACTAATTGTGCAAGATCGACAATATTTGGTGTGTGGTGCCGTTTCGTCTACCTATGTGTCCACTAAACCTTTTCACGCATTCATATGGGATGAAGGGACGCTTCTTTTGAGCTATATACCATGCCATCAAGACCACTGGCAGATGGGCAAAAGAGTGGGAGACAGTGACCTGAAATGACTATCTGCAAAAAATCGCCTGTTTCTGGTATATGGTGCCATTTCGTCTACCTATGTGTCCACTAAACCTTTTCACGCATTCATATAGGATGAAGGGACGCTTCTTTTGAGCTATATACCATGCCGTTACGACCACTAGAAGATGGGCAAAAGAGTCGGAGAAAGTGTCCGAAATCACTAATTGTGCAAAATCGACAATATTTGGTGTGTTGTGCCGTTTCGCCTACCTATCTGTCCACTAAACCTTTTCACGCATTCATAAATGATGAAGGGACGCTTCTTTTGAGCCATATACCATGCCCTTACGATCACTAGAAGATGGGCAAAATAGTCGGAGAAAGTGACCTGAAATCACTAATTGTTCAAAATTGACAATATTTGGTGTGTTGTGCCGTTTCGTCTACCTATGTGTCCACTAAACCTTTTCACGCATTCATATGGGATGAAGGGACGCTTCTTTTGAGCTATATACCATGCCATAAAGACCACTGGCAGATGGGCAAAAGAAAGGGAGAAAGTGACCTGATATGACTAATTGTGAAAAATCACCAATATCTGGTATATGGTGCCATCTTAACGTCATAGATGACAACTAACGCTTACCACGGATGACAAGACGCTTCGATTGAGCTATGAAACATGCTACTACGCCCACTGGAAGATGGGCAAAAGAGTGGGAGAAAGTGACCTGATATGACTAATTGTGAAAAATCACCAATATCTGGTATATGGTGTCATCTTAACGTCATAGATGACAACTAACGCTTACCACGTATGCACAGGAAATGACAAGACGCTTCGATTGAGCTATGAAACATGCCATAAAGACCACTGGCAGATGGGCAAAAGAGTCGGAGAAAGTGTCCTGAAATCACTAATTGTGTAAAATCGACAATATTTGGTGTGTTGTGCCGTTTCGTCTACCTATGTATCCACTAAACCTTTTCACGCATTCATATGGGATGAAAGGATGCTTTTTTGAGCTATATACCATGCCATAAAGACCACTGGCAGATGGGCAAAAGAGTGGGAGACAGTGACCTGAAATGACTAATTGTGAAAAATCACCTATATCTGGTATATGGTGCCATCTCAACGTCCTGGATGACGACTAACGCTTACCACGGATGCACAGGAAATGACAAGACGCTTCGATTGAGCTATGAAACATGCCTTAAAGACCACTGGCAGATGGGCAAAAGAGTCGGAGAAAGTGTCCAAAATCACTAATTGTGCAAGATCGACAATATTTGGTGTGTGGTGCCGCTTCGTCTACCTATGTGTCCACTAAACCTTCTCACGCATTCATATGGGATGAAGGGACGCTTCTTTTGAGCTATATACCATGCCATAAAGACCACTGGCAGATGGGCAAAAGAGTGGGAGACAGTGACCTGAAATGACTAATTGTGAAAAATCACCAATATCTGGTATATGGTGCCATCTCAACGTCATAGATGACAACTAACGCTTACCACGGATGCACAGGAAATGACAAGACGCTTCGATTGAGCTATGAAACATGCTACTACGCCCACTGGCAGATGGGCAAAAGAGTGGGAGAAAGTGACCTCATATGACTAATTGTGAAAAATCACCAATATCTGGTATATGGTGCCATCTCAACGTCATAGATGACAACTAACGCTTACCACGGATGCACAGGAAATGACAAGACGCTTCGATTGAGCTATGAAACATGCCTTAAAGACCACTGGCAGATGGGCAAAAGAGTCGGAGAAAGTGTCTGAAATCACTAATTGTGCAAAATCGAATAATATCTGGTGTGTGGTGCCATCTCAACGTCCTAGATGACGACTAACGCTTACCACGGATGCACAGGAAATGACAAGACGCTTCGATTGAGCTATGAAACATGCTAATACGACCACTGGCACATGGGAAACAGAGTCGGAGAAAGTGACCTGAAATGACTAATTGCAAAAAATCGCCTGTTCTGGTATATGGTGCCATTTCGCCTACCTATGTGTCCACTAAACCTTTTCACGCATTCATAAATGATGAAGGGACGCTTCTTTTGAGCCATATACCATGCCTTTACGACCACTAGAAGATGGGGAAAAAGAGTCGGAGAAAGTGACCTGTAATGTCTGAAATCACTAATTGTGCAAAATTGACAATATTTGGTGTGTTGTGCCGTTTCGTCTACCTACGCGTCCACTAAACCTTTTCACGCATTCATATAGGATGAAGGGACGCTTCTTTTGAGCTATATACCATGCCATAAAAACCACTGGCAGATGGGCAAAAGAGTGGGAGACAGTGACCTGAAATGACTAATTGTGAAAAATCACCAATATCTGGTATATGGTGCCATCTCAACGTCATAGATGACAACTAACGCTTACCACGGATGCACAGGAAATGACAAGACGCTTCGATTGAGCTATGAAACATGCTACTACGCCCACTGGCAGATGGGCAAAAGAGTGGGAGAAAGTGACCTCATATGACTAATTGTGAAAAATCACCAATATCTGGTATATGGTGCCATCTCAACGTCATAGATGACAACTAACGCTTACCACGGATGCACAGGAAATGACAAGACGCTTCGATTGAGCTATGAAACATGCCTTAAAGACCACTGGCAGATGGGCAAAAGAGTCGGAGAAAGTGTCTGAAATCACTAATTGTGCAAAATCGAATAATATCTGGTGTGTGGTGCCATCTCAACGTCCTAGATGACGACTAACGCTTACCACGGATGCACAGGAAATGACAAGACGCTTCGATTGAGCTATGAAACATGCCTTAAAGACTTAAAGACCTTAAAGAAGTCGGAGAAAGTGTCCGAAATCACTAATTGTGCAAGATAGATACGGATGCACAGGAAATGACAAGACCACTGGCAGATGGGCAAAAGAGTGGGAGAAAGTGTCCGAAATCACTAATTGTGCAAGATCGACAATATTTGGTGTGTGGTGTCGTTTCGTCTACCTATGTGTCCACTAAACCTTTTCACGCATTCATATGGGATGAAGGGACGCTTCTTTTGAGCTATATACCATGCCATAAAGACCACTGGCAGATGGGCAAAAGAGTGGGAGACAGTGACCTGAAATGACTAATTTTGAAAAATCACCAATATCTGGTATATGGTGCCATCTTAACGTCCTAGATGACGACTAACGCTCACCACGGATGCACAGGAAATGACAAGACGCTTCGATTGAGCTATGAAACATGCTACTACGCCCACTGGAAGATGGGCAAAAGAGTGGGAGAAAGTGACCTGATATGACTAATTGTGAAAAATCACCAATATCTGGTACATGTTGCCATCTCAACGTCATAGATGACAACTAACGCTTACCACGGATGCACAGGAAACGACAAGACGCTTCGATTGAGCTATGAAACATGCTAATACGACCACTGGCACATGGGAAACAGAGTCGGAGAAAGTGACCTGAAATGACTAATTGCAAAAAATCGCCTGTTCTGGTATATGGTGCCATTTCGCCTACCTATGTGTCCACTAAACCTTTTCACGCATTCATAAATGATGAAGGGACGCTTCTTTTGAGCCATATACCATGCCGTTACGACCACTAGAAGATGGGGAAAAAAGAGTCGGAGAAAGTGACCTGTAATGTCTGAAATCACTAATTGTGCAAAATTGACAATATTTGGTGTGTTGTGCCGTTTCGTCTACCTATGTGTCCACTAAACCTTTTCACGCATTCATATAGGATGAAGGGACGCTTCTTTTGAGCTATATACCATGCCATAAAAACCACTGGCAGATGGGCAAAAGAAAGGGAGAAAGTGACCTGATATGACTAATTGTGAAAAATCACCAATATCTGGTATATGGTGCCATCTTAACGTCATAGATGACAACTAACGCTTACCACGGATGCACAGGAAATGACAAGACGCTTCGATTGAGCTATGAAACATGCTACTACGCCCACTGGAAGATGGGCAAAAGAGTCGGAGAAAGTGTCCTGAAATCACTAATTGTGCAAAATCGACAATATTTGGTGTGTTGTGCCGTTTCGTCTACCTATGTGTCCACTAAACCTTTTCACGCATTCATATGGGATGAAGGGACGCTTCTTTTGAGCTATATACCATGCCATGAAGACCACTGGCAGATGGGCAAAATAGTCGGAGACAGTGACCTGAAATGACTAATTGTGAAAAATCACCTATATCTGGTATATGGTGCCATCTCAACGTCCTGGATGACGACTAACGCTTACCACGGATGCACAGGAAATGACAAGACGCTTCGATTGAGCTATGAAACATGCCTTAAAGACCACTGGCAGATGGGCAAAAGAGTCGGAGAAAGTGTCCTGAAATCACTAATTGTGCAAGATCGACAATATTTGGTGTGTGGTGCCGTTTCGTCTACCTATGTGTCCACTAAACCTTTTCACGCATTCATATGGGATGAAGGGACGCTTCTTTTGAGCTATATACCATGCCATAAAGACCACTGGCAGATGGGCAAAAGAGTGGGAGACAGTGACCTGAAATGACTAATTGTGAAAAATCACCAATATCTGGTATATGGTGCCATCTCAACGTCCTGGATGACGACTAACGCTTACCACGGATGCACAGGAAATGACAAGACGCTTCGATTGAGCTATGAAACATGCCTTAAAGACCACTGGCAGATGGGCAAAAGAGTCGGAGAAAGTGTCCGAAATCACTAATTGTGCAAGATCGACACTATTTGGTGTGTGGTGCCGTTTCGTCTACCTATGTGTCCACTAAACCTTTTCACGCATTCATATGGGATGAAGGGACGCTTCTTTTGAGCTATATACCATGCCATAAAGACCACTGGCAGATGGGCAAAAGAGTGGGAGACAGTGACCTGAAATGACTAATTGTGAAAAATCACCAATATCTGGTATCTGGTGCCATCTTAACGTCATAGATGACGACTAACGCTTACCACGGATGCACAGGAAATGACAAGACGCTTCGATTGAGCTATGAAACATGCTAATACGACCAGTGGCACATGGGAAACAGAGTCGGAGAAAGTGACCTGAAATGACTAATTGCAAAAAATCGCCTGTTTCTGGTATATGGTGCCATTTCGTCTACCTATGTGTCCACTAAACCTTTTCACGCATTCATAAATGATGATGGGACGCTTCTTTTGAGCCATATACCATGCCCTTACGATCACTAGAAGATGGGCAAAATAGTCGGAGAAAGTGACCTGAAATCACTAATTGTGCAAAATTGACAATATTTGGTGTGTTGTACCGTTTCGTCTACCTATGTGTCCACTAAACCTTTTCACGCATTCATATGGGATGAAGGGACGCTTCTTTTGAGCTATATACCATGCCATAAAGACCACTGGCAGATGGGCAAAAGAAAGGGAGAAAGTGACCTGATATGACTAATTGTGAAAAATCACCAATATCTGGTATATGGTGCCATCTTAACGTCATAGATGACAACTAACGCTTACCACGGATGCACAGGAAATGACAAGACGCTTCGATTGAGCTATGAAACATGCCTTAAAGACCACCGGCAGATGGGCAAAAGAGTCGGAGAAAGTGTCCGAAATCACTAATTGTGCAAGATAGATACGGATGCACAGGAAATGACAAGACCACTGGCAGATGGGCAAAAGAGTGGGAGAAAGTGTCCGAAATCACTAATTGTGCAAGATCGACAATATTTGGTGTGCTGTGCCGTTTCGTCTACCTATGTGTCCACTAAACCTTTTCACGCATTCATATGGGATGAAGGGACGCTTCTTTTGAGCTATATACCATGCCATGAAGACCACTGGCAGATGGGCAAAAGAGTCGGAGACAGTGACCTGAAATGACTAATTGTGAAAAATCACCTATATCTGGTATATGGTGCCATCTCAACGTCCTGGATGACGACTAACGCTTACCACGGATGCACAGGAAATGACAAGACGCTTCGATTGAGCTATGAAACATGCCTTAAAGACCACTGGCAGATGGGCAAAAGAGTCGGAGAAAGTGTCCGAAATCACTAATTGTGCAAGATCGACAATATTTGGTGTGTGGTGTCGTTTCGTCTACCTATGTGTCCACTAAACCTTTTCACGCATTCATATAGGATGAAGGGACGCTTCTTTTGAGCTATATACCATGCCATAAAAACCATTGGCAGATGGGCAAAAGAGTGGGAGACAGTGACCTGAAATGACTAATTGTGAAAAATCACCAATATCTGGTATATGGTGCCATCTCAACGTCATAGATGACAACTAACGCTTACCACGGATGCACAGGAAATGACAAGACGCTTCGATTGAGCTATGAAACATGCTACTACGCCCACTGGCAGATGGGCAAAAGATTGGGAGAAAGTGACCTCATATGACTAATTGTGAAAAATCACCAATATCTGGTATATGGTGCCATCTCAACGTCATAGATGACAACTAACGCTTACCACGGATGCACAGGAAATGACAAGACGCTTCGATTGAGCTATGAAACATGCCTTAAAGACCACTGGCAGATGGGCAAAAGAGTCGGAGAAAGTGTCTGAAATCACTAATTGTGCAAAATCGAATAATATCTGGTGTGTGGTGCCATCTCAACGTCCTAGATGACGACTAACGCTTACCACGGATGCACAGGAAATGATAAGACGCTTCGATTGAGCTATGAAACATGCCTTAAAGACAACTGGCAGATGGGCAAAAGAGTCGGAGAAAGTGTCCGAAATCACTAATTGTGCAAGATAGATACGGATGCACAGGAAATGACAAGACCACTGGCAGATGGGCAAAAGAGTTGGAGAAAGTCTCCGAAATCACTAATTGTGCAAGATCGACAATATTTGGTGTGTGGTGTCGTTTCGTCTACCTATGTGTCCACTAAACCTTTTCACGCATTCATATGGGATGAAGGGACGCTTCTTTTGAGCTATATACCATGCCATAAAGACCACTGGCAGATGGGCAAAAGAGTGGGAGACAGTGACCTGAAATGACTAATTTTGAAAAATCACCAATATCTGGTATATGGTGCCATCTCAACGTCATAGATGACAACTAACGCTTACCACGGATGCACAGGAAACGACAAGACGCTTCGATTGAGCTATGAAACATGCTAATACGACCACTGGCACATGGGAAACAGAGTCGGAGAAAGTGACCTGAAATGACTAATTGCAAAAAATCGCCTGTTCTGGTATATGGTGCCATTTCGCCTACCTATGTGTCCACTAAACCTTTTCACGCATTCATAAATGATGAAGGGACGCTTCTTTTGAGCCATATACCATGCCGTTACGACCACTAGAAGATGGGGAAAAAAGAGTCGGAGAAAGTGACCTGTAATGTCTGAAATCACTAATTGTGCAAAATTGACAATATTTGGTGTGTGGTGCCGTTTCGTCTACCTATGTGTCCACTAAACCTTTTCACGCATTCATATAGGATGAAGGGACGCTTTTTTTGAGCTATATACCATGCCATAAAAACCACTGGCAGATGGGCAAAAGAAAGGGAGAAAGTGACCTGATTTGACTAATTGTGAAAAATCACCAATATCTGGTATATGGTGCCATCTTAACGTCATAGGTGACAACTAACGCTTACCACGGATGCACAGGAAATGACAAGACGCTTCGATTGAGCTATGAAACATGCTACTACGCCCACTGGAAGATGGGCAAAAGAGTGCGAGAAAGTGACCTGATATGACTAATTGTGAAAAATCACCAATATTTGGTATATGGTGCCATCTTAACGTCCTAGATGACGACTAACGCTTACCACGGATGCACAGGAAATGACAAGACGCTTCGATTGAGCTATGAAACATGCCATAAAGACCACTGGCAGATGGGCAAAAGAGTCGGAGAAAGTGTCCTGAAATCACTAATTGTGCAAAATCGACAATATTTGGTGT
This sequence comes from Eristalis arbustorum, assembly GCA_916610145.1. Lineage (NCBI taxonomy): Eukaryota > Metazoa > Arthropoda > Insecta > Diptera > Syrphidae > Eristalis > Eristalis arbustorum. The sequence goes on from OU744316.1 coordinate 71,604,252, forward strand.
GTTGTGCCGTTTCGTCTACCTATGTGTCCACTAAACCTTTTCACGCATTCATATGGGATGAAGGGACGCTTCTTTTGAGCTATATACCATGCCATAAAGACCACTGGCAGATGGGCAAAAGAGTGGGAGACAGTGACCTGAAATGACTAATTGTGAAAAATCACCTATATCTGGTATATGGTGCCATCTCAACGTCCTGGATGACGACTAACGCTTACCACGGATGCACAGGAAATGACAAGACGCTTCGATTGAGCTATGAAACATGCCTTAAAGACCACTGGCAGATGGGCAAAAGAGTCGGAGAAAGTGTCCTAAAATCACTAATTGTGCAAGATCGACAATATTTGGTGTGTGGTGCCGTTTCGTCTACCTATGTGTCCACTAAACCTTTTCACGCATTCATATGGGATGAAGGGACGCTTCTTTTGAGCTATATACCATGCCATAAAGACCACTGGCAGATGGGCAAAAGAGTGGGAGACAGTGACCTGAAATGACTAATTGTGAAAAATCACCAATATCTGGTATATGGTGCCATCTCAACGTCCTGGATGACGACTAACGCTTACCACGGATGCACAGGAAATGACAAGACGCTTCGATTGAGCTATGAAACATGCCTTAAAGACCACTGGCAGATGGGCAAAAGAGTGGGAGAAAGTGTCCGAAATCACTAATTGTGCAAGATCGACAATATTTGGTGTGTGGTGTCGTTTCGTCTACCTATGTGTCCACTAAACCTTTTCACGCATTCATATGGGATGAAGGGACGCTTCTTTTGAGCTATATACCATGCCATAAAGACCACTGGTAGATGGGCAAAAGAGTGGGAGACAGTGACCTGAAATGACTAATTTTGAAAAATCACCAATATCTGGTATATGGTGCCATTTTAACGTCCTAGATGACGACTAACGCTCACCACGGATGCACAGGAAATGACAAGACGCTTCGATTGAGCTATGAAACATGCTACTACGCCCACTGGAAGATGGGCAAAAGAGTGGGAGAAAGTGACCTGATATGACTAATTGTGAAAAATCACCAATATCTGGTACATGTTGCCATCTCAACGTCATAGATGACAACTAACGCTTACCACGGATGCACAGGAAACGACAAGACGCTTCGATTGAGCTATGAAACATGCTAATACGACCACTGGCACATGGGAAACAGAGTCGGAGAAAGTGACCTGAAATGACTAATTGCAAAAAATCGCCTGTTCTGGTATATGGTTCCATTTCGCATACCTATGTGTCCACTAAACCTTTTCACGCATTCATAAATGATGAAGGGACGCTTCTTTTGAGCCATATACCATGCCGTTACGACCACTAGAAGATGGGGAAAAAAGAGTCGGAGAAAGTGACCTGTAATGTCTGAAATCACTAATTGTGCAAAATTGACAATATATGGTGTGTTGTGCCGTTTCGTCTACCTATGTGTCCACTAAACCTTTTCACGCATTCATATAGGATGAAGGGACGCTTTTTTCCACTGGCAGATGGGCAAAAGAAAGGGAGAAAGTGACCTGATATGACTAATTGTGAAAAATCACCAATATCTGGTATATGGTGCCATCTTAACGTCATAGATGACAACTAACGCTTACCACGGATGCACAGGAAATGACAAGACGCTTCGATTGAGCTATGAAACATGCTACTACGCCCACTGGAAGATGGGCAAAAGAGTGCGAGAAAGTGACCTGATATGACTAATTGTGAAAAATCACCAATATCTGGTATATGGTGCCATCTTAACGTCCTAGATGACGACTAACGCTTACCACGGATGCACAGGAAATGACAAGACGCTTCGATTGAGCTATGAAACATGCCATAAAGACCACTGGCAGATGGGCAAAAGAGTGGGAGACAGTGACCTGAAATGACTAATTGTGAAAAATCACCTATATCTGGTATATGGTGCCATCTCAACGTCCTGGATGACGACTAACGCTTACCACGGATGCACAGGAAATGACAAGACGCTTCGATTGAGCTATGAAACATGCCTTAAAGACCACTGGCAGATGGGCAAAAGAGTCGGAGAAAGTGTCCGAAATAACTAATTGTGCAAGATCGACACTATTTGGTATGTGGTGCCGTTTCGTCTACCTATGTGTCCACTAAACCTTTTCACGCATTCATATGGGATGAAGGGACGCTTCTTTTGAGCTATATACCATGCCATGAAGACCACTGGCAGATGGGCAAAAGAGTCGGAGACAGTGACCTGAAATGACTAATTGTGAAAAATCACCTATATCTGGTATATGGTGCCATCTCAACGTCCTGGATGACGACTAACGCTTACCACGGATGCACAGGAAATGACAAGACGCTTCGATTGAGCTATGAAACATGCCTTAAAGACCACTGGCAGATGGGCAAAAGAGTCGGAGAAAGTGTCCTGAAATCACTAATTGTGCAAGATCGACAATATTTGGTGTGTGGTGCCGTTTCGTCTACCTATGTGTCCACTAAACCTTTTCACGCATTCATATTGGATGAAGGGACGCTTCTTTTGAGCTATATACCATGCCATAAAGACCACTGGCAGATGGGCAAAAGAGTGGGAGACAGTGACCTGAAATGACTAATTGTGAAAAATCACCAATATCTGGTATATGGTGCCATCTCAACGTCCTGGATGACGACTAACGCTTACCACGGATGCACAGGAAATGACAAGACGCTTCGATTGAGCTATGAAACATGCCTTAAAGACCACTGGCAGATGGGCAAAAGAGTCGGAGAAAGTGTCCGAAATCACTAATTGTGCAAGATCGACACTATTTGGTATGTGGTGCCGTTTCGTCTACCTATGTGTCCACTAAACCTTTTCACGCATTCATATGGGATGAAGGGACGCTTCTTTTGAGCTATATACCATACCATAAAGACCACTGGCAGATGGGCAAAAGAGTGGGAGACAGTGACCTGAAATGACTAATTGTGAAAAATCACCAATATCTGGTATCTGGTGCCATCTTAACGTCATAGATGACGACTAAGGCTTACCACGGATGCACAGGAAATGACAAGACGCTTCGATTGAGCTATGAAACATGCCATAAAGACCACAGGCAGATGGGCAAAAGAGTCGGAGAAAGTGTCCTGAAATCACTAATTGTGCAATATCGACAATATTTGGTGTGTTGTGCCGTTTCGTCTACCTATGTGTCCACTTAACCTTTTCACGCATTCATATGGGATGAAGGGACGCTTCTTTTGAGCTATATACCATATCATGAAGACCACTGGCAGATGGGCAAAATAGTCGGAGACAGTGACCTGAAATGACTAATTGTGAAAAATCACCTATATCTGGTATATGGTGCCATCTCAACGTCCTGGATGACGACTAACGCTTACCACGGATGCACAGGAAATGACAAGACGCTTCGATTGAGGTATGAAACATGCCTTAAAGACCACTGGCAGATGGGCAAAAGAGTCGGAGAAAGTGTCCGCAATCACTAATTGTGCAAGATCGACAATATTTGGTGTGTGGTGCCGTTTCGTCTACCTATGTGTCCACTAAACCTTTTCACGCATTCATATGGGATGAAGGGACGCTTCTTTTGAGCTATATACCATATCATGAAGACCACTGGCAGATGGGCAAAATAGTCGGAGACAGTGACCTGAAATGACTAATTGTGAAAAATCACCAATATCTGGTATATGGTGCCATCTCAACGTCCTGGATGACGACTAACGCTTACCACGGATGCACAGGAAATGACAAGACGCTTCGATTGAGGTATGAAACATGCCATAAAGACCACTGGCAGATGGGCAAAAGAGTGGGAGACAGTGACCTGAAATGACTAATTGTGAAAAATCACCAATATCTGGTATATGGTGCCATCTTAACGTCATAGGTGACAACTAACGCTTACCACGGATGCACAGGAAATGACACGACGCTTCGATTGAGCTATGAAACATGCCATAAAGACCACAGGCAGATGGGCAAAAGAGTCAGAGAAAGTGTCCTGAAATCACTAATTGTGCAATATCGACAATATTTGGTGTGTTGTGCCGTTTCGTCTACCTATGTGTCCACTAAACCTTTTCACGCATTCATATGGGATGAAGGGACGCTTCTTTTGAGCTATATACCATATCATGAAGACCACTGGCAGATGGGCAAAATAGTCGGAGACAGTGACCTGAAATGACTAATTGTGAAAAATCACCAATATCTGGTATATGGTGCCATCTCAACGTCCTGGATGACGACTAACGCTTACCACGGATGCACAGGAAATGACAAGACGCTTCGATTGAGGTATGAAACATGCCATAAAGACCACTGGCAGATGGGCAAAAGAGTGGGAGACAGTGACCTGAAATGACTTATTGTGAAAAATCACCAATATCTGGTATATGGTGCCATCTCAACGTCATAGATGACAACTAACGCTCACCACGGATGCACAGGAAATGACAAGACGCTTCGATTGAGCTATGAAACATGCTACTACGCCCACTGGCAGATGGGCAAAAGATTGGGAGAAAGTGACCTCATATGACTAATTGTGAAAAATCACCAATATCTGGTATATGGTGCCATCTCAACGTCATAGATGACAACTAACGCTTACCACGGATGCACAGGAAATGACAAGACGCTTCGATTGAGCTATGAAACATGCCTTAAAGACCACTGGCAGATGGGCAAAAGAGTCGGAGAAAGTGTCTGAAATCACTAATTGTGCAAAATCGAATAATATCTGGTGTGTGGTGCCATCTCAACGTCCTAGATGACGACTAACGCTTACCACGGATGCACAGGAAATGACAAGACGCTTCGATTGAGCTATGAAACATGCCTTAAAGACAACTGGCAGATGGGCAAAAGAGTCGGAGAAAGTGTCCGAAATCACTAATTGTGCAAGATAGATACGGATGCACAGGAAATGATAAGACCACTGGCAGATGGGCAAAAGAGTGGGAGAAAGTGTCCGAAATCACTAATTGTGCAAGATCGACAATATTTGGTGTGTGGTGTCGTTTCGTTTACCTATGTGTCCACTAAACCTTTTCACGCATTCATATGGGATGAAGGGACGCTTCTTTTGAGCTATATACAATGCCATAAAGACCACTGGCAGATGGGCAAAAGAGTGGGAGACAGTGACCTGAAATGACTAATTTTGAAAAATCACCAATATCTGGTATATGGTACCATCTTAACGTCCTAGATGACGACTAACGCTCACCACGGATGCACAGGAAATGACAAGACGCTTCGATTGAGCTATGAAACATGCTACTACGCCCACTGGAAGATGGGCAAAAGAGTGGGAGAAAGTGACCTGATATGACTAATTGTGAAAAATCACCAATATCTGGTACATGTTGCCATCTCAACGTCATAGATGACAACTAACGCTTACCACGGATGCACAGGAAACGACAAGACGCTTCGATTGAGCTATGAAACATGCTAATACGACCACTGGCACATGGGAAACAGAGTCGGAGAAAGTGACCTGAAAAGACTAATTGCAAAAAATCGCCTGTTCTGGTATATGGTGCCATTTCGCCTACCTATGTGTCCACTAAACCTTTTCACGCATTCATAAATGATGAAGGGACGCTTCTTTTGAGCCATATACCATGCCGTTACGACCACTAGAAGATGGGGAAAAAAGAGTCGGAGAAAGTGACCTGTAATGTCTGAAATCACTAATTGTGCAAAATTGACAATATTTGGTGTGTTGTGCCGTTTCGTCTACCTATGTGTCCACTAAACCTTTTCACGCATTCATATAGGATGAAGGGACGCTTCTTTTGAGCTATATACCATGCCATAAAAACCACTGGCAGATGGGCAAAAGAAAGGGAGAAAGTGACCTGATATGACTAATTGTGAAAAATCACCAATATCTGGTATATGGTGCCATCTTAACGTCATAGATGACAACTAACGCTTACCACGGATGCACAGGAAATGACAAGACGCTTCGATTGAGCTATGAAACATGCTACTACGCCCACTGGAAGATGGGCAAAAGAGTGCGAGAAAGTGACCTGATATGACTAATTGTGAAAAATCACCAATATCTGGTATATGGTGCCATCTTAACGTCCTAGATGACGACTAACGCTTACCACGGATGCACAGGAAATGACAAGACGCTTCGATTGAGCTATGAAACATGCCATAAAGACCACTGGCAGATGGGCAAAAGAGTCGGAGAAAGTGTCCTGAAATCACTAATTGTGCAAAATCGACAATATTTGGTGTGTTGTGCCGTTTCGTCTACCTATGTGTCCACTAAACCTTTTCACGCATTCATATGGGATGAAGGGACGCTTCTTTTGAGCTATATACCATGCCATGAAGACCACTGGCAGATGGGCAAAAGAGTCGGAGACAGTGACCTGAAATGACTAATTGTGAAAAATCACCTATATCTGGTATATGGTGCCATCTCAACGTCCTGGATGACGACTAACGCTTACCACGGATGCACAGGAAATGACAAGACGCTTCGATTGAGCTATGAAACATGCCTTAAAGACCACTGGCAGATGGGCAAAAGAGTCGGAGAAAGTGTCCTGAAATCACTAATTGTGCAAGATCGACAATATTTGGTGTGTGGTGCCGTTTCGTCTACCTATGTGTCCACTAAACCTTTTCACGCATTCATATGGGATGAAGGGACGCTTCTTTTGAGCTATATACCATGCCATAAAGACCACTGGCAGATGGGCAAAAGAGTGGGAGAAAGTGACCTGAAATGACTAATTGTGAAAAATCACCAATATCTGGTATATGGTGCCATCTCAACGTCCTGGATGACGACTAACGCTTACCACGGATGCACAGGAAATGACAAGACGCTTCGATTGAGCTATGAAACATGCCTTAAAGACCACTGGCAGATGGGCAAAAGAGTCGGAGAAAGTGTCCGAAATCACTAATTGTGCAAGATCGACACTATTTGGTGTGTGGTGCCGTTTCGTCTACCTATATGTCCTAGATGACGACTAACGCTTACCACGGATGCACAGGAAATGACAAGACGCTTCGATTGAGCTATGAAACATGCCATAAAGACCACTGGCATGAGGGCAAAAGAGTGGGAGACAGTGACCTGAAATGACTAATTGTGAAAAATCACCAATATCTGGTATCTGGTGCCATCTTAACGTCATAGATGACGACTAACGCTTACCACGGATGCACAGGAAATGACAAGACGCTTCGATTGAGCTATGAAACATGCTAGTACGCCGACTGGCAGATGGGCAAAAGAGTGGGAGACAGTGACCTGAAATGACTAATTGTGAAAAATCACCAATATCTGGTATATGGTGTCATCTCAACGTCATAGATGACGACTAACGCTTACCACGGATGCACAGGAAATGACAAGACGCTTCGATTGAGCTATGAAACATGCTAATACGACCAGTGGCACATGGGAAACAGAGTCGGAGAAAGTGACCTGAAATGACTAATTGCAAAAAATCGCCTGTTTCTGGTATATGGTGCCATTTCGTCTACCTATGTGTCCACTAAACCTTTTCACGCATTCATAAATGATGATGGGACGCTTCTTTTGAGCCATATACCATGCCCTTACGATCACTAGAAGATGGGCAAAATAGTCGGAGAAAGTGACCTGAAATCACTAATTGTGCAAAATTGACAATATTTGGTGTGTTGTACCGTTTCGTCTACCTATGTGTCCACTAAACCTTTTCACGCATTCATATGGGATGAAGGGACGCTTCTTTTGAGCTATATACCATGCCATAAAGACCACTGGCAGATGGGCAAAAGAAAGGGAGAAAGTGACCTGATATGACTAATTGTGAAAAATCACCAATATCTGGTATATGGTGCCATCTTAACGTCATAGATGACAACTAACGCTTACCACGGATGCACAGGAAATGACAAGACGCTTCGATTGAGCTATGAAACATGCTACTACGCCCACTGGAAGATGGGCAAAAGAGTGGGAGAAAGTGACCTGATATGACTAATTGTGAAAAATCACCAATATCTGGTATATGGTGCCATCTTAACGTCCTAGATGACAACTAACGCTTACCACGGATGCACAGGAAATGACAAGACGCTTCGATTGAGCTATGAAACATGCCATAAAGACCACAGGCAGATGGGCAAAAGAGTCGGAGAAAGTGTCCTGAAATCACTAATTGTGCAATATCGACAATATTTGGTGTGTTGTGCCGTTTCGTCTACCTATGTGTCCACTAAACCTTTTCACGCATTCATATGGGATGAAGGGACGCTTCTTTTGAGCTATATACCATATCATAAAGACCACTGGCAGATGGGCAAAATAGTCGGAGACAGTGACCTGAAATGACTAATTGTGAAAAATCACCTATATCTGGTATATGGTGCCATCTCAACGTCCTGGATGACGACTAACGCTTACCACGGATGCACAGGAAATGACAAGACGCTTCGATTGAGGTATGAAACATGCCTTAAAGACCACTGGCAGATGGGCAAAAGAGTCGGAGAAAGTGTCCGCAATCACTAATTGTGCAAGATCGACAATATTTGGTGTGTGGTGCCGTTTCGTCTACCTATGTGTCCACTAAACCTTTTCACGCATTCATATGGGATGAAGGGACGCTTCTTTTGAGCTATATACCATGCCATAAAGACCACTGGCAGATGGGCAAAAGAGTGGGAGACAGTGACCTGAAATGACTAATTGTGAAAAATCACCAATATCTGGTATATGGTGCCATCTTAACGTCATAGATGACAACTAACGCTTACCACGGATGCACAGGAAATGACACGACGCTTCGATTGAGCTATGAAACATGCCATAAAGACCACAGGCAGATGGGCAAAAGAGTCGGAGAAAGTGTCCTGAAATCACTAATTGTGCAATATCGACAATATTTGGTGTGTTGTGCCGTTTCGTTACCTATGTGTCCACTAAACCTTTTCACGTATTCATATGGGATGAAGGGACGCTTCTTTTGAGCTATATACCATATCATGAAGACCACTGGCAGATGGGCAAAATAGTCGGAGACAGTGACCTGAAATGACTAATTGTGAAAAATCACCTATATCTGGTATATGGTGCCATCTCAACGTCCTGGATGACGACTAACGCTTACCACGGATGCACAGGAAATGACAAGACGCTTCGATTGAGGTATGAAACATGCCTTAAAGACCACTGGCAGATGGGCAAAAGAGTCGGAGAAAGTGTCCGAAATCACTAATTGTGCAAGATCGACACTATTTGGTGTGTGGTGCCGTTTCGTCTACCTATGTGTCCACTAAACCTTTTCACGCATTCATATGGGATGAAGGGACGCTTCTTTTGAGCTATATACCATGCCATAAAGACCACTGGCAGATGGGCAAAAGAGTGGGAGACAGTGACCTGAAATGACTAATTGTGAAAAATCACCAATATCTGGTATATGGTGCCATCTTAACGTCCTAGATGACGACTAACGCTTACCACGGATGCACAGGAAATGACAAGACGCTTCGATTGAGCTATGAAACATGCTACTACGCCCACTGGAAGATGGGCAAAAGAGTGCGAGAAAGTGACCTGATATGACTAATTGTGAAAAATCACCAATATCTTGTATATGGTGCCATCTTAACGTCATAGATGACAACTAACGCTTACCACGGATGCACAGGAAATGACAAGACGCTTCGATTGAGCTATGAAACATGCTACTACGCCCACTGGAAGATGGGCAAAAGAGTGCGAGAAAGTGACCTGATATGACTAATTGTGAAAAATCACCAATATCTGGTATATGGTGCCATCTTAACGTCCTAGATGACGACTAACGCTTACCACGGATGCACAGGAAATGACAAGACGCTTCGATTGAGCTATGAAACATGCCATAAAGACCACTGGCAGATGGGCAAAAGAGTCGGAGAAAGTGTCCTGAAATCACTAATTGTGCAAAATCGACAATATTTGGTGTGTTGTGCCGTTTCGTCTACCTACGTGTCCGCTAAACCTTTTCACGCATTCATATAGGATGAAGGGACGCTTCTTTTGAGCTATATACCATGCCATGAAGACCACTGGCAGATGGGCAAAAGAGTCGGAGACAGTGACCTGAAATGACTAATTGTGAAAAATCACCTATATCTGGTATATGGTGCCATCTCAACGTCCTGGATGACGACTAACGCTTACCACGGATGCACAGGAAATGACAAGACGCTTCGATTGAGCTATGAAACATGCCTTAAGGACCACTGGCAGATGGGCAAAAGAGTCGGAGAAAGTGTCCGAAATCACTAATTGTGCAAGATCGACAATATTTGGTGTGTTGTGCCGTTTCGTCTACCTATGTGTCCACTAAACCTTTTCACGCATTCATATGGGATGAAGGGACGCTTCTTTTGAGCTATATACCATGCCATAAAGACCACTGGCAGATGGGCAAAAGAGTGGGAGACAGTGACCTGAAATAACTAGTTGTGAAAAATCACCAATATCTGGTATATGGTGCCATCTCAACGTCCTGGATGACGACTAACGCTTACCACGGATGCACAGGAAATGACAAGACGCTTCGATTGAGCTATGAAACATGCCTTAAAGACCACTGGCAGATGGGCAAAAGAGTCGGAGAAAGTGTCCGAAATCACTAATTGTGCAAGATCGACACTATTTGGTGTGTGGTGCCGTTTCGTCTACCTATGTGTCCACTAAACCTTTTCACGCATTCATATGGGATGAAGGGACGCTTCTTTTGAGCTATATACCATGCCATAAAGACCACTGGCAGATGGGCAAAAGAAAGGGAGAAAGTGACCTGATATGACTAATTGTGAAAAATCACCAATATCTGGTATATGGTGCCATCTTAACGTCATAGATGACAACTAACGCTTACCACGGATGCACAGGAAATGACAAGACGCTTCGATTGAGCTATGAAACATGCTACTACGCCCACTGGCAGATGGGCAAAAGAGTGGGAGACAGTGACCTGAAATGACTAATTGTGAAAAATCGCCAATATCTAGTATATGGTGTCATCTCAACGTCATAGATGACGACTAACGCTTACCACGGATGCACAGGAAATGACAAGACGCTTCGATTGAGCTATGAAACATGCTAATACGACCACTGGCACATGGGAAACAGAGTCGGAGAAAGTGACCTGAAATGACTAATTGCAAAAAATCGCCTGTTTCTGGTATATGGTGCCGTTTCGTCTACCTATGTGTCCACTAAACCTTTTCACGCATTCATAAATAATGAAGGGACGCTTCTTTTGATCCATATACAATGCCCTTACGATCACTAGAAGATGGGCAAAATAGTCGGAGAAAGTGACCTGAAATCACTAATTGTGCAAAATTGACAATATTTGGTGTGTTGTACCGTTTCGTCTACCTATGTGTCCACTAAACCTCTTCACGCATTCATATGGGATGAATGGACGCTTCTTTTGAGCTATATACCATGCCATAAAGACCACTGGCAGATGGGCAAAAGAAAGGGAGAAAGTGACCTGATATGACTAATTGTGAAAAATCACCAATATCTGGTATATGGTGCCATCTTAACGTCATAGATGACAACTAACGCTTACCACGGATGCACAGGAAATGACAAGACGCTTCGATTGAGCGATGAAACATGCCATAAAGACCACAGGCAGATGGGCAAAAGAGTCGGAGAAAGTGTCCTGAAATCACTAATTGTGCAAGATCGACAATATTTGGTGTGTGGTGCCGTTTCGTCTACCTATGTGTCCACTAAACCTTTTCACGCATTCATATGGGATGAAGGGACGCTTCTTTTGAGCTATATACCATGCCATAAAGACCACTGGCAGATGGGCAAAAGAGTGGGAGAAAGTGACCTGAAATGACTAATTGTGAAAAATCACCAATATCTGGTATATGGTGCCATCTCAACGTCCTGGATGACGACTAACGCTTACCACGGATGCACAGGAAATGACAAGACGCTTCGATTGAGCTATGAAACATGCCTTAAAGACCACTGGCAGATGGGCAAAAGAGTCGGAGAAAGTGTCCGAAATCACTAATTGTGCAAGATCGACACTATTTGGTGTGTGGTGCCGTTTCGTCTACCTATATGTCCTAGATGACGACTAACGCTTAACACGGATGCACAGGAAATGACAAGACGCTTCGATTGAGCTATGAAACATGCCATAAAGACCACTGGCATGAGGGCAAAAGAGTGGGAGACAGTGACCTGAAATGACTAATTGTGAAAAATCACCAATATCTGGTATCTGGTGCCATCTTAACGTCATAGATGACGACTAACGCTTACCACGGATGCACAGGAAATGACAAGACGCTTCGATTGAGCTATGAAACATGCTAGTACGCCGACTGGCAGATGGGCAAAAGAGTGGGAGACAGTGATCTGAAATGACTAATTGTGAAAAATCACCAATATCTGGTATATGGTGTCATCTCAACGTCATAGATGACGACTAACGCTTACCACGGATGCACAGGAAATGACAAGACGCTTCGATTGAGCTATGAAACATGCTAATACGACCAGTGGCACATGGGAAACAGAGTCGGAGAAAGTGACCTGAAATGACTAATTGCAAAAAATCGCCTGTTTCTGGTATATGGTGCCATTTCGTCTACCTATGTGTCCACTAAACCTTTTCACGCATTCATAAATGATGATGGGACGCTTCTTTTGAGCCATATACCATGCCCTTACGATCACTAGAAGATGGGCAAAATAGTCGGAGAAAGTGACCTGAAATCACTAATTGTGCAAAATTGACAATATTTGGTGTGTTGTACCGTTTCGTCTACCTATGTGTCCACTAAACCTTTTCACGCATTCATATGGGATGAAGGGACGCTTCTTTTGAGCTATATACCATGCCATAAAGACCACTGGCAGATGGGCAAAAGAAAGGGAGAAAGTGACCTGATATGACTAATTGTGAAAAATCACCAATATCTGGTATATGGTGCCATCTTAACGTCATAGATGACAACTAACGCTTACCACGGATGCACAGGAAATGACAAGACGCTTCGATTGAGCTATGAAACATGCTACTACGCCCACTGGAAGATGGGCAAAAGAGTGGGAGAAAGTGACCTGATATGACTAATTGTGAAAAATCACCAATATCTGGTATATGGTGCCATCTTAACGTCCTAGATGACAACTAACGCTTACCACGGATGCACAGGAAATGACAAGACGCTTCGATTGAGCTATGAAACATGCCATAAAGACCACAGGCAGATGGGCAAAAGAGTCGGAGAAAGTGTCCTGAAATCACTAATTGTGCAATATCGACAATATTTGGTGTGTTGTGCCGTTTCGTCTACCTATGTGTCCACTAAACCTTTTCACGCATTCATATGGGATGAAGGGACGCTTCTTTTGAGCTATATACCATATCATAAAGACCACTGGCAGATGGGCAAAATAGTCGGAGACAGTGACCTGAAATGACTAATTGTGAAAAATCACCTATATCTGGTATATGGTGCCATCTCAACGTCCTGGATGACGACTAACGCTTACCACGGATGCACAGGAAATGACAAGACGCTTCGATTGAGGTATGAAACATGCCTTAAAGACCACTGGCAGATGGGCAAAAGAGTCGGAGAAAGTGTCCGCAATCACTAATTGTGCAAGATCGACAATATTTGGTGTGTGGTGCCGTTTCGTCTACCTATGTGTCCACTAAACCTTTTCACGCATTCATATGGGATGAAGGGACGCTTCTTTTGAGCTATATACCATGCCATAAAGACCACTGGCAGATGGGCAAAAGAGTGGGAGACAGTGACCTGAAATGACTAATTGTGAAAAATCACCAATATCTGGTATATGGTGCCATCTTAACGTCATAGATGACAACTAACGCTTACCACGGATGCACAGGAAATGACACGACGCTTCGATTGAGCTATGAAACATGCCATAAAGACCACAGGCAGATGGGCAAAAGAGTCGGAGAAAGTGTCCTGAAATCACTAATTGTGCAATATCGACAATATTTGGTGTGTTGTGCCGTTTCGTTACCTATGTGTCCACTAAACCTTTTCACGTATTCATATGGGATGAAGGGACGCTTCTTTTGAGCTATATACCATATCATGAAGACCACTGGCAGATGGGCAAAATAGTCGGAGACAGTGACCTGAAATGACTAATTGTGAAAAATCACCTATATCTGGTATATGGTGCCATCTCAACGTCCTGGATGACGACTAACGCTTACCACGGATGCACAGGAAATGACAAGACGCTTCGATTGAGGTATGAAACATGCCTTAAAGACCACTGGCAGATGGGCAAAAGAGTCGGAGAAAGTGTCCGAAATCACTAATTGTGCAAGATCGACACTATTTGGTGTGTGGTGCCGTTTCGTCTACCTATGTGTCCACTAAACCTTTTCACGCATTCATATGGGATGAAGGGACGCTTCTTTTGAGCTATATACCATGCCATAAAGACCACTGGCAGATGGGCAAAAGAGTGGGAGACAGTGACCTGAAATGACTAATTGTGAAAAATCACCAATATCTGGTATATGGTGCCATCTTAACGTCCTAGATGACGACTAACGCTTACCACGGATGCACAGGAAATGACAAGACGCTTCGATTGAGCTATGAAACATGCTACTACGCCCACTGGAAGATGGGCAAAAGAGTGCGAGAAAGTGACCTGATATGACTAATTGTGAAAAATCACCAATATCTTGTATATGGTGCCATCTTAACGTCATAGATGACAACTAACGCTTACCACGGATGCACAGGAAATGACAAGACGCTTCGATTGAGCTATGAAACATGCTACTACGCCCACTGGAAGATGGGCAAAAGAGTGCGAGAAAGTGACCTGATATGACTAATTGTGAAAAATCACCAATATCTGGTATATGGTGCCATCTTAACGTCCTAGATGACGACTAACGCTTACCACGGATGCACAGGAAATGACAAGACGCTTCGATTGAGCTATGAAACATGCCATAAAGACCACTGGCAGATGGGCAAAAGAGTCGGAGAAAGTGTCCTGAAATCACTAATTGTGCAAAATCGACAATATTTGGTGTGTTGTGCCGTTTCGTCTACCTACGTGTCCGCTAAACCTTTTCACGCATTCATATAGGATGAAGGGACGCTTCTTTTGAGCTATATACCATGCCATGAAGACCACTGGCAGATGGGCAAAAGAGTCGGAGACAGTGACCTGAAATGACTAATTGTGAAAAATCACCTATATCTGGTATATGGTGCCATCTCAACGTCCTAGATGACGACTAACGCTTACCACGGATGCACAGGAAATGACAAGACGCTTCGATTGAGCTATGAAACATGCCTTAAGGACCACTGGCAGATGGGCAAAAGAGTCGGAGAAAGTGTCCGAAATCACTAATTGTGCAAGATCGACAATATTTGGTGTGTGGTGCCGTTTCGTCTACCTATGTGTCCACTAAACCTTTTCACGCATTCATATGGGATGAAGGGACGCTTCTTTTGAGCTATATACCATGCCATAAAGACCACTGGCAGATGGGCAAAAGAGTGGGAGACAGTGACCTGAAATAACTAGTTGTGAAAAATCACCAATATCTGGTATATGGTGCCATCTCAACGTCCTGGATGACGACTAACGCTTACCACGGATGCACAGGAAATGACAAGACGCTTCGATTGAGCTATGAAACATGCCTTAAAGACCACTGGCAGATGGGCAAAAGAGTCGGAGAAAGTGTCCGAAATCACTAATTGTGCAAGATCGACACTATTTGGTGTGTGGTGCCGTTTCGTCTACCTATGTGTCCACTAAACCTTTTCACGCATTCATATGGGATGAAGGGACGCTTCTTTTGAGCTATATACCATGCCATAAAGACCACTGGCAGATGGGCAAAAGAAAGGGAGAAAGTGACCTGATATGACTAATTGTGAAAAATCACCAATATCTGGTATATGGTGCCATCTTAACGTCATAGATGACAACTAACGCTTACCACGGATGCACAGGAAATGACAAGACGCTTCGATTGAGCTATGAAACATGCTACTACGCCCACTGGCAGATGGGCAAAAGAGTGGGAGACAGTGACCTGAAATGACTAATTGTGAAAAATCGCCAATATCTAGTATATGGTGTCATCTCAACGTCATAGATGACGACTAACGCTTACCACGGATGCACAGGAAATGACAAGACGCTTCGATTGAGCTATGAAACATGCTAATACGACCACTGGCACATGGGAAACAGAGTCGGAGAAAGTGACCTGAAATGACTAATTGCAAAAAATCGCCTGTTTCTGGTATATGGTGCCATTTCGTCTACCTATGTGTCCACTAAACCTTTTCACGCATTCATAAATGATGAAGGGACGCTTCTTTTGATCCATATACAATGCCCTTACGATCACTAGAAGATGGGCAAAATAGTCGGAGAAAGTGACCTGAAATCACTAATTGTGCAAAATTGACAATATTTGGTGTGTTGTACCGTTTCGTCTACCTATGTGTCCACTAAACCTCTTCACGCATTCATATGGGATGAATGGACGCTTCTTTTGAGCTATATACCATGCCATAAAGACCACTGGCAGATGGGCAAAAGAAAGGGAGAAAGTGACCTGATATGACTAATTGTGAAAAATCACCAATATCTGGTATATGGTGCCATCTTAACGTCATAGATGACAACTAACGCTTACCACGGATGCACAGGAAATGACAAGACGCTTCGATTGAGCGATGAAACATGCCATAAAGACCACAGGCAGATGGGCAAAAGAGTCGGAGAAAGTGTCCTGAAATCACTAATTGTGCAATATCGACAATATTTGGTGTGTTGTGCCGTTTCGTCTACCTATGTGTCCACTAAACCTTTTCACGCATTCATATGGGATGAAGGGACGCTTCTTTTGAGCTATATACCATATCATGAAGACCACTGGCAGATGGGCAAAATAGTCGGAGACAGTGACCTGAAATGACTAATTGTGAAAAATCACCTATATCTGGTATATGGTGCCATCTCAACGTCCTGGATGACGACTAACGCTTACCACGGATGCACAGGAAATGACAAGACGCTTCGATTGAGCTATGAAACATGCCTTAAGGACCACTGGCAGATGGGCAAAAGAGTCGGAGAAAGTGTCCGAAATCACTAATTGTGCAAGATCGACAATATTTGGTGTGTGGTGCCGTTTCGTCTACCTATGTGTCCACTAAACCTTTTCACGCATTCATATGGGATGAAGGGACGCTTCTTTTGAGCTATATACCATGCCATAAAGACCACTGGCAGATGGGCAAAAGAGTGGGAGACAGTGACCTGAAATAACTAGTTGTGAAAAATCACCAATATCTGGTATATGGTGCCATCTCAACGTCCTGGATGACGACTAACGCTTACCACGGATGCACAGGAAATGACAAGACGCTTCGATTGAGCTATGAAACATGCCTTAAAGACCACTGGCAGATGGGCAAAAGAGTCGGAGAAAGTGTCCGAAATCACTAATTGTGCAAGATCGACACTATTTGGTGTGTGGTGCCGTTTCGTCTACCTATGTGTCCACTAAACCTTTTCACGCATTCATATGGGATGAAGGGACGCTTCTTTTGAGCTATATACCATGCCATAAAGACCACTGGCAGATGGGCAAAAGAAAGGGAGAAAGTGACCTGATATGACTAATTGTGAAAAATCACCAATATCTGGTATATGGTGCCATCTTAACGTCATAGATGACAACTAACGCTTACCACGGATGCACAGGAAATGACAAGACGCTTCGATTGAGCTATGAAACATGCTACTACGCCCACTGGCAGATGGGCAAAAGAGAGGGAGACAGTGACCTGAAATGACTAATTGTGAAAAATCGCCAATATCTAGTATATGGTGTCATCTCAACGTCATAGATGACGACTAACGCTTACCACGGATGCACAGGAAATGACAAGACGCTTCGATTGAGCTATGAAACATGCTAATACGACCACTGGCACATGGGAAACAGAGTCGGAGAAAGTGACCTGAAATGACTAATTGCAAAAAATCGCCTGTTTCTGGTATATGGTGCCATTTCGTCTACCTATGTGTCCACTAAACCTTTTCACGCATTCATAAATGATGAAGGGACGCTTCTTTTGATCCATATACAATGCCCTTACGATCACTAGAAGATGGGCAAAATAGTCGGAGAAAGTGACCTGAAATCACTAATTGTGCAAAATTGACAATATTTGGTGTGTTGTACCGTTTCGTCTACCTATGTGTCCACTAAACCTCTTCACGCATTCATATGGGATGAATGGACGCTTCTTTTGAGCTATATACCATGCCATAAAGACCACTGGCAGATGGGCAAAAGAAAGGGAGAAAGTGACCTGATATGACTAATTGTGAAAAATCACCAATATCTGGTATATGGTGCCATCTTAACGTCATAGATGACAACTAACGCTTACCACGGATGCACAGGAAATGACAAGACGCTTCGATTGAGCGATGAAACATGCCATAAAGACCACAGGCAGATGGGCAAAAGAGTCGGAGAAAGTGTCCTGAAATCACTAATTGTGCAATATCGACAATATTTGGTGTGTTGTGCCGTTTCGTCTACCTATGTGTCCACTAAACCTTTTCACGCATTCATATGGGATGAAGGGACGCTTCTTTTGAGCTATATACCATATCATGAAGACCACTGGCAGATGGGCAAAATAGTCGGAGACAGTGACCTGAAATGACTAATTGTGAAAAATCACCTATATCTGGTATATGGTGCCATCTCAACGTCCTGGATGACGACTAACGCTTACCACGGATGCACAGGAAATGACAAGACGCTTCGATTGAGGTATGAAACATGCCTTAAAGACCACTGGCAGATGTTCAAAAGAGTCGGAGAAAGTGTCCGAAATCACTAATTGTGCAAGATCGACAATATTTGGTGTGTTGTACCGTTTTCGTCTACCTATGTGTCCACTAAACCTTTTCACGCATTCATATGGGATGAAGGGACGCTTCTTTTGAGCTATATACCATGCCATAAAGACCACTGGCAGATGGGCAAAAGAGTGGGAGACAGTGACCTGAAATGACTAATTGTGAAAAATCACCAATATCTGGTATATGGTGCCATCTTAACGTCCTAGATGACGACTAACGCTTACCACGGATGCACAGGAAATGACAAGACGCTTCGATTGAGCTATGAAACATGCTACTACGCCCACTGGAAGATGGGCAAAAGAGTGGGAGAAAGTGACCTGATATGACTAATTGTGAAAAATCACCAATATCTCGTACATGTTGCCATCTCAACGTAATAGATGACAACTAACGCTTACCACGGATGCACAGGAAACGACAAGACGCTTCGATTGAGCTATGAAACATACTTATACGACCACTGGCACATGGGAAACAGAGTCGGAGAAAGTGACCTGAAATGACTAATTGCAAAAAATCGCCTGTTTCTGGTATATGGTGCCATTTCGCCTACCTGAGTGTCCACTAAACCTTTTCACGCATTCATAAATGATGAAGGGACGCTTCTTTTTGAGCCATATACCATGCCGTTACGACCACTAGAAGATGGGGAAAAAGAGTCGGAGAAAGTGACCTGTAATGTCTGAAATCACTAATTGTGCAAAATTGACAATATTTGGTGTGTTGTGCCGTTTCGTCTACCTATGTGTCCACTTAACCTTTTCACGCATTCATATGGGATGAAGGGACGCTTCTTTGAGCTATATACCATGCCATAAAGACCACTGGCAGATGGGCAAAAGAAAGGAGAAAGTGACCTGATATGACTAATTGTGAAAAATCACCAATATCTGGTATATGGTGCCATCTTAACGTCCTAGATGACGACTAACGCTTACCACGGATGCACAGGAAATGACAAGACGCTTCGATTGAGCTATGAAACATGCCATAAAGACCACTGGCAGATGGGCAAAAGAGTCGGAGAAAGTGTCCTGAAATCACTAATTGTGCAAAATCGACAATATTTGGTGTGTTGTGCCGTTTCGTCTACCTACGTGCCCACTAAACCTTTTCACGCATTCATATAGGATGAAGGGACGCTTCTTTTGAGCTATATACCATGCCATGAAGACCACTGGCAGATGGGCAAAAGAGTCGGAGACAGTGACCTGAAATGACTAATTGTGAAAAATCACCTATATCTGGTATATGGTGCCATCTCAACGTCCTGGATGACGACTAACGCTTACCACGGATGCACAGGAAATGACAAGACGCTTCGATTGAGCTATGAAACATGCCTTAAGGACCACTGGCAGATGGGCAAAAGAGTCGGAGAAAGTGTCCGAAATCACTAATTGTGCAAGATCGACAATATTTGGTGTGTGGTGCCGTTTCGTCTACCTATGTGTCCACTAAACCTTTTCACGCATTCATATGGGATGAAGGGACGCTTCTTTTGAGCTATATACCATGCCATAAAGACCACTGGCAGATGGGCAAAAGAGTGGGAGACAGTGACCTGAAATAACTAGTTGTGAAAAATCACCAATATCTGGTATATGGTGCCATCTCAACGTCCTGGATGACGACTAACGCTTACCACGGATGCACAGGAAATGACAAGACGCTTCGATTGAGCTATGAAACATGCCTTAAAGACCACTGGCAGATGGGCAAAAGAGTCGGAGAAAGTGTCCGAAATCACTAATTGTGCAAGATCGACACTATTTGGTGTGTGGTGCCGTTTCGTCTACCTATGTGTCCACTAAACCTTTTCACGCATTCATATGGGATGAAGGGACGCTTCTTTTGAGCTATATACCATGCCATAAAGACCACTGGCAGATGGGCAAAAGAAAGGGAGAAAGTGACCTGATATGACTAATTGTGAAAAATCACCAATATCTGGTATATGGTGCCATCTTAACGTCATAGATGACAACTAACGCTTACCACGGATGCACAGGAAATGACAAGACGCTTCGATTGAGCTATGAAACATGCTACTACGCCCACTGGCAGATGGGCAAAAGAGAGGGAGACAGTGACCTGAAATGACTAATTGTGAAAAATCGCCAATATCTAGTATATGGTGTCATCTCAACGTCATAGATGACGACTAACGCTTACCACGGATGCACAGGAAATGACAAGACGCTTCGATTGAGCTATGAAACATGCTAATACGACCACTGGAACATGGGAAACAGAGTCGGAGAAAGTGACCTGAAATGACTAATTGCAAAAAATCGCCTGTTTCTGGTATATGGTGCCATTTCGTCTACCTATGTGTCCACTAAACCTTTTCACGCATTCATAATGATGAAGGGACGCTTCTTTTGATCCATATACAATGCCCTTACGATCACTAGAAGATGGGCAAAATAGTCGGAGAAAGTGACCTGAAATCACTAATTGTGCAAAATTGACAATATTGGTGTGTTGTACCGTTTCGTCTACCTATGTGTCCACTAAACCTCTTCACGCATTCATATGGGATGAATGGACGCTTCTTTTGAGCTATATACCATGCCATAAAGACCACTGGCAGATGGGCAAAAGAAAGGGAGAAAGTGACCTGATATGACTAATTGTGAAAAATCACCAATATCTGGTATATGGTGCCATCTTAACGTCATAGATGACGACTAACGCTTACCACGGATGCACAGGAAATGACAAGACGCTTCGATTGAGCGATGAAACATGCCATAAAGACCACAGGCAGATGGGCAAAAGAGTCGGAGAAAGTGTCCTGAAATCACTAATTGTGCAATATCGACAATATTTGGTGTGTTGTGCCGTTTCGTCTACCTATGTGTCCACTAAACCTTTTCACGCATTCATATGGGATGAAGGGACGCTTCTTTTGAGCTATATACCATATCATGAAGACCACTGGCAGATGGGCAAAATAGTCGGAGACAGTGACCTGAAATGACTAATTGTGAAAAATCACCTATATCTGGTATATGGTGCCATCTCAACGTCCTGGATGACGACTAACGCTTACCACGGATGCACAGGAAATGACAAGACGCTTCGATTGAGGTATGAAACATGCCTTAAAGACCACTGGCAGATGTTCAAAAGAGTCGGAGAAAGTGTCCGAAATCACTAATTGTGCAAGATCGACAATATTTGGTGTGTGGTGCCGTTTCGTCTACCTATGTGTCCACTAAACCTTTTCACGCATTCATATGGGATGAAGGGACGCTTCTTTTGAGCTATATACCATGCCATAAAGACCACTGGCAGATGGGCAAAAGAGTGGGAGACAGTGACCTGAAATGACTAATTGTGAAAAATCACCAATATCTGGTATATGGTGCCATCTTAACGTCCTAGATGACGACTAACGCTTACCACGGATGCACAGGAAATGACAAGACGCTTCGATTGAGCTATGAAACATGCTACTACGCCCACTGGAAGATGGGCAAAAGAGTGGGAGAAAGTGACCTGATATGACTAATTGTGAAAAATCACCAATATCTCGTACATGTTGCCATCTCAACGTAATAGATGACAACTAACGCTTACCACGGATGCACAGGAAACGACAAGACGCTTCGATTGAGCTATGAAACATACTTATACGACCACTGGCACATGGGAAACAGAGTCGGAGAAAGTGACCTGAAATGACTAATTGCAAAAAATCGCCTGTTTCTGGTATATGGTGCCATTTCGCCTACCTGAGTGTCCACTAAACCTTTTCACGCATTCATAAATGATGAAGGGACGCTTCTTTTGAGCCATATACCATGCCGTTACGACCACTAGAAGATGGGGAAAAAGAGTCGGAGAAAGTGACCTGTAATGTCTGAAATCACTAATTGTGCAAAATTGACAATATTTGGTGTGTTGTGCCGTTTCGTCTACCTATGTGTCCACTTAACCTTTTCACGCATTCATATGGGATGAAGGGACGCTTCTTTTGAGCTATATACCATGCCATAAAGACCACTGGCAGATGGGCAAAAGAAAGGGAGAAAGTGACCTGATATGACTAATTGTGAAAAATCACCAATATCTGGTATATGGTGCCATCTTAACGTCCTAGATGACGACTAACGCTTACCACGGATGCACAGGAAATGACAAGACGCTTCGATTGAGCTATGAAACATGCCATAAAGACCACTGGCAGATGGGCAAAAGAGTCGGAGAAAGTGTCCTGAAATCACTAATTGTGCAAAATCGACAATATTTGGTGTGTTGTGCCGTTTCGTCTACCTACGTGCCCACTAAACCTTTTCACGCATTCATATAGGATGAAGGGACGCTTCTTTTGAGCTATATACCATGCCATGAAGACCACTGGCAGATGGGCAAAAGAGTCGGAGACAGTGACCTGAAATGACTAATTGTGAAAAATCACCTATATCTGGTATATGGTGCCATCTCAACGTCCTGGATGACGACTAACGCTTACCACGGATGCACAGGAAATGACAAGACGCTTCGATTGAGCTATGAAACATGCCTTAAGGACCACTGGCAGATGGGCAAAAGAGTCGGAGAAAGTGTCCTGAAATCACTAATTGTGCAAAATCGACAATATTTGGTGTGTTGTGCCGTTTCGTCTACCTACGTGCCCACTAAACCTTTTCACGCATTCATATAGGATGAAGGGACGCTTCTTTTGAGCTATATACCATGCCATGAAGACCACTGGCAGATGGGCAAAAGAGTCGGAGACAGTGACCTGAAATGACTAATTGTGAAAAATCGCCAATATCTAGTATATGGTGTCATCTCAACGTCATAGATGACGACTAACGCTTACCACGGATGCACAGGAAATGACAAGACGCTTCGATTGAGCTATGAAACATGCTAATACGACCACTGGCACATGGGAAACAGAGTAGGAGAAAGTGACCTGAAATGACTAATTGCAAAAAATCGCCTGTTTCTGGTATATGGTGCCATTTCGTCTACCTATGTGTCCACTAAACCTTTTCACGCATTCATAAATGATGAAGGGACGCTTCTTTTGATCCATATACAATGCCCTTACGATCACTAGAAGATGGGCAAAATAGTCGGAGAAAGTGACCTGAAATCACTAATTGTGCAAAATTGACAATATTTGGTGTGTTGTGCCGTTTCGTCTACCTATGTGTCCACTAAACCTTTTCACGCATTCATATGGGATGAATGGACGCTTCTTTTGAGCTATATACCATGCCATAAAGACAACTGGCAGATGGGCAAAAGAAAGGGAGAAAGTGACCTGATATGACTAATTGTGAAAAATCACCAATATCTGGTATATGGTGCCATCTTAACGTTATAGATGACAACTAACGCTTACCACGGATGCACAGGAAATGACAAGACGCTTCGATTGAGCTATGAAACATGCTACTACGCCCACTGGAAGATGGGCAAAAGAGTGGGAGAAAGTGACCTGATATGACTAATTGTGAAAAATCACCAATATCTGGTATATGGTGCCATCTTAACGTCATAGATGACAACTAACTCTTACCACGGATGCACAGGAAATGACAAGACGCTTCGATTGAGCTATGAAACATGCTACTACGCCCACTGGAAGATGGGCAAAAGAGTGGGAGAAAGTGACCTGATATGACTAATTGTGAAAAATCACCAATATCTGGTATATGGTGCCATCTTAACGTCATAGATGACAACTAACGCTTACCACGGATGCACAGGAAATGACAAGACGCTTCGATTGAGCGATGAAACATGCCATAAAGACCACAGGCAGATGGGCAAAAGAGTCGGAGAAAGTGTCCTGAAATCACTAATTGTGCAATATCGACAATATTTGGTGTGTTGTGCCGTTTCGTCTACCTATGTGTCCACTAAACCTTTTCACGCATTCATATGGGATGAAGGGACGCTTCTTTTGAGCTATATACCATATCATGAAGACCACTGGCAGATGGGCAAAATAGTCGGAGACAGTGACCTGAAATGACTAATTGTGAAAAATCGCCTATATCTGGTATATGGTGCCATCTCAACGTCCTGGATGACGACTAACGCTTACCACGGATGCACAGGAAATGACAAGACGCTTCGATTGAGGTATGAAACATGCCTTGAAGACCACTGGCAGATGTTCAAAAGAGTCGGAGAAAGTGTCCGAAATCACTAATTGTGCAAGATCGACAATATTTGGTGTGTGGTGCCGTTTCGTCTACCTATGTGTCCACTAAACCTTTTCACGCATTCATATGGGATGAAGGGACGCTTCTTTTGAGCTATATACCATGCCATAAAGACCACTGGCAGATGGGCAAAAGAGTGGGAGACAGTGACCTGAAATGACTAATTGTGAAAAATCACCAATATCTGGTATATGGTGCCATCTTAACGTCCCAGATGACGACTAACGCTTACCAAGGATGCACAGGAAATGACAAGACGCTTCGATTGAGCTATGAAACATGCTACTACGCCCACTGGAAGATGGGCAAAAGAGTGGGAGAAAGTGACCTGATATGACTAATTGTGAAAAATCACCAATATCTCGTACATGTTGCCATCTCAACGTCATAGATGACAACTAACGCTTACCACGGATGCACAGGAAACGACAAGACGCTTCGATTGAGCTATGAAACATGCTTATACGACCACTGGCACATGGGAAACAGAGTCGGAGAAAGTGACCTGAAATGACTAATTGCAAAAAATCGCCTGTTTCTGGTATATGGTGCCATTTCGCCTACCTATGTGTCCACTAAACCTTTTCACGCATTCATAAATGATGAAGGGACGCTTCTTTTGAGCCATATACCATGCCGTTACGACCACTAGAAGATGGGGAAAAAGAGTCGGAGAAAGTGACCTGTAATGTCTGAAATCACTAATTGTGCAAAATTGACAATATTTGGTGTGTTGTGCCGTTTCGTCTACCTATGTGTCCACTTAACCTTTTCACGCATTCATATGGGATGAAGGGCCGCTTCTTTTGAGCTATATACCATGCCATAAAGACCACTGGCAGATGGGCAAAAGAAAGGGAGAAAGTGACCTGATATGACTAATTGTGAAAAATCACCAATATCTGGTATATGGTGCCATCTTAACGTCCTAGATGACGACTAACGCTTACCACGGATGCACAGGAAATGACAAGACGCTTCGATTGAGCTATGAAACATGTCCTGAAATCTCTAATTGTGCAAAATCGACAATATTTGGTGTGTTGTGCCGTTTCGTCTACCTACGTGCCCACTAAACCTTTTCACGCATTCATATAGGATGAAGGGACGCTTCTTTTGAGCTATATACCATGCCATGAAGACCACTGGCAGATGGGCAAAAGAGTCGGAGACAGTGACCTGAAATGACTAATTGTGAAAAATCACCTATATCTGGTATATGGTGCCATCTCAACGTCCTGGATGAC
The DNA here is from genome assembly GCA_916610145.1 of Eristalis arbustorum. NCBI lineage: Eukaryota > Metazoa > Arthropoda > Insecta > Diptera > Syrphidae > Eristalis > Eristalis arbustorum. Next base: position 71,630,714 of record OU744316.1, read on the forward strand.
GACTAACGCTTACCACGGATGCACAGGAAATGACAAGACGCTTCGATTGAGCTATGAAACATGCCTTAAGGACCACTGGCAGATGGGCAAAAGAGTCGGAGAAAGTGTCCGAAATCACTAATTGTGCAAGATCGACAATATTTGGTGTGTGGTGCCGTTTCGTCTACCTATGTGTCCACTAAACCTTTTCACGCATTCATATGGGATGAAGGGACGCTTCTTTTGAGCTATATACCATGCCATAAAGATAACTGGCAGATGGGCAAAAGAGTGGGAGACAGTGACCTGAAATGACTAATTGTGAAAAATCACCAATATCTGGTATATGGTGCCATCTTAACGTCCTAGATGACGACTAACGCTTACCACGGATGCACAGGAAATGACAAGACGCTTCGATTGAGCTATGAAACATGCTACTACGCCCACTGGAAGATGGGCAAAAGAGTGGGAGAAAGTGACCTGATATGACTAATTGTGCAAAATCACCAATATCTCGTACATGTTGCCATCTCAACGTCATAGATGACAACTAACGCTTACCACGGATGCACAGGAAACGACAAGACGCTTCGATTGAGCTATGAAACATGCTTATACGACCACTGGCACATGGGAAACAGAGTCGGAGAAAGTGACCTGAAATGACTAATTGCAAAAAATCGCCTGTTTCTGGTATATGGTGCCATTTCGCCTACCTATGTGTCCACTAAACCTTTTCACGCATTCATAAATGATGAAGGGACGCTTCTTTTGAGCCATATACCATGCCGTTACGACCACTAGAAGATGGGGAAAAAGAGTCGGAGAAAGTGACCTGTAATGTCTGAAATCACTAATTGTGCAAAATTGACAATATTTGGTGTGTTGTGCCGTTTCGTCTACCTATGTGTCCACTTAACCTTTTCACGCATTCATATGGGATGAAGGGACGCTTCTTTTGAGCTATATACCATGCCATAAAGACCACTGGCAGATGGGCAAAAGAAAGGGAGAAAGTGACCTGATATGACTAATTGTGAAAAATCACCAATATCTGGTATATGGTGCCATCTTAACGTCCTAGATGACGACTAACGCTTACCACGGATGCACAGGAAATGACAAGACGCTTCGATTGAGCTATGAAACATGCTAGTACGCCCACTGGCAGATGGGCAAAAGAGTGGGAGACAGTGACCTGAAATGACTAATTGTGAAAAATCGCCAATATCTAGTATATGGTGTCATCTCAACGTCATAGATGACGACTAACGCTTACCACGGATGCACAGGAAATGACAAGACGCTTCGATTGAGCTATGAAACATGCTAATACGACCACTGGCACATGGGAAACAGAGTAGGAGAAAGTGACCTGAAATGACTAATTGCAAAAAATCGCCTGTTTCTGGTATATGGTGCCATTTCGTCTACCTATGTGTCCACTAAACCTTTTCACGCATTCATAAATGATGAAGGGACGCTTCTTTTGATCCATATACAATGCCCTTACGATCACTAGAAGATGGGCAAAATAGTCGGAGAAAGTGACCTGAAATCACTAATTGTGCAAAATTGACAATATTTGGTGTGTTGTACCGTTTCGTCTACCTATGTGTCCACTAAACCTTTTCACGCATTCATATGGGATGAATGGACGCTTCTTTTGAGCTATATACCATGCCATAAAGACCACTGGCAGATGGGCAAAAGAAAGGGAGAAAGTGACCTGATATGACTAATTGTGAAAAATCACCAATATCTGGTATATGGTGCCATCTTAACGTCATAGATGACAACTAACGCTTACCACGGATGCACAGGAAATGACAAGACGCTTCGATTGAGCTATGAAACATGCTACTACGCCCACTGGAAGATGGGCAAAAGAGTGGGAGAAAGTGACCTGATATGACTAATTGTGAAAAATCACCAATATCTGGTATATGGTGCCATCTTAACGTCATAGATGACAACTAACGCTTACCACGGATGCACAGGAAATGACAAGACGCATCGATTGAGCGATGAAACATGCCATAAAGACCACAGGCAGATGGGCAAAAGAGTCGGAGAAAGTGTCCTGAAATCACTAATTGTGCAATATCGACAATATTTGGTGTGTTGTGCCGTTTCGTCTACCTATGTGTCCACTAAACCTTTTCACGCATTCATATGGGATGAAGGGACGCTTCTTTTGAGCTATATACCATATCATGAAGACCACTGGCAGATGGGCAAAATAGTCGGAGACAGTGACCTGAAATGACTAATTGTGAAAAATCACCTATATCTGGTATATGGTGCCATCTCAACGTCCTGGATGACGACTAACGCTTACCACGGATGCACAGGAAATGACAAGACGCTTCGATTGAGGTATGAAACATGCCTTAAAGACCACTGGCAGATGTTCAAAAGAGTCGGAGAAAGTGTCCGAAATCACTAATTGTGCAAGATCGACAATATTTGGTGTGTGGTGCCGTTTCGTCTACCTATGTGTCCACTAAACCTTTTCACGCATTCATATGGGATGAAGGGACGCTTCTTTTGAGCTATATACCATGCCATAAAGACCACTGGCAGATGGGCAAAAGAGTGGGAGACAGTGACCTGAAATGACTAATTGTGAAAAATCACCAATATCTGGTATATGGTGCCATCTTAACGTCCTAGATGACGACTAACGCTTACCAAGGATGCACAGGAAATGACAAGACGCTTCGATTGAGCTATGAAACATGCTACTACGCCGACTGGAAGATGGGCAAAAGAGTGGGAGAAAGTGACCTGATATGACTAATTGTGAAAAATCACCAATATCTCGTACATGTTGCCATCTCAACGTCATAGATGACAACTAACGCTTACCACGGATGCACAGGAAACGACAAGACGCTTCGATTGAGCTATGAAACATGCTACTACGCCCACTGGAAGATGGGCAAAAGAGTGGGAGAAAGTGACCTGATATGACTAATTGTGAAAAATCACCAATATCTGGTATATGGTGCCATCTTAACGTCATAGATGACAACTAACGCTTACCACGGATGCACAGGAAATGACAAGACGCTTCGATTGAGCTATGAAACATGCCATAAAGACCACAGGCAGATGGGCAAAAGAGTCGGAGAAAGTGTCCTGAAATCACTAATTGTGCAATATCGACAATATTTGGTGTGTTGTGCCGTTTCGTCTACCTATGTGTCCACTAAACCTTTTCACGCATTCATATGGGATGAAGGGACGCTTCTTTTGAGCTATATACCATATCATGAAGACCACTGGCAGATGGGCAAAATAGTCGGAGACAGTGACCTGAAATGACTAATTGTGAAAAATCACCTATATCTGGTATATGGTGCCATCTCAACGTCCTGGATGACGACTAACGCTTACCACGGATGCACAGGAAATGACAAGACGCTTCGATTGAGCTATGAAACATGCTACTACGCCCACTGGAAGATGGGCAAAAGAGTGGGAGAAAGTGACCTGATATGACTAATTGTGAAAAATCACCAATATCTGGTACATGTTGCCATCTCAACGTCATAGATGACAACTAACGCTTACCACGGATGCACAGGAAACGACAAGACGCTTCGATTGAGCTATGAAACATGCTTATACGACCACTGGCACATGGGAAACAGAGTCGGAGAAAGTGACCTGAAATGACTAATTGCAAAAAATCGCCTGTTTCTGGTATATGGTGCCATTTCGTCTACCTATGTGTCCACTAAACCTTTTCACGCATTCATAAATGATGAAGGGACGCTTCTTTTGAGCCATATGGTGCCATCTTAACGTCCTAGATGACGACTAACGCTTACCACGGATGCACAGGAAATGACAAGACGCTTCGATTGAGCTATGAAACATGCCATAAAGACCACTGGCAGATGGGCAAAAGAGTCGGAGAAAGTGTCCTGAAATCACCAATTGTGCAAAATCGACAATATTTGGTGTGTTGTGCCGTTTCGTCTACCTACGTGCCCACTAAACCTTTTCACGCATTCATATAGGATGAAGGGACGCTTCTTTTGAGCTATATACCATGCCATGAAGACCACTGGAAGATGGGCAAAAGAGTCGGAGACAGTGACCTGAAATGACTAATTGTGAAAAATCACCTATATCTGGTATATGGTGCCATCTCAACGTCCTGGATGACGACTAACGCTTACCACGGATGCACAGGAAATGACAAGCCGCTTCGATTGAGCTATGAAACATACCTTAAGGACCACTGGCAGATGGGCAAAAGAGTCGGAGAAAGTGTCCGAAATCACTAATTGTGCAAGATCGACAATATTTGGTGTGTGGTGCCGTTTCGTCTACCTATGTGTCCACTAAACCTTTTCACGCATTCATATGGGATGAAGGGACGCTTCTTTTGAGCTATATACCATGCCATAAAGACCACTGGCAGATGGGCAAAAGAAAGGGAGAAAGTGACCTGATATGACTAATTGTGAAAAATCACCAATATCTGGTATATGGTGCCATCTTAACGTCATAGATGACAACTAACGCTTACCACGGATGCACAGGAAATGACAAGACGCTTCGATTGAGCGATGAAACATGCCATAAAGACCACTGGCAGATGGGCAAAAGAAAGGGAGAAAGTGACCTGATATGACTAATTGTGAAAAATCACCAATATCTGGTATATGGTGCCATCTTAACGTCCTAGATGACGACTAACGCTTACCACGGATGCACAGGAAATGACAAGACGCTTCGATTGAGCTATGAAACATGCCATAAAGACCACTGGCAGATGGGCAAAAGAGTCGGAGAAAGTGTCCTGAAATCACTAATTGTGCAAAATCGACAATATTTGGTGTGTTGTGCCGTTTCGTCTACCTACGTGCCCACTAAACCTTTTCACGCATTCATATAGGATGAAGTTACGCTTCTTTTGAGCTATATACCATGCCATGAAGACCACTGGCAGATGGGCAAAAGAGTCGGAGACAGTGACCTGAAATGACTAATTGTGAAAAATCACCTATATCTGGTATATGGTGCCATCTCAACGTCCTGGATGACGACTAACGCTTACCACGGATGCACAGGAAATGACAAGACGCTTCGATTGAGCTATGAAACATGCCTTAAGGACCACTGGCAGATGGGCAAAAGAGTCGGAGAAAGTGTCCGAAATCACTAATTGTGCAAGATCGACAATATTTGGTGTGTGGTGCCGTTTCGTCTACCTATGTGTCCACTAAACCTTTTCACGCATTCATATGGGATGAAGGGACGCTTCTTTTGAGCTATATACCATGCCATAAAGACCACTGGCAGATGGGCAAAAGAGTGGGAGACAGTGACCTGAAATGACTAATTGTGAAAAATCACCAATATCTGGTATATGGTGCCATCTTAACGTCCTAGATGACGACTAACGCTTACCACGGATGCACAGGAAATGACAAGACGCTTCGATTGAGCTATGAAACATGCTACTACGCCCACTGGAAGATGGGCAAAAGAGTGGGAGAAAGTGACCTGATATGACTAATTGTGAAAAATCACCAATATCTCGTATATGTTGCCATCTCAACGTCATAGATGACAACTAACGCTTACCACGGATGCACAGGAAACGACAAGACGCTTCGATTGAGCTATGAAACATGTTTATACGACCACTGGCACATGGGAAACAGAGTCGGAGAAAGTGACCTGAAATGACTAATTGCAAAAAATCGCCTGTTTCTGGTATATGGTGCCATTTCGCCTACCTATGTGTCCACTAAACCTTTTCACGCATTCATAAATGATGAAGGGACGCTTCTTTTGAGCCATATACCATGCCGTTACGACCACTAGAAGATGGGGAAAAAGAGTCGGAGAAAGTGACCTGTAATGTCTGAAATCACTAATTGTGCAAAATTGACAATATTTGGTGTGTTGTGCCGTTTCGTCTACCTATGTGTCCACTTAACCTTTTTTACGCATTCATATGGGATGAAGGGACGCTTCTTTTGAGCTATATACCATGCCATAAAGACCACTGGCAGATGGGCAAAAGAAAGGGAGAAAGTGACCTGATATGACTAATTGTGAAAAATCACCAATATCTGGTATATGGTGCCATCTTAACGTCCTAGATGACGACTAACGCTTACCACGGATGCACAGGAAATGACAAGACGCTTCGATTGAGCTATGAAACATGCTAGTACGCCCACTGGCAGATGGGCAAAAGAGTGGGAGACAGTGACCTGAAATGACTAATTGTGAAAAATCGCCAATATCTAGTATATGGTGTCATCTCAACGTCATAGATGACGACTAACGCTTACCAAGGATGCACAGGAAATGACAAGACGCTTCGATTGAGCTATGAAACATGCTAATACGACCACTGGCACATGGGAAACAGAGTAGGAGAAAGTGACCTGAAATGACTAATTGCAAAAAATCGCCTGTTTCTGGTATATGGTGCCATTTCGTCTACCTATGTGTCCACTAAACCTTTTCACGCATTCATAAATGATGAAGGGACGCTTCTTTTGATCCATATACAATGCCCTTACGATCACTAGAAGATGGGCAAAATAGTCGGAGAAAGTGACCTGAAATCACTAATTGTGCAAAATTGACAATATTTGGTGTGTTGTACCGTTTCGTCTACCTATGTGTCCACTAAACCTTTTCACGCATTCATATGGGATGAATGGACGCTTCTTTTGAGCTATATACCATGCCATAAAGACCACTGGCAGATGGGCAAAAGAAAGGGAGAAAGTGACCTGATATGACTAATTGTGAAAAATCACCAATATCTGGTATATGGTGCCATCTTAACGTCATAGATGACAACTAACGCTTACCACGGATGCACAGGAAATGACAAGACGCTTCGATTGAGCTATGAAACATGCTACTACGCCCACTGGAAGATGGGCAAAAGAGTGGGAGAAAGTGACCTGATATGACTAATTGTGAAAAATCACCAATATCTGGTATATGGTGCCATCTTAACGTCATAGATGACAACTAACGCTTACCACGGATGCACAGGAAATGACAAGACGCTTCGATTGAGCGATGAAACATGCCATAAAGACCACAGGCAGATGGGCAAAAGAGTCGGAGAAAGTGTCCTGAAATCACTAATTGTGCAATATCGACAATATTTGGTGTGTTGTGCCGTTTCGTCTACCTATGTGTCCACTAAACCTTTTCACGCATTCATATGGGATGAAGGGACGCTTCTTTTGAGCTATATACCATATCATGAAGACCACTGGCAGATGGGCAAAATAGTCGGAGACAGTGACCTGAAATGACTAATTGTGAAAAATCACCTATATCTGGTATATGGTGCCATCTCAACGTCCTGGATGACGACTAACGCTTACCACGGATGCACAGGAAATGACAAGACGCTTCGATTGAGCGATGAAACATGCCATAAAGACCACAGGCAGATGGGCAAAAGAGTCGGAGAAAGTGTCCTGAAATCACTAATTGTGCAATATCGACAATATTTGGTGTGTTGTGCCGTTTCGTCTACCTATGTGTCCACTAAACCTTTTCACGCATTCATATGGGATGAAGGGACGCTTCTTTTGAGCTATATACCATATCATGAAGACCACTGGCAGATGGGCAAAATAGTCGGAGACAGTGACCTGAAATGACTAATTGTGAAAAATCACCTATATCTGGTATATGGTGCCATCTCAACGTCCTGGATGACGACTAACGCTTACCACGGATGCACAGGAAATGACAAGACGCTTCGATTGAGCTATGAAACATGCTACTACGCCCACTGGAAGATGGGCAAAAGAGTGGGAGAAAGTGACCTGATATGATTAATTGTGAAAAATCACCAATATCTCGTACATGTTGCCATCTCAACGTCATAGATGACAACTAACGCTTACCACGGATGCACAGGAAACGACAAGACGCTTCGATTGAGCTATGAAACATGCTTATACGACCACTGGCACATGGGAAACAGAGTCGGAGAAAGTGACCTGAAATGACTAATTGCAAAAAATCGCCTGTTTCTGGTATATGGTGCCATTTCGCCTACCTATGTGTCCACTAAACCTTTTCACGCATTCATAAATGATGAAGGGACGCTTCTTTTGAGCCATATGGTGCCATCTTAACGTCCTAGATGACGACTAACGCTTACCACGGATGCACAGGAAATGACAAGACGCTTCGATTGAGCTATGAAACATGCCATAAAGACCACTGGCAGATGGGCAAAAGAGTCGGAGAAAGTGTCCTGAAATCACTAATTGTGCAAAATCGACAATATTTGGTGTGTTGTGCCGTTTCGTCTACCTACGTGCCCACTAAACCTTTTCACGCATTCATATAGGATGAAGGGACGCTTCTTTTGAGCTATATACCATGCCATGAAGACCACTGGAAGATGGGCAAAAGAGTCGGAGACAGTGACCTGAAATGACTAATTGTGAAAAATCACCTATATCTGGTATATGGTGCCATCTCAACGTCCTGGATGACGACTAACGCTTACCACGGATGCACAGGAAATGACAAGCCGCTTCGATTGAGCTATGAAACATACCTTAAGGACCACTGGCAGATGGGCAAAAGAGTCGGAGAAAGTGTCCGAAATCACTAATTGTGCAAGATCGACAATATTTGGTGTGTGGTGCCGTTTCGTCTACCTATGTGTCCACTAAACCTTTTCACGCATTCATATGGGATGAAGGGACGCTTCTTTTGAGCTATATACCATGCCATAAAGACCACTGGCAGATGGGCAAAAGAAAGGGAGAAAGTGACCTGATATGACTAATTGTGAAAAATCACCAATATCTGGTATATGGTGCCATCTTAACGTCATAGATGACAACTAACGCTTACCACGGATGCACAGGAAATGACAAGACGCTTCGATTGAGCTATGTAACATGCCATAAAGACCACTGGCAGATGGGCAAAAGAAAGGGAGAAAGTGACCTGATATGACTAATTGTGAAAAATCACCAATATCTGGTATATGGTGCCATCTTAACGTCCTAGATGACGACTAACGCTTACCACGGATGCACAGGAAATGACAAGACGCTTCGATTGAGCTATGAAACATGCCATAAAGACCACTGGCAGATGGGCAAAAGAGTCGGAGAAAGTGTCCTGAAATCACTAATTGTGCAAAATCGACAATATTTGGTGTGTTGTGCCGTTTCGTCTACCTACGTGCCCACTAAACCTTTTCACGCATTCATATAGGATGAAGGGACGCTTCTTTTGAGCTATATACCATGCCATGAAGACCACTGGCAGATGGGCAAAAGAGTCGGAGACAGTGACCTGAAATGACTAATTGTGAAAAATCACCTATATCTGGTATATGGTGCCATCTCAACGTCCTGGATGACGACTAACGCTTACCACGGATGCACAGGAAATGACAAGACGCTTCGATTGAGCTATGAAACATGCCTTAAGGACCACTGGCAGATGGGCAAAAGAGTCGGAGAAAGTGTCCGAAATCACTAATTGTGCAAGATCGACAATATTTGGTGTGTGGTGCCGTTTCGTCTACCTATGTGTCCACTAAACCTTTTCACGCATTCATATGGGATGAAGGGACGCTTCTTTTGAGCTATATACCATGCCATAAAGACCACTGGCAGATGGGCAAAAGAGTGGGAGACAGTGACCTGAAATGACTAATTGTGAAAAATCACCAATATCTGGTATATGGTGCCATCTTAACGTCCTAGATGACGACTAACGCTTACCACGGATGCACAGGAAATGACAAGACGCTTCGATTGAGCTATGAAACATGCTACTACGCCCACTGGAAGATGGGCAAAAGAGTGGGAGAAAGTGACCTGATATGACTAATTGTGAAAAATCACCAATATCTCGTACATGTTGCCATCTCAACGTCATAGATGACAACTAACGCTTACCACGGATGCACAGGAAACGACAAGACGCTTCGATTGAGCTATGAAACATGCTTATACGACCACTGGCACATGGGAAACAGAGTCGGAGAAAGTGACCTGAAATGACTAATTGCAAAAAATCGCCTGTTTCTGGTATATGGTGCCATTTCGCCTACCTATGTGTCCACTAAACCTTTTCACGCATTCATAAATGATGAAGGGACGCTTCTTTTGAGCCATATACCATGCCGTTACGACCACTAGAAGATGGGGAAAAAGAGTCGGAGAAAGTGACCTGTAATGTCTGAAATCACTAATTGTGCAAAATTGACAATATTTGGTGTGTTGTGCCGTTTCGTCTACCTATGTGTCCACTTAACCTTTTTTACGCATTCATATGGGATGAAGGGACGCTTCTTTTGAGCTATATACCATGCCATAAAGACCACTGGCAGATGGGCAAAAGAAAGGGAGAAAGTGACCTGATATGACTAATTGTGAAAAATCACCAATATCTGGTATATGGTGCCATCTTAACGTCCTAGATGACGACTAACGCTTACCACGGATGCACAGGAAATGACAAGACGCTTCGATTGAGCTATGAAACATGCTAGTACGCCCACTGGCAGATGGGCAAAAGAGTGGGAGACAGTGACCTGAAATGACTAATTGTGAAAAATCACCAATATCTGGTATATGGTGCCATCTCAACGTCATAGATGACGACTAACGCTTACCACGGATGCACAGGAAATGACAAGACGCTTCGATTGAGCTATGAAACATGCTAATACGACCACTGGCACATGGGAAACAGAGTAGGAGAAAGTGACCTGAAATGACTAATTGCAAAAAATCGCCTGTTTCTGGTATATGGTGCCATTTCGTCTACCTATGTGTCCACTAAACCTTTTCACGCATTCATAAATGATGAAGGGACGCTTCTTTTGATCCATATACAATGCCCTTACGATCACTAGAAGATGGGCAAAATAGTCGGAGAAAGTGACCTGAAATCACTAATTGTGCAAAATTGACAATATTTGGTGTGTTGTACCGTTTCGTCTACCTATGTGTCCACTAAACCTTTTCACGCATTCATATGGGATGAATGGACGCTTCTTTTGAGCTATATACCATGCCATAAAGACAACTGGCAGATGGGCAAAAGAAAGGGAGAAAGTGACCTGATATGACTAATTGTGAAAAATCACCAATATCTGGTATATGGTGCCATCTTAACGTCATAGATGACAACTAACGCTTACCACGGATGCACAGGAAATGACAAGACGCTTCGATTGAGCTATGAAACATGCTACTACGCCCACTGGAAGATGGGCAAAAGAGTGGGAGAAAGTGACCTGATATGACTAATTGTGAAAAATCACCAATATCTGGTATATGGTGCCATCTTAACGTCATAGATGACAACTAACGCTTACCACGGATGCACAGGAAATGACAAGACGCTTCGATTGAGCGATGAAACATGCCATAAAGACCACAGGCAGATGGGCAAAAGAGTCGGAGAAAGTGTCCTGAAATCACTAATTGTGCAAAATCGACAATATTTGGTGTGTTGTGCCGTTTCGTCTACCTATGTGTCCACTAAACCTTTTCACGCATTCATAAATGATGAAGGGACGCTTCTTTTGAGCCATATGGTGCCATCTTAACGTCCTAGATGACGACTAACGCTTACCACGGATGCACAGGAAATGACAAGACGCTTCGATTGAGCTATGAAACATGCCATAAAGACCACTGGCAGATGGGCAAAAGAGTCGGAGAAAGTGTCCTGAAATCACTAATTGTGCAAAATCGACAATATTTGGTGTGTTGTGCCGTTTCGTCTACCTACGTGCCCACTAAACCTTTTCACGCATTCATATAGGATGAAGGGACGCTTCTTTTGAGCTATATACCATGCCATGAAGACCACTGGAAGATGGGCAAAAGAGTCGGAGACAGTGACCTGAAATGACTAATTGTGAAAAATCACCTATATCTGGTATATGGTGCCATCTCAACGTCCTGGATGACGACTAACGCTTACCACGGATGCACAGGAAATGACAAGCCGCTTCGATTGAGCTATGAAACATACCTTAAGGACCACTGGCAGATGGGCAAAAGAGTCGGAGAAAGTGTCCGAAATCACTAATTGTGCAAGATCGACAATATTTGGTGTGTGGTGCCGTTTCGTCTACCTATGTGTCCACTAAACCTTTTCACGCATTCATATGGGATGAAGGGACGCTTCTTTTGAGCTATATACCATGCCATAAAGACCACTGGCAGATGGGCAAAAGAAAGGGAGAAAGTGACCTGATATGACTAATTGTGAAAAATCACCAATATCTGGTATATGGTGCCATCTTAACGTCATAGATGACAACTAACGCTTACCACGGATGCACAGGAAATGACAAGACGCTTCGATTGAGCTATGAAACATGCCATAAAGACCACTGGCAGATGGGCAAAAGAAAGGGAGAAAGTGACCTGATATGACTAATTGTGAAAAATCACCAATATCTGGTATATGGTGCCATCTTAACGTCCTAGATGACGACTAACGCTTACCACGGATGCACAGGAAATGACAAGACGCTTCGATTGAGCTATGAAACATGCCATAAAGACCACTGGCAGATGGGCAAAAGAGTCGGAGAAAGTGTCCTGAAATCACTAATTGTGCAAAATCGACAATATTTGGTGTGTTGTGCCGTTTCGTCTACCTACGTGCCCACTAAACCTTTTCACGCATTCATATAGGATGAAGGGACGCTTCTTTTGAGCTATATACCATGCCATGAAGACCACTGGCAGATGGGCAAAAGAGTCGGAGACAGTGACCTGAAATGACTAATTGTGAAAAATCACCTATATCTGGTATATGGTGCCATCTCAACGTCCTGGATGACGACTAACGCTTACCACGGATGCACAGGAAATGACAAGACGCTTCGATTGAGCTATGAAACATGCCTTAAGGACCACTGGCAGATGGGCAAAAGAGTCGGAGAAAGTGTCCGAAATCACTAATTGTGCAAGATCGACAATATTTGGTGTGTGGTGCCGTTTCGTCTACCTATGTGTCCACTAAACCTTTTCACGCATTCATATGGGATGAAGGGACGCTTCTTTTGAGCTATATACCATGCCATAAAGACCACTGGCAGATGGGCAAAAGAGTGGGAGACAGTGACCTGAAATGACTAATTGTGAAAAATCACCAATATCTGGTATATGGTGCCATCTTAACGTCCTAGATGACGACTAACGCTTACCACGGATGCACAGGAAATGACAAGACGCTTCGATTGAGCTATGAAACATGCTACTACGCCCACTGGAAGATGGGCAAAAGAGTGGGAGAAAGTGACCTGATATGACTAATTGTGAAAAATCACCAATATCTCGTACATGTTGCCATCTCAACGTCATAGATGACAACTAACGCTTACCACGGATGCACAGGAAACGACAAGACGCTTCGATTGAGCTATGAAACATGCTTATACGACCACTGGCACATGGGAAACAGAGTCGGAGAAAGTGACCTGAAATGACTAATTGCAAAAAATCGCCTGTTTCTGGTATATGGTGCCATTTCGCCTACCTATGTGTCCACTAAACCTTTTCACGCATTCATAAATGATGAAGGGACGCTTCTTTTGAGCCATATACCATGCCGTTACGACCACTAGAAGATGGGGAAAAAGAGTCGGAGAAAGTGACCTGTAATGTCTGAAATCACTAATTGTGCAAAATTGACAATATTTGGTGTGTTGTGCCGTTTCGTCTACCTATGTGTCCACTTAACCTTTTTTACGCATTCATATGGGATGAAGGGACGCTTCTTTTGAGCTATATACCATGCCATAAAGACCACTGGCAGATGGGCAAAAGAAAGGGAGAAAGTGACCTGATATGACTAATTGTGAAAAATCACCAATATCTGGTATATGGTGCCATCTCAACGTCCTAGATGACGACTAACGCTTACCACGGATGCACAGGAAATGACAAGACGCTTCGATTGAGCTATGAAACATGCTAGTACGCCCACTGGCAGATGGGCAAAAGAGTGGGAGACAGTGACCTGAAATGACTAATTGTGAAAAATCGCCAATATCTGGTATATGGTGTCATCTCAACGTCATAGATGACGACTAACGCTTACCACGGATGCACAGGAAATGACAAGACGCTTCGATTGAGCTATGAAACATGCTAATACGACCACTGGCACATGGGAAACAGAGTAGGAGAAAGTGACCTGAAATGACTAATTGCAAAAAATCGCCTGTTTCTGGTATATGGTGCCATTTCGTCTACCTATGTGTCCACTAAACCTTTTCACGCATTCATAAATGATGAAGGGACGCTTCTTTTGATCCATATACAATGCCCTTACGATCACTAGAAGATGGGCAAAATAGTCGGAGAAAGTGACCTGAAATCACTAATTGTGCAAAATTGACAATATTTGGTGTGTTGTACCGTTTCGTCTACCTATGTGTCCACTAAACCTTTTCACGCATTCATATGGGATGAATGGACGCTTCTTTTGAGCTATATACCATGCCATAAAGACCACTGGCAGATGGGCAAAAGAAAGGGAGAAAGTGACCTGATATGACTAATTGTGAAAAATCACCAATATCTGGTATATGGTGCCATCTTAACGTCATAGATGACAACTAACGCTTACCACGGATGCACAGGAAATGACAAGACGCTTCGATTGAGCTATGAAACATGCTACTACGCCCACTGGAAGATGGGCAAAAGAGTGGGAGAAAGTGACCTGATATGACTAATTGTGAAAAATCACCAATATCTGGTATATGGTGCCATCTTAACGTCATAGATGACAACTAACGCTTACCACGGATGCACAGGAAATGACAAGACGCTTCGATTGAGCGATGAAACATGCCATAAAGACCACTGGCAGATGGGCAAAAGAAAGGGAGAAAGTGACCTGATATGACTAATTGTGAAAAATCACCAATATCTGGTATATGGTGCCATCTTAACGTCCTAGATGACGACTAACGCTTACCACGGATGCACAGGAAATGACAAGACGCTTCGATTGAGCTATGAAACATGCCATAAAGACCACTGGCAGATGGGCAAAAGAGTCGGAGAAAGTGTCCTGAAATCACTAATTGTGCAATATCGACAATATTTGGTGTGTTGTGCCGTTTCGTCTACCTATGTGTCCACTAAACCTTTTCACGCATTCATAAATGATGAAGGGACGCTTCTTTTGAGCCATATGGTGCCATCTTAACGTCCTAGATGACGACTAACGCTTACCACGGATGCACAGGAAATGACAAGACGCTTCGATTGAGCTATGAAACATGCCATAAAGACCACTGGCAGATGGGCAAAAGAGTCGGAGAAAGTGTCCTGAAATCACTAATTGTGCAAAATCGACAATATTTGGTGTGTTGTGCCGTTTCGTCTACCTACGTGCCCACTAAACCTTTTCACGCATTCATATAGGATGAAGGGACGCTTCTTTTGAGCTATATACCATGCCATGAAGACCACTGGAAGATGGGCAAAAGAGTCGGAGACAGTGACCTGAAATGACTAATTGTGAAAAATCACCTATATCTGGTATATGGTGCCATCTCAACGTCCTGGATGACGACTAACGCTTACCACGGATGCACAGGAAATGACAAGCCGCTTCGATTGAGCTATGAAACATACCTCACCAATATCTGGTATATGGTGCCATCTTAACGTCCTAGATGACGACTAACGCTTACCACGGATGCACAGGAAATGACAAGACGCTTCGATTGAGCTATGAAACATGCTACTACGCCCACTGGAAGATGGGCAAAAGAGTGGGAGAAAGTGACCTGATATGACTAATTGTGAAAAATCACCAATATCTCGTACATGTTGCCATCTCAACGTCATAGATGACAACTAACGCTTACCACGGATGCACAGGAAACGACAAGACGCTTCGATTGAGCTATGAAACATGCTTATACGACCACTGGCACATGGGAAACAGAGTCGGAGAAAGTGACCTGAAATGACTAATTGCAAAAAATCGCCTGTTTCTGGTATATGGTGCCATTTCGCCTACCTATGTGTCCACTAAACCTTTTCACGCATTCATAAATGATGAAGGGACGCTTCTTTTGAGCCATATACCATGCCGTTACGACCACTAGAAGATGGGGAAAAAGAGTCGGAGAAAGTGACCTGTAATGTCTGAAATCACTAATTGTGCAAAATTGACAATATTTGGTGTGTTGTGCCGTTTCGTCTACCTATGTGTCCACTTAACCTTTTTTACGCATTCATATGGGATGAAGGGACGCTTCTTTTGAGCTATATACCATGCCATAAAGACCACTGGCAGATGGGCAAAAGAAAGGGAGAAAGTGACCTGATATGACTAATTGTGAAAAATCACCAATATCTGGTATATGGTGCCATCTTAACGTCCTAGATGACGACTAACGCTTACCACGGATGCACAGGAAATGACAAGACGCTTCGATTGAGCTATGAAACATGCTAGTACGCCCACTGGCAGATGGGCAAAAGAGTGGGAGACAGTGACCTGAAATGACTAATTGTGAAAAATCGCCAATATCTGGTATATGGTGTCATCTCAACGTCATAGATGACGACTAACGCTTACCACGGATGCACAGGAAATGACAAGACGCTTCGATTGAGCTATGAAACATGCTAATACGACCACTGGCACATGGGAAACAGAGTAGGAGAAAGTGACCTGAAATGACTAATTGCAAAAAATCGCCTGTTTCTGGTATATGGTGCCATTTCGTCTACCTATGTGTCCACTAAACCTTTTCACGCATTCATAAATGATGAAGGGACGCTTCTTTTGATCCATATACAATGCCCTTACGATCACTAGAAGATGGGCAAAATAGTCGGAGAAAGTGACCTGAAATCACTAATTGTGCAAAATTGACAATATTTGGTGTGTTGTACCGTTTCGTCTACCTATGTGTCCACTAAACCTTTTCACGCATTCATATGGGATGAATGGACGCTTCTTTTGAGCTATATACCATGCCATAAAGACCACTGGCAGATGGGCAAAAGAAAGGGAGAAAGTGACCTGATATGACTAATTGTGAAAAATCACCAATATCTGGTATATGGTGCCATCTTAACGTCATAGATGACAACTAACGCTTACCACGGATGCACAGGAAATGACAAGACGCTTCGATTGAGCTATGAAACATGCTACTACGCCCACTGGAAGATGGGCAAAAGAGTGGGAGAAAGTGACCTGATATGACTAATTGTGAAAAATCACCAATATCTGGTATATGGTGCCATCTTAACGTCATAGATGACAACTAACGCTTACCACGGATGCACAGGAAATGACAAGACGCTTCGATTGAGCGATGAAACATGCCATAAAGACCACAGGCAGATGGGCAAAAGAGTCGGAGAAAGTGTCCTGAAATCACTAATTGTGCAATATCGACAATATTTGGTGTGTTGTGCCGTTTCGTCTACCTATGTGTCCACTAAACCTTTTCACGCATTCATAAATGATGAAGGGACGCTTCTTTTGAGCCATATGGTGCCATCTTAACGTCCTAGATGACGACTAACGCTTACCACGGATGCACAGGAAATGACAAGACGCTTCGATTGAGCTATGAAACATGCCATAAAGACCACTGGCAGATGGGCAAAAGAAAGGGAGAAAGTGACCTGATATGACTAATTGTGAAAAATCACCAATATCTGGTATATGGTGCCATCTTAACGTCATAGATGACAACTAACGCTTACCACGGATGCACAGGAAATGACAAGACGCTTCGATTGAGCTATGAAACATGCTACTACGCCCACTGGAAGATGGGCAAAAGAGTCGGAGACAGTGACCTGAAATGACTAATTGTGAAAAATCACCTATATCTGGTATATGGTGCCATCTCAACGTCCTGGATGACGACTAACGCTTACCACGGATGCACAGGAAATGACAAGACGCTTCGATTGAGGTATGAAACATGCCTTAAAGACCACTGGCAGATGTTCAAAAGAGTCGGAGAAAGTGTCCGAAATCACTAATTGTGCAAGATCGACAATATTTGGTGTGTGGTGCCGTTTCGTCTACCTATGTGTCCACTAAACCTTTTCACGCATTCATATGGGATGAAGGGACGCTTCTTTTGAGCTATATACCATGCCATAAAGACCACTGGCAGATGGGCAAAAGAAAGGGAGAAAGTGACCTGATATGACTAATTGTGAAAAATCACCAATATCTGGTATATGGTGCCATCTTAACGTCATAGATGACAACTAACGCTTACCACGGATGCACAGGAAATGACAAGACGCTTCGATTGAGCGATGAAACATGCCATAAAGACCACTGGCAGATGGGCAAAAGAAAGGGAGAAAGTGACCTGATATGACTAATTGTGAAAAATCACCAATATCTGGTATATGGTGCCATCTTAACGTCCTAGATGACGACTAACGCTTACCACGGATGCACAGGAAATGACAAGACGCTTCGATTGAGCTATGAAACATGCCATAAAGACCACTGGCAGATGGGCAAAAGAGTCGGAGAAAGTGTCCTGAAATCACTAATTGTGCAAAATCGACAATATTTGGTGTGTTGTGCCGTTTCGTCTACCTACGTGCCCACTAAACCTTTTCACGCATTCATATAGGATGAAGGGACGCTTCTTTTGAGCTATATACCATGCCATGAAGACCACTGGCAGATGGGCAAAAGAGTCGGAGACAGTGACCTGAAATGACTAATTGTGAAAAATCACCTATATCTGGTATATGGTGCCATCTCAACGTCCTGGATGACGACTAACGCTTACCACGGATGCACAGGAAATGACAAGACGCTTCGATTGAGCTATGAAACATGCCTTAAGGACCACTGGCAGATGGGCAAAAGAGTCGGAGAAAGTGTCCGAAATCACTAATTGTGCAAGATCGACAATATTTCGTGTGTGGTGCCGTTTCGTCTACCTATGTGTCCACTAAACCTTTTCACGCATTCATATGGGATGAAGGGACGCTTCTTTTGAGCTATATACCATGCCATAAAGACCACTGGCAGATGGGCAAAAGAGTGGGAGACAGTGACCTGAAATGACTAATTGTGAAAAATCACCAATATCTGGTATATGGTGCCATCTTAACGTCCTAGATGACGACTAACGCTTACCACGGATGCACAGGAAATGACAAGACGCTTCGATTGAGCTATGAAACATGCTACTACGCCCACTGGAAGATGGGCAAAAGAGTGGGAGAAAGTGACCTGATATGACTAATTGTGAAAAATCACCAATATCTCGTACATGTTGCCATCTCAACGTCATAGATGACAACTAACGCTTACCACGGATGCACAGGAAACGACAAGACGCTTCGATTGAGCTATGAAACATGCTTATACGACCACTGGCACATGGGAAACAGAGTCGGAGAAAGTGACCTGAAATGACTAATTGCAAAAAATCGCCTGTTTCTGGTATATGGTGCCATTTCGCCTACCTATGTGTCCACTAAACCTTTTCACGCATTCATAAATGATGAAGGGACGCTTCTTTTGAGCCATATACCATGCCGTTACGACCACTAGAAGATGGGGAAAAAGAGTCGGAGAAAGTGACCTGTAATGTCTGAAATCACTAATTGTGCAAAATTGACAATATTTGGTGTGTTGTGCCGTTTCGTCTACCTATGTGTCCACTTAACCTTTTTTACGCATTCATATGGGATGAAGGGACGCTTCTTTTGAGCTATATACCATGCCATAAAGACCACTGGCAGATGGGCAAAAGAAAGGGAGAAAGTGACCTGATATGACTAATTGTGAAAAATCACCAATATCTGGTATATGGTGCCATCTTAACGTCCTAGATGACGACTAACGCTTACCACGGATGCACAGGAAATGACAAGACGCTTCGATTGAGCTATGAAACATGCCTTAAGGACCACTGGCAGATGGGCAAAAGAGTCGGAGAAAGTGTCCGAAATCACTAATTGTGCAAGATCGACAATATTTGGTGTGTGGTGCCGTTTCGTCTACCTATGTGTCCACTAAACCTTTTCACGCATTCATATGGGATGAAGGGACGCTTCTTTTGAGCTATATACCATGCCATAAAGACCACTGGCAGATGGGCAAAAGAGTGGGAGACAGTGACCTGAAATGACTAATTGTGAAAAATCACCAATATCTGGTATATGGTGCCATCTTAACGTCCTAGATGACGACTAACGCTTACCACGGATGCACAGGAAATGACAAGACGCTTCGATTGAGCTATGAAACATGCTACTACGCCCACTGGAAGATGGGCAAAAGAGTGGGAGAAAGTGACCTGATATGACTAATTGTGAAAAATCACCAATATCTCGTACATGTTGCCATCTCAACGTCATAGATGACAACTAACGCTTACCACGGATGCACAGGAAACGACAAGACGCTTCGATTGAGCTATGAAACATGCTTATACGACCACTGGCACATGGGAAACAGAGTCGGAGAAAGTGACCTGAAATGACTAATTGCAAAAAATCGCCTGTTTCTGGTATATGGTGCCATTTCGCCTACCTATGTGTCCACTAAACCTTTTCACGCATTCATAAATGATGAAGGGACGCTTCTTTTGAGCCATATACCATGCCGTTACGACCACTAGAAGATGGGGAAAAAGAGTCGGAGAAAGTGACCTGTAATGTCTGAAATCACTAATTGTGCAAAATTGACAATATTTGGTGTGTTGTGCCGTTTCGTCTACCTATGTGTCCACTTAACCTTTTTTACGCATTCATATGGGATGAAGGGACGCTTCTTTTGAGCTATATACCATGCCATAAAGACCACTGGCAGATGGGCAAAAGAAAGGGAGAAAGTGACCTGATATGACTAATTGTGAAAAATCACCAATATCTGGTATATGGTGCCATCTTAACGTCCTAGATGACGACTAACGCTTACCACGGATGCACAGGAAATGACAAGACGCTTCGATTGAGCTATGAAACATGCTAGTACGCCCACTGGCAGATGGGCAAAAGAGTGGGAGACAGTGACCTGAAATGACTAATTGTGAAAAATCGCCAATATCTGGTATATGGTGTCATCTCAACGTCATAGATGACGACTAACGCTTACCACGGATGCACAGGAAATGACAAGACGCTTCGATTGAGCTATGAAACATGCTAATACGACCACTGGCACATGGGAAACAGAGTAGGAGAAAGTGACCTGAAATGACTAATTGCAAAAAATCGCCTGTTTCTGGTATATGGTGCCATTTCGTCTACCTATGTGTCCACTAAACCTTTTCACGCATTCATAAATGATGAAGGGACGCTTCTTTTGATCCATATACAATGCCCTTACGATCACTAGAAGATGGGCAAAATAGTCGGAGAAAGTGACCTGAAATCACTAATTGTGCAAAATTGACAATATTTGGTGTGTTGTACCGTTTCGTCTACCTATGTGTCCACTAAACCTTTTCACGCATTCATATGGGATGAATGGACGCTTCTTTTGAGCTATATACCATGCCATAAAGACAACTGGCAGATGGGCAAAAGAAAGGGAGAAAGTGACCTGATATGACTAATTGTGAAAAATCACCAATATCTGGTATATGGTGCCATCTTAACGTCATAGATGACAACTAACGCTTACCACGGATGCACAGGAAATGACAAGACGCTTCGATTGAGCTATGAAACATGCTACTACGCCCACTGGAAGATGGGCAAAAGAGTGGGAGAAAGTGACCTGATATGACTAATTGTGAAAAATCACCAATATCTGGTATATGGTGCCATCTTAACGTCCTAGATGACAACTAACGCTTACCACGGATGCACAGGAAATGACAAGACGCTTCGATTGAGCGATGAAACATGCCATAAAGACCACAGGCAGATGGGCAAAAGAGTCGGAGAAAGTGTCCTGAAATCACTAATTGTGCAATATCGACAATATTTGGTGTGTTGTGCCATTTCGTCTACCTATGTGTCCACTAAACCTTTTCACGCATTCATAAATGATGAAGGGACGCTTCTTTTGAGCCATATGGTGCCATCTTAACGTCCTAGATGACGACTAACGCTTACCACGGATGCACAGGAAATGACAAGACGCTTCGATTGAGCTATGAAACATGCCATAAAGACCACTGGCAGATGGGCAAAAGAGTCGGAGAAAGTGTCCTGAAATCACTAATTGTGCAAAATCGACAATATTTGGTGTGTTGTGCCGTTTCGTCTACCTACGTGCCCACTAAACCTTTTCACGCATTCATATAGGATGAAGGGACGCTTCTTTTGAGCTATATACCATGCCATGAAGACCACTGGAAGATGGGCAAAAGAGTCGGAGACAGTGACCTGAAATGACTAATTGTGAAAAATCACCTATATCTGGTATATGGTGCCATCTCAACGTCCTGGATGACGACTAACGCTTACCACGGATGCACAGGAAATGACAAGCCGCTTCGATTGAGCTATGAAACATGCCTTAAGGACCACTGGCAGATGGGCAAAAGAGTCGGAGAAAGTGTCCGAAATCACTAATTGTGCAAGATCGACAATATTTGGTGTGTGGTGCCGTTTCGTCTACCTATGTGTCCACTAAACCTTTTCACGCATTCATATGGGATGAAGGGACGCTTCTTTTGAGCTATATACCATGCCATAAAGACCACTGGCAGATGGGCAAAAGAAAGGGAGAAAGTGACCTGATATGACTAATTGTGAAAAATCACCAATATCTGGTATATGGTGCCATCTTAACGTCATAGATGACAACTAACGCTTACCACGGATGCACAGGAAATGACAAGACGCTTCGATTGAGCGATGAAACATGCCATAAAGACCACTGGCAGATGGGCAAAAGAGAGGGAGAAAGTGACCTGATATGACTAATTGTGAAAAATCACCAATATCTGGTATATGGTGCCATCTTAACGTCCTAGATGACGACTAACGCTTACCACGGATGCACAGGAAATGACAAGACGCTTCGATTGAGCTATGAAACATGCCATAAAGACCACTGGCAGATGGGCAAAAGAGTCGGAGAAAGTGTCCTGAAATCACTAATTGTGCAAAATCGACAATATTTGGTGTGTTGTGCCGTTTCGTCTACCTACGTGCCCACTAAACCTTTTCACGCATTCATATAGGATGAAGGGACGCTTCTTTTGAGCTATATACCATGCCATGAAGACCACTGGCAGATGGGCAAAAGAGTCGGAGACAGTGACCTGAAATGACTAATTGTGAAAAATCACCTATATCTGGTATATGGTGCCATCTCAACGTCCTGGATGACGACTAACGCTTACCACGGATGCACAGGAAATGACAAGACGCTTCGATTGAGCTATGAAACATGCCTTAAGGACCACTGGCAGATGGGCAAAAGAGTCGGAGAAGTGTCCGAAATCACTAATTGTGCAAGATCGACAATATTTGGTGTGTGGTGCCGTTTCGTCTACCTATGTGTCCACTAAACCTTTTCACGCATTCATATGGGATGAAGGGACGCTTCTTTTGAGCTATATACCATGCCATAAAGACCACTGGCAGATGGGCAAAAGAGTGGGAGACAGTGACCTGAAATGACTAATTGTGAAAAATCACCAATATCTGGTATATGGTGCCATCTTAACGTCCTAGATGACGACTAACGCTTACCACGGATGCACAGGAAATGACAAGACGCTTCGATTGAGCTATGAAACATGCTACTACGCCCACTGGCAGATGGGCAAAAGAGTGGGAGAAAGTGACCTGATATGACTAATTGTGAAAAATCACCAATATCTCGTACATGTTGCCATCTCAACGTCATAGATGACAACTAACGCTTACCACGGATGCACAGGAAACGACAAGACGCTTCGATTGAGCTATGAAACATGCTTATACGACCACTGGCACATGGGAAACAGAGTCGGAGAAAGTGACCTGAAATGACTAATTGCAAAAAATCGCCTGTTTCTGGTATATGGTGCCATTTCGCCTACCTATGTGTCCACTAAACCTTTTCACGCATTCATAAATGATGAAGGGACGCTTCTTTTGAGCCATATACCATGCCGTTACGACCACTAGAAGATGGGGGAAAAAGAGTCGGAGAAAGTGACCTGTAATGTCTGAAATCACTAATTGTGCAAAATTGACAATATTTGGTGTGTTGTGCCGTTTCGTCTACCTATGTGTCCACTTAACCTTTTTTACGCATTCATATGGGATGAAGGGACGCTTCTTTTGAGCTATATACCATGCCATAAAGACCACTGGCAGATGGGCAAAAGAAAGGGAGAAAGTGACCTGATATGACTAATTGTGAAAAATCACCAATATCTGGTATATGGTGCCATCTTAACGTCCTAGATGACGACTAACGCTTACCACGGATGCACAGGAAATGACAAGACGCTTCGATTGAGCTATGAAACATGCTAGTACGCCCACTGGCAGATGGGCAAAAGAGTGGGAGACAGTGACCTGAAATGACTAATTGTGAAAAATCGCCAATATCTAGTATATGGTGTCATCTCAACGTCATAGATGACGACTAACGCTTACCACGGATGCACAGGAAATGACAAGACGCTTCGATTGAGCTATGAAACATGCTAATACGACCACTGGCACATGGGAAACAGAGTAGGAGAAAGTGACCTGAAATGACTAATTGCAAAAAATCGCCTGTTTCTGGTATATGGTGCCATTTCGTCTACCTATGTGTCCACTAAACCTTTTCACGCATTCATAAATGATGAAGGGACGCTTCTTTTGATCCATATACAATGCCCTTACGATCACTAGAAGATGGGCAAAATAGTCGGAGAAAGTGACCTGAAATCACTAATTGTGCAAAATTGACAATATTTGGTGTGTTGTACCGTTTCGTCTACCTATGTGTCCACTAAACCTTTTCACGCATTCATATGGGATGAATGGACGCTTCTTTTGAGCTATATACCATGCCATAAAGACCACTGGCAGATGGGCAAAAGAAAGGGAGAAAGTGACCTGATATGACTAATTGTGAAAAATCACCAATATCTGGTATATGGTGCCATCTTAACGTCATAGATGACAACTAACGCTTACCACGGATGCACAGGAAATGACAAGACGCTTCGATTGAGCTATGAAACATGCTACTACGCCCACTGGAAGATAGGCAAAAGAGTGGGAGAAAGTGACCTGATATGACTAATTGTGAAAAATCACCAATATCTGGTATATGGTGCCATCTTAACGTCATAGATGACAACTAACGCTTACCACGGATGCACAGGAAATGACAAGACGCTTCGATTGAGCGATGAAACATGCCATAAAGACCACAGGCAGATGGGCAAAAGAGTCGGAGAAAGTGTCCTGAAATCACTAATTGTGCAATATCGACAATATTTGGTGTGTTGTGCCGTTTCGTCTACCTATGTGTCCACTAAACCTTTTCACGCATTCATATGGGATGAAGGGACGCTTCTTTTGAGCTATATACCATATCATGAAGACCACTGGCAGATGGGCAAAATAGTCGGAGACAGTGACCTGAAATGACTAATTGTGAAAAATCACCTATATCTGGTATATGGTGCCATCTCAACGTCCTGGATGACGACTAACGCTTACCACGGATGCACAGGAAATGACAAGACGCTTCGATTGAGGTATGAAACATGCCTTAAAGACCACTGGCAGATGTTCAAAAGAGTCGGAGAAAGTGTCCGAAATCACTAATTGTGCAAGATCGACAATATTTGGTGTGTGGTGCCGTTTCGTCTACCTATGTGTCCACTAAACCTTTTCACGCATTCATATGGGATGAAGGGACGCTTCTTTTGAGCTATATACCATGCCATAAAGACCACTGGCAGATGGGCAAAAGAGTGGGAGACAGTGACCTGAAATGACTAATTGTGAAAAATCACCAATATCTGGTATATGGTGCCATCTTAACGTCCTAGATGACGACTAACGCTTACCAAGGATGCACAGGAAATGACAAGACGCTTCGATTGAGCTATGAAACATGCTACTACGCCCACTGGAAGATGGGCAAAAGAGTGGGAGAAAGTGACCTGATATGACTAATTGTGAAAAATCACCAATATCTCGTACATGTTGCCATCTCAACGTCATAGATGACAACTAACGCTTACCACGGATGCACAGGAAACGACAAGACGCTTCGATTGAGCTATGAAACATGCTTATACGACCACTGGCACATGGGAAACAGAGTCGGAGAAAGTGACCTGAAATGACTAATTGCAAAAAATCGCCTGTTTCTGGTATATGGTGCCATTTCGCCTACCTATGTGTCCACTAAACCTTTTCACGCATTCATAAATGATGAAGGGACGCTTCTTTTGAGCCATATACCATGCCGTTACGACCACTAGAAGATGGGAAAAAAGAGTCGGAGAAAGTGACCTGTAATGTCTGAAATCACTAATTGTGCAAAATTGACAATATTTGGTGTGTTTTGCCGTTTCGTCTACCTATGTGTCCACTTAACCTTTTCACGCATTCATATGGGATGAAGGGCCGCTTCTTTTGAGCTATATACCATGCCATAAAGACCACTGGCAGATGGGCAAAAGAAAGGGAGAAAGTGACCTGATATGACTAATTGTGAAAAATCACCAATATCTGGTATATGGTGCCATCTTAACGTCCTAGATGACGACTAAAGCTTACCACGGATGCACAGGAAATGACAAGACGCTTCGATTGAGCTATGAAACATGCCATAAAGACCACTGGCAGATGGGCAAAAGAGTCGGAGAAAGTGTCCTGAAATCACTAATTGTGCAAAATCGACAATATTTGGTGTGTTGTGCCGTTTCGTCTACCTACGTGCCCACTAAACCTTTTCACGCATTCATATAGGATGAAGGGACGCTTCTTTTGAGCTATATACCATGCCATGAAGACCACTGGCAGATGGGCAAAAGAGTCGGAGACAGTGACCTGAAATGACTAATTGTGAAAAATCACCAATATCTGGTATATGGTGCCATCTCAACGTCATAGATGACAACTAACGCTTACCACGGATGCACAGGAAATGACAAGACGCTTCGATTGAGCTATGAAACATGCCTTAAGGACCACTGGCAGATGGGCAAAAGAGTCGGAGAAAGTGTCCGAAATCACTAATTGTGCAAGATCGACAATATTTGGTGTGTGGTGCCGTTTCGTCTACCTATGTGTCCACTAAACCTTTTCACGCATTCATATGGGATGAAGGGACGCTTCTTTTGAGCTATATACCATGCCATAAAGACCACTGGCAGATGGGCAAAAGAGTGGGAGACAGTGACCTGAAATGACTAATTGTGAAAAATCACCAATATCTGGTATATGGTGCCATCTTAACGTCCTAGATGACAACTAACGCTTACCACGGATGCACAGGAAATGACAAGACGCTTCGATTGAGCTATGAAACATGCTACTACGCCCACTGGAAGATGGGCAAAAGAGTCGGAGAAAGTGTCCGAAATCACTAATTGTGCAAGATCGACACTATTTGGTGTGTGGTGCCGTTTCGTCTACCTATGTGTCCACTAAACCTTTTCACGCATTCATATGGGATGAAGGGACGCTTCTTTTGAGCTATATACCATGCCATAAAGACCACTGGCAGATGGGCAAAAGAAAGGGAGAAAGTGACCTGATATGACTAATTGTGAAAAATCACCAATATCTGGTATATGGTGCCATCTTAACGTCCTAGATGACAACTAACGCTTACCACGGATGCACAGGAAATGACAAGACGCTTCGATTGAGCTATGAAACATGCTACTACGCCCACTGGCAGATGGGCAAAAAGAGTGGGAGACAGTGACCTGAAATGACTAATTGTGAAAAATCGCCAATATCTAGTATATGGTGTCATCTCAACGTCATAGATGACGACTAACGCTTACCACGGATGCACAGGAAATGACAAGACGCTTCGATTGAGCTATGAAACATGCTAATACGACCACTGGCACATGGGAAACAGAGTCGGAGAAAGTGACCTGAAATGACTAATTGCAAAAAATCGCCTGTTTCTGGTATATGGTGCCATTTCGTCTACCTATGTGTCCACTAAACCTTTTCACGCATTCATAAATGATGAAGGGACGCTTCTTTTGATCCATATACAATGCCCTTACGATCACTAGAAGATGGGCAAAATAGTCGGAGAAAGTGACCTGAAATCACTAATTGTGCAAAATTGACAATATTTGGTGTGTTGTACCGTTTCGTCTACCTATGTGTCCACTAAACCTCTTCACGCATTCATATGGGATGAATGGACGCTTCTTTTGAGCTATATACCATGCCATAAAGACCACTGGCAGATGGGCAAAAGAAAGGGAGAAAGTGACCTGATATGACTAATTGTGAAAAATCACCAATATCTGGTATATGGTGCCATCTTAACGTCATAGATGACAACTAACGCTTACCACGGATGCACAGGAAATGACAAGACGCTTCGATTGAGCGATGAAACATGCCATAAAGACCACAGGCAGATGGGCAAAAGAGTCGGAGAAAGTGTCCTGAAATCACTAATTGTGCAATATCGACAATATTTGGTGTGTTGTGCCGTTTCGTCTACCTATGTGTCCACTAAACCTTTTCACGCATTCATATGGGATGAAGGGACGCTTCTTTTGAGCTATATACCATATCATGAAGACCACTGGCAGATGGGCAAAATAGTCGGAGACAGTGACCTGAAATGACTAATTGTGAAAAATCACCTATATCTGGTATATGGTGCCATCTCAACGTCCTGGATGACGACTAACGCTTACCACGGATGCACAGGAAATGACAAGACGCTTCGATTGAGGTATGAAACATGCCTTAAAGACCACTGGCAGATGTTCAAAAGAGTCGGAGAAAGTGTCCGAAATCACTAATTGTGCAAGATCGACAATATTTGGTGTGTGGTGCCGTTTCGTCTACCTATGTGTCCACTAAACCTTTTCACGCATTCATATGGGATGAAGGGACGCTTCTTTTGAGCTATATACCATGCCATAAAGACCACTGGCAGATGGGCAAAAGAGTGGGAGACAGTGACCTGAAATGACTAATTGTGAAAAATCACCAATATCTGGTATATGGTGCCATCTTAACGTCCTAGATGACGACTAACGCTTACCACGGATGCACAGGAAATGACAAGACGCTTCGATTGAGCTATGAAACATGCTACTACGCCCACTGGAAGATGGGCAAAAGAGTGGGAGAAAGTGACCTGATATGACTAATTGTGAAAAATCACCAATATCTCGTACATGTTGCCATCTCAACGTCATAGATGACAACTAACGCTTACCACGGATGCACAGGAAACGACAAGACGCTTCGATTGAGCTATGAAACATACTTATACGACCACTGGCACATGGGAAACAGAGTCGGAGAAAGTGACCTGAAATGACTAATTGCAAAAAATCGCCTGTTTCTGGTATATGGTGCCATTTCGCCTACCTGTGTGTCCACTAAACCTTTTCACGCATTCATAAATGATGAAGGGACGCTTCTTTTGAGCCATATACCATGCCGTTACGACCACTAGAAGATGGGGAAAAAGAGTCGGAGAAAGTGACCTGTAATGTCTGAAATCACTAATTGTGCAAAATTGACAATATTTGGTGTGTTGTGCCGTTTCGTCTACCTATGTGTCCACTTAACCTTTTCACGCATTCATATGGGATGAAGGGACGCTTCTTTTGAGCTATATACCATGCCATAAAGACCACTGGCAGATGGGCAAAAGAAAGGGAGAAAGTGACCTGATATGACTAATTGTGAAAAATCACCAATATCTGGTATATGGTGCCATCTTAACGTCCTAGATGACGACTAACGCTTACCACGGATGCACAGGAAATGACAAGACGCTTCGATTGAGCTATGAAACATGCCATAAAGACCACTGGCAGATGGGCAAAAGAGTCGGAGAAAGTGTCCTGAAATGACTAATTGCAAAAAATCGCCTGTTTCTGGTATATGGTGCCATTTCGCCTACCTATGTGTCCACTAAACCTTTTCACGCATTCATAAATGATGAAGGGACGCTTCTTTTGAGCCATATACCATGCCGTTACGACCACTAGAAGATGGGAAAAAAGAGTCGGAGAAAGTGACCTGTAATGTCTGAAATCACTAATTGTGCAAAATTGACAATATTTGGTGTGTTTTGCCGTTTCGTCTACCTATGTGTCCACTTAACCTTTTCACGCATTCATATGGGATGAAGGGCCGCTTCTTTTGAGCTATATACCATGCCATAAAGACCACTGGCAGATGGGCAAAAGAAAGGGAGAAAGTGACCTGATATGACTAATTGTGAAAAATCACCAATATCTGGTATATGGTGCCATCTTAACGTCCTAGATGACGACTAAAGCTTACCACGGATGCACAGGAAATGACAAGACGCTTCGATTGAGCTATGAAACATGCCATAAAGACCACTGGCAGATGGGCAAAAGAGTCGGAGAAAGTGTCCTGAAATCACTAATTGTGCAAAATCGACAATATTTGGTGTGTTGTGCCGTTTCGTCTACCTACGTGCCCACTAAACCTTTTCACGCATTCATATAGGATGAAGGGACGCTTCTTTTGAGCTATATACCATGCCATGAAGACCACTGGCAGATGGGCAAAAGAGTCGGAGACAGTGACCTGAAATGACTAATTGTGAAAAATCACCTATATCTGGTATATGGTGCCATCTCAACGTCATAGATGACAACTAACGCTTACCACGGATGCACAGGAAATGACAAGACGCTTCGATTGAGCTATGAAACATGCCTTAAGGACCACTGGCAGATGGGCAAAAGAGTCGGAGAAAGTGTCCGAAATCACTAATTGTGCAAGATCGACAATATTTGGTGTGTGGTGCCGTTTCGTCTACCTATGTGTCCACTAAACCTTTTCACGCATTCATATGGGATGAAGGGACGCTTCTTTTGAGCTATATACCATGCCATAAAGACCACTGGCAGATGGGCAAAAGAGTGGGAGACAGTGACCTGAAATGACTAATTGTGAAAAATCACCAATATCTGGTATATGGTGCCATCTTAACGTCCTAGATGACGACTAACGCTTACCACGGATGCACAGGAAATGACAAGACGCTTCGATTGAGCTATGAAACATGCTACTACGCCCACTGGAAGATGGGAAACAGAGTCGGAGAAAGTGTCCGAAATCACTAATTGTGCAAGATCGACACTATTTGGTGTGTGGTGCCGTTTCGTCTACCTATGTGTCCACTAAACCTTTTCACGCATTCATATGGGATGAAGGGACGCTTCTTTTGAGCTATATACCATGCCATAAAGACCACTGGCAGATGGGCAAAAGAAAGGGAGAAAGTGACCTGATATGACTAATTGTGAAAAATCACCAATATCTGGTATATGGTGCCATCTTAACGTCATAGATGACAACTAACGCTTACCACGGATGCACAGGAAATGACAAGACGCTTCGATTGAGCTATGAAACATGCTACTACGCCCACTGGCAGATGGGCAAAAGAGTGGGAGACAGTGACCTGAAATGACTAATTGTGAAAAATCGCCAATATCTAGTATATGGTGTCATCTCAACGTCATAGATGACGACTAACGCTTACCACGGATGCACAGGAAATGACAAGACGCTTCGATTGAGCTATGAAACATGCTAATACGACCACTGGCACATGGGAAACAGAGTCGGAGAAAGTGACCTGAAATGACTAATTGCAAAAAATCGCCTGTTTCTGGTATATGGTGCCATTTCGTCTACCTATGTGTCCACTAAACCTTTTCACGCATTCATAAATGATGAAGGGACGCTTCTTTTGATCCATATACAATGCCCTTACGATCACTAGAAGATGGGCAAAATAGTCGGAGAAAGTGACCTGAAATCACTAATTGTGCAAAATTGACAATATTTGGTGTGTTGTACCGTTTCGTCTACCTATGTGTCCACTAAACCTCTTCACGCATTCATATGGGATGAATGGACGCTTCTTTTGAGCTATATACCATGCCATAAAGACCACTGGCAGATGGGCAAAAGAAAGGGAGAAAGTGACCTGATATGACTAATTGTGAAAAATCACCAATATCTGGTATATGGTGCCATCTTAACGTCATAGATGACAACTAACGCTTACCACGGATGCACAGGAAATGACAAGACGCTTCGATTGAGCGATGAAACATGCCATAAAGACCACAGGCAGATGGGCAAAAGAGTCGGAGAAAGTGTCCTGAAATCACTAATTGTGCAATATCGACAATATTTGGTGTGTTGTGCCGTTTCGTCTACCTATGTGTCCACTAAACCTTTTCACGCATTCATATGGGATGAAGGGACGCTTCTTTTGAGCTATATACCATATCATGAAGACCACTGGCAGATGGGCAAAATAGTCGGAGACAGTGACCTGAAATGACTAATTGTGAAAAATCACCTATATCTGGTATATGGTGCCATCTCAACGTCCTGGATGACGACTAACGCTTACCACGGATGCACAGGAAATGACAAGACGCTTCGATTGAGGTATGAAACATGCCTTAAAGACCACTGGCAGATGTTCAAAAGAGTCGGAGAAAGTGTCCGAAATCACTAATTGTGCAAGATCGACAATATTTGGTGTGTGGTGCCGTTTCGTCTACCTATGTGTCCACTAAACCTTTTCACGCATTCATATGGGATGAAGGGACGCTTCTTTTGAGCTATATACCATGCCATAAAGACCACTGGCAGATGGGCAAAAGAGTGGGAGACAGTGACCTGAAATGACTAATTGTGAAAAATCACCAATATCTGGTATATGGTGCCATCTTAACGTCCTAGATGACGACTAACGCTTACCACGGATGCACAGGAAATGACAAGACGCTTCGATTGAGCTATGAAACATGCTACTACGCCCACTGGAAGATGGGCAAAAGAGTGGGAGAAAGTGACCTGATATGACTAATTGTGAAAAATCACCAATATCTCGTACATGTTGCCATCTCAACGTCATAGATGACAACTAACGCTTACCACGGATGCACAGGAAACGACAAGACGCTTCGATTGAGCTATGAAACATACTTATACGACCACTGGCACATGGGAAACAGAGTCGGAGAAAGTGACCTGAAATGACTAATTGCAAAAAATCGCCTGTTTCTGGTATATGGTGCCATTTCGCCTACCTGTGTGTCCACTAAACCTTTTCACGCATTCATAAATGATGAAGGGACGCTTCTTTTGAGCCATATACCATGCCGTTACGACCACTAGAAGATGGGGAAAAAGAGTCGGAGAAAGTGACCTGTAATGTCTGAAATCACTAATTGTGCAAAATTGACAATATTTGGTGTGTTGTGCCGTTTCGTCTACCTATGTGTCCACTTAACCTTTTCACGCATTCATATGGGATGAAGGGACGCTTCTTTTGAGCTATATACCATGCCATAAAGACCACTGGCAGATGGGCAAAAGAAAGGGAGAAAGTGACCTGATATGACTAATTGTGAAAAATCACCAATATCTGGTATATGGTGCCATCTTAACGTCATAGATGACAACTAACGCTTACCACGGATGCACAGGAAATGACAAGACGCTTCGATTGAGCTATGAAACATGCTACTACGCCCACTGGAAGATGGGCAAAAGAGTGGGAGAAAGTGACCTGATATGACTAATTGTGAAAAATCACCAATATCTGGTATATGGTGCCATCTTAACGTCATAGATGACAACTAACGCTTACCACGGATGCACAGGAAATGACAAGACGCTTCGATTGAGCGATGAAACATGCCATAAAGACCACAGGCAGATGGGCAAAAGAGTCGGAGAAAGTGTCCTGAAATCACTAATTGTGCAATATCGACAATATTTGGTGTGTTGTGCCGTTTCGTCTACCTATGTGTCCACTAAACCTTTTCACGCATTCATATGGGATGAAGGGACGCTTCTTTTGAGCTATATACCATATCATGAAGACCACTGGCAGATGGGCAAAATAGTCGGAGACAGTGACCTGAAATGACTAATTGTGAAAAATCGCCTATATCTGGTATATGGTGCCATCTCAACGTCCTGGATGACGACTAACGCTTACCACGGATGCACAGGAAATGACAAGACGCTTCGATTGAGGTATGAAACATGCCTTAAAGACCACTGGCAGATGTTCAAAAGAGTCGGAGAAAGTGTCCGAAATCACTAATTGTGCAAGATCGACAATATTTGGTGTGTGGTGCCGTTTCGTCTACCTATGTGTCCACTAAACCTTTTCACGCATTCATATGGGATGAAGGGACGCTTCTTTTGAGCTATATACCATGCCATAAAGACCACTGGCAGATGGGCAAAAGAGTGGGAGACAGTGACCTGAGATGACTAATTGTGAAAAATCACCAATATCTGGTATATGGTGCCATCTTAACGTCCTAGATGACGACTAACGCTTACCAAGGATGCACAGGAAATGACAAGACGCTTCGATTGAGCTATGAAACATGCTACTACGCCCACTGGAAGATGGGCAAAAGAGTGGGAGAAAGTGACCTGATATGACTAATTGTGAAAAATCACCAATATCTCGTACATGTTGCCATCTCAACGTCATAGATGACAACTAACGCTTACCACGGATGCACAGGAAACGACAAGACGCTTCGATTGAGCTATGAAACATGCTTATACGACCACTGGCACATGGGAAACAGAGTCGGAGAAAGTGACCTGAAATGACTAATTGCAAAAAATCGCCTGTTTCTGGTATATGGTGCCATTTCGCCTACCTATGTGTCCACTAAACCTTTTCACGCATTCATAAATGATGAAGGGACGCTTCTTTTGAGCCATATACCATGCCGTTACGACCACTAGAAGATGGGGAAAAAGAGTCGGAGAAAGTGACCTGTAATGTCTGAAATCACTAATTGTGCAAAATTGACAATATTTGGTGTGTTGTGCCGTTTCGTCTACCTATGTGTCCACTTAACCTTTTCACGCATTCATATGGGATGAAGGGCCGCTTCTTTTGAGCTATATACCATGCCATAAAGACCACTGGCAGATGGGCAAAAGAAAGGGAGAAAGTGACCTGATATGACTAATTGTGAAAAATCACCAATATCTGGTATATGGTGCCATCTTAACGTCCTAGATGACGACTAACGCTTACCACGGATGCACAGGAAATGACAAGACGCTTCGATTGAGCTATGAAAAATGTCCTGAAATCACTAATTGTGCAAAATCGACAATATTTGGTGTGTTGTGCCGTTTCGTCTACCTACGTGCCCACTAAACCTTTTCACGCATTCATATAGGATGAAGGGACGCTTCTTTTGAGCTATATACCATGCCATGAAGACCACTGGCAGATGGGCAAAAGAGTCGGAGACAGTGACCTGAAATGACTAATTGTGAAAAATCACCTATATCTGGTATATGGTGCCATCTCAACGTCCTGGATGACGACTAACGCTTACCACGGATGCACAGGAAATGACAAGACGCTTCGATTGAGCTATGAAACATGCCTTAAGGACCACTGGCAGATGGGCAAAAGAGTCGGAGAAAGTGTCCGAAATCACTAATTGTGCAAGATCGACAATATTTGGTGTGTGGTGCCGTTTCGTCTACCTATGTGTCCACTAAACCTTTTCACGCATTCATATGGGATGAAGGGACGCTTCTTTTGAGCTATATACCATGCCATAAAGATAACTGGCAGATGGGCAAAAGAGTGGGAGACAGTGACCTGAAATGACTAATTGTGAAAAATCACCAATATCTGGTATATGGTGCCATCTTAACGTCCTAGATGACGACTAACGCTTACCACGGATGCACAGGAAATGACAAGACGCTTCGATTGAGCTATGAAACATGCTACTACGCCCACTGGAAGATGGGCAAAAGAGTGGGAGAAAGTGACCTGATATGACTAATTGTGCAAAATCACCAATATCTCGTACATGTTGCCATCTCAACGTCATAGATGACAACTAACGCTTACCACGGATGCACAGGAAACGACAAGACGCTTCGATTGAGCTATGAAACATGCTTATACGACCACTGGCACATGGGAAACAGAGTCGGAGAAAGTGACCTGAAATGACTAATTGCAAAAAATCGCCTGTTTCTGGTATATGGTGCCATTTCGCCTACCTATGTGTCCACTAAACCTTTTCACGCATTCATAAATGATGAAGGGACGCTTCTTTTGAGCCATATACCATGCCGTTACGACCACTAGAAGATGGGGAAAAAGAGTCGGAGAAAGTGACCTGTAATGTCTGAAATCACTAATTGTGCAAAATTGACAATATTTGGTGTGTTGTGCCGTTTCGTCTACCTATGTGTCCACTTAACCTTTTCACGCATTCATATGGGATGAAGGGACGCTTCTTTTGAGCTATATACCATGCCATAAAGACCACTGGCAGATGGGCAAAAGAAAGGGAGAAAGTGACCTGATATGACTAATTGTGAAAAATCACCAATATCTGGTATATGGTGCCATCTTAACGTCCTAGATGACGACTAACGCTTACCACGGATGCACAGGAAATGACAAGACGCTTCGATTGAGCTATGAAACATGCCATAAAGACCACTGGCAGATGGGCAAAAGAGTGGGAGACAGTGACCTGAAATGACTAATTGTGAAAAATCGCCAATATCTAGTATATGGTGTCATCTCAACGTCATAGATGACGACTAACGCTTACCACGGATGCACAGGAAATGACAAGACGCTTCGATTGAGCTATGAAACATGCTAATACGACCACTGGCACATGGGAAACAGAGTAGGAGAAAGTGACCTGAAATGACTAATTGCAAAAAATCGCCTGTTTCTGGTATATGGTGCCATTTCGTCTACCTATGTGTCCACTAAACCTTTTCACGCATTCATAAATGATGAAGGGACGCTTCTTTTGATCCATATACAATGCCCTTACGATCACTAGAAGATGGGCAAAATAGTCGGAGAAAGTGACCTGAAATCACTAATTGTGCAAAATTGACAATATTTGGTGTGTTGTACCGTTTCGTCTACCTATGTGTCCACTAAACCTTTTCACGCATTCATATGGGATGAATGGACGCTTCTTTTGAGCTATATACCATGCCATAAAGACCACTGGCAGATGGGCAAAAGAAAGGGAGAAAGTGACCTGATATGACTAATTGTGAAAAATCACCAATATCTGGTATATGGTGCCATCTTAACGTCATAGATGACAACTAACGCTTACCACGGATGCACAGGAAATGACAAGACGCTTCGATTGAGCTATGAAACATGCTACTACGCCCACTGGAAGATGGGCAAAAGAGTGGGAGAAAGTGACCTGATATGACTAATTGTGAAAAATCACCAATATCTGGTATATGGTGCCATCTTAACGTCATAGATGACAACTAACGCTTACCACGGATGCACAGGAAATGACAAGACGCTTCGATTGAGGTATGAAACATGCCTTAAAGACCACTGGCAGATGTTCAAAAGAGTCGGAGAAAGTGTCCGAAATCACTAATTGTGCAAGATCGACAATATTTGGTGTGTGGTGCCGTTTCGTCTACCTATGTGTCCACTAAACCTTTTCACGCATTCATATGGGATGAAGGGACGCTTCTTTTGAGCTATATACCATGCCATAAAGACCACTGGCAGATGGGCAAAAGAGTGGGAGACAGTGACCTGAAATGACTAATTGTGAAAAATCACCAATATCTGGTATATGGTGCCATCTTAACGTCCTAGATGACGACTAACGCTTACCAAGGATGCACAGGAAATGACAAGACGCTTCGATTGAGCTATGAAACATGCTACTACGCCGACTGGAAGATGGGCAAAAGAGTGGGAGAAAGTGACCTGATATGACTAATTGTGAAAAATCACCAATATCTCGTACATGTTGCCATCTCAACGTCATAGATGACAACTAACGCTTACCACGGATGCACAGGAAACGACAAGACGCTTCGATTGAGCTATGAAACATGCTACTACGCCCACTGGAAGATGGGCAAAAGAGTGGGAGAAAGTGACCTGATATGACTAATTGTGAAAAATCACCAATATCTGGTATATGGTGCCATCTTAACGTCATAGATGACAACTAACGCTTACCACGGATGCACAGGAAATGACAAGACGCTTCGATTGAGCGATGAAACATGCCATAAAGACCACAGGCAGATGGGCAAAAGAGTCGGAGAAAGTGTCCTGAAATCACTAATTGTGCAATATCGACAATATTTGGTGTGTTGTGCCGTTTCGTCTACCTATGTGTCCACTAAACCTTTTCACGCATTCATATGGGATGAAGGGACGCTTCTTTTGAGCTATATACCATATCATGAAGACCACTGGCAGATGGGCAAAATAGTCGGAGACAGTGACCTGAAATGACTAATTGTGAAAAATCACCTATATCTGGTATATGGTGCCATCTCAACGTCCTGGATGACGACTAACGCTTACCACGGATGCACAGGAAATGACAAGACGCTTCGATTGAGCTATGAAACATGCTACTACGCCCACTGGAAGATGGGCAAAAGAGTGGGAGAAAGTGACCTGATATGACTAATTGTGAAAAATCACCAATATCTTGTACATGTTGCCATCTCAACGTCATAGATGACAACTAACGCTTACCACGGATGCACAGGAAACGACAAGACGCTTCGATTGAGCTATGAAACATGCTTATACGACCACTGGCACATGGGAAACAGAGTCGGAGAAAGTGACCTGAAATGACTAATTGCAAAAAATCGCCTGTTTCTGGTATATGGTGCCATTTCGCCTACCTATGTGTCCACTAAACCTTTTCACGCATTCATAAATGATGAAGGGACGCTTCTTTTGAGCCATATGGTGCCATCTTAACGTCCTAGATGACGACTAACGCTTACCACGGATGCACAGGAAATGACAAGACGCTTCGATTGAGCTATGAAACATGCCATAAAGACCACTGGCAGATGGGCAAAAGAGTCGGAGAAAGTGTCCTGAAATCACTAATTGTGCAAAATCGACAATATTTGGTGTGTTGTGCCGTTTCGTCTACCTACGTGCCCACTAAACCTTTTCACGCATTCATATAGGATGAAGGGACGCTTCTTTTGAGCTATATACCATGCCATGAAGACCACTGGAAGATGGGCAAAAGAGTCGGAGACAGTGACCTGAAATGACTAATTGTGAAAAATCACCTATATCTGGTATATGGTGCCATCTCAACGTCCTGGATGACGACTAACGCTTACCACGGATGCACAGGAAATGACAAGCCGCTTCGATTGAGCTATGAAACATACCTTAAGGACCACTGGCAGATGGGCAAAAGAGTCGGAGAAAGTGTCCGAAATCACTAATTGTGCAAGATCGACAATATTTGGTGTGTGGTGCCGTTTCGTCTACCTATGTGTCCACTAAACCTTTTCACGCATTCATATGGGATGAAGGGACGCTTCTTTTGAGCTATATACCATGCCATAAAGACCACTGGCAGATGGGCAAAAGAAAGGGAGAAAGTGACCTGATATGACTAATTGTGAAAAATCACCAATATCTGGTATATGGTGCCATCTTAACGTCATAGATGACAACTAACGCTTACCACGGATGCACAGGAAATGACAAGACGCTTCGATTGAGCGATGAAACATGCCATAAAGACCACTGGCAGATGGGCAAAAGAAAGGGAGAAAGTGACCTGATATGACTAATTGTGAAAAATCACCAATATCTGGTATATGGTGCCATCTTAACGTCCTAGATGACGACTAACGCTTACCACGGATGCACAGGAAATGACAAGACGCTTCGATTGAGCTATGAAACATGCCATAAAGACCACTGGCAGATGGGCAAAAGAGTCGGAGAAAGTGTCCTGAAATCACTAATTGTGCAAAATCGACAATATTTGGTGTGTTGTGCCGTTTCGTCTACCTACGTGCCCACTAAACCTTTTCACGCATTCATATAGGATGAAGGGACGCTTCTTTTGAGCTATATACCATGCCATGAAGACCACTGGCAGATGGGCAAAATAGTCGGAGACAGTGACCTGAAATGACTAATTGTGAAAAATCACCTATATCTGGTATATGGTGCCATCTCAACGTCCTGGATGACGACTAACGCTTACCACGGATGCACAGGAAATGACAAGACGCTTCGATTGAGCTATGAAACATGCCTTAAGGACCACTGGCAGATGGGCAAAAGAGTCGGAGAAAGTGTCCGAAATCACTAATTGTGCAAGATCGACAATATTTGGTGTGTGGTGCCGTTTCGTCTACCTATGTGTCCACTAAACCTTTTCACGCATTCATATGGGATGAAGGGACGCTTCTTTTGAGCTATATACCATGCCATAAAGACCACTGGCAGATGGGCAAAAGAGTGGGAGACAGTGACCTGAAATGACTAATTGTGAAAAATCACCAATATCTGGTATATGGTGCCATCTTAACGTCCTAGATGACGACTAACGCTTACCACGGATGCACAGGAAATGACAAGACGCTTCGATTGAGCTATGAAACATGCTACTACGCCCACTGGAAGATGGGCAAAAGAGTGGGAGAAAGTGACCTGATATGACTAATTGTGAAAAATCACCAATATCTCGTATATGTTGCCATCTCAACGTCATAGATGACAACTAACGCTTACCACGGATGCACAGGAAACGACAAGACGCTTCGATTGAGCTATGAAACATGCTTATACGACCACTGGCACATGGGAAACAGAGTCGGAGAAAGTGACCTGAAATGACTAATTGCAAAAAATCGCCTGTTTCTGGTATATGGTGCCATTTCGCCTACCTATGTGTCCACTAAACCTTTTCACGCATTCATAAATGATGAAGGGACGCTTCTTTTGAGCCATATACCATGCCGTTACGACCACTAGAAGATGGGGAAAAAGAGTCGGAGAAAGTGACCTGTAATGTCTGAAATCACTAATTGTGCAAAATTGACAATATTTGGTGTGTTGTGCCGTTTCGTCTACCTATGTGTCCACTTAACCTTTTTTACGCATTCATATGGGATGAAGGGACGCTTCTTTTGAGCTATATACCATGCCATAAAGACCACTGGCAGATGGGCAAAAGAAAGGGAGAAAGTGACCTGATATGACTAATTGTGAAAAATCACCAATATCTGGTATATGGTGCCATCTTAACGTCATAGATGACAACTAACGCTTACCACGGATGCACAGGAAATGACAAGACGCTTCGATTGAGCTATGAAACATGCTACTACGCCCACTGGAAGATGGGCAAAAGAGTGGGAGAAAGTGACCTGATATGACTAATTGTGAAAAATCACCAATATCTGGTATATGGTGCCATCTTAACGTCATAGATGACAACTAACGCTTACCACGGATGCACAGGAAATGACAAGACGCTTCGATTGAGCGATGAAACATGCCATAAAGACCACTGGCAGATGGGCAAAAGAAAGGGAGAAAGTGACCTGATATGACTAATTGTGAAAAATCACCAATATCTGGTATATGGTGCCATCTTAACGTCCTAGATGACGACTAACGCTTACCACGGATGCACAGGAAATGACAAGACGCTTCGATTGAGCTATGAAACATGCCATAAAGACCACTGGCAGATGGGCAAAAGAGTCGGAGAAAGTGTCCTGAAATCACTAATTGTGCAAAATCGACAATATTTGGTGTGTTGTGCCGTTTCGTCTACCTACGTGCCCACTAAACCTTTTCACGCATTCATATAGGATGAAGGGACGCTTCTTTTGAGCTATATACCATGCCATAAAGACCACTGGCAGATGGGCAAAAGAGTGGGAGACAGTGACCTGAAATGACTAATTGTGAAAAATCACCAATATCTGGTATATGGTGCCATCTTAACGTCCTAGATGACGACTAACGCTTACCACGGATGCACAGGAAATGACAAGACGCTTCGATTGAGCTATGAAACATGCTACTACGCCCACTGGAAGATGGGCAAAAGAGTGGGAGAAAGTGACCTGATATGACTAATTGTGAAAAATCACCAATATCTGGTATATGGTGCCATCTTAACGTCCTAGATGACGACTAACGCTTACCACGGATGCACAGGAAATGACAAGACGCTTCGATTGAGCTATGAAACATGCTAGTACGCCCACTGGCAGATGGGCAAAAGAGTGGGAGACAGTGACCTGAAATGACTAATTGTGAAAAATCGCCAATATCTAGTATATGGTGTCATCTCAACGTCATAGATGACGACTAACGCTTACCAAGGATGCACAGGAAATGACAAGACGCTTCGATTGAGCTATGAAACATGCTAATACGACCACTGGCACATGGGAAACAGAGTAGGAGAAAGTGACCTGAAATGACTAATTGCAAAAAATCGCCTGTTTCTGGTATATGGTGCCATTTCGTCTACCTATGTGTCCACTAAACCTTTTCACGCATTCATAAATGATGAAGGGACGCTTCTTTTGATCCATATACAATGCCCTTACGATCACTAGAAGATGGGCAAAATAGTCGGAGAAAGTGACCTGAAATCACTAATTGTGCAAAATTGACAATATTTGGTGTGTTGTACCGTTTCGTCTACCTATGTGTCCACTAAACCTTTTCACGCATTCATATGGGATGAATGGACGCTTCTTTTGAGCTATATACCATGCCATAAAGACAACTGGCAGATGGGCAAAAGAAAGGGAGAAAGTGACCTGATATGACTAATTGTGAAAAATCACCAATATCTGGTATATGGTGCCATCTTAACGTCATAGATGACAACTAACGCTTACCACGGATGCACAGGAAATGACAAGACGCTTCGATTGAGCTATGAAACATGCTACTACGCCCACTGGAAGATGGGCAAAAGAGTGGGAGAAAGTGACCTGATATGACTAATTGTGAAAAATCACCAATATCTGGTATATGGTGCCATCTTAACGTCATAGATGACAACTAACGCTTACCACGGATGCACAGGAAATGACAAGACGCTTCGATTGAGCGATGAAACATGCCATAAAGACCACAGGCAGATGGGCAAAAGAGTCGGAGAAAGTGTCCTGAAATCACTAATTGTGCAATATCGACAATATTTGGTGTGTTGTGCCGTTTCGTCTACCTATGTGTCCACTAAACCTTTTCACGCATTCATATGGGATGAAGGGACGCTTCTTTTGAGCTATATACCATATCATGAAGACCACTGGCAGATGGGCAAAATAGTCGGAGACAGTGACCTGAAATGACTAATTGTGAAAAATCACCTATATCTGGTATATGGTGCCATCTCAACGTCCTGGATGACGACTAACGCTTACCACGGATGCACAGGAAATGACAAGACGCTTCGATTGAGCGATGAAACATGCCATAAAGACCACAGGCAGATGGGCAAAAGAGTCGGAGAAAGTGTCCTGAAATCACTAATTGTGCAATATCGACAATATTTGGTGTGTTGTGCCGTTTCGTCTACCTATGTGTCCACTAAACCTTTTCACGCATTCATATGGGATGAAGGGACGCTTCTTTTGAGCTATATACCATATCATGAAGACCACTGGCAGATGGGCAAAATAGTCGGAGACAGTGACCTGAAATGACTAATTGTGAAAAATCACCTATATCTGGTATATGGTGCCATCTCAACGTCCTGGATGACGACTAACGCTTACCACGGATGCACAGGAAATGACAAGACGCTTCGATTGAGCTATGAAACATGCTACTACGCCCACTGGAAGATGGGCAAAAGAGTGGGAGAAAGTGACCTGATATGACTAATTGTGAAAAATCACCAATATCTCGTACATGTTGCCATCTCAACGTCATAGATGACAACTAACGCTTACCACGGATGCACAGGAAACGACAAGACGCTTCGATTGAGCTATGAAACATGCTTATACGACCACTGGCACATGGGAAACAGAGTCGGAGAAAGTGACCTGAAATGACTAATTGCAAAAAATCGCCTGTTTCTGGTATATGGTGCCATTTCGCCTACCTATGTGTCCACTAAACCTTTTCACGCATTCATAAATGATGAAGGGACGCTTCTTTTGAGCCATATGGTGCCATCTTAACGTCCTAGATGACGACTAACACTTACCACGGATGCACAGGAAATGACAAGACGCTTCGATTGAGCTATGAAACATGCCATAAAGACCACTG
Source organism: Eristalis arbustorum (assembly GCA_916610145.1). Classification (NCBI taxonomy): domain Eukaryota; kingdom Metazoa; phylum Arthropoda; class Insecta; order Diptera; family Syrphidae; genus Eristalis; species Eristalis arbustorum. The sequence continues at coordinate 71,675,021 of OU744316.1, forward strand.
GCAGATGGGCAAAAGAGTCGGAGAAAGTGTCCTGAAATCACTAATTGTGCAAAATCGACAATATTTGGTGTGTTGTGCCGTTTCGTCTACCTACGTGCCCACTAAACCTTTTCACGCATTCATATAGGATGAAGGGACGCTTCTTTTGAGCTATATACCATGCCATGAAGACCACTGGAAGATGGGCAAAAGAGTCGGAGACAGTGACCTGAAATGACTAATTGTGAAAAATCACCTATATCTGGTATATGGTGCCATCTCAACGTCCTGGATGACGACTAACGCTTACCACGGATGCACAGGAAATGACAAGCCGCTTCGATTGAGCTATGAAACATACCTTAAGGACCACTGGCAGATGGGCAAAAGAGTCGGAGAAAGTGTCCGAAATCACTAATTGTGCAAGATCGACAATATTTGGTGTGTGGTGCCGTTTCGTCTACCTATGTGTCCACTAAACCTTTTCACGCATTCATATGGGATGAAGGGACGCTTCTTTTGAGCTATATACCATGCCATAAAGACCACTGGCAGATGGGCAAAAGAAAGGGAGAAAGTGACCTGATATGACTAATTGTGAAAAATCACCAATATCTGGTATATGGTGCCATCTTAACGTCATAGATGACAACTAACGCTTACCACGGATGCACAGGAAATGACAAGACGCTTCGATTGAGCGATGAAACATGCCATGAAGACCACTGGCAGATGGGCAAAAGAAAGGGAGAAAGTGACCTGATATGACTAATTGTGAAAAATCACCAATATCTGGTATATGGTGCCATCTTAACGTCCTAGATGACGACTAACGCTTACCACGGATGCACAGGAAATGACAAGACGCTTCGATTGAGCTATGAAACATGCCATAAAGACCACTGGCAGATGGGCAAAAGAGTCGGAGAAAGTGTCCTGAAATCACTAATTGTGCAAAATCGACAATATTTGGTGTGTTGTGCCGTTTCGTCTACCTACGTGCCCACTAAACCTTTTCACGCATTCATATAGGATGAAGGGACGCTTCTCTTGAGCTATATACCATGCCATAAAGACCACTGGCAGATGGGCAAAAGAGTGGGAGACAGTGACCTGAAATGACTAATTGTGAAAAATCACCAATATCTGGTATATGGTGCCATCTTAACGTCCTAGATGACGACTAACGCTTACCACGGATGCACAGGAAATGACAAGACGCTTCGATTGAGCTATGAAACATGCTACTACGCCCACTGGAAGATGGGCAAAAGAGTGGGAGAAAGTGACCTGATATGACTAATTGTGAAAAATCACCAATATCTGGTATATGGTGCCATCTTAACGTCCTAGATGACGACTAACGCTTACCACGGATGCACAGGAAATGACAAGACGCTTCGATTGAGCTATGAAACATGCTAGTACGCCCACTGGCAGATGGGCAAAAGAGTGGGAGACAGTGACCTGAAATGACTAATTGTGAAAAATCGCCAATATCTAGTATATGGTGTCATCTCAACGTCATAGATGACGACTAACGCTTACCACGGATGCACAGGAAATGACAGGACGCTTCGATTGAGCTATGAAACATGCTAATACGACCACTGGCACATGGGAAACAGAGTAGGAGAAAGTGACCTGAAATGACTAATTGCAAAAAATCGCCTGTTTCTGGTATATGGTGCCATTTCGTCTACCTATGTGTCCACTAAACCTTTTCACGCATTCATAAATGATGAAGGGACGCTTCTTTTGATCCATATACAATGCCCTTACGATCACTAGAAGATGGGCAAAATAGTCGGAGAAAGTGACCTGAAATCACTAATTGTGCAAAATTGACAATATTTGGTGTGTTGTACCGTTTCGTCTACCTATGTGTCCACTAAACCTTTTCACGCATTCATATGGGATGAATGGACGCTTCTTTTGAGCTATATACCATGCCATAAAGACCACTGGCAGATGGGCAAAAGAAAGGGAGAAAGTGACCTGATATGACTAATTGTGAAAAATCACCAATATCTGGTATATGGTGCCATCTTAACGTCATAGATGACAACTAACGCTTACCACGGATGCACAGGAAATGACAAGACGCTTCGATTGAGCTATGAAACATGCTACTACGCCCACTGGAAGATGGGCAAAAGAGTGGGAGAAAGTGACCTGATATGACTAATTGTGAAAAATCACCAATATCTGGTATATGGTGCCATCTTAACGTCATAGATGACAACTAACGCTTACCACGGATGCACAGGAAATGACAAGACGCTTCGATTGAGCGATGAAACATGCCATAAAGACCACAGGCAGATGGGCAAAAGAGTCGGAGAAAGTGTCCTGAAATCACTAATTGTGCAATATCGACAATATTTGGTGTGTTGTGCCGTTTCGTCTACCTATGTGTCCACTAAACCTTTTCACGCATTCATATGGGATGAAGGGACGCTTCTTTTGAGCTATATACCATATCATGAAGACCACTGGCAGATGGGCAAAATAGTCGGAGACAGTGACCTGAAATGACTAATTGTGAAAAATCACCTATATCTGGTATATGGTGCCATCTCAACGTCCTGGATGACGACTAACGCTTACCACGGATGCACAGGAAATGACAAGACGCTTCGATTGAGGTATGAAACATGCCTTAAAGACCACTGGCAGATGTTCAAAAGAGTCGGAGAAAGTGTCCGAAATCACTAATTGTGCAAGATCGACAATATTTGGTGTGTGGTGCCGTTTCGTCTACCTATGTGTCCACTAAACCTTTTCACGCATTCATATGGGATGAAGGGACGCTTCTTTTGAGCTATATACCATGCCATAAAGACCACTGGCAGATGGGCAAAAGAGTGGGAGACAGTGACCTGAAATGACTAATTGTGAAAAATCACCAATATCTGGTATATGGTGCCATCTTAACGTCCTAGATGACGACTAACGCTTACCAAGGATGCACAGGAAATGACAAGACGCTTCGATTGAGCTATGAAACATGCTACTACGCCCACTGGAAGATGGGCAAAAGAGTGGGAGAAAGTGACCTGATATGACTAATTGTGAAAAATCACCAATATCTCGTACGTGTTGCCATCTCAACGTCATAGATGACAACTAACGCTTACCACGGATGCACAGGAAACGACAAGACGCTTCGATTGAGCTATGAAACATGCTTATACGACCACTGGCACATGGGAAACAGAGTCGGAGAAAGTGACCTGAAATGACTAATTGCAAAAAATCGCCTGTTTCTGGTATATGGTGCCATTTCGCCTACCTATGTGTCCACTAAACCTTTTCACGCATTCATAAATGATGAAGGGACGCTTCTTTTGAGCCATATACCATGCCGTTACGACCACTAGAAGATGGGAAAAAAGAGTCGGAGAAAGTGACCTGTAATGTCTGAAATCACTAATTGTGCAAAATTGACAATATTTGGTGTGTTGTGCCGTTTCGTCTACCTATGTGTCCACTTAACCTTTTCACGCATTCATATGGGATGAAGGGCCGCTTCTTTTGAGCTATATACCATGCCATAAAGACCACTGGCAGATGGGCAAAAGAAAGGGAGAAAGTGACCTGATATGACTAATTGTGAAAAATCACCAATATCTGGTATATGGTGCCATCTTAACGTCCTAGATGACGACTAAAGCTTACCACGGATGCACAGGAAATGACAAGACGCTTCGATTGAGCTATGAAACATGCCATAAAGACCACTGGCAGATGGGCAAAAGAGTCGGAGAAAGTGTCCTGAAATCACTAATTGTGCAAAATCGACAATAATAGGTGTGTTGTGCCGTTTCGTCTACCTACGTGCCCACTAAACCTTTTCACGCATTCATATAGGATGAAGGGACGCTTCTTTTGAGCTATATACCATGCCATGAAGACCACTGGCAGATGGGCAAAAGAGTCGGAGACAGTGACCTGAAATGACTAATTGTGAAAAATCACCTATATCTGGTATATGGTGCCATCTCAACGTCATAGATGACAACTAACGCTTACCACGGATGCACAGGAAATGACAAGACGCTTCGATTGAGCTATGAAACATGCCTTAAGGACCACTGGCAGATGGGCAAAAGAGTCGGAGAAAGTGTCCGAAATCACTAATTGTGCAAGATCGACAATATTTGGTGTGTGGTGCCGTTTCGTCTACCTATGTGTCCACTAAACCTTTTCACGCATTCATATGGGATGAAGGGACGCTTCTTTTGAGCTATATACCATGCCATAAAGACCACTGGCAGATGGGCAAAAGAGTGGGAGACAGTGACCTGAAATGACTAATTGTGAAAAATCACCAATATCTGGTATATGGTGCCATCTTAACGTCCTAGATGACGACTAACGCTTACCACGGATGCACAGGAAATGACAAGACGCTTCGATTGAGCTATGAAACATGCTACTACGCCCACTGGAAGATGGGCAAAAGAGTGGGAGAAAGTGACCTGAAATGACTAATTGCAAAAAATCGCCTGTTTCTGGTATATGGTGCCATTTCGCCTACCTATGTGTCCACTAAACCTTGTCACGCATTCATAAATGATGAAGGGACGCTTCTTTTGAGCCATATACCATGCCGTTACGACCACTAGAAGATGGGGAAAAAGAGTCGGAGAAAGTGACCTGTAATGTCTGAAATCACTAATTGTGCAAAATTGACAATATTTGGTGTGTTGTGCCGTTTCGTCTACCTATGTGTCCACTTAACCTTTTCACGCATTCATATGGGATGAAGGGACGCTTCTTTTGAGCTATATACCATGCCATAAAGACCACTGGCAGATGGGCAAAAGAAAGGGAGAAAGTGACCTGATATGACTAATTGTGAAAAATCACCAATATCTGGTATATGGTGCCATCTTAACGTCCTAGATGACGACTAACGCTTACCACGGATGCACAGGAAATGACAAGACGCTTCGATTGAGCTATGAAACATGCTAGTACGCCCACTGGCAGATGGGCAAAAGAGTGGGAGACAGTGACCTGAAATGACTAATTGTGAAAAATCGCCAATATCTAGTATATGGTGTCATCTCAACGTCATAGATGACGACTAACGCTTACCACGGATGCACAGGAAATGACAAGACGCTTCGATTGAGCTATGAAACATGCTAATACGACCACTGGCACATGGGAAACAGAGTAGGAGAAAGTGACCTGAAATGACTAATTGCAAAAAATCGCCTGTTTCTGGTATATGGTGCCATTTCGTCTACCTATGTGTCCACTAAACCTTTTCACGCATTCATATATGATGAAGGGACGCTTCTTTTGATCCATATACAATGCCCTTACGATCACTAGAAGATGGGCAAAATAGTCGGAGAAAGTGACCTGAAATCACTAATTGTGCAAAATTGACAATATTTGGTGTGTTGTACCGTTTCGTCTACCTATGTGTCCACTAAACCTTTTCACGCATTCATATGGGATGAATGGACGCTTCTTTTGAGCTATATACCATGCCATAAAGACCACTGGCAGATGGGCAAAAGAAAGGGAGAAAGTGACCTGATATGACTAATTGTGAAAAATCACCAATATCTGGTATATGGTGCCATCTTAACGTCATAGATGACAACTAACGCTTACCACGGATGCACAGGAAATGACAAGACGCTTCGATTGAGCTATGAAACATGCTACAACGCCCACTGGAAGATGGGCAAAAGAGTGGGAGAAAGTGACCTGATATGACTAATTGTGAAAAATCACCAATATCTGGTATATGGTGCCATCTTAACGTCATAGATGACAACTAACGCTTACCACGGATGCACAGGAAATGACAAGACGCTTCGATTGAGCGATGAAACATGCCATAAAGACCACAGGCAGATGGGCAAAAGAGTCGGAGAAAGTGTCCTGAAATCACTAATTGTGCAATATCGACAATATTTGGTGTGTTGTGCCGTTTCGTCTACCTATGTGTCCACTAAACCTTTTCACGCATTCATATGGGATGAAGGGACGCTTCTTTTGAGCTATATACCATATCATGAAGACCACTGGCAGATGGGCAAAATAGTCGGAGACAGTGACCTGAAATGACTAATTGTGAAAAATCACCTATATCTGGTATATGGTGCCATCTCAACGTCCTGGATGACGACTAACGCTTACCACGGATGCACAGGAAATGACAAGACGCTTCGATTGAGGTATGAAACATGCCTTAAAGACCACTGGCAGATGTTCAAAAGAGTCGGAGAAAGTGTCCGAAATCACTAATTGTGCAAGATCGACAATATTTGGTGTGTGGTGCCGTTTCGTCTACCTATGTGTCCACTAAACCTTTTCACGCATTCATATGGGATGAAGGGACGCTTCTTTTGAGCTATATACCATGCCATAAAGACCACTGGCAGATGGGCAAAAGAGTGGGAGACAGTGACCTGAAATGACTAATTGTGAAAAATCACCAATATCTGGTATATGGTGCCATCTTAACGTCCTAGATGACGACTAACGCTTACCAAGGATGCACAGGAAATGACAAGACGCTTCGATTGAGCTATGAAACATGCTACTACGCCCACTGGAAGATGGGCAAAAGAGTGGGAGAAAGTGACCTGATATGACTAATTGTGAAAAATCACCAAAATCTCGTACATGTTGCCATCTCAACGTCATAGATGACAACTAACGCTTACCACGGATGCACAGGAAACGACAAGACGCTTCGATTGAGCTATGAAACATGCTTATACGACCACTGGCACATGGGAAACAGAGTCGGAGAAAGTGACCTGAAATGACTAATTGCAAAAAATCGCCTGTTTCTGGTATATGGTGCCATTTCGCCTACCTATGTGTCCACTAAACCTTTTCACGCATTCATAAATGATGAAGGGACGCTTCTTTTGAGCCATATGGTGCCATCTTAACGTCCTAGATGACGACTAACGCTTACCACGGATGCACAGGAAATGACAAGACGCTTCGATTGAGCTATGAAACATGCCATAAAGACCACTGGCAGATGGGCAAAAGAGTCGGAGAAAGTGTCCTGAAATCACTAATTGTGCAAAATCGACAATATTTGGTGTGTTGTGCCGTTTCGTCTACCTACGTGCCCACTAAACCTTTTCACGCATTCATATAGGATGAAGGGACGCTTCTTTTGAGCTATATACCATGCCATGAAGACCACTGGAAGATGGGCAAAAGAGTCGGAGACAGTGACCTGAAATGACTAATTGTGAAAAATCACCTATATCTTGTATATGGTGCCATCTCAACGTCCTGGATGACGACTAACGCTTACCACGGATGCACAGGAAATGACAAGACGCTTCGATTGAGCTATGAAACATGCCTTAAGGACCACTGGCAGATGGGCAAAAGAGTCGGAGAAAGTGTCCGAAATCACTAATTGTGCAAGATCGACAATATTTGGTGTGTGGTGCCGTTTCGTCTACCTATGTGTCCACTAAACCTTTTCACGCATTCATATGGGATGAAGGGACGCTTCTTTTGAGCTATATACCATGCCATAAAGACCACTGGCAGATGGGCAAAACAAAGGGAGAAAGTGACCTGATATGACTAATTGTGAAAAATCACCAATATCTGGTATATGGTGCCATCTTAACGTCATAGATGACAACTAACGCTTACCACGGATGCACAGGAAATGACAAGACGCTTCGATTGAGCTATGAAACATGCTACTACGCCCACTGGAAGATGGGCAAAAGAGTGGGAGAAAGTGACCTGATATGACTAATTGTGAAAAATCACCAATATCTGGTATATGGTGCCATCTTAACGTCATAGATGACAACTAACGCTTACCACGGATGCACAGGAAATGACAAGACGCTTCGATTGAGCGATGAAACATGCCATAAAGACCACAGGCAGATGGGCAAAAGAGTCGGAGAAAGTGTAATGAAATCACTAATTGTGCAATATCGACAATATTTGGTGTGTTGTGCCGTTTCGTCTACCTAAACCTTTTCACGCATTCATATGGGATGAAGGGACGCTTCTTTTGAGCTATATACCATATCATGAAGACCACTGGCAGATGGGCAAAATAGTCGGAGACAGTGACCTGAAATGACTAATTGTGAAAAATCACCTATATCTGGTATATGGTGCCATCTCAACGTCCTGGATGACGACTAACGCTTACCACGGATGCACAGGAAATGACAAGACGCTTCGATTGAGCTATGAAACATGCTACTACGCCCACTGGAAGATGGCAAAAGAGTGGGAGAAAGTGACCTGATATGACTAATTTGTGAAAAAATCACCAATATCTCGTACATGTTGCCATCCTCAACGTCATAGATGACAACTAACGCTTACCACGGATGCACAGGAAACGACAAGACGCTTCGATTGAGCTATGAAACATGCTTATACGACCACTGGCACATGGGAAACAGAGTCGGAGAAAGTGACCTGAAATGACTAATTGCAAAAAATCGCCTGTTTCTGGTATATGGTGCCATTTTCGCCTACCTATGTGTCCACTAAACCTTTTCAACGCATTCATAAATGATGAAGGGACGCTTCTTTTGAGCCATATGGTGCCATCTTACCGTCCTAGATGACGACTAACGCTTACCACGGATGCACAGGAAATGACAAGACGCTTCGATTGAGCTATGAAACATGCCATAAAGACCACTGGCAGATGGCAAAAGAGATCGGAGAAAGTGTCCTGAAATCACTAATTGTGCAAAATCGACAATATTTGGTGTGTTGTGCCGTTTCGTCTACCTACGTGCCCACTAAACCTTTTCACGCATTCATATAGGATGAAGGGACGCTTCTTTTGAGCTATATACCATGCCATGAAGACCACTGGAAGATGGGCAAAAGAGTCGGAGACAGTGACCTGAAATGACTAATTGTGAAAAATCACCTATATCTGGTATATCTGGTATATGGTGCCATCTCAACGTCATAGATGACAACTAACGCTTACCACGGATGCACAGGAAATGACAAGACGCTTCGATTGAGCTATGAAACATGCCTTAAGGACCACTGGCAGATGGGCAAAAGAGTCGGAGAAAGTGTCCGAAATCACTAATTGTGCAAGATCGACAATATTTGGTGTGTGGTGCCGTTTCGTCTACCTATGTGTCCACTAAACCTTTTCACGCATTCATATGGGATGAAGGGACGCTTCTTTTGAGCTATATACCATGCCATAAAGACCACTGGCAGATGGGCAAAAGAGTGGGAGACAGTGACCTGAAATGACTAATTGTGAAAAATCACCAATATCTGGTATATGGTGCCATCTTAACGTCCTAGATGACGACTAACGCTTACCACGGATGCACAGGAAATGACAAGACGCTTCGATTGAGCTATGAAACATGCTACTACGCCCACTGGAAGATGGGAAACAGAGTCGGAGAAAGTGACCTGAAATGACTAATTGCAAAAAATCGCCTGTTTCTGGTATATGGTGCCATTTCGCCTACCTATGTGTCCACTAAACCTTGTCACGCATTCATAAATGATGAAGGGACGCTTCTTTTGAGCCATATACCATGCCGTTACGACCACTAGAAGATGGGGAAAAAGAGTCGGAGAAAGTGACCTGTAATGTCTGAAATCACTAATTGTGCAAAATTGACAATATTTGGTGTGTTGTGCCGTTTCGTCTACCTATGTGTCCACTTAACCTTTTCACGCATTCATATGGGATGAAGGGACGCTTCTTTTGAGCTATATACCATGCCATAAAGACCACTGGCAGATGGGCAAAAGAAAGGGAGAAAGTGACCTGATATGACTAATTGTGAAAAATCACCAATATCTGGTATATGGTGCCATCTTAACGTCCTAGATGACGACTAACGCTTACCACGGATGCACAGGAAATGACAAGACGCTTCGATTGAGCTATGAAACATGCTAGTACGCCCACTGGCAGATGGGCAAAAGAGTGGGAGACAGTGACCTGAAATGACTAATTGTGAAAAATCGCCAATATCTAGTATATGGTGTCATCTCAACGTCATAGATGACGACTAACGCTTACCACGGATGCACAGGAAATGACAAGACGCTTCGATTGAGCTATGAAACATGCTAATACGACCACTGGCACATGGGAAACAGAGTAGGAGAAAGTGACCTGAAATGACTAATTGCAAAAAATCGCCTGTTTCTGGTATATGGTGCCATTTCGTCTACCTATGTGTCCACTAAACCTTTTCACGCATTCATAAATGATGAAGGGACGCTTCTTTTGATCCATATACAATGCCCTTACGATCACTAGAAGATGGGCAAAATAGTCGGAGAAAGTGACCTGAAATCACTAATTGTGCAAAATTGACAATATTTGGTGTGTTGTACCGTTTCGTCTACCTATGTGTCCACTAAACCTTTTCACGCATTCATATGGGATGAATGGACGCTTCTTTTGAGCTATATACCATGCCATAAAGACCACTGGCAGATGGGCAAAAGAAAGGGAGAAAGTGACCTGAAATGACTAATTGTGAAAAATCACCTATATCTGGTATATGGTGCCATCTCAACGTCCTGGATGACGACTAACGCTTACCACGGATGCACAGGAAATGACAAGACGCTTCGATTGAGCTATGAAACATGCTACTACGCCCACTGGAAGATGGGCAAAAGAGTGGGAGAAAGTGACCTGATATGACTAATTGTGAAAAATCACCAATATCTCGTACATGTTGCCATCTCAACGTCATAGATGACAACTAACGCTTACCACGGATGCACAGGAAACGACAAGACGCTTCGATTGAGCTATGAAACATGCTTATACGACCACTGGCACATGGGAAACAGAGTCGGAGAAAGTGACCTGAAATGACTAATTGCAAAAAATCGCCTGTTTCTGGTATATGGTGCCATTTCGCCTACCTATGTGTCCACTAAACCTTTTCACGCATTCATAAATGATGAAGGGACGCTTCTTTTGAGCCATATGGTGCCATCTTAACGTCCTAGATGACGACTAACGCTTACCACGGATGCACAGGAAATGACAAGACGCTTCGATTGAGCTATGAAACATGCCATAAAGACCACTGGCAGATGGGCAAAAGAGTCGGAGAAAGTGTCCTGAAATCACTAATTGTGCAAAATCGACAATATTTGGTGTGTTGTGCCGTTTCGTCTACCTACGTGCCCACTAAACCTTTTCACGCATTCATATAGGATGAAGGGACGCTTCTTTTGAGCTATATACCATGCCATGAAGACCACTGGAAGATGGGCAAAAGAGTCGGAGACAGTGACCTGAAATGACTAATTGTGAAAAATCACCTATATCTTGTATATGGTGCCATCTCAACGTCCTGGATGACGACTAACGCTTACCACGGATGCACAGGAAATGACAAGACGCTTCGATTGAGCTATGAAACATGCCTTAAGGACCACTGGCAGATGGGCAAAAGAGTCGGAGAAAGTGTCCGAAATCACTAATTGTGCAAGATCGACAATATTTGGTGTGTGGTGCCGTTTCGTCTACCTATGTGTCCACTAAACCTTTTCACGCATTCATATGGGATGAAGGGACGCTTCTTTTGAGCTATATACCATGCCATAAAGACCACTGGCAGATGGGCAAAACAAAGGGAGAAAGTGACCTGATATGACTAATTGTGAAAAATCACCAATATCTGGTATATGGTGCCATCTTAACGTCATAGATGACAACTAACGCTTACCACGGATGCACAGGAAATGACAAGACGCTTCGATTGAGCTATGAAACATGCTACTACGCCCACTGGAAGATGGGCAAAAGAGTGGGAGAAAGTGACCTGATATGACTAATTGTGAAAAATCACCAATATCTGGTATATGGTGCCATCTTAACGTCATAGATGACAACTAACGCTTACCACGGATGCACAGGAAATGACAAGACGCTTCGATTGAGCGATGAAACATGCCATAAAGACCACAGGCAGATGGTCAAAAGAGTCGGAGAAAGTGTAATGAAATCACTAATTGTGCAATATCGACAATATTTGGTGTGTTGTGCCGTTTCGTCTACCTAAACCTTTTCACGCATTCATATGGGATGAAGGGACGCTTCTTTTGAGCTATATACCATATCATGAAGACCACTGGCAGATGGGCAAAATAGTCGGAGACAGTGACCTGAAATGACTAATTGTGAAAAATCACCTATATCTGGTATATGGTGCCATCTCAACGTCCTGGATGACGACTAACGCTTACCACGGATGCACAGGAAATGACAAGACGCTTCGATTGAGCTATGAAACATGCTACTACGCCCACTGGAAGATGGGCAAAAGAGTGGGAGAAAGTGACCTGATATGACTAATTGTGAAAAATCACCAATATCTCGTACATGTTGCCATCTCAACGTCATAGATGACAACTAACGCTTACCACGGATGCACAGGAAACGACAAGACGCTTCGATTGAGCTATGAAACATGCTTATACGACCACTGGCACATGGGAAACAGAGTCGGAGAAAGTGACCTGAAATGACTAATTGCAAAAAATCGCCTGTTTCTGGTATATGGTGCCATTTCGCCTACCTATGTGTCCACTAAACCTTTTCACGCATTCATAAATGATGAAGGGACGCTTCTTTTGAGCCATATGGTGCCATCTTACCGTCCTAGATGACGACTAACGCTTACCACGGATGCACAGGAAATGACAAGACGCTTCGATTGAGCTATGAAACATGCCATAAAGACCACTGGCAGATGGGCAAAAGAGTCGGAGAAAGTGTCCTGAAATCACTAATTGTGCAAAATCGACAATATTTGGTGTGTTGTGCCGTTTCGTCTACCTACGTGCCCACTAAACCTTTTCACGCATTCATATAGGATGAAGGGACGCTTCTTTTGAGCTATATACCATGCCATGAAGACCACTGGAAGATGGGCAAAAGAGTCGGAGACAGTGACCTGAAATGACTAATTGTGAAAAATCACCTATATCTGGTATATGGTGCCATCTCAACGTCCTGGATGACGACTAACGCTTACCACGGATGCACAGGAAATGACAAGACGCTTCGATTGAGCTATGAAACATACCTTAAGGACCACTGGCAGATGGGCAAAAGAGTCGGAGAAAGTGTCCGAAATCACTAATTGTGCAAGATCGGCAATATTTGGTGTGTGGTGCCGTTTCGTCTACCTATGTGTCCACTAAACCTTTTCACGCATTCATATGGGATGAAGGGACGCTTCTTTTGAGCTATATACCATGCCATAAAGACCACTGGCAGATGGGCAAAAGAAAGGGAGAAAGTGACCTGATATGACTAATTGTGAAAAATCACCAATATCTGGTATATGGTGCCATCTTAACGTCATAGATGACAACTAACGCTTACCACGGATGCACAGGAAATGACAAGACGCTTCGATTGAGCTATGAAACATGCTACTACGCCCACTGGAAGATGGGCAAAAGAGTGGGAGAAAGTGACCTGATATGACTAATTGTGAAAAATCACCAATATCTGGTATATGGTGCCATCTTAACGTCATAGATGACAACTAACGCTTACCACGGATGCACAGGAAATGACAAGACGCTTCGATTGAGCGATGAAACATGCCATAAAGACCACAGGCAGATGGGCAAAAGAGTCGGAGAAAGTGTCCTGAAATCACTAATTGTGCAATATCGACAATATTTGGTGTGTTGTGCCGTTTCGTCTACCTATGTGTCCACTAAACCTTTTCACGCATTCATATGGGATGAAGGGACGCTTCTTTTGAGCTATATACCATATCATGAAGACCACTGGCAGATGGGCAAAATAGTCGGAGACAGTGACCTGAAATGACTAATTGTGAAAAATCACCTATATCTGGTATATGGTGCCATCTCAACGTCCTGGATGACGACTAACGCTTACCACGGATGCACAGGAAATGACAAGACGCTTCGATTGAGCTATGAAACATGCCTTAAGGACCACTGGCAGATGGGCAAAAGAGTCGGAGAAAGTGTCCGAAATCACTAATTGTGCAAGATCGACAATATTTGGTGTGTGGTGCCGTTTCGTCTACCTATGTGTCCACTAAACCTTTTCACGCATTCATATGGGATGAAGGGACGCTTCTTTTGAGCTATATACCATGCCATAAAGACCACTGGCAGATGGGCAAAAGAAAGGGAGAAAGTGACCTGATATGACTAATTGTGAAAAATCACCAATATCTGGTATATGGTGCCATCTTAACGTCATAGATGACAACTAACGCTTACCACGGATGCACAGGAAATGACAAGACGCTTCGATTGAGCTATGAAACATGCTACTACGCCCACTGGAAGATGGGCAAAAGAGTGGGAGAAAGTGACCTGATATGACTAATTGTGAAAAATCACCAATATCTGGTATATGGTGCCATCTTAACGTCATAGATGACAACTAACGCTTACCACGGATGCACAGGAAATGACAAGACGCTTCGATTGAGCGATGAAACATGCCATAAAGACCACAGGCAGATGGGCAAAAGAGTCGGAGAAAGTGTCCTGAAATCACTAATTGTGCAATATCGACAATATTTGGTGTGTTGTGCCGTTTCGTCTACCTAAACCTTTTCACGCATTCATATGGGATGAAGGGACGCTTCTTTTGAGCTATATACCATATCATGAAGACCACTGGCAGATGGGCAAAATAGTCGGAGACAGTGACCTGAAATGACTAATTGTGAAAAATCACCTATATCTGGTATATGGTGCCATCTCAACGTCCTGGATGACGACTAACGCTTACCACGGATGCACAGGAAATGACAAGACGCTTCGATTGAGCTATGAAACATGCTACTACGCCCACTGGAAGATGGGCAAAAGAGTGGGAGAAAGTGACCTGATATGACTAATTGTGAAAAATCACCAATATCTCGTACATGTTGCCATCTCAACGTCATAGATGACAACTAACGCTTACCACGGATGCACAGGAAACGACAAGACGCTTCGATTGAGCTATGAAACATGCTTATACGACCACTGGCACATGGGAAACAGAGTCGGAGAAAGTGACCTGAAATGACTAATTGCAAAAAATCGCCTGTTTCTGGTATATGGTGCCATTTCGCCTACCTATGTGTCCACTAAACCTTTTCACGCATTCATAAATGATGAAGGGACGCTTCTTTTGAGCCATATGGTGCCATCTTACCGTCCTAGATGACGACTAACGCTTACCACGGATGCACAGGAAATGACAAGACGCTTCGATTGAGCTATGAAACATGCCATAAAGACCACTGGCAGATGGGCAAAAGAGTCGGAGAAAGTGTCCTGAAATCACTAATTGTGCAAAATCGACAATATTTGGTGTGTTGTGCCGTTTCGTCTACCTACGTGCCCACTAAACCTTTTCACGCATTCATATAGGATGAAGGGACGCTTCTTTTGAGCTATATACCATGCCATGAAGACCACTGGAAGATGGGCAAAAGAGTCGGAGACAGTGACCTGAAATGACTAATTGTGAAAAATCACCTATATCTGGTATATGGTGCCATCTCAACGTCCTGGATGACGACTAACGCTTACCACGGATGCACAGGAAATGACAAGACGCTTCGATTGAGCTATGAAACATACCTTAAGGACCACTGGCAGATGGGCAAAAGAGTCGGAGAAAGTGTCCGAAATCACTAATTGTGCAAGATCGACAATATTTGGTGTGTGGTGCCGTTTCGTCTACCTATGTGTCCACTAAACCTTTTCACGCATTCATGTGGGATGAAGGGACGCTTCTTTTGAGCTATATACCATGCCATAAAGACCACTGGCAGATGGGCAAAAGAAAGGGAGAAAGTGACCTGATATGACTAATTGTGAAAAATCAGCAATATCTGGTATATGGTGCCATCTTAACGTCATAGATGACAACTAACG
Source organism: Eristalis arbustorum (assembly GCA_916610145.1). Classification (NCBI taxonomy): domain Eukaryota; kingdom Metazoa; phylum Arthropoda; class Insecta; order Diptera; family Syrphidae; genus Eristalis; species Eristalis arbustorum. The sequence continues at coordinate 71,690,942 of OU744316.1, forward strand.
CTTACCACGGATGCACAGGAAATGACAAGACGCTTCGATTGAGCTATGAAACATGCTACTACGCCCACTGGAAGATGGGCAAAAGAGTGGGAGAAAGTGACCTGATATGACTAATTGTGAAAAATCACCAATATCTGGTATATGGTGCCATCTTAACGTCATAGATGACAACTAACGCTTACCACGGATGCACAGGAAATGACAAGACGCTTCGATTGAGCGATGAAACATGCCATAAAGACCACAGGCAGATGGGCAAAAGAGTCGGAGAAAGTGTCCTGAAATCACTAATTGTGCAATATCGACAATATTTGGTGTGTTGTGCCGTTTCGTCTACCTATGTGTCCACTAAACCTTTTCACGCATTCATATGGGATGAAGGGACGCTTCTTTTGAGCTATATACCATATCATGAAGACCACTGGCAGATGGGCAAAATAGTCGGAGACAGTGACCTGAAATGACTAATTGTGAAAAATCACCTATATCTGGTATATGGTGCCATCTCAACGTCCTGGATGACGACTAACGCTTACCACGGATGCACAGGAAATGACAAGACGCTTCGATTGAGGTATGAAACATGCCTTAAAGACCACTGGCAGATGTTCAAAAGAGTCGGAGAAAGTGTCCGAAATCACTAATTGTGCAAGATCGACAATATTTGGTGTGTGGTGCCGTTTCGTCTACCTATGTGTCCACTAAACCTTTTCACGCATTCATATGGGATGAAGGGACGCTTCTTTTGAGCTATATACCATGCCATAAAGACCACTGGCAGATGGGCAAAAGAGTGGGAGACAGTGACCTGAAATGACTAATTGTGAAAAATCACCAATATCTCGTACATGTTGCCATCTCAACGTCATAGATGACAACTAACGCTTACCACGGATGCACAGGAAACGACAAGACGCTTCGATTGAGCTATGAAACATGCTTATACGACCACTGGCACATGGGAAACAGAGTCGGAGAAAGTGACCTGAAATGACTAATTGCAAACAATCGCCTGTTTCTGGTATATGGTGCCATTTCGCCTACCTATGTGTCCACTAAACCTTTTCACGCATTCATAAATGATGAAGGGACGCTTCTTTTGAGCCATATACCATGCCGTTACGACCACTAGAAGATGGGGAAAAAGAGTCGGAGAAAGTGACCTGTAATGTCTGAAATCACTAATTGTGCAAAATTGACAATATTTGGTGTGTTGTGCCGTTTCGTCTACCTATGTGTCCACTTAACCTTTTCACGCATTCATATGGGATGAAGGGACGCTTCTTTTGAGCTATATACCATGCATTAAGACCACTGGCAGATGGGCAAAAGAAAGGGAGAAAGTGACCTGATATGACTAATTGTGAAAAATCACCAATATCTGGTATATGGTGCCCTCTTAACGTCATAGATGACAACTAACGCTTACCACGGATGCACAGGAAATGACAAGACGCTTCGATTGAGCTATGAAACATGCTACTACGCCCACTGGCAGATGGGCAAAAGAGGGGGGAGAAAGTGACCTGATATGACTAATTGTGAAAAATCACCAATATCTGGTATATGGTGCTATCTCAACGTCATAGATGACAACTAACGCTTACCACGGATGCACAGGAAATGACAAGACGCTTCGATTGAGCTATGAAACATGCCATAAAGACCACTGGCAGATGGGCAAAAGAGTCGGAGAAAGTGTCCTGAAATCACTAATTGTGCAAAATCGACAATATTTGGTGTGTTGTGCCGTTTCGTCTACCTATGTGTCCACTAAACCTTTTCACGCATTCATATGGGATGAAGGGACGCTTCTTTTGAGCTATATACCATGCCATGAAGACCACTGGCAGATGGGCAAAAGAGTGGGAGACAGTGACCTGAAATGACTAATTGTGAAAAATCACCAATATCTGGTATCTGGTGCCATCTTAACGTCATAGATGACGACTAACGCTTACCACGGATGCACAGGAAATGACAAGACGCTTCGATTGAGCTATGAAACATGCTAGTACGCCCACTGGCAGATGGGCAAAAGAGTGGGAGACAGTGACCTGAAATGACTAATTGTGAAAAATCACCAATATCTGGTATATGGTGCAATCTTAACGTCATAGATGACGACTAACGCTTACCACGGATGCACAGGAAATGACAAGACGCTTCTTTTGAGCTATATACCATGCCATAAAGACCACTGGCAGATGGGCAAAAGAGTGGGAGACAGTGAACTGAAATGACTAATTGTGAAAAATCACCAATATCTGGTATCTGGTGCCATCTTAACGTCATAGATGACGACTAACGCTTACCACGGATGCACAGGAAATGACAAGACGCTTCGATTGAGCTATGAAACATGCTAGTACGCCCACTGGCAGATGGGCAAAAGAGTGGGAGACAGTGACCTGAAATGACTAATTGTGAAAAATCACCAATATCTGGTATATGGTGCCATCTCAACGTCATAGATGACGACTAACGCTTACCACGGATGCACAGGAAATGACAAGACGCTTCGATTGAGCTATGAAACATGCTAATACGACCACTGGCACATGGGAAACAGAGTCGGAGAAAGTGACCTGAAATGACTAATTGCAAAAAATCGCCTGTTTCTGGTATATGGTGCCATTTCGTCTACCTATGTGTCCACTAAACCTTTTCACGCATTCATAAATGATGAAGGGACGCTTCTTTTGAGCTATATACCATGCCATAAAGACCACTGGCAGATGGGCAAAAGAAAGGGAGAAAGTGACCTGATATGACTAATTGTGAAAAATCACCAATATCTGGTATATGGTGCCATCTTAACGTCATAGATGACAACTAACGCTTACCACGGATGCGCAGGAAATGACAAGACGCTTCGATTGAGCTATGAAACATGCTACTACGCCCACTGGAAGATGGGCAAAAGAGTGGGAGAAAGTGACCTGATATGACTAATTGTGAAAAATCACCAATATCTGGTATATGGTGCCATCTTAACGTCATAGATGACAACTAACGCTTACCACGGATGCACAGGAAATGACAAGACGCTTCGATTGAGCTATGAAACATGCCATAAAGACCACTGGCAGATGGGCAAAAGAGTCGGAGAAAGTGTCCTGAAATCACTAATTGTGCAAAATCGACAATATTTGGTGTGTTGTGCCGTTTCGTCTACCTATGTGTCCACTAAACCTTTTCACGCATTCATATGGGATGAAGGGACGCTTTTTTTGAGCTATATACCATGCCATAAAGACCACTGGCAGATGGGCAAAAGAGTGGGAGACAGTGACCTGAAATGACTAATTGTGAAAAATCACCTATATCTGGTATATGGTGCCATCTCAACGTCATTGATGACGACTAACGCTTACCACGGATGCACAGGAAATGACAAGACGCTTCGATTGAGCTATGAAACATGCCTTAAACACCACTGGCAGATGGGCAAAAGAGTCGGAGAAAGTGTCCGAAATCACTAATTGTGCAAGATCGACAATATTTGGTGTGTGGTTCCGTTTCGTCTACCTATGTGTCCACTAAACCTTTTCACGCATTCATATGGGATGAAGGGACGCTTCTTTTGAGCTATATACCATGCCATAAAGACCACTGGCAGATGGACAAAGGAAAGGGAGAAAGTGACCTGATATGACTAATTGTGAAAAATCACCAATATCTGGTATTTGGTGCCATCTTAACGTCATAGATGACAACTAACGCTTACCACGGATGCACAGGAAATGACAAGACGCTTCGATTGAGCTATGAAACATGCTACTACGCCCACTGGAAGATGGGCAAAAGAGTGGGAGAAAGTGACCTGATATGACTAATTGTGAAAAATCACCAATATCTGGTATATGGTGCCATCTTAACGTCATAGATGACAACTAACGCTTACCACGGATGCACAGGAAATGACAAGACGCTTCGATTGAGCTATGAAACATGCCATAAAGACCACTGGCAGATGGGCAAAAGAGTCGGAGAAAGTGTCCTGAAATCACTAATTGTGCAAAATCGACAATATTTGGTATGTTGTGCCGTTTCGTCTACCTATGTGTCCACCAAACCTTTTCGCGCATTCATATGGGATGAAGGGACGTTTCTTTTGAGCTATATACCATGCCATAAAGACCACTGGCAGATGGGCAAAAGAGTGGGAGACAGTTACCTGAAATGACTTATTGTGAAAAATCACCAATATCTCGTACATGTTGCCATCTCAACGTCATAGATGACAACTAACGCTTACCACGGATGCACCGGAAATGACAAGACGCTTCGATTGAGCTATGAAACATGCTTTTACGCCCACTGGAAGATGGGCAAAAGAGTGGGAGAAAGTGCCCTGATATGACTAATTGTGAAAAATCACCAATATCTGGTACATGGTGCCATCTCAACGTCATAGATGACAACTAACGCTTACCACGGATGCACAGGAAACGACAAGACGCTTCGATTGAGCTATGAAACATGCTAATACGACCACTGGCACATGGGAAACAGAGTCGGAGAAAGTGACCTGAAATGACTAATTGCAAGAAATCGCCTGTTTCTGGTATATGGTGCCATTTCGCCTACCTATGTGTCCACTAAACCTTTTCACGCATTCATAAATAATGAAGGGACGCTTCTTTTGAGCCATATACCATGCCGTTACGACCACTAGAAGATGGGGAAAAAGAGTCGGAGAAAGTGACCTGAAATGTCTGAAATCACTAATTGTGCAAAATCGAATAATATCTGGTGTGCGACTAACGCTTACCACGGATGCACAGGAAATGACAAGACGCTTCGATTGAGCTATGAAACATGCCTTAAAGACCACTGGCAGATGGGCAATAGAGTCGGAGAAAGTGTCCGAAATCACTAATTGTGCAAGATCGACAATATTTGGTGTGTGGTGCCGTTTCGTCTACCTATGTGTCCACTAAACCTTTTCACGCATTCATATGGGATGAAGCGACGCTTCTTTTGAGCTATATACCATGCCATAAAGACCACTGGCAGATGGGCAAAAGAGTGGGAGACAGTGACCTGAAATGACTATCTGCAAAAAATCGCCTGTTTCTGGTATATGGTGCCATTTCGTCTACCTATGTGTCCACTAAACCTTTTCACGCATTCATATAGGATGAAGGGACGCTTCTTTTGAGCTATATACCATGCCGTTACGACCACTAGAAGATGGGCAAAATAGTCGGAGAAAGTGACCTGAAATCACTAATTGTTCAAAATTGACCATATTTGGTGTGTTGTGCCGTTTCGTCTACCTATGTGTCCACTAAACCTTTTCACGCATTCATATGGGATGAAGGGACGCTTCTTTTGAGCTATATACCGTGCCATAAAGACCACTGGCAGATGGGCAAAAGAGTGGGAGACAGTGACCTGAAATGACTAATTGTGAAAAATCACCAATATCTAGTATATGGTGCCATCTCAACGTCATAGATGGCAACTAACGCTTACCAAGGATGCACATGAAATGACAAGACGCTTCGATTGAGCTATGAAACATGCCTTAAAGACCACTGGCAGATGGGCAAAAGAGTGGGAGAAAGTGACCTGATATGACTAATTGTGAAAAATCACCAATATCTGGTATATGGTGCCATCTTAACGTCATAGATGACAACTAACGCTTACCACGGATGCACAGGAAATGACAAGACGCTTCGATTGAGCGATGAAACATGCCATAAAGACCACAGGCAGATGGGCAAAAGAGTCGGAGAAAGTGTCCTGAAATCACTAATTGTGCAATATCGACAATATTTGGTGTGTTGTGCCGTTTCGTCTACCTATGTGTCCACTAAACCTTTTCACGCATTCATATGGGATGAAGGGACGCTTCTTTTGAGCTATATACCATATCATGAAGACCACTGGCAGATGGGCAAAATAGTCGGAGACAGTGACCTGAAATGACTAATTGTGAAAAATCACCTATATCTGGTATATGGTGCCATCTCAACGTCCTGGATGACGACTAACGCTTACCACGGATGCACAGGAAATGACAAGACGCTTCGATTGAGGTATGAAACATGCCTTAAAGACCACTGGCAGATGTTCAAAAGAGTCGGAGAAAGTGTCCGAAATCACTAATTGTGCAAGATCGACAATATTTGGTGTGTGGTGCCGTTTCGTCTACCTATGTGTCCACTAAACCTTTTCACGCATTCATATGGGATGAAGGGACGCTTCTTTTGAGCTATATACCATGCCATAAAGACCACTGGCAGATGGGCAAAAGAGTGGGAGACAGTGACCTGAAATGACTAATTGTGAAAAATCACCAATATCTGGTATATGGTGCCATCTTAACGTCCTAGATGACGACTAACGCTTACCAAGGATGCACAGGAAATGACAAGACGCTTCGATTGAGCTATGAAACATGCTACTACGCCCACTGGAAGATGGGCAAAAGAGTGGGAGAAAGTGACCTGATATGACTAATTGTGAAAAATCACCAGTATCTCGTACATGTTGCCATCTCAACGTCATAGATGACAACTAACGCTTACCACGGATGCACAGGAAACGACAAGACGCTTCGATTGAGCTATGAAACATGCTTATACGACCACTGGCACATGGGAAACAGAGTCGGAGAAAGTGACCTGAAATGACTAATTGCAAAAAATCGCCTGTTTCTGGTATATGGTGCCATTTCGCCTACCTATGTGTCCACTAAACCTTTTCACGCATTCATAAATGATGAAGGGACGCTTCTTTTGAGCCATATACCATGCCGTTACGACCACTAGAAGATGGGGAAAAAGAGTCGGAGAAAGTGACCTGTAATGTCTGAAATCACTAATTGTGCAAAATTGACAATATTTGGTGTGTTGTGCCGTTTCGTCTACCTATGTGTCCACTTAACCTTTTCACGCATTCATATGGGATGAAGGGACGCTTCTTTTGAGCTATATACCATGCCATAAAGACCACTGGCAGATGGGCAAAAGAAAGGGAGAAAGTGACCTGATATGACTAATTGTGAAAAATCACCAATATCTGGTATATGGTGCCATCTTAACGTCCTAGATGACGACTAACGCTTACCACGGATGCACAGGAAATGACAAGACGCTTCGATTGAGCTATGAAACATGCTACTACGCCCACTGGAAGATGGGCAAAAGAGTGGGAGAAAGTGACCTGATATGACTAATTGTGAAAAATCACCAATATCTGGTACATGTTGCCATCTCAACGTCATAGATGACAAATAACGCTTACCACGGATGCACAGGAAACGACAAGACGCTTCGATTGAGCTATGAAACATGCTAATACGACCACTGGCACATGGGAAACAGAGTCGGAGAAAGTGACCTGAAATCACTAATTGTGCAAAATTGACAATATTTGGTGTGTTGTACCGTTTCGTCTACCTATGTGTCCACTAAACCTTTTCACGCATTCATATGGGATGAATAGACGCTTCTTTTGAGCTATATACCATGCCATAAAGACCACTGGCAGATGGGCAAAAGAGTCGGAGAAAGTGTCCGAAATCACTAATTGTGCAAGATCGACACTATTTGGTGTGTGGTGCCGTTTCGTCTACCTATGTGTCCACTAAACCTTTTCACGCATTCATATGGGATGAAGGGACGCTTCTTTTGAGCTATATACCATGCCATAAAGACCACTGGCAGATGGGCAAAAGAGTGGGAGACAGTGACCTGAAATGACTAATTGTGAAAAATCACCAATATCTGGTATCTGGTGCCATCTTAACGTCATAGATGACGACTAACGCTTACCACGGATGCACAGGAAATGACAAGACGCTTCGATTGAGCTATGAAACATGCTAGTACTCCCACTGGCAGATGGGCAAAAGAGTGGGAGACAGTGACCCGAAATGACTAATTGTGAAAAATCACCAATATCTGGTATATGGTGCCATCTCAACGTCATAGATGACGACTAACGCTTACCACGGATGCACAGGAAATGACAAGACGCTTCGATTGAGCTATGAAACATGCTAATACGACCACTGGCACATGGGAAAAAGAGTCGGAGAAAGTGACCTGAAATCACTAATTGTGCAAAATTGACAATATTTGGTGTGTTGTACCGTTTCGTCTACCTATGTGTCCACTAAACCTTTTCACGCATTCATATGGGATGAATAGACGCTTCTTTTGAGCTATATACCATGCCATAAAGACCACTGGCAGATGGGCAAAAGAAAGGGAGAAAGTGACCTGATATGACTAATTGTGAAAAATCACCAATATCGGGTATATGGTGCCATCTTAACGTCATAGATGACAACTAACGCTTACCACGGATGCACAGGAAATGACAAGACGCTTCGATTGAGCTATGAAACATGCTACTACGCCCACTGGAAGATGGGCAAAAGAGTGGGAGAAAGTGACCTGAAATGACTAATTGTGAAAAATCACCAATATCTAGTATATGGTGCCATCTCAACGTCATAGATGGCAACTAACGCTTACCACGGATGCACATGAAATGACAAGACGCTTCGATTGAGCTATGAAACATGCCTTAAAGACCACTGGCAGATGGGCAAAAGAGTGGGAGAAAGTGACCTGATATGACTAATTGTGAAAAATCACCAATATCTGGTATATGGTGCCATCTTAACGTCATAGATGACAACTAACGCTTACCACGGATGCACAGGAAATGACAAGACGCTTCGATTGAGCGATGAAACATGCCATAAAGACCACAGGCAGATGGGCAAAAGAGTCGGAGAAAGTGTCCTGAAATCACTAATTGTGCAATATCGACAATATTTGGTGTGTTGTGCCGTTTCGTCTACCTATGTGTCCACTAAACCTTTTCACGCATTCATATGGGATGAAGGGACGCTTCTTTTGAGCTATATACCATATCATGAAGACCACTGGCAGATGGGCAAAATAGTCGGAGACAGTGACCTGAAACGACTAATTGTGAAAAATCACCTATATCTGGTATATGGTGCCATCTCAACGTCCTGGATGACGACTAACGCTTACCACGGATGCACAGGAAATGACAAGACGCTTCGATTGAGGTATGAAACATGCCTTAAAGACCACTGGCAGATGTTCAAAAGAGTCGGAGAAAGTGTCCGAAATCACTAATTGTGCAAGATCGACAATATTTGGTGTGTGGTGCCGTTTCGTCTACCTATGTGTCCACTAAACCTTTTCACGCATTCATAAATAATGAAGGGACGCTTCTTTTGAGCCATATACCATGCCGTTACGACCACTAGAAGATGGGGAAAAAGAGTCGGAGAAAGTGACCTGAAATGTCTGAAATCACTAATTGTGCAAAATCGAATAATATCTGGTGTGCGACTAACGCTTACCACGGATGCACAGGAAATGACAAGACGCTTCGATTGAGCTATGAAACATGCCTTAAAGACCACTGGCAGATGGGCAATAGAGTCGGAGAAAGTGTCCGAAATCACTAATTGTGCAAGATCGACAATATTTGGTGTGTGGTGCCGTTTCGTCTACCTATGTGTCCACTAAACCTTTTCACGCATTCATATGGGATGAAGCGACGCTTCTTTTGAGCTATATACCATGCCATAAAGACCACTGGCAGATGGGCAAAAGAGTGGGAGACAGTGACCTGAAATGACTATCTGCAAAAAATCGCCTGTTTCTGGTATATGGTGCCATTTCGTCTACCTATGTGTCCACTAAACCTTTTCACGCATTCATATAGGATGAAGGGACGCTTCTTTTGAGCTATATACCATGCCGTTGCGACCACTAGAAGATGGGCAAAATAGTCGGAGAAAGTGACCTGAAATCACTAATTGTTCAAAATTGACCATATTTGGTGTGTTGTGCCGTTTCGTCTACCTATGTGTCCACTAAACCTTTTCACGCATTCATATGGGATGAAGGGACGCTTCTTTTGAGCTATATACCGTGCCATAAAGACCACTGGGAGATGGGCAAAAGAGTGGGAGACAGTGACCTGAAATGACTAATTGTGAAAAATCACCAATATCTAGTATATGGTGCCATCTCAACGTCATAGATGGCAACTAACGCTTACCACGGATGCACATGAAATGACAAGACGCTTCGATTGAGCTATGAAACATGCCTTAAAGACCACTGGCAGATGGGCAAAAGAGTGGGAGAAAGTGACCTGATATGACTAATTGTGAAAAATCACCAATATCTGGTATATGGTGCCATCTTAACGTCATAGATGACAACTAACGCTTACCACGGATGCACAGGAAATGACAAGACGCTTCGATTGAGCGATGAAACATGCCATAAAGACCACAGGCAGATGGGCAAAAGAGTCGGAGAAAGTGTCCTGAAATCACTAATTGTGCAATATCGACAATATTTGGTGTGTTGTGCCGTTTCGTCTACCTATGTGTCCACTAAACCTTTTCACGCATTCATATGGGATGAAGGGACGCTTCTTTTGAGCTATATACCATATCATGAAGACCACTGGCAGATGGGCAAAATAGTCGGAGACAGTGACCTGAAATGACTAATTGTGAAAAATCACCTATATCTGGTATATGGTGCCATCTCAACGTCCTGGATGACGACTATCGCTTACCACGGATGCACAGGAAATGACAAGACGCTTCGATTGAGGTATGAAACATGCCTTAAAGACCACTGGCAGATGTTCAAAAGAGTCGGAGAAAGTGTCCGAAATCACTAATTGTGCAAGATCGACAATATTTGGTGTGTGGTGCCGTTTCGTCTACCTATGTGTCCACTAAACCTTTTCACGCATTCATATGGGATGAAGGGACGCTTCTTTTGAGCTATATACCATGCCATAAAGACCACTGGCAGATGGGCAAAAGAGTGGGAGACAGTGACCTGAAATGACTAATTGTGAAAAATCACCAATATCTGGTATATGGTGCCATCTTAACGTCCTAGATGACGACTAACGCTTACCAAGGATGCACAGGAAATGACAAGACGCTTCGATTGAGCTATGAAACATGCTACTACGCCCACTGGAAGATGGGCAAAAGAGTGGGAGAAAGTGACCTGATATGACTAATTGTGAAAAATCACCAGTATCTCGTACATGTTGCCATCTCAACGTCATAGATGACAACTAACGCTTACCACGGATGCACAGGAAACGACAAGACGCTTCGATTGAGCTATGAAACATGCTTATACGACCACTGGCACATGGGAAACAGAGTCGGAGAAAGTGACCTGAAATGACTAATTGCAAAAAATCGCCTGTTTCTGGTATATGGTGCCATTTCGCCTTCCTATGTGTCCACTAAACCTTTTCACGCATTCATAAACGATGAAGGGACGCTTCTTTTGAGCCATATACCATGCCGTTACGACCACTAGAAGATGGAGAAAAAGAGTCGGAGAAAGTGACCTGTAATGTCTGAAATCACTAATTGTGCAAAATTGACAATATTTGGTGTGTTGTGCCGTTTCGTCTACCTATGTGTCCACTTAACCTTTTCACGCATTCATATGGGATGAAGGGACGCTTCTTTTGAGCTATATACCATGCCATAAAGACCACTGGCAGATGGGCAAAAGAAAGGGAGAAAGTGACCTGATATGACTAATTGTGAAAAATCACCAATATCTGGTATATGGTGCCATCTTAACGTCCTAGATGACGACTAACGCTTACCACGGATGCACAGGAAATGACAAGACGCTTCGATTGAGCTATGAAACATGCTAGTACGCCCACTGGCAGATGGGCAAAAGAGTGGGAGACAGTGACCTGAAATGACTAATTGTGAAAAATCGCCAATATCTAGTATATGGTGTCATCTCAACGTCATAGATGACGACTAACGCTTACCACGGATGCACAGGAAATGACAAGACGCTTCGATTGAGCTATGAAACATGCTAATACGACCACTGGCACATGGGAAACAGAGTAGGAGAAAGTGACCTGAAATGACTAATTGCAAAAAATCGCCTGTTTCTGGTATATGGTGCCATTTCGTCTACCTATGTGTCCACTAAACCTTTTCACGCATTCATAAATGATGAAGGGACGCTTCTTTTGATCCATATACAATGCCCTTACGATCACTAGAAGATGGGCAAAATAGTCGGAGAAAGTGACCTGAAATCACTAATTGTGCAAAATTGACAATATTTGGTGTGTTGTACCGTTTCGTCTACCTATGTGTCCACTAAACCTTTTCACGCATTCATATGGGATGAATAGACGCTTCTTTTGAGCTATATACCATGCCATAAAGACCACTGGCAGATGGGCAAAAGAAAGGGAGAAAGTGACCTGATATGACTAATTGTGAAAAATCACCAATATCTGGTATATGGTGCCATCTTAACGTCATAGATGACAACTAACGCTTACCACGGATGCACAGGAAATGACAAGACGCTTCGATTGAGCGATGAAACATGCCATAAAGACCACAGGCAGATGGGCAAAAGAGTCGGAGAAAGTGTCCTGAAATCACTAATTGTGCAATATCGACAATATTTGGTGTGTTGTGCCGTTTCGTCTACCTATGTGTCCACTAAACCTTTTCACGCATTCATATGGGATGAAGGGACGCTTCTTTTGAGCTATATACCATGCCATAAAGACCACTGGCAGATGGGCAAAAGAGTGGGAGACAGTGACCTGAAATGACTAATTGTGAAAAATCACCAATATCTGGTATATGGTGCCATCTTAACGTCCTAGATGACGACTAACGCTTACCAAGGATGCACAGGAAATGACAAGACGCTTCGATTGAGCTATGAAACATGCTACTACGCCCACTGGAAGATGGGCAAAAGAGTGGGAGAAAGTGACCTGATATGACTAATTGTGAAAAATCACCAATATCTCGTACATGTTGCCATCTCAACGTCATAGATGACAACTAACGCTTACCACGGATGCACAGGAAACGACAAGACGCTTCGATTGAGCTATGAAACATGCCTATACGACCACTGGCACATGGGAAACAGAGTCGGAGAAAGTGACCTGAAATGACTAATTGCAAAAAATCGCCTGTTTCTGGTATATGGTGCCATTTCGCCTACCTATGTGTCCACTAAACCTTTTCACGCATTCATAAATGATGAAGGACGCTTCTTTTTGATCCATATACAATGCCCTTACGATCACTAGAAGATGGGCAAAATAGTCGGAGAAAGTGACCTGAAATCACTAATTGTGCAAAATTGACAATATTTGGTGTGTTGTACCGTTTCGTCTACCTATGTGTCCACTAAACCTTTTCACGCATTCATATGGGATGAATAGACGCTTCTTTTGAGCTATATACCATGCCATAAAGACCACTGGCAGATGGGCAAAAGAAAGGGAGAAAGTGACCTGATATGACTAATTGTGAAAAATCACCAATATCTGGTATATGGTGCCATCTTAACGTCATAGATGACAACTAACGCTTACCACGGATGCACAGGGAAATGACAAGACGCTTCGATTGAGCTATGAAACATGCTACTACGCCCACTGGAAGATGGGCAAAAGAGTGGGAGAAAGTGACCTGATATGACTAATTGTGAAAAATCACCAATATCTGGTATATGGTGCCATCTTAACGTCATAGATGACAACTAACGCTTACCACGGATGCACAGGAAATGACAAGACGCTTCGATTGAGCGATGAAACATGCCATAAAGACCACAGGCAGATGGGCAAAAGAGTCGGAGAAAGTGTCCTGAAATCACTAATTGTGCAATATCGACAATATTTGGTGTGTTGTGCCGTTTCGTCTACCTATGTGTCCACTAAACCTTTTCACGCATTCATATGGGATGAAGGGACGCTTCTTTTGAGCTATATACCATATCATGAAGACCACTGGCAGATGGGCAAAATAGTCGGAGACAGTGACCTGAAATGACTAATTGTGAAAAATCACCTATATCTGGTATATGGTGCCATCTCAACGTCCTGGATGACGACTAACGCTTACCACGGATGCACAGGAAATGACAAGACGCTTCGATTGAGGTATGAAACATGCCTTAAAGACCACTGGCAGATGTTCAAAAGAGTCGGAGAAAGTGTCCGAAATCACTAATTGTGCAAGATCGACAATATTTGGTGTGTGCTGCCGTTTCGTCTACCTATGTGTCCACTAAACCTTTTCACGCATTCATATGGGATGAAGGGACGCTTCTTTTGAGCTATATACCATGCCATAAAGACCACTGGCAGATGGGCAAAAGAGTGGGAGACAGTGACCTGAAATGACTAATTGTGAAAAATCACCAATATCTGGTATATGGTGCCATCTTAACGTCCTAGATGACGACTAACGCTTACCAAGGATGCACAGGAAATGACAAGACGCTTCGATTGAGCTATGAAACATGCTACTACGCCCACTGGAAGATGGGCAAAAGAGTGGGAGAAAGTGACCTGATATGACTAATTGTGAAAAATCACCAATATCTCGTACATGTTGCCATCTCAACGTCATAGATGACAACTAACGCTTACCACGGATGCACAGGAAACGACAAGACGCTTCGATTGAGCTATGAAACATGCCTATACGACCACTGGCACATGGGAAACAGAGTCGGAGAAAGTGACCTGAAATGACTAATTGCAAAAAATCGCCTGTTTCTGGTATATGGTGCCATTTCGCCTACCTATGTGTCCACTAAACCTTTTCACGCATTCATAAATGATGAAGGGACGCTTCTTTTGAGCCATATGGTGCCATCTTAACGTCCTAGATGACGACTAACGCTTACCACGGATGCACAGGAAATGACAAGACGCTTCGATTGAGCTATGTAACATGCCATAAAGACCACTGGCAGATGGGCAAAAGAGTCGGAGAAAGTGTCCTGAAATCACTAATTGTGCAAAATCGACAATATTTGGTGTGTTGTGCCGTTTCGTCTACCTACGTGCCCACTAAACCTTTTCACGCATTCATATAGGATGAAGGGACGCTTCTTTTGAGCTATATACCATGCCATGAAGACCACTGGAAGATGGGCAAAAGAGTCGGAGACAGTGACCTGAAATGACTAATTGTGAAAAATCACCTATATCTGGTATATGGTGCCATCTCAACGTCCTGGATGACGACTAACGCTTACCACGGATGCACAGGAAATGACAAGACGCTTCGATTGAGCTATGAAACATGCCTTAAGGACCACTGGCAGATGGGCAAAAGAGTCGGAGAAAGTGTCCGAAATCACTAATTGTGCAAGATCGACAATATTTGGTGTGTGGTGCCGTTTCGTCTACCTATGTGTCCACATAACCTTTTCACGCATTCATATGGGATGAAGGGACGCTTCTTTTGAGCTATATACCATGCCATAAAGACCACTGGCAGATGGGCAAAAGAAAGGGAGAAAGTGACCTGATATGACTAATTGTGAAAAATCACCAATATCTGGTATATGGTGCCATCTTAACGTCATAGATGACAACTAACGCTTACCACGGATGCACAGGAAATGACAAGACGCTTCGATTGAGCTATGAAACATGCTACTACGCCCACTGGAAGATGGGCAAAAGAGTGGGAGAAAGTGACCTGATATGACTAATTGTGAAAAATCACCAATATCTGGTATATGGTGCCATCTTAACGTCATAGATGACAACTAACGCTTACCACGGATGCACAGGAAATGACAAGACGCTTCGATTGAGCGATGAAACATGCCATAAAGACCACAGGCAGATGGGCAAAAGAGTCGGAGAAAGTGTCCTGAAATCACTAATTGTGCAATATCGACAATATTTGGTGTGTTGTGCCGTTTCGTCTACCTATGTGTCCACTAAACCTTTTCACGCATTCATATGGGATGAAGGGACGCTTCTTTGAGCTATATACCATATCATGAAGACCACTGGCAGATGGGCAAAATAGTCGGAGACAGTGACCTGAAATGACTAATTGTGAAAAATCACCTATATCTGGTATATGGTGCCATCTCAACGTCCTGGATGACGACTAACGCTTACCACGGATGCACAGGAAATGACAAGACGCTTCGATTGAGGTATGAAACATGCCTTAAAGACCACTGGCAGATGTTCAAAAGAGTCGGAGAAAGTGTCCGAAATCACTAATGTGCAAGATCGACAATATTTGGTGTGTGGTGCCGTTTCGTCTACCTATGTGTCCACTAAACCTTTTCACGCATTCATATGGGATGAAGGGACGCTTCTTTTGAGCTATATACCATGCCATAAAGACCACTGGCAGATGGGCAAAAGAGTGGGAGACAGTGACCTGAAATGACTAATTGTGAAAAATCACCAATATCTCGTACATGTTGCCATCTCAACGTCATAGATGACAACTAACGCTTACCACGGATGCACAGGAAACGACAAGACGCTTCGATTGAGCTATGAAACATGCTTATACGACCACTGGCACATGGGAAACAGAGTCGGAGAAAGTGACCTGAAATGACTAATTGCAAACAATCGCCTGTTTCTGGTATATGGTGCCATTTCGCCTACCTATGTGTCCACTAAACCTTTTCACGCATTCATAAATGATGAAGGGACGCTTCTTTTGAGCCATA
Organism: Eristalis arbustorum; assembly: GCA_916610145.1. Lineage (NCBI taxonomy): Eukaryota > Metazoa > Arthropoda > Insecta > Diptera > Syrphidae > Eristalis > Eristalis arbustorum. The sequence continues at coordinate 71,707,522 of OU744316.1, forward strand.
TACCATGCCGTTACGACCACTAGAAGATGGGGAAAAAGAGTCGGAGAAAGTGACCTGTAATGTCTGAAATCACTAATTGTGCAAAATTGACAATATTTGGTGTGTTGTGCCGTTTCGTCTACCTATGTGTCCACTTAACCTTTTCACGCATTCATATGGGATGAAGGGACGCTTCTTTTGAGCTATATACCATGCCATAAAGACCACTGGCAGATGGGCAAAAGAAAGGGAGAAAGTGACCTGATATGACTAATTGTGAAAAATCACCAATATCTGGTATATGGTGCCATCTTAACGTCATAGATGACAACTAACGCTTACCACGGATGCACAGGAAATGACAAGACGCTTCGATTGAGCTATGAAACATGCTACTACGCCCACTGGCAGATGGGCAAAAGAGTGGGAGAAAGTGACCTGATATGACTAATTGTGAAAAATCACCAATATCTGGTATATGGTGCTATCTCAACGTCATAGATGACAACTAACGCTTACCACGGATGCACAGGAAATGACAAGACGCTTCGATTGAGCTATGAAACATGCTACTACGCCCACTGGAAGATGGGCAAAAGAGTGCGAGAAAGTGATCTGATATGACTAATTGTGAAAAATCACCAATATCTGGTATATGGGGCCATCTTAACGTCCTAGATGACGACTAACGCTTACCACGGATGCACAGGAAATGACAAGACGCTTCGATTGAGCTATGAAACATGCCATAAAGACCACTGGCAGATGGGCAAAAGAGTCGGAGAAAGTGTCCTGAAATCACTAATTGTGCAAAATCGACAATATTTGGTGTGTTGTGCCGTTTCGTCTACCTATGTGTCCACTAAACCTTTTCACGCATTCATATGGGATGAAGGGACGCTTCTTTTGAGCTATATACCATGCCATGAAGACCACTGGCAGATGGGCAAAAGAGTGGGAGACAGTGACCTGAAATGACTAATTGTGAAAAATCACCAATATCTGGTATATGGTGCCATCTCAACGTCCTGGATGACGACTAACGCTTACCACGGATGCACAGGAAATGACAAGACGCTTCTTTTGAGCTATATACCATGCCATAAAGACCACTGGCAGATGGGCAAAAGAGTGGGAGACAGTGAACTGAAATGACTAATTGTGAAAAATCACCAATATCTGGTATCTGGTGCCATCTTAACGTCATAGATGACGACTAACGCTTACCACGGATGCACAGGAAATGACAAGACGCTTCGATTGAGCCATGAAACATGCTAGTACGCCCACTGGCAGATGGGCAAAAGAGTGGGATACAGTGACCTGAAATGACTAATTGTGAAAAATCACCAATATCTGGTATATGGTGCCATCTCAACGTCATAGATGACGACTAACGCTTACCACGGATGCACAGGAAATGACAAGACGCTTCGATTGAGCTATGAAACATGCTAATACGACCACTGGCACATGGGAAACAGAGTCGGAGAAAGTGACCTGAAATGACTAATTGCAAAAAATCGCCTGTTTCTGGTATATGGTGCCATTTCGTCTACCTATGTGTCCACTAAACCTTTTCACGCATTCATAAATGATGAAGGGACGCTTCTTTTGAGCTATATACCATGCCATAAGGACCACTGGCAGATGGGCAAAAGAAAGGGAGAAAGTGACCTGATATGACTAATTGTGAAAAATCACCAATATCTGGTATATGGTGCCATCTTAACGTCATAGATGACAACTAACGCTTACCACGGATGCGCAGGAAATGACAAGACGCTTCGATTGAGCTATGAAACATGCTACTACGCCCACTGGAAGATGGGCAAAAGAGTGGGAGAATGTGACCTGATATGACTAATTGTGAAAAATCACCAATATCTGGTATATGGTGCCATCTTAACGTCATAGATGACAACTAACGCTTACCACGGATGCACAGGAAATGACAAGACGCTTCGATTGAGCTATGAAACATGCCATAAAGACCACTGGCAGATGGGCAAAAGAGTCGGAGAAAGTGTCCTGAAATCACTAATTGTGCAAAATCGACAATATTTGGTGTGTTGTGCCGTTTCGTCTACCTATGTGTCCACTAAACCTTTTCACGCATTCATATGGGATGAAGGGACGCTTTTTTTGAGCTATATACCATGCCATAAAGACCACTGGCAGATGGGCAAAAGAGTGGGAGACAGTGACCTGAAATGACTAATTGTGAAAAATCACCTATATCTGGTATATGGTGCCATCTCAACGTCATTGATGACGACTAACGCTTACCACGGATGCACAGGAAATGACAAGACGCTTCGATTGAGCTATGAAACATGCCTTAAAGACCACTGGCAGATGGGCAAAAGAGTCGGAGAAAGTGTCCGAAATCACTAATTGTGCAAGATCGACAATATTTGGTGTGTGGTTCCGTTTCGTCTACCTATGTGTCCACTAAACCTTTTCACGCATTCATATGGGATGAAGGGACGCTTCTTTTGAGCTATATACCATGCCATAAAGACCACTGGCAGATGGACAAAGGAAAGGGAGAAAGTGACCTGATATGACTAATTGTGAAAAATCACCAATATCTGGTATTTGGTGCCATCTTAACGTCAGAGATGACAACTAACGCTTACCACGGATGCACAGGAAATGACAAGACGCTTCGATTGAGCTATGAAACATGCTACTACGCCCACTGGAAGATGGGCAAAAGAGTGGGAGAAAGTGACCTGATATGACTAATTGTGAAAAATCACCAATATCTGGTATATGGTGCCATCTCAACGTCATAGATGACAACTAACGCTTACCACGGATGCACAGGAAATGACAAGACGCTTCGATTGAGCTATGAAACATGCCATAAAGACCACTGGCAGATGGGCAAAAGAGTCGGAGAAAGTGTCCTGAAATCACTAATTGTGCAAAATCGACAATATTTGGTGTGTTGTGCCGTTTCGTCTACCTATGTGTCCACCAAACCTTTTCGCGCATTCATATGGGATGAAGGGACGTTTCTTTTGAGCTATATACCATGCCATAAAGACCACTGGCAGATGGGCAAAAGAGTGGGAGACAGTTACCTGAAATGACTTATTGTGAAAAATCACCAATATATGGTATATGGTGCCATCTTAACGTCCTAGATGACGACTAACGCTTACCACGGATGCACCGGAAATGACAAGACGCTTCGATTGAGCTATGAAACATGCTACTACGCCCACTGGAAGATGGGCAAAAGAGTGGGAGAAAGTGCCCTGATATGACTAATTGTGAAAAATCACCAATATCTGGTACATGGTGCCATCTCAACGTCATAGATGACAACTAACGCTTACCACGGATGCACAGGAAACGACAAGACGCTTCGATTGAGCTATGAAACATGCTAATACGACCACTGGCACATGGGAAACAGAGTCGGAGAAAGTGACCTGAAATGACTAATTGCAAGAAATCGCCTGTTTCTGGTATATGGTGCCATTTCGCCTACCTATGTGTCCACTAAACCTTTTCACGCATTCATAAATAATGAAGGGACGCTTCTTTTGAGCCATATACCATGCCGTTACGACCACTAGAAGATGGGGAAAAAGAGTCGGAGAAAGTGACCTGAAATGTCTGAAATCACTAATTGTGCAAAATCGAATAATATCTGGTGTGCGACTAACGCTTACCACGGATGCACAGGAAATGACAAGACGCTTCGATTGAGCTATGAAACATGCCTTAAAGACCACTGGCACATGGGCAATAGAGTCGGAGAAAGTGTCCGAAATCACTAATTGTGCAAGATCGACAATATTTGGTGTGTGGTGCCGTTTCGTCTACCTATGTGTCCACTAAACCTTTTCACGCATTCATATGGGATGAAGCGACGCTTCTTTTGAGCTATATACCATGCCATAAAGACCACTGGCAGATGGGCAAAAGAGTGGGAGACAGTGACCTGAAATAACTATCTGCAAAAAATCGCCTGTTTCTGGTATATGGTGCCATTTCGTCTACCTATGTGTCCACTAAACCTTTTCACGCATTCATATAGGATGAAGGGACGCTTCTTTTGAGCTATATACCATGCCGTTACGACCACTAGAAGATGGGCAAAATAGTCGGAGAAAGTGACCTGAAATCACTAATTGTTCAAAATTGACCATATTTGGTGTGTTGTGCCGTTTCGTCTACCTATGTGTCCACTAAACCTTTTCACGCATTCATATGGGATGAAGGGACGCTTCTTTTGAGCTATATACCGTGCCATAAAGACCACTGGCAGATGGGCAAAAGAGTGGGAGACAGTGACCTGAAATGACTAATTGTGAAAAATCACCAATATCTAGTATATGGTGCCATCTCAACGTCATAGATGGCAACTAACGCTTACCACGGATGCACATATGACAAGGACGCTTCGATTGAGCTATGAAACATGCCTTAAAGACCACTGGCAGATGGGCAAAAGAGTCGGAGAAAGTGTCCAAAATCACTAATTGTGCAAGATCGACAATATTTGGTGTGTGGTGCCGTTTCGTCTACCTATGTGTCCACTAAACCTTTTCACGCATTCATATGGGATGAAGGGACGCTTCTTTTGAGCTATATACCATGCCATAAAGACCACTGGCAGATGGGCAAAAGAAAGGGAGCAAAGTGACCTGATATGACTAATTGTGAAAAATCACCAATATATCTGGTATATGGTGCCATCTTAACGTCATAGATGACAACTAACGCTTACCACGGATGCGCAGGAAATGACAAGACGCTTCGATTGAGCTATGAAACATGCTACTACGCCCACTGGAAGATGGGCAAAAGAGTGGAGAAAGTGACCTGATATGACTAATTGTGAAAAATCACCAATATCTGGTATATGGTGCCATCTTAACGTCATAGATGACAACTAACGCTTACCACGGATGCTCAGGAAATGACAAGACGCTTCGATTGAGCTATGAAACATGCCATAAAGACCACTGGCAGATGGGCAAAAGAGTCGGAGAAAGTGTCCTGAAATCACTTTATTGTGCAAAATCGACAATATTTGGTGTGTTGTGCCGTTTCGTCTACCTATGTGTCCACTAAACCTTTTCACGCATTCATATGGGATGAAGGGACGCTTCTTTTGAGCTATATACCATGCCATAAAGACCACTGGCAGATGGGCAAAGAGTGGGAGAAAGTGACCTGATATGACTAATTGTGAAAAATCACCAATATCTGGTATATGGTGCCATCTTAACGTCATAGATGACAACTAACGCTTACCACGGATGCACAGGAAATGACAAGACGCTTCGATTGAGCTATGAAACATGCCATAAAGACCACTGGCAGATGGCAAAAGAGTCGGAGAAAGTGTCCTGAAATCACTAATTGTGCAAAAATCGACAATATTTGGTGAGAAATCATCAATATCTAGTATATGGTGCCATCTCAACGTCATAGATGACAACTAACGCTTACCACGGATACACATGAAATGACAAGACGCTTCGATTGAGCTATGAAACATGCCTTAAAGACCACTGGCAGATGGGCAAAAGAGTCGGAGAAAGTGTCCAAAATCACTAATTGTGCAAGATCGACAATATTTGGTGTGTGGTGCCGTTTCGTCTACCTATGTGTCCACTAAACCTTTTCACGCATTCATATGGGATGAAGGGACGCTTCTTTTGAGCTATATACCGTGCCATAAAGACCACTGGCAGATGGGCAAAAGAGTGGGAGACAGTGACCTGAAATGACTAATTGTGAAAAATCACCAATATCTAGTATATGGTGCCATCTCAACGTCATAGATGACAACTAACGCTTACCACGGATGCACATGAAATGACAAGACGCTTCGATTGAGCTATGAAACATGCCTTAAAGACCACTGGCAGATGGGCAAAAGAGTCGGAGAAAGTGTCTGAAATCACTAATTGTGCAAAATCGAATAATATCTGGTGTGTGGTGGCATCTCAACGTCCTGGATGACGACTAACGCTTACCACGGATGCACAGGAAATGACAAGACGCTTCGATTGAGGTATGAAACATGCCTTAAAGACAACTGGCAGATGGGCAAAAGAGTCGGAGAAAGTGTCCGAAATCACTAATTGTGCAAGATAGATACGGATGCACAGGAAATGACAAAACCACTGGCAGATGGGCAAAAGAGTGGGAGAAAGTGTCCGAAATCACTAATTGTGCAAGATCGACAATATTTGGTGTGTTGTGCCGTTTCGTCTACCTATGTGTCCACTAAACCTTTTCACGCATTCATATGGGATGAAGGGACGCTTCTTTTGAGCTATATACCATGCCATGAAGACCACTGGCAGATGGGCAAAAGAGTCGGAGACAGTGACCTGAAATGACTAATTGTGAAAAATCACCTATATCTGGTATATGGTGCCATCTCAACGTCCTGGATGACGACTAACGCTTACCACGGATGCACAGGAAATGACAAGACGCTTCGATTGAGCTATGAAACATGCCTTAAAGACCACTGGCAGATGGGCAAAAGAGTCGGAGAAAGTGTCCGAAATCACTAATTGTGCAAAATCGACAATATTTGGTGTGTTGTGCCGTTTCGTCTACCTATGTGTCCACTAAACCTTTTCACGCATTCATATGGGATGAAGGGACGCTTCTTTTGAGCTATATACCATGCCATAAAGACCACTGGCAGATGGGCAAAAGAGTGGGAGACAGTGACCTGAAATGACTAATTTTGAAAAATCACCAATATCTGGTATATGGTGCCATCTTAACGTCCTAGATGACGACTAACGCTCACCACGGATGCACAGGAAATGACAAGACGCTTCGATTGAGCTATGAAACATGCTACTACGCCCACTGGAAGATGGGCAAAAGAGTGGGAGAAAGTGACCTGATATGACTAATTGTGAAAAATCACCAATATCTGGTACATGTTGCCATCTCAACGTCATAGATGACAACTAACGCTTACCACGGATGCACAGGAAACGACAAGACGCTTCGATTGAGCTATGAAACATGCTAATACGACCACTGGCACATGGGAAACAGAGTCGGAGAAAGTGACCTGAAATGACTAATTGCAAAAAATCGCCTGTTTCTGGTATATGGTGCCATTTCGCCTACCTATGTGTCCACTAAACCTTTTCACGCATTCATAAATGATGAAGGGACGCTTCTTTTGAGCCATATAAAATGCCGTTACGACCACTAGAAGATGGGGAAAAAGAGTCGGAGAAAGTGACCTGTAATGTCTGAAATCCCTAATTGTGCAAAATTGACAATATTTGGTGTGTTGTGCCGTTTCGTCTACCTATGTGTCCACTAAACCTTTTCACGCATTCATATGGGATGAAGGGACGCTTCTTTTGAGCTATATACCATGCCATAAAAACCACTGGCAGATGGGCAAAAGAAAGGGAGAAAGTGACCTGATATGACTAATTGTGAAAAATCACCAATATCTGGTATATGGTGCCATCTTAACGTCATAGATGACAACTAACGCTTACCACGGATGCACAGGAAATGACAAGACGCTTCGATTGAGCTATGAAACATGCTACTACGCCCACTGGAAGATGGGCAAAAGAGTGCGAGAAAGTGACCTGATATGACTAATTGTGAAAAATCACCAATATCTGGTATATGGTGCCATCTTAACGTCCTAGATGACGACTAACGCTTACCACGGATGCACAGGAAATGACAAGACGCTTCGATTGAGCTATGAAACATGCCATAAAGACCACTGGCAGATGGGCAAAAGAGTCGGAGCAAGTGTCCTGAAATCACTAATTGTGCAAAATCGACAATATTTGGTGTGTTGTGCCGTTTCGTCTACCTATGTGTCCACTAAACCTTTTCACGCATTCATATGGGATGAAGGGACGTTTCCTTTGAGCTATATACCATGCCATGAAGACCACTGACAGATGGGCAAAAGAGTGGGAGACAGTGACCTGAAATGACTAATTGTGAAAAATCACCAATATCTGGTATATGGTGCCATCTCAACGTCCTGGATGACGACTAACGCTTACCACGGATGCACAGGAAATGACAAGACGCTTCGATTGAGCTATGAAACATGCCTTAAAGACCACTGGCAGATGGGCAAAAGAGTCGGAGAAAGTGTTCGAAATCACTAATTGTGCAAGATCGACACTATTTGGTGTGTGGTGCCGTTTCGTCTACCTATGTGTCCACTAAACCTTTTCACGCATTCATATGGGATGAAGGGACGCTTCTTTTGAGCTATATACCATGCCATAAAGACCACTGGCAGATGGGCAAAAGAGTGGGAGACAGTGACCTGAAATGACTAATTGTGAAAAATCACCAATATCTGGTATCTGGTGCCATCTTAACGTCATAGATGACGACTAACGCTTACCACGGATGCACAGGAAATGACAAGACGCTTCGATTGAGCTATGAAACATGCTAGTACGCCCACTGGCAGATGGGCAAAAGAGTGGGAGACAGTGACCTGAAATGACTAATTGTGAAAAATCACCAATATCTGGTATATGGTGTCATCTCAACGTCATAGATGACGACTAACGCTTACCACGGATGCACAGGAAATGACAAGACGCTTCGATTGAGCTAAGAAACATGCTAATACGACCACTGGCACATGGGAAACAGAGTCGGAGAAAGTGACCTGAAATGACTAATTGCAAAAAATCGCCTGTTTCTGGTATATGGTGCCATTTCGTCTACCTATGTGTCCACTAAACCTTTTCACGCATTCATAAATGATGAAGGGACGCTTCTTTTGAGCCATATACCATGCCCTTACGATCACTAGAAGATGGGCAAAATAGTCGGAGAAAGTGACCTGAAATCACTAATTGTGCAAAATTGACAATATTTGGTGTGTTGTACCGCAAAAGAGTCGGAGCAAGTGTCCTGAAATCACTAATTGTGCAAAATCGACAATATTTGGTGTGTTGTGCCGTTTCGTCTACCTATGTGTCCACTAAACCTTTTCACGCATTCATATGGGATGAAGGGACGCTTCCTTTGAGCTATATACCATGCCATGAAGACCACTGACAGATGGGCAAAAGAGTGGGAGACAGTGACCTGAAATGACTAATTGTGAAAAATCACCAATATCTGGTATATGGTGCCATCTCAACGTCCTGGATGACGACTAACGCTTACCACGGATGCACAGGAAATGACAAGACGCTTCGATTGAGCTATGAAACATGCCTTAAAGACCACTGGCAGATGGGCAAAAGAGTCGGAGAAAGTGTTCGAAATCACTAATTGTGCAAGATCGACACTATTTGGTGTGTGGTGCCGTTTCGTCTACCTATGTGTCCACTAAACATTTTCACGCATTCATATGGGATGAAGGGACGCTTCTTTTGAGCTATATACCATGCCATAAAGACCACTGGCAGATGGGCAAAAGAGTGGGAGACAGTGACCTGAAATGACTAATTGTGAAAAATCACCAATATCTGGTATCTGGTGCCATCTTAACGTCATAGATGACGACTAACGCTTACCACGGATGCACAGGAAATGACAAGACGCTTCGATTGAGCTATGAAACATGCTAGTACGCCCACTGGCAGATGGGCAAAAGAGTGGGAGACAGTGACCTGAAATGACTAATTGTGAAAAATCACCAATATCTGGTATATGGTGTCATCTCAACGTCATAGATGACGACTAACGCTTACCACGGATGCACAGGAAATGACAAGACGCTTCGATTGAGCTAAGAAACATGCTAATACGACCACTGGCACATGGGAAACAGAGTCGGAGAAAGTGACCTGAAATGACTAATTGCAAAAAATCGCCTGTTTCTGGTATATGGTGCCATTTCGTCTACCTATGTGTCCACTAAACCTTTTCACGCATTCATAAATGATGAAGGGACGCTTCTTTTGAGCCATATACCATGCCCTTACGATCACTAGAAGATGGGCAAAATAGTCGGAGAAAGTGACCTGAAATCACTAATTGTGCAAAATTGACAATATTTGGTGTGTTGTACCGCAAAAGAGTCGGAGCAAGTGTCCTGAAATCACTAATTGTGCAAAATCGACAATATTTGGTGTGTTGTGCCGTTTCGTCTACCTATGTGTCCACTAAACCTTTTCACGCATTCATATGGGATGAAGGGACGCTTCCTTTGAGCTATATACCATGCCATGAAGACCACTGACAGATGGGCAAAAGAGTGGGAGACAGTGACCTGAAATGACTAATTGTGAAAAATCACCAATATCTGGTATATGGTGCCATCTCAACGTCCTGGATGACGACTAACGCTTACCACGGATGCACAGGAAATGACAAGACGCTTCGATTGAGCTATGAAACATGCCTTAAAGACCACTGGCAGATGGGCAAAAGAGTCGGAGAAAGTGTTCGAAATCACTAATTGTGCAAGATCGACACTATTTGGTGTGTGGTGCCGTTTCGTCTACCTATGTGTCCACTAAACATTTTCACGCATTCATATGGGATGAAGGGACGCTTCTTTTGAGCTATATACCATGCCATAAAGACCACTGGCAGATGGGCAAAAGAGTGGGAGACAGTGACCTGAAATGACTAATTGTGAAAAATCACCAATATCTGGTATCTGGTGCCATCTTAACGTCATAGATGACGACTAACGCTTACCACGGATGCACAGGAAATGACAAGACGCTTCGATTGAGCTATGAAACATGCTAGTACGCCCACTGGCAGATGGGCAAAAGAGTGGGAGACAGTGACCTGAAATGACTAATTGTGAAAAATCACCAATATCTGGTATATGGTGTCATCTCAACGTCATAGATGACGACTAACGCTTACCACGGATGCACAGGAAATGACAAGACGCTTCGATTGAGCTAAGAAACATGCTAATACGACCACTGGCACATGGGAAACAGAGTCGGAGAAAGTGACCTGAAATGACTAATTGCAAAAAATCGCCTGTTTCTGGTATATGGTGCCATTTCGTCTACCTATGTGTCCACTAAACCTTTTCACGCATTCATAAATGATGAAGGGACGCTTCTTTTGAGCCATATACCATGCCCTTACGATCACTAGAAGATGGGCAAAATAGTCGGAGAAAGTGACCTGAAATCACTAATTGTGCAAAATTGACAATATTTGGTGTGTTGTGCCGTTTCGTCTACCTATGTGTCCACTAAACCTTTTCACGCATTCATATGGGATGAAGGGACGCTTCTTTTGAGCTATATACCATGCCATAAAGACCACTGGCAGATGGGCAAAAGAAAGGGAGAAAGTGACCTGATATGACTAATTGTGAAAAATCACCAATATCTAGTATATGGTGCCATCTTAACGTCATAGATGACAACTAACGCTTACCACGGATGCACAGGAAATGACAAGACGCTTCGATTGAGCTATGAAACATGCTACTACGCCCACTGGAAGATGGGCAAAAAAATGGGAGAAAGTGACCTGATATGACTAATTGTGAAAAATCACCAATATCTGGTATATGGTGCCATCTTAACGTCATAGATGACAACTAACGCTTACCACGGATGCACAGGAAATGACAAGACGCTTCGATTGAGCTATGACACATGCCAGAAAGACCACTGGCAGATGGGCAAAAGAGTCGGAGAAAGTGTCCTGAAATCACTAATTGTGCAATATCGACAATATTTGGTGTGTTGTGCCGTTTCGTCTACCTATGTGTCCACTAAACCTTTTCACGCATTCATATGGGATGAAGGGACGCTTCTTTTGAGCTATATACCATATCATGAAGACCACTGGCAGATGGGCAAAATAGTCGGAGACAGTGACCTGAAATGACTAATTGTGAAAAATCACCTATATCTGGTATATGGTGCCATCTCAACGTCCTGGATGACGACTAACGCTTACCACGGATGCACAGGAAATGACAAGACGCTTCGATTGAGCTATGAAACATGCCTTAAAGACCACTGGCAGATGGGCAAAAGAGTCGGAGAAAGTGTCCGAAATCACTAATTGTGCAAGATCGACAATATTTGGTGTGTGGTGCCGTTTCGTCTACCTATGTGTCCACTAAACCTTTTCACGCATTCATATGGGATGAAGGGACGCTTCTTTTGAGCTATATACCATGCCATAAAGACCACTGGCAGATGGGCAAAAGAGTGGGAGACAGTGACCTGAAATGACTAATTGTGAAAAATCACCAATATCTGGTATATGGTGCCATCTTAACGTCCTAGATGACGACTAACGCTTACCACGGATGCACAGGAAATGACAAGACGATTCGATTGAGCTATGAAACATGCTACTACGCCCACTGGAAGATGGGCAAAAGAGTGGGAGAAAGTGACCTGATATGACTAAATGTGAAAAATCACCAGTATCTGGTACATGTTGCCATCTCAACGTCATAGATGACAACTAACGCTTACCACGGATGCACAGGAAACGACAAGACGCTTCGATTGAGCTATGAAACATGCCTTAAAGACCACTGGCAGATGGGCAAAAGAGTCGGAGAAAGTGTCCGAAATCACTAATTGTGCAAAATTGACAATATTTGGTGTGTTGTGCCGTTTCGTCTACCTATGTGTCCACTAAACCTTTTCACGCATTCATATGGGATGAAGGGACGCTTCTTTTGAGCTATATACCATGCCATAAAAACCACTGGCAGATGGGCAAAAGAAAGGGAGAAAGTGACCTGATATGACTAATTGTGAAAAATCACCAATATCTGGTATATGGTGCCATCTTAACGTCATAGATGACAACTAAAGCTTACCACGGATGCACAGGAAATGACAAGACGCTTCGATTGAGCTATGAAACATGCTACTACGCCCACTGGAAGATGGGCAAAAGAGTGCGAGAAAGTGACCTGATATGACTAATTGTGAAAAATCACCAATATCTGGTATATGGTGCCATCTTAACGTCATAGATGACGACTAACGCTTACCACGGATGCACAGGAAATGACAAGACGCTTCGATTGAGCTATGAAACATGCCATAAAGACCACTGGCAGATGGGCAAAAGAGTCGGAGAAAGTGTCCTGAAATCACTAATTGTGCAATATCGACAATATTTGGTGTGTTGTGCCGTTTCGTCTACCTATGTGTCCACTAAACCTTTTCACGCATTCATATGGGATGAAGGGACGCTTCCTTTGAGCTATATACCATGCCATGAAGACCACTGACAGATGGGCAAAAGAGTGGGAGACAGTGACCTGAAATGACTAATTGTGAAAAATCACCAATATCTGGTATATGGTGCCATCTCAACGTCCTGGATGACGACTAACGCTTACCACGGATGCACAGGAAATGACAAGACGCTTCGATTGAGCTATGAAACATGCCATAAAGACCACTGGCAGATGGGCAAAAGAGTCGGAGAAAGTGTCCTGAAATCACTAATTGTGCAAAATCGACAATATTTGGTGTGTTGTGCCGTTTCGTCTACCTATGTGTCCACTAAACCTTTTCACGCATTCATATGGGATGAAGGGACGCTTTTTTTGAGCTATATACCATGCCATAAAGACCACTGGCAGATGGGCAAAAGAGTGGGAGACAGTGACCTGAAATGACTAATTGTGAAAAATCACCTATATCTGGTATATGGTGCCATCTCAACGTCATTGATGACGACTAACGCTTACCACGGATGCACAGGAAATGACAAGACGCTTCGATTGAGACCACTGGCAGATGGGCAAAAGAGTCGGAGAAAGTGTCCGAAATCACTAATTGTGCAAGATCGACAATATTTGGTGTGTGGTTCCGTTTCGTCTACCTATGTGTCCACTAAACCTTTTCACGCATTCATATGGGATGAAGGGACGCTTCTTTTGAGCTATATACCATGCCATAAAGACCACTGGCAGATGGACAAAGGAAAGGGAGAAAGTGACCTGATATGACTAATTGTGAAAAATCACCAATATCTGGTATTTGGTGCCATCTTAACGTCAGAGATGACAACTAACGCTTACCACGGATGCACAGGAAATGACAAGACGCTTCGATTGAGCTATGAAACATGCTACTACGCCCACTGGAAGATGGGCAAAAGAGTGGGAGAAAGTGACCTGATATGACTAATTGTGAAAAATCACCAATATCTGGTATATGGTGCCATCTTAACGTCATAGATGACAACTAACGCTTACCACGGATGCACAGGAAATGACAAGACGCTTCGATTGAGCTATGAAACATGCCATAAAGACCACTGGCAGATGGGCAAAAGAGTCGGAGAAAGTGTCCTGAAATCACTAATTGTGCAAAATCGACAATATTTGGTGTGTTGTGCCGTTTCGTCTACCTATGTGTCCACCAAACCTTTTCGCGCATTCATATGGGATGAAGGGACGTTTCTTTTGAGCTATATACCATGCCATAAAGACCACTGGCAGATGGGCAAAAGAGTGGGAGACAGTTACCTGAAATGACTTATTGTGAAAAATCACCAATATATGGTATATGGTGCCATCTTAACGTCCTAGATGACGACTAACGCTTACCACGGATGCACCGGAAATGACAAGACGCTTCGATTGAGCTATGAAACATGCTACTACGCCCACTGGAAGATGGGCAAAAGAGTGGGAGAAAGTGCCCTGATATGACTAATTGTGAAAAATCACCAATATCTGGTACATGGTGCCATCTCAACGTCATAGATGACAACTAACGCTTACCACGGATGCACAGGAAACGACAAGACGCTTCGATTGAGCTATGAAACATGCTAATACGACCACTGGCACATGGGAAACAGAGTCGGAGAAAGTGACCTGAAATGACTAATTGCAAGAAATCGCCTGTTTCTGGTATATGGTGCCATTTCGCCTACCTATGTGTCCACTAAACCTTTTCACGCATTCATAAATAATGAAGGGACGCTTCTTTTGAGCCATATACCATGCCGTTACGACCACTAGAAGATGGGGAAAAAGAGTCGGAGAAAGTGACCTGAAATGTCTGAAATCACTAATTGTGCAAAATCGAATAATATCTGGTGTGCGACTAACGCTTACCACGGATGCACAGGAAATGACAAGACGCTTCGATTGAGCTATGAAACATGCCTTAAAGACCACTGGCACATGGGCAATAGAGTCGGAGAAAGTGTCCGAAATCACTAATTGTGCAAGATCGACAATATTTGGTGTGTGGTGCCGTTTCGTCTACCTATGTGTCCACTAAACCTTTTCACGCATTCATATGGGATGAAGCGACGCTTCTTTTGAGCTATATACCATGCCATAAAGACCACTGGCAGATGGGCAAAAGAGTGGGAGACAGTGACCTGAAATAACTATCTGCAAAAAATCGCCTGTTTCTGGTATATGGTGCCATTTCGTCTACCTATGTGTCCACTAAACCTTTTCACGCATTCATATAGGATGAAGGGACGCTTCTTTTGAGCTATATACCATGCCGTTACGACCACTAGAAGATGGGCAAAATAGTCGGAGAAAGTGACCTGAAATCACTAATTGTTCAAAATTGACCATATTTGGTGTGTTGTGCCGTTTCGTCTACCTATGTGTCCACTAAACCTTTTCACGCATTCATATGGGATGAAGGGACGCTTCTTTTGAGCTATATACCGTGCCATAAAGACCACTGGCAGATGGGCAAAAGAGTGGGAGACAGTGACCTGAAATGACTAATTGTGAAAAATCACCAATATCTAGTATATGGTGCCATCTCAACGTCATAGATGGCAACTAACGCTTACCACGGATGCACATGAAATGACAAGACGCTTCGATTGAGCTATGAAACATGCCTTAAAGACCACTGGCAGATGGGCAAAAGAGTCGGAGAAAGTGTCCAAAATCACTAATTGTGCAAGATCGACAATATTTGGTGTGTGGTGCCGTTTCGTCTACCTATGTGTCCACTAAACCTTTTCACGCATTCATATGGGATGAAGGGACGCTTCTTTTGAGCTATATACCGTGCCATAAAGACCACTGGCAGATGGGCAAAAGAAAGGGAGAAAGTGACCTGATATGACTAATTGTGAAAAATCACCAATATCTGGTATATGGTGCCATCTTAACGTCATAGATGACAACTAACGCTTACCACGGATGCGCAGGAAATGACAAGACGCTTCGATTGAGCTATGAAACATGCTACTACGCCCACTGGAAGATGGGCAAAAGAGTGGGAGAAAGTGACCTGATATGACTAATTGTGAAAAATCACCAATATCTGGTATATGGTGCCATCTTAACGTCATAGATGACAACTAACGCTTACCACGGATGCTCAGGAAATGACAAGACGCTTCGATTGAGCTATGAAACATGCCATAAAGACCACTGGCAGATGGGCAAAAGAGTCGGAGAAAGTGTCCTGAAATCACTTATTGTGCAAAATCGACAATATTTGGTGTGTTGTGCCGTTTCGTCTACCTATGTGTCCACTAAACCTTTTCACGCATTCATATGGGATGAAGGGACGCTTTTTTTGAGCTATATACCATGCCATAAAGACCACTGGCAGATGGGCAAAAGAGTGGGAGAAAGTGACCTGATATGACTAATTGTGAAAAATCACCAATATCTGGTATATGGTGCCATCTTAACGTCATAGATGACAACTAACGCTTACCACGGATGCACAGGAAATGACAAGACGCTTCGATTGAGCTATGAAACATGCCATAAAGACCACTGGCAGATGGGCAAAAGAGTCGGAGAAAGTGTCCTGAAATCACTAATTGTGCAAAATCGACAATATTTGGTGAGAAATCATCAATATCTAGTATATGGTGCCATCTCAACGTCATAGATGACAACTAACGCTTACCACGGATACACATGAAATGACAAGACGCTTCGATTGAGCTATGAAACATGCCTTAAAGACCACTGGCAGATGGGCAAAAGAGTCGGAGAAAGTGTCCAAAATCACTAATTGTGCAAGATCGACAATATTTGGTGTGTGGTGCCGTTTCGTCTACCTATGTGTCCACTAAACCTTTTCACGCATTCATATGGGATGAAGGGACGCTTCTTTTGAGCTATATACCGTGCCATAAAGACCACTGGCAGATGGGCAAAAGAGTGGGAGACAGTGACCTGAAATGACTAATTGTGAAAAATCACCAATATCTAGTATATGGTGCCATCTCAACGTCATAGATGACAACTAACGCTTACCACGGATGCACATGAAATGACAAGACGCTTCGATTGAGCTATGAAACATGCCTTAAAGACCACTGGCAGATGGGCAAAAGAGTCGGAGAAGGTGTCTGAAATCACTAATTGTGCAAAATCGAATAATATCTGGTGTGTGGTGGCATCTCAACGTCCTGGATGACGACTAACGCTTACCACGGATGCACAGGAAATGACAAGACGCTTCGATTGAGGTATGAAACATGCCTTAAAGACAACTGGCAGATGGGCAAAAGAGTCGGAGAAAGTGTCCGAAATCACTAATTGTGCAAGATAGATACGGATGCACAGGAAATGACAAAACCACTGGCAGATGGGCAAAAGAGTGGGAGAAAGTGTCCGAAATCACTAATTGTGCAAGATCGACAATATTTGGTGTGTTGTGCCGTTTCGTCTACCTATGTGTCCACTAAACCTTTTCACGCATTCATATGGGATGAAGGGACGCTTCTTTTGAGCTATATACCATGCCATGAAGACCACTGGCAGATGGGCAAAAGAGTCGGAGACAGTGACCTGAAATGACTAATTGTGAAAAATCACCTATATCTGGTATATGGTGCCATCTCAACGTCCTGGATGACGACTAACGCTTACCACGGATGCACAGGAAATGACAAGACGCTTCGATTGAGCTATGAAACATGCCTTAAAGACCACTGGCAGATGGGCAAAGGAGTCGGAGAAAGTGTCCGAAATCACTAATTGTGCAAAATCGACAATATTTGGTGTGTTGTGCCGTTTCGTCTACCTATGTGTCCACTAAACCTTTTCACGCATTCATATGGGATGAAGGGACGCTTCTTTTGAGCTATATACCATGCCATAAAGACCACTGGCAGATGGGCAAAAGAGTGGGAGACAGTGACCTGAAATGACTAATTTTGAAAAATCACCAATATCTGGTATATGGTGCCATCTTAACGTCCTAGATGACGACTAACGCTCACCACGGATGCACAGGAAATGACAAGACGCTTCGATTGAGCTATGAAACATGCTACTACGCCCACTGGAAGATGGGCAAAAGAGTGGGAGAAAGTGACCTGATATGACTAATTGTGAAAAATCACCAATATCTGGTACATGTTGCCATCTCAACGTCATAGATGACAACTAACGCTTACCACGGATGCACAGGAAACGACAAGACGCTTCGATTGAGCTATGAAACATGCTAATACGACCACTGGCACATGGGAAACAGAGTCGGAGAAAGTGACCTGAAATGACTAATTGCAAAAAATCGCCTGTTTCTGGTATATGGTGCCATTTCGCCTACCTATGTGTCCACTAAACCTTTTCACGCATTCATAAATGATGAAGGGACGCTTCTTTTGAGCCATATAAAATGCCGTTACGACCACTAGAAGATGGGGAAAAAGAGTCGGAGAAAGTGACCTGTAATGTCTGAAATCCCTAATTGTGCAAAATTGACAATATTTGGTGTGTTGTGCCGTTTCGTCTACCTATGTGTCCACTAAACCTTTTCACGCATTCATATGGGATGAAGGGACGCTTCTTTTGAGCTATATACCATGCCATAAAAACCACTGGCAGATGGGCAAAAGAAAGGGAGAAAGTGACCTGATATGACTAATTGTGAAAAATCACCAATATCTGGTATATGGTGCCATCTTAACGTCATAGATGACAACTAACGCTTACCACGGATGCACAGGAAATGACAAGACGCTTCGATTGAGCTATGAAACATGCTACTACGCCCACTGGAAGATGGGCAAAAGAGTGCGAGAAAGTGACCTGATATGACTAATTGTGAAAAATCACCAATATCTGGTATATGGTGCCATCTTAACGTCCTAGATGACGACTAACGCTTACCACGGATGCACAGGAAATGACAAGACGCTTCGATTGAGCTATGAAACATGCCATAAAGACCACTGGCAGATGGGCAAAAGAGTCGGAGCAAGTGTCCTGAAATCACTAATTGTGCAAAATCGACAATATTTGGTGTGTTGTGCCGTTTCGTCTACCTATGTGTCCACTAAACCTTTTCACGCATTCATATGGGATGAAGGGACGTTTCCTTTGAGCTATATACCATGCCATGAAGACCACTGACAGATGGGCAAAAGAGTGGGAGACAGTGACCTGAAATGACTAATTGTGAAAAATCACCAATATCTGGTATATGGTGCCATCTCAACGTCCTGGATGACGACTAACGCTTACCACGGATGCACAGGAAATGACAAGACGCTTCGATTGAGCTATGAAACATGCCTTAAAGACCACTGGCAGATGGGCAAAAGAGTCGGAGAAAGTGTTCGAAATCACTAATTGTGCAAGATCGACACTATTTGGTGTGTGGTGCCGTTTCGTCTACCTATGTGTCCACTAAACCTTTTCACGCATTCATATGGGATGAAGGGACGCTTCTTTTGAGCTATATACCATGCCATAAAGACCACTGGCAGATGGGCAAAAGAGTGGGAGACAGTGACCTGAAATGACTAATTGTGAAAAATCACCAATATCTGGTATCTGGTGCCATCTTAACGTCATAGATGACGACTAACGCTTACCACGGATGCACAGGAAATGACAAGACGCTTCGATTGAGCTATGAAACATGCTAGTACGCCCACTGGCAGATGGGCAAAAGAGTGGGAGACAGTGACCTGAAATGACTAATTGTGAAAAATCACCAATATCTGGTATATGGTGTCATCTCAACGTCATAGATGACGACTAACGCTTACCACGGATGCACAGGAAATGACAAGACGCTTCGATTGAGCTAAGAAACATGCTAATACGACCACTGGCACATGGGAAACAGAGTCGGAGAAAGTGACCTGAAATGACTAATTGCAAAAAATCGCCTGTTTCTGGTATATGGTGCCATTTCGTCTACCTATGTGTCCACTAAACCTTTTCACGCATTCATAAATGATGAAGGGACGCTTCTTTTGAGCCATATACCATGCCCTTACGATCACTAGAAGATGGGCAAAATAGTCGGAGAAAGTGACCTGAAATCACTAATTGTGCAAAATTGACAATATTTGGTGTGTTGTACCGCAAAAGAGTCGGAGCAAGTGTCCTGAAATCACTAATTGTGCAAAATCGACAATATTTGGTGTGTTGTGCCGTTTCGTCTACCTATGTGTCCACTAAACCTTTTCACGCATTCATATGGGATGAAGGGACGCTTCCTTTGAGCTATATACCATGCCATGAAGACCACTGACAGATGGGCAAAAGAGTGGGAGACAGTGACCTGAAATGACTAATTGTGAAAAATCACCAATATCTGGTATATGGTGCCATCTCAACGTCCTGGATGACGACTAACGCTTACCACGGATGCACAGGAAATGACAAGACGCTTCGATTGAGCTATGAAACATGCCTTAAAGACCACTGGCAGATGGGCAAAAGAGTCGGAGAAAGTGTTCGAAATCACTAATTGTGCAAGATCGACACTATTTGGTGTGTGGTGCCGTTTCGTCTACCTATGTGTCCACTAAACATTTTCACGCATTCATATGGGATGAAGGGACGCTTCTTTTGAGCTATATACCATGCCATAAAGACCACTGGCAGATGGGCAAAAGAGTGGGAGACAGTGACCTGAAATGACTAATTGTGAAAAATCACCAATATCTGGTATCTGGTGCCATCTTAACGTCATAGATGACGACTAACGCTTACCACGGATGCACAGGAAATGACAAGACGCTTCGATTGAGCTATGAAACATGCTAGTACGCCCACTGGCAGATGGGCAAAAGAGTGGGAGACAGTGACCTGAAATGACTAATTGTGAAAAATCACCAATATCTGGTATATGGTGTCATCTCAACGTCATAGATGACGACTAACGCTTACCACGGATGCACAGGAAATGACAAGACGCTTCGATTGAGCTAAGAAACATGCTAATACGACCACTGGCACATGGGAAACAGAGTCGGAGAAAGTGACCTGAAATGACTAATTGCAAAAAATCGCCTGTTTCTGGTATATGGTGCCATTTCGTCTACCTATGTGTCCACTAAACCTTTTCACGCATTCATAAATGATGATGGGACGCTTCTTTTGAGCCATATACCATGCCCTTACGATCACTAGAAGATGGGCAAAATAGTCGGAGAAAGTGACCTGAAATCACTAATTGTGCAAAATTGACAATATTTGGTGTGTTGTACCGCAAAAGAGTCGGAGCAAGTGTCCTGAAATCACTAATTGTGCAAAATCGACAATATTTGGTGTGTTGTGCCGTTTCGTCTACCTATGTGTCCACTAAACCTTTTCACGCATTCATATGGGATGAAGGGACGCTTCCTTTGAGCTATATACCATGCCATGAAGACCACTGACAGATGGGCAAAAGAGTGGGAGACAGTGACCTGAAATGACTAATTGTGAAAAATCACCAATATCTGGTATATGGTGCCATCTCAACGTCCTGGATGACGACTAACGCTTACCACGGATGCACAGGAAATGACAAGACGCTTCGATTGAGCTATGAAACATGCCTTAAAGACCACTGGCAGATGGGCAAAAGAGTCGGAGAAAGTGTTCGAAATCACTAATTGTGCAAGATCGACACTATTTGGTATGTGGTGCCGTTTCGTCTACCTATGTGTCCACTAAACATTTTCACGCATTCATATGGGATGAAGGGACGCTTCTTTTGAGCTATATACCATGCCATAAAGACCACTGGCAGATGGGCAAAAGAGTGGGAGACAGTGACCTGAAATGACTAATTGTGAAAAATCACCAATATCTGGTATCTGGTGCCATCTTAACGTCATAGATGACGACTAACGCTTACCACGGATGCACAGGAAATGACAAGACGCTTCGATTGAGCTATGAAACATGCTAGTACGCCCACTGGCAGATGGGCAAAAGAGTGGGAGACAGTGACCTGAAATGACTAATTGTGAAAAATCACCAATATCTGGTATATGGTGTCATCTCAACGTCATAGATGACGACTAACGCTTACCACGGATGCACAGGAAATGACAAGACGCTTCGATTGAGCTAAGAAACATGCTAATACGACCACTGGCACATGGGAAACAGAGTCGGAGAAAGTGACCTGAAATGACTAATTGCAAAAAATCGCCTGTTTCTGGTATATGGTGCCATTTCGTCTACCTATGTGTCCACTAAACCTTTTCACGCATTCATAAATGATGAAGGGACGCTTCTTTTGAGCCATATACCATGCCCTTACGATCACTAGAAGATGGGCAAAATAGTCGGAGAAAGTGACCTGAAATCACTAATTGTGCAAAATTGACAATATTTGGTGTGTTGTACCGTTTCGTCTACCTATGTGTCCACTAAACCTTTTCACGCATTCATATGGGATGAAGGGACGCTTCTTTTGAGCTATATACCATGCCATAAAGACCACTGGCAGATGGGCAAAAGAAAGGGAGAAAGTGACCTGATATGACTAATTGTGAAAAATCACCAATATCTAGTATATGGTGCCATCTTAACGTCATAGATGACAACTAACGCTTACCACGGATGCACAGGAAATGACAAGACGCTTCGATTGAGCTATGAAACATGCTACTACGCCCACTGGAAGATGGGCAAAAAAATGGGAGAAAGTGACCTGATATGACTAATTGTGAAAAATCACCAATATCTGGTATATGGTGCCATCTTAACGTCATAGATGACAACTAACGCTTACCACGGATGCACAGGAAATGACAAGACGCTTCGATTGAGCTATGACACATGCCAGAAAGACCACTGGCAGATGGGCAAAAGAGTCGGAGAAAGTGTCCTGAAATCACTAATTGTGCAATATCGACAATATTTGGTGTGTTGTGCCGTTTCGTCTACCTATGTGTCCACTAAACCTTTTCACGCATTCATATGGGATGAAGGGACGCTTCTTTTGAGCTATATACCATATCATGAAGACCACTGGCAGATGGGCAAAATAGTCGGAGACAGTGACCTGAAATGACTAATTGTGAAAAATCACCTATATCTGGTATATGGTGCCATCTCAACGTCCTGGATGACGACTAACGCTTACCACGGATGCACAGGAAATGACAAGACGCTTCGATTGAGCTATGAAACATGCCTTAAAGACCACTGGCAGATGGGCAAAAGAGTCGGAGAAAGTGTCCGAAATCACTAATTGTGCAAGATCGACAATATTTGGTGTGTGGTGCCGTTTCGTCTACCTATGTGTCCACTAAACCTTTTCACGCATTCATATGGGATGAAGGGACGCTTCTTTTGAGCTATATACCATGCCATAAAGACCACTGGCAGATGGGCAAAAGAGTGGGAGACAGTGACCTGAAATGACTAATTGTGAAAAATCACCAATATCTGGTATATGGTGCCATCTTAACGTCCTAGATGACGACTAACGCTTACCACGGATGCACAGGAAATGACAAGACGATTCGATTGAGCTATGAAACATGCTACTACGCCCACTGGAAGATGGGCAAAAGAGTGGGAGAAAGTGACCTGATATGACTAAATGTGAAAAATCACCAGTATCTGGTACATGTTGCCATCTCAACGTCATAGATGACAACTAACGCTTACCACGGATGCACAGGAAACGACAAGACGCTTCGATTGAGCTATGAAACATGCCTTAAAGACCACTGGCAGATGGGCAAAAGAGTCGGAGAAAGTGTCCGAAATCACTAATTGTGCAAAATTGACAATATTTGGTGTGTTGTGCCGTTTCGTCTACCTATGTGTCCACTAAACCTTTTCACGCATTCATATGGGATGAAGGGACGCTTCTTTTGAGCTATATACCATGCCATAAAAACCACTGGCAGATGGGCAAAAGAAAGGGAGAAAGTGACCTGATATGACTAATTGTGAAAAATCACCAATATCTGGTATATGGTGCCATCTTAACGTCATAGATGACAACTAAAGCTTACCACGGATGCACAGGAAATGACAAGACGCTTCGATTGAGCTATGAAACATGCTACTACGCCCACTGGAAGATGGGCAAAAGAGTGCGAGAAAGTGACCTGATATGACTAATTGTGAAAAATCACCAATATCTGGTATATGGTGCCATCTTAACGTCATAGATGACGACTAACGCTTACCACGGATGCACAGGAAATGACAAGACGCTTCGATTGAGCTATGAAACATGCCATAAAGACCACTGGCAGATGGGCAAAAGAGTCGGAGAAAGTGTCCTGAAATCACTAATTGTGCAATATCGACAATATTTGGTGTGTTGTGCCGTTTCGTCTACCTATGTGTCCACTAAACCTTTTCACGCATTCATATGGGATGAAGGGACGCTTCCTTTGAGCTATATACCATGCCATGAAGACCACTGACAGATGGGCAAAAGAGTGGGAGACAGTGACCTGAAATGACTAATTGTGAAAAATCACCAATATCTGGTATATGGTGCCATCTCAACGTCCTGGATGACGACTAACGCTTACCACGGATGCACAGGAAATGACAAGACGCTTCGATTGAGCTATGAAACATGCCTTAAAGACCACTGGCAGATGGGCAAAAGAGTCGGAGAAAGTGTTCGAAATCACTAATTGTGCAAGATCGACACTATTTGGTGTGTGGTGCCGTTTCGTCTACCTATGTGTCCACTAAACCTTTTCACGCATTCATATGGGATGAAGGGACGCTTCTTTTGAGCTATATACCATGCCATAAAGACCACTGGCAGATGGGCAAAAGAGTGGGAGACAGTGACCTGAAATGACTAATTGTGAAAAATCACCAATATCTGGTATCTGGTGCCATCTTAACGTCATAGATGACGACTAACGCTTACCACGGATGCACAGGAAATGACAAGACGCTTCGATTGAGCTATGAAACATGCTAGTACGTCCACTGGCAGATGGGCAAAAGAGTGGGAGACAGTGACCTGAAATGACTAATTGTGAAAAATCACCAATATCTGGTATATGGTGTCATCTCAACGTCATAGATGACGACTAACGCTTACCACGGATGCACAGGAAATGACAAGACGCTTCGATACGCTTACCACGGATGCACAGGAAATGACAAGACGCTTCGATTGAGCTATGAAACATGCTACTACGCCCACTGGAAGATGGGCAAAAGAAAGGGAGACAGTGACCTGAAATGACTAATTGTGAAAAATCACCAATATCTGGTATATGGTGCCATCTCAACGTCCTGGATGACGACTAACGCTTACCACGGATGCACAGGAAATGACAAGACGCTTCGATTGAGCTATGAAACATGCCTTAAAGACCACTGGCAGATGGGCAAAAGAGTCGGAGAAAGTGTTCGAAATCACTAATTGTGCAAGACGACACTATTTGGTGTGTGGTGCCGTTTCGTCTACCTATGTGTCCACTAAACCTTTTCACGCATTCATATGGGATGAAGGGACGCTTCTTTTGAGCTATATACCATGCCATAAAGACCACTGGCAGATGGGCAAAAGAGTGGGAGACAGTGACCTGAAATGACTAATTGTGAAAAATCACCAATATCTGGTATCTGGTGCCATCTTAACGTCATGGATGACGACTAACGCTTACCACGGATGCACAGGAAATGACAAGACGCTTCGATTGAGCTATGAAACATGCTAGTACGTCCACTGGCAGATGGGCAAAAGAGTGGGAGACAGTGACCTGAAATGACTAATTGTGAAAAATCACCAATATCTGGTATATGGTGTCATCTCAACGTCATAGATGACGACTAACGCTTACCACGGATGCACAGGAAATGACAAGACGCTTCGATTGAGCTATGAAACATGCTACTACACCCACTGGAAGATGGGCAAAAGAGTGCGAGAAAGTGACCTGATATGACTAATTGTGAAAAATCACCAATATCTGGTATATGGTGCCATCTTAACGTCATAGATGACGACTAACGCTTACCACGGATGCACAGGAAATGACAAGACGCTTCGATTGAGCTATGAAACATGCTACTACGCCCACTGGAAGATGGGCAAAAGAGTGGGAGACAGTGACCTGAAATGACTAATTGTGAAAAATCACCAATATCTGGTATCTGGTGCCATCTTAACGTCATAGATGACGACTAACGCTTACCACGGATGCACAGGAAATGACAAGACGCTTCGATTGAGCTATGAAACATGCTAATACGACCACTGGCACATGGGAAACAGAGTCGGAGAAAGTGACCTGAAATGACTAATTGCAAAAAATCGCCTGTTTCTGGTATATGGTGCCATTTCGTCTACCTATGTGTCCACTAAACCTTTTCACGCATTCATAAATGATGAAGGGACGATTCTTTTGAGCCATATACCATGCCCTTACGATCACTAGAAGATGGGCAAAATAGTCGGAGAAAGTGACCTGAAATCACTAATTGTGCAAAATTGACAATATTTGGTGTGTTGTACCGTTTCGTCTACCTATGTGTCCACTAAACCTTTTCACGCATTCATATGGGATGAAGGGACGCTTCTTTTGAGCTATATACCATGCCATAAAGACCACTGGCAGATGGGCAAAGGAAAGGGAGAAAGTGACCTGATATGACTAATTGTGAAAAATCACCAATATCTGGTATTTGGTGCCATCTTAACGTCATAGATGACAACTAACGCTTACCACGGATGCACAGGAAATGACAAGACGCTTCGATTGAGCTATGAAACATGCTACGACGCCCACTGGAAGATGGGCAAAAGAGTGGGAGAAAGTGACCTGATATGACTAATTGTGAAAAATCACAAATATCTGGTATATGGTGCCATCTTAACGTCATAGATGACAACTAACGCTTACCACGGATGCACAGGAAATGACAAGATGCTTCGATTGAGCTATGAAACATGCCATAAAGACCACTGGCAGATGGGCAAAAGAGTCGGAGAAAGTGTCCTGAAATCACTAATTGTGCAAAATCGACAATATTTGGTGTGTTGTGCCGTTTCGTCTACCTATGTGTCCACTAAACCTTTTCACGCATTCATATGGGATGAAAAGACGCTTCTTTTGAGCTATATACCATATCATGAAGACCACTGGCAGATGGGCAAAATAGTCGGAGACAGTGACCTGAAATGACTAATTGTGAAAAATCACCTATATCTGGTATATGGTGCCATCTCAACGTCCTGGATGACGACTAACGCTTACCACGGATGCACAGGAAATGACAAGACGCTTCGATTGAGGTATGAAACATGCCTTAAAAACCACTGGCAGATGGGCAAAAGAGTCGGAGAAAGTGTCCGAAATCACTAATTGTGCAAGATCGACAATATTTGGTGTGTGGTGCCGTTTCGTCTACCTATGTGTCCACTAAACCTTTTCACGCATTCATATGGGATGAAGGGACGCTTCTTTTGAGCTATATACCATGCCATAAAGACCACTGGCAGATGGGCAAAAGAGTGGGAGACAGTGACCTGAAATGACTAATTGTGAAAAATCACCAATATCTGGTATATGGTGCCATCTTAACGTCCTAGATTACGACTAACGCTTACCACGGATGCACAGGAAATGACAAGACGCTTCGATTGAGCTATGAAACATGCTACTACGCCCACTGGAAGATGGGCAAAAAAGTGCGAGAAAGTGACCTGATATGACTAATTGTAAAAAATCACCAATATCTGGTATATGGTGCCATCTTAACGACCTAGATGACGACTAACGCTTACCACGGATGCACAGGAAATGACAAGACGCTTCGATTGAGCTATGAAACATGCCATAAAGACCACTGGCAGATGGGCAAAAGAGTCGGAGAAAGTGTCCTGAAATCACTAATTGTGCAAAATCGACAATATTTGGTGTGTGGTGCCGTTTCGTCTACCTATGTGTCCACTAAACCTTTTCACGCATTCATATGGGATGAAGGGACGCTTCTTTTGAGCTATATACCATGCCATAAAGACCACTGGCAGATGGGCAAAAGAGTGGGAGACAGTGACCTGAAATGACTAATTGTGAAAAATCACCAATATCTGGTATATGGTGCCATCTTAACGTCCTAGATGACGACTAACGCTTACCACGGATGCACAGGAAATGACAAGACGCTTCGATTGAGCTATGAAACATGCTACTACGCCCACTGGAAGATGGGCAAAATAGTGGGAGAAAGTGACCTGATATGACTAATTGTGAAAAATCACCAATATCTGGTATTTGGTGCCATCTCAACGTCATAGATGACAACTAACGCTTACCACGGATGCACAGGAAACGACAAGACGCTTCGATTGAGCTATGAAACATGCTTATACGACCACTGGCACATGGGAAACAGAGTCGGAGAAAGTGACCTGAAATGACTAATTGCAAAAAATCGCCTGTTTCTGGTATATGGTGCCATTTCGCCTACCTATGTGTCCACTAAACCTTTTCACGCATTCATAAATGATGAAGGGACGCTTCTTTTGAGCCATATACCATGCCGTTACGACCACTAGAAGATGGGGAAAAAGAGTCGGAGAAAGTGACCTGTAATGTCTGAAATCACTAATTGTGCAAAATTGACAATATTTGGTGTGTTGTGCCGTTTCGTCTACCTATGTGTCCACTAAACCTTTTCACGCATTCATATGGGATGAAGGGACGCTTCTTTTGAGCTATATACCATGCCATAAAGACCACTGGCAGATGGGCAAAAGAAAGGGAGAAAGTGACCTAAAATGACTAATTGTGAAAAATCACCAATATCTGGTATATGGTGCCATCTTAACGTCATAGATGACAACTAACGCTTACCACGGATGCACAGGAAATGACAAGACGCTTCGATTGAGCTATGAAACATGCTACTACGCCCACTGGAAGATGGGCAAAAAAGTGCGAGAAAGTGACCTCATATGACTAATTGTGAAAAATCACCAATATCTGGTATATGGTGCCATCTTAACGTCATAGATGACAACTAACGCTTACCACGGATGCACAGGAAATGACAAGACGCTTCGATTGAGCTATGAAACATGCCATAAAGACCACTGGCAGATGGGCAAAAGGGTCGGAGAAAGTGTCCGAAATCACTAATTGTGCAAGATCGACAATATTTGGTGTGTGGTGCCGTTTCGTCTACCCATGTGTCCACTAAACCTTTTCACGCATTCATATGGGATGAAGGGACGCTTCTTTTGAGCTATATACCATGCCATGAAGACCACTGGCAGATGGGCAAAAGAGTGGGAGACAGTGACCTGAAATGACTAATTGTGAAAAACCACCAATATCTGGTATATGGTGCCATCTCAACGTCCTGGATGACGACTAACGCTTACCACGGATGCACAGGAAATGACAAGACGCTTCGATTGAGCTATTAAACATGCCTTAAAGACCACTGGCGGATGGGCAAAAGAGTCGGAGAAAGTGTCCGAAATCACTAATTGTGCAAGATCGACACTATTTGGTGTGTGGTGCCGTTTCGTCTACCTATGTGTCCACTAAACCTTTTCACGCATTCATATGGGATGAAGGGACGCTTCTTTTGAGCTATATACCATGCCATAAAGACCACTGGCAGATGGGCAAAAGAGTGGGAGACAGTGACCTGAAATGACTAATTGTGAAAAATCACCAATATCTGGTATATGGTGCCATCTCAACGTCATAGATGACGACTAACGCTTACCACGGATGCACAGGAAATGACAAGACGCTTCGATTGAGCTATGAAACATGCTAATACGACCACTGGCACATGGGAAACAGAGTCGGAGAAAGTGACCTGAAATGACTAATTGCAAAAAATCACCTGTTTCTGGTATATGGTGCCATTTCGTCTACCTATGTGTCCACTAAACCTTTTCACGCATTCATAAATGATGAAGGGACGCTTCTTTTGAGCCATATACCATGCCCTTATGATCACTAGAAGATGGGCAAAATAGTCGGAGAAAGTGACCTGAAATCACTAATTGTGCAAAATTGACAATATTTGGTGTGTTGTGCCGTTGCGTCTACCTATGTGTCCACTACACCTTTTCACGCATTCATATGGGATGAAGGGACGCCCCTTTTGAGCCGTATACCATGCCGTTACGACCACTAGAAGATGGGCAAAAGAGTCGGAGAAAGTGACCTGAAATGACTAATTGCAAAAAATCGCCTGTTTCTGGTATATGGTGCCGTTTCGTCTACCTATGTGTCCACTAAACCCTTTCACGCATTCATATGGGATGAAGGGACGCCTCTTTTGAGCCATATACCATGCCGTTACGACCACTAGAAGATGGGCAAAAGAGTCGGAGAAAGTGACCTGAAATGACTAAATGGGAAAAATCACCAATATCTGGTATATGGTGCCATCTCAACGTCATAGATGACGACTAACGCTTACCACGGATGCACAGGAAAGGACAAGACGCTTCGATTGAGCTGTAAAATATGCCTTAAAACCCACTGGCAGAAGGGCAAAAGAGTGGGAGAAAGTGACCTGAAATGACTAAATGTGAAAATTCACCAATATCTGGTATATGGTGCCATCTCAACGTCCTAGATGACGACTAACGCTTACCACGGATGCACAGGAAAGGACAAGACGCTTCGATATAGCTGTAAAATATGCCTTAAAACCCACTGGCAGAAGGGCAAAAGAGTGGGAGAAAGTGACCTGAAATGACTAATTGCAAAAAATCGCCTGTTTCTGGTAAATGGTGCCGTTTCGTCTACCTATGTGTCCACTAAACCTTTTCACGCATTCATATGGGATGAAGGGACGCCTCTTTTGAGCCATATACCATGCCGTTACGACCACTAGAAGATGGGCAAAAGTGTAGGAGAAAGTGACCTGAAATGACTAAATGTGAAAATTCACCAATATCTGGTATATGGTGCCATCTCAACGTCCTAGATGACGACTAACGCTTACCACGGATGCACAGTAAATGACAAGACGCTTCGATTGAGCTATAAAATATGCCTTAAAACCCACTGGCAGATGGGCAAAAGAGTCGGAGAAAGTGACCTGAAATGACTAATTGCAAAAAATCGCCTGTTTCTGGTATATGGTGCCGTTTCGTCTACCTATGTGTCCACTAAACCCTTTCACGCATTCATATGGGATGAAGGGACGCCTCTTTTGAGCCATATACCATGCCGTTACGACCACTAGAAGATGGGCAAAAGAGTCGGAGAAAGTGACCTGAAATGACTAAATGTGAAAAATCACCAATATCTGGTATATGGTGCCATCTCAACGTCATAGATGACGACTAACGCTTACCACGGATGCACAGGAAAGGACAAGACGCTTCGATTGAGCTGTAAAATATGCCTTAAATCCCACTGGCAGAAGGGCAAAAGAGTGGGAGAAAGTGACCTGAAATGACTAATTGCAAAAAATCGCCTGTTTCTGGTAAATGGTGCCGTTTCGTCTACCTATGTGTCCACTAAACCCTTTCACGCATTCATATGGGATGAAGGGACGCCTCTTTTGAGCCATATACCATGCCGTTACGACCACTAGAAGATGGGCAAAAGAGTCGGAGAAAGTGACCTGAAATGACTAATTGCAAAAAATCGCTTGTTTCTGGTATATGGTGCCGTTTCGTCTACCTATGTGTCCACCAAACCCTTTCACGCATTCATATGGGATGAAGGGACGCCCCTTTTGAGCCGTATACCATGCCGTTACGACCACTAGAAGATGGGCAAAAGAGTAGGAGAAAGTGACCTGATATGACTAAATGTGAAAAATCACCAATATCTGGTATATGGTGCCATCTCAACGTCATAGATGACGACTAACGCTTACCACGGATGCACAGGAAAGGACAAGACGCTTCGATTGAGCTGTAAAATATGCCTTAAAACCCACTGGCAGAAGGGCAAAAGAGTGGGAGAAAGTGACCTGAAATGACTAAATGTGAAAATTCACCAATATCTGGTATATGGTGCCATCTCAACGTCCTAGATGACGACTAACGCTTACCACGGATGCACAGGAAATGACAAGACGCTTCGATTGAGCTATAAAATATGCCTTAAAACCCACTGGCAGATGGGCAAAAGAGTGGGAGAAAGTGACCTGAAATGACTAATTGCAAAAAATCGCCTGTTTCTGGTAAATGGTGCCGTTTCGTCTACCTATGTTTCCACTAAACCTTTTCACGCATTCATATGGGATGAAGGGACGCCTCTTTTGAGCCATATACCATGCCGTTACGACCACTAGAAGATGGGCAAAAGAGTCGGAGAAAGTGACCTGAAATGACTAATTGCAAAAAATCGCCTGTGTCTGGTATATGGTGCCGTTTCGTCTACCTATGTGTCCACCAAACCCTTTCACGCATTCATATGGGATGAAGGGACGCCTCTTTTGAGCCATATACCATGCCGTTACGACCACTAGAAGATGGGCAAAAGAGTAGGAGAAAGTGACCTGAAATGACTAAATGTGAAAAATCACCAATATCTGGTATATGGTGCCATCTCAACGTCATAGATGACGACTAACGCTTACCACGGATGCACAGGAAAGGACAAGACGCTTCGATTGAGCTGTAAAATATGACTTAAAACCCACTGGCAGAAGGGCAAAAGAGTGGGAGAAAGTGACCTGAAATGACTAATTGCAAAAAATCGCCTGTTTCTGGTATATG
Organism: Eristalis arbustorum; assembly: GCA_916610145.1. NCBI lineage: Eukaryota > Metazoa > Arthropoda > Insecta > Diptera > Syrphidae > Eristalis > Eristalis arbustorum. The sequence continues at coordinate 71,740,338 of OU744316.1, forward strand.
GTGCCGTTTCGTCTACCTATGTGTCCACCAAACCCTTTCACGCATTCATATGGGATGAAGGGACGCCTCTTTTGAGCCGTATACCATGCCGTAACGACCACTAGAAGATGGGGAAAAGAGTAGGAGAAAGTGACCTGAAATGACTAAATGTGAAAATTCACCAATATCTGGTATATGGTGCCATCTCAACGTCCTAGATGACGACTAACGCTTACCACGGATGCACAGGAAAGGACAAGACGCTTCGATTGAGCTATAAAATATGCCTTAAAACCCACTGGCAGATGGGCAAAAGAGTCGGAGAAAGTGACCTGAAATGACTAATTGCAAAAAATCGCCTGTTTCTGGTATATGGTGCCGTTTCGTCTACAGATGTGTCCACCAAACCCTTTCACGCATTCATATGGGATGAAGGGACGCCTCTTTTGAGCCGTATACCATGCCGTTACGACCACTAGAAGATGGGCAAAAGAGTAGGAGAAAGTGACCTGAAATGACTAATTGCAAAAAATCGCCTGTTTCTGGTATATGGTGCCGTTTCGTCTACCTATGTGTCCACCAAACCCTTTCACGCATTCATATGGGATGAAGGGACGCCTCTTTTGAGCCATATACCATGCCGTTACGACCACTAGAAGATAGGCAAAAGAGTCGGAGAAAGTGACCTGAAATGACTAATTGCAAAAAAATCGCCTGTTTCTGGTATATGGCACCGTTTCGTCTACCTATGTGTCCACCAAACCCTTTCACGCATTCATATGGGATGAAGGGACGCTTCTTTTGAGCCATATACTATGCCGTTACGACCACTAGAAGATGGGGAAAAAGAGTCGGAGAAAGTGACCTGTAATGTCTGAAATCACTAATTGTGCAAAATTGACAATATTTGGTGTGTTGTACCGTTTCGTCTACCTATGTGTCCACTAAACCTTTTCACGCATTCATATGGGATGAAGGGACGCTTCTTTTGAGCTATATACCATGCCATAAAGACCACTGGCGGATGGGCAAAAGAGTCGGAGAAAGTGTCCGAAATCACTAATTGTGCAAGATCGACACTATTTGGTGTGTGGTGCCGTTTCGTCTACCTATGTGTCCACTAAACCTTTTCACGCATTCATATGGGATGAAGGGACGCTTCTTTTGAGCTATATACCATGCCATAAAGACCACTGGCAGATGGGCAAAAGAGTGGGAGACAGTGACCTGAAATGACTAATTGTGAAAAATCACCAATATCTGGTATATGGTGCCATCTCAACGTCATAGATGACGACTAACGCTTACCACGGATGCACAGGAAATGACAAGACGCTTCGATTGAGCTATGAAACATGCTAATACGACCACTGGCACATGGGAAACAGAGTCGGAGAAAGTGACCTGAAATGACTAATTGCAAAAAATCACCTGTTTCTGGTATATGGTGCCATTTCGTCTACCTATGTGTCCACTAAACCTTTTCACGCATTCATAAATGATGAAGGGACGCTTCTTTTGAGCCATATACCATGCCCTTATGATCACTAGAAGATGGGCAAAATAGTCGGAGAAAGTGACCTGAAATCACTAATTGTGCAAAATTGACAATATTTGGTGTGTTGTGCCGTTTCGTCTACCTATGTGTCCACTACACCTTTTCACGCATTCATATGGGATGAAGGGACGCCCCTTTTGAGCCGTATACCATGCCGTTACGACCACTAGAAGATGGGCAAAAGAGTCGGAGAAAGTGACCTGAAATGACTAATTGCAAAAAATCGCCTGTTTCTGGTATATGGTGCCGTTTCGTCTACCTATGTGTCCACTAAACCCTTTCACGCATTCATATGGGATGAAGGGACGCCTCTTTTGAGCCATATACCATGCCGTTACGACCACTAGAAGATGGGCAAAAGAGTCGGAGAAAGTGACCTGAAATGACTAAATGGGAAAAATCACCAATATCTGGTATATGGTGCCATCTCAACGTCATAGATGACGACTAACGCTTACCACGGATGCACAGGAAAGGACAAGACGCTTCGATTGAGCTGTAAAATATGCCTTAAAACCCACTGGCAGAAGGGCAAAAGAGTGGGAGAAAGTGACCTGAAATGACTAAATGTGAAAAATTCACCAATATCTGGTATATGGTGCCATCTCAACGTCCTAGATGACGACTAACGCTTACCACGGATGCACAGGAAAGGACAAGACGCTTCGATATAGCTGTAAAATATGCCTTAAAACCCACTGGCAGAAGGGCAAAAGAGTGGGAGAAAGTGACCTGAAATGACTAATTGCAAAAAATCGCCTGTTTCTGGTAAATGGTGCCGTTTCGTCTACCTATGTGTCCACTAAACCTTTTCACGCATTCATATGGGATGAAGGGACGCCTCTTTTGAGCCATATACCATGCCGTTACGACCACTAGAAGATGGGCAAAAGAGTAGGAGAAAGTGACCTGAAATGACTAAATGTGAAAATTCACCAATATCTGGTATATGGTGCCATCTCAACGTCCTAGATGACGACTAACGCTTACCACGGATGCACAGTAAATGACAAGACGCTTCGATTGAGCTATAAAATATGCCTTAAAACCCACTGGCAGATGGGCAAAAGAGTCGGAGAAAGTGACCTGAAATGACTAATTGCAAAAAATCGCCTGTTTCTGGTATATGGTGCCGTTTCGTCTACCTATGTGTCCACTAAACCCTTTCACGCATTCATATGGGATGAAGGGACGCCTCTTTTGAGCCATATACCATGCCGTTACGACCACTAGAAGATGGGCAAAAGAGTCGGAGAAAGTGACCTGAAATGACTAAATGTGAAAAATCACCAATATCTGGTATATGGTGCCATCTCAACGTCATAGATGACGACTAACGCTTACCACGGATGCACAGGAAAGGACAAGACGCTTCGATTGAGCTGTAAAATATGCCTTAAATCCCACTGGCAGAAGGGCAAAAGAGTGGGAGAAAGTGACCTGAAATGACTAATTGCAAAAAATCGCCTGTTTCTGGTAAATGGTGCCGTTTCGTCTACCTATGTGTCCACTAAACCCTTTCACGCATTCATATGGGATGAAGGGACGCCTCTTTTGAGCCATATACCATGCCGTTACGACCACTAGAAGATGGGCAAAAGAGTCGGAGAAAGTGACCTGAAATGACTAATTGCAAAAAATCGCTTGTTTCTGGTATATGGTGCCGTTTCGTCTACCTATGTGTCCACCAAACCCTTTCACGCATTCATATGGGATGAAGGGACGCCCCTTTTGAGCCGTATACCATGCCGTTACGACCACTAGAAGATGGGCAAAAGAGTAGGAGAAAGTGAGCTGATATGACTAAATGTGAAAAATCACCAATATCTGGTATATGGTGCCATCTCAACGTCATAGATGACGACTAACGCTTACCACGGATGCACAGGAAAGGACAAGACGCTTCGATTGAGCTGTAAAATATGCCTTAAAACCCACTGGCAGAAGGGCAAAAGAGTGGGAGAAAGTGACCTGAAATGACTAAATGTGAAAATTCACCAATATCTGGTATATGGTGCCATCTCAACGTCCTAGATGACGACTAACGCTTACCACGGATGCACAGGAAATGACAAGACGCTTCGATTGAGCTATAAAATATGCCTTAAAACCCACTGGCAGATGGGCAAAAGAGTGGGAGAAAGTGACCTGAAATGACTAATTGCAAAAAAATCGCCTGTTTCTGGTAAATGGTGCCGTTTCGTCTACCTATGTTTCCACTAAACCTTTTCACGCATTCATATGGGATGAAGGGACGCCTCTTTTGAGCCGTATACCATGCCGTAACGACCACTAGAAGATGGGGAAAAGAGTAGGAGAAAGTGACCTGAAATGACTAAATGTGAAAATTCACCAATATCTGGTATATGGTGCCATCTCAACGTCCTAGATGACGACTAACGCTTACCACGGATGCACAGGAAAGGACAAGACGCTTCGATTGAGCTATAAAATATGCCTTAAAACCCACTGGCAGATGGGCAAAAGAGTCGGAGAAAGTGACCTGAAATGACTAATTGCAAAAAATCGCCTGTTTCTGGTATATGGTGCCGTTTCGTCTACAGATGTGTCCACCAAACCCTTTCACGCATTCATATGGGATGAAGGGACGCCTCTTTTGAGCCGTATACCATGCCGTTACGACCACTAGAAGATGGGGAAAAGAGTAGGAGAAAGTGACCTGAAATGACTAAATGTGAAAATTCACCAATATCTGGTATATGGTGCCATCTCAACGTCCTAGATGACGACTAACGCTTACCACGGATGCACAGGAAAGGACAAGACGCTTCGATTGAGCTATAAAATATGCCTTAAAACCCACTGGCAGATGGGCAAAAGAGTCGGAGAAAGTGACCTGAAATGACTAATTGCAAAAAATCGCCTGTTTCTGGTATATGGTGCCGTTTCGTCTACAGATGTGTCCACCAAACCCTTTCACGCATTCATATGGGATGAAGGGACGCTTCTTTTGAGCCATATACTATGCCGTTACGACCACTAGAAGATGGGGAAAAAGAGTCGGAGAAAGTGACCTGTAATGTCTGAAATCACTAATTGTGCAAAATTGACAATATTTGGTGTGTTGTACCGTTTCGTCTACCTATGTGTCCACTAAACCTTTTCACGCATTCATATGGGATGAAGGGACGCTTCTTTTGAGCTATATACCATGCCATAAAGACCACTGGCAGATGGGCAAAAGAAAGGGAGAAAGTGACCTGATATGACTAATTGTGAAAAATCACCAATATCTGGTATATGGTGCCATCTTAACGTCATAGATGACAACTAACGCTTACCACGGATGCACAGGAAATGACAAGACGCTTCGATTGAGCTATGAAACATGCTACTACGCCCACTGGAAGATGGGCAAAGGAGTGGGAGAAAGTGACCTGATATGACTAATTGCGAAAAATCACAAATATCTGGTATATGGTGCCATCTTAACGTCATAGATGACAACTAACGCTTACCACGGATGCACAGGAAATGACAAGACGCTTCGATTGAGCTATGAAACATGCCATAAAGACCACTGGCAGATGGGCAAAAGAGTCGGAGAAAGTGTCCTGAAATCACTAATTGTGCAAAATCGACAATATTTGGTGTGTTGTGCCGTTTCGTCTACCTATGTGTCCACTAAACCTTTTCACGCATTCATATGGGATGAAGGGACGCTTTTTTTTAGCTATATACCATGCCATAAAGACCACTGGCAGATGGGCAAAAGAGTGGGAGACAGTGACCTGAAATGACTAATTGTGAAAAATCACCTATATCTGGTATATGGTGCCATCTCAACGTCCTGGATGACGACTAACGCTTACCACGGATGCACAGGAAATGACAAGACGCTTCGATTGAGCTATGAAACATGCCTTAAAGGCCACTGGCAGATGGGCAAAAGAGTCGGAGAAAGTGTCCGAAATCACTAATTGTGCAAGATCGACAATATTTGGTGTGTGGTGCCGTTTCGTCTACCTATGTGTCCACTAAACCTTTTCACGCATTCATATGGGATGAAGGGACGCTTCTTTTAAGCTATATACCATGCCATAAAGACCACTGGCAGATGGGCAAAGGAAAGGGAGAAAGTGACCTGATATGACTAATTGTGAAAAATCACCAATATCTGGTATTTGGTGCCATCTTAACGTCATAGATGACAACTAACGCTTACCACGGATGCACAGGAAATGACAAGACGCTTCGATTGAGCTATGAAACATGCTACTACGCCCACTGGAAGATGGGCAAAAGAGTGGGAGAAAGTGACCTGATATGACTAATTGTGAAAAATCACCAATATCTGGTATATGGTGCCATCTTAACGTCATAGATGACAACTAACGCTTACCACGGATGCACAGGAAATGACAAGACGCTTCGATTGAGCTATGAAACATGCCATAAAGACCACTGGCAGATGGGCAAAAGAGTCGGAGAAAGTGTCCTGAAATCACTAATTGTGCAAAATCGACAATATTTGGTGTGTTGTGCCGTTTCGTCTACCTATGTGTCCACTAAACCTTTTCACGCATTCATATGGGATGAAGGGACGCTTCTTTTGAGCTATATACCATATCATGAAGACCACTGGCAGATGGGCAAAATAGTCGGAGACCGTGACCTGAAATGACTAATTGTGAAAAATCACCTATATCTGGTATATGGTGCCATCTCAACGTCCTGGATGACGACTAACGCTTACCACGGATGCACAGGAAATGACAAGACGCTTCGATTGAGCTATGAAACATGCCTTAAAGACCACTGGCAGATGGGCAAAAGAGTCGGAGAAAGTGTCCGAAATCACTAATTGTGCAAGATCGACAATATTTGGTGTGTGGTGCCGTTTCGTCTACCTATGTGTCCACTAAACCTTTTCACGCATTCATATGGGATGAAGGGACGCTTCTTTTGAGCTATATACCATGCCATGAAGACCACTGGCAGATGGGCAAAAGAGTGGGAGACAGTGACCTGAAATGACTAATTGTGAAAAATCACCAATATCTGGTATATGGTGCCATCTCAACGTCCTGGATGACGACTAACGCTTACCACGGATGCACAGGAAATGACAAGACGCTTCGATTGAGCTATTAAACATGCCTTAAAGACCACTGGCAGATGGGCAAAAGAGTCGGAGAAAGTGTCCGAAATCACTAATTGTGCAAGATCGACACTATTTGGTGTGTGGTTCCGTTTCGTCTACCTATGTGTCCACTAAACCTTTTCACGCATTCATATGGGATGAAGGGACGCTTCTTTTGAGCTATATACCATGCCATAAAGACCACTGGCAGATGGGCAAAAGAGTGGGAGACAGTGACCTGAAATGACAAATTGTGAAAAATCACCAATATCTGGTATCTGGTGCCATCTTAACGTCATAGATGACGACTAACGCTTATCACGGATGCACAGGAAATGACAAGACGCTTCGATTGAGCTATGAAACATGCTAGTACGCCCACTGGCAGATGGGCAAAAGAGTGGGAGACAGTGACCTGAAATGACTAATTGTGAAAAATCACCAATATCTGGTATATGGTGCCATCTTAACGTCATAGATGACAACTAACGCTTACCACGGATGCACAGGAAATGACAAGACGCTTCGATTGAGCTATGAAACATGCTACTACGCCCACTGGAAGATGGGCAAAAAAGTGGGAGAAAGTGACCTGATATGACTAATAGCGAAAAATCACCAATATCTGGTATATGGTGCCATCTTAACGTCATAGATGACAACTAACGCTTACCACGGATGCACAGGAAATGACAAGACGCTTCGATTGAGCTATGAAACATGCCATAAGGACCACTGGCAGATGGGCAAAAGAGTCGGAGAAAGTGTCCTGAAATCACTAATTGTGCAAAATCGACAATATTTGGTGTGTTGTGCCGTTTCGTCTACCTATGTGTCCACTAAACCTTTTCACGCATTCATATGGGATGAAGGGACGCTTTTTTTGAGCTATATACCATGCCATAAAGACCACTGGCAGATGGGCAAAAGAGTGGGAGACAGTGACCTGAAATGACTAATTGTGAAAAATCACCTATATCTGGTATATGGTGCCATCTCAACGTCCTGGATGACGACTAACGCTTACCACGGATGCACAGGAAATGACAAGACGCTTCGATTGAGCTATGAAACATGCCTTAAAGGCCACTGGCAGATGGGCAAAAGAGTCGGAGAAAGTGACCTGAAATCACTAATTGTGCAAAATTGACAATATTTGGTGTGTTGTACCGTTTCGTCTACCTATGTGTCCACTAAACCTTTTCACGCATTCATATGGGATGAAGGGACGCTTCTTTTGAGCTATATACCATGCCATAAAGACCACTGGCAGATGGGCAAAAGAAAGGGAGAAAGTGACCTGATATGACTAATTGTGAAAAATCACCAATATCTGGTATATGGTGCCATCTTAACGTCATAGATGACAACTAACGCTTACCACGGATGCACAGGAAATGACAAGACGCTTCGATTGAGCTATGAAACATGCTACTACGCCCACTGGAAGATGGGCAAAAGAGTGGGAGAAAGTGACCTGATATGACTAATTGCGAAAAATCACCAATATCTAGTATATGGTGCCATCTTAACGTCATAGATGACAACTAACGCTTACCACGGATGCACAGGAAATGACAAGACGCTTCGATTGAGCTATGAAACATGCCATAAAGACCACTGGCAGATGGGCAAAAGAGTCGGAGAAAGTGTCCTGAAATCACTAATTGTGCAAAATCGACAATATTTGGTGTGTTGTGCCGTTTCGTCTACCTATGTGTCCACTAAACCTTTTCACGCATTCATATGGGATGAAGGGACGCTTTTTTTTAGCTATATACCATGCCATAAAGACCACTGGCAGATGGGCAAAAGAGTGGGAGACAGTGAACTGAAATGACTAATTGTGAAAAATCACCTATATCTGGTATATGGTGCCATCTCAACGTCCTGGATGACGACTAACGCTTACCACGGATGCACAGGAAATGACAAGACGCTTCGATTGAGCTATGAAACATGCCTTAAAGGCCACTGGCAGATGGGCAAAAGAGTCGGAGAAAGTGTCCGAAATCACTAATTGTGCAAGATCGACAATATTTGGTGTGTGGTGCCGTTTCGTCTACCTATGTGTCCACTAAACCTTTTCACGCATTCATATGGGATGAAGGGACGCTTCTTTTGAGCTATATACCATGCCATAAAGACCACTGGCAGATGGGCAAAGGAAAGGGAGAAAGTGACCTGATATGACTAATTGTGAAAAATCACCAATATCTGGTATTTGGTGCCATCTTAACGTCATAGATGACAACTAACGCTTACCACGGATGCACAGGAAATGACAAGACGCTTCGATTGAGCTATGAAACATGCTACTACGCCCACTGGAAGATGGGCAAAAGAGTGGGAGAAAGTGACCTGATATGACTAATTGTGAAAAAATCACCAATATCTGGTATATGGTGCCATCTTAACGTCATAGATGACAACTAACGCTTACCACGGATGCACAGGAAATGACAAGACGCTTCGATTGAGCTATGAAACATGCCATAAAGACCACTGGCAGATGGGCAAAAGAGTCGGAGAAAGTGTCCTGAAATCACTAATTGTGCAAAATCGACAATATTTGGTGTGTTGTGCCGTTTCGTCTACCTATGTGTCCACTAAACCTTTTCACGCATTCATATGGGATGAAGGGACGCTTCTTTAAGCTATATACCATATCATGAAGACCACTGGCAGATGGGCAAAATAGTCGGAGACAGTGACCTGAAATGACTAATTGTGAAAAATCACCTATATCTGGTATATGGTGCCATCTCAACGTCCTGGATGACGACTAACGCTTACCACGGATGCACAGGAAATGACAAGACGCTTCGATTGAGCTATGAAACATGCCTTAAAGGCCACTGGCAGATGGGCAAAAGAGTCGGAGAAAGTGTCCGAAATCACTAATTGTGCAAGATCGACAATATTTGGTGTGTGGTGCCGTTTCGTCTACCTATGTGTCCACTAAACCTTTTCACGCATTCATATGGGATGAAGGGACGCTTCTTTTGAGCTATATACCATGCCATAAAGACCACTGGCAGATGGGCAAAGGAAAGGGAGAAAGTGACCTGAAATGACTAATTGTGAAAAATCACCAATATCTGGTATTTGGTGCCATCTTAACGTCATAGATGACAACTAACGCTTACCACGGATGCACAGGAAATGACAAGACGCTTCGATTGAGCTATGAAACATGCTACTACGCCCACTGGAAGATGGGCAAAAAGAGTGGGAGAAAGTGACCTGATATGACTAATTGTGAAAAATCACCAATATCTGGTATATGGTGCCATCTTAACGTCATAGATGACAACTAACGCTTACCACGGATGCACAGGAAATGACAAGACGCTTCGATTGAGCTATGAAACATGCCATAAAGACCACTGGCAGATGGGCAAAAGAGTCGGAGAAAGTGTCCTGAAATCACTAATTGTGCAAAATCGACAATATTTGGTGTGTTGTGCCGTTTCGTCTACCTATGTGTCCACTAAACCTTTTCACGCATTCATATGGGATGAAGGGACGCTTCTTTTAAGCTATATACCATATCATGAAGACCACTGGCAGATGGGCAAAATAGTCGGAGACAGTGACCTGAAATGACTAATTGTGAAAAATCACCTATATCTGGTATATGGTGCCATCTCAACGTCCTGGATGACGACTAACGCTTACCACGGATGCACAGGAAATGACAAGACGCTTCGATTGAGCTATGAAACATGCCTTAAAGACCACTGGCAGATGGGCAAAAGAGTCGGAGAAAGTGTCCGAAATCACTAATTGTGCAAGATCGACAATATTTGGTGTGTGGTGCCGTTTCGTCTACCTATGTGTCCACTAAACCTTTTCACGCATTCATATGGGATGAAGGGACGCTTCTTTTGAGCTATATACCATGCCATAAAGACCACTGGCAGATGGGCAAAAGAGTGGGAGACAGTGACCTGAAATGACTTATTGTGAAAAATCACCAATATCTGGTATATGGTGCCATCTTAACGTCCTAGATGACGACTAACGCTTACCACGGATGCACAGGAAATGACAAGACGCTTCGATTGAGCTATGAAACATGCTAATACGACCACTGGCACATGGGAAACAGAGTCGGAGAAAGTGACCTGAAATGACTAATTGCAAAAAATCGCCTGTTTCTGGTATATGGTGCCATTTCGTCTACCTATGTGTCCACTAAACCTTTTCACGCATTCATAAATGATGAAGGGACGCTTCTTTTGAGCCATATACCATGCCCTTACGATCACTAGAAGATGGGCAAAATAGTCGGAGAAAGTGACCTGAAATCACTAATTGTGCAAAATTGACAATATTTGGTGTGTTGTACCGTTTCGTCTACCTATGTGTCCACTAAACCTTTTCACGCATTCATATGGGATGAAGGGACGCTTCTTTCGAGCTATATACCATGCCATAAAGACCACTGGCAGATGGGCAAAAGAAAGGGAGAAAGTGACCTGATATGACTAATTGTGAAAAATCACCAATATCTGGTATATGGTGCCATCTTAACGTCATAGATGACAACTAACGCTTACCACGGATGCACAGGAAATGACAGGAAGCTTCGATTGAGCTATGAAACATGCTACTACGCCCACTGGAAGATGGACAAAAGAGTGGGAGAAAGTGACCTGATATGACTAATTGCGAAAAATCACCAATATTTGGTATATGGTGCCATCTTAACGTCATAGATGACAACTAACGCTTATCACGGATGCACAGGAAATGACAAGACGCTTCGATTGAGCTATGAAACATGCCATAAAGACCACTGGCAGATGGGCAAAAGAGTCGGAGAAAGTGTCCTGAAATCACTAATTGTGCAAAATCGACAATATTTGGTGTGTTGTGCCGTTTCGTCTACCTATGTGTCCACTAAACCTTTTCACGCATTCATATGGGATGAAGGGACGCTTCTTTTGAGCTATATACCATGCCATGAAGACCACTGGCAGATGGGCAAAAGAGTGGGAGACAGTGACCTGAAATGACTAATTGTGAAAAATCACCAATATCTGGTATATGGTGCCATCTCAACGTCCTGGATGACGACTAACGCTTACCACGGATGCACAGGAAATGACAAGACGCTTCTTTTGAGCTATATACCATGCCATAAAGACCACTGGCAGATGGGCAAAGGAAAGGGAGAAAGTGACCTGATATGACTAATTGTGAAAAATCACCAATATCTGGTATTTGGTGCCATCTTAACGTCATAGATGACAACTAACGCTTACCACGGATGCACAGGAAATGACAAGACGCTTCGATTGAGCTATGAAACATGCTACTACGCCCACTGGAAGATGGGCAAAAGAGTGGGAGAAAGTGACCTGATATGACTAATTGTGAAAAATCACCAATATCTGGTATATGGTGCCATCTTAACGTCATAGATGACAACTAACGCTTACCACGGATGCACAGGAAATGACAAGACGCTTCGATTGAGCTATGAAACATGCCATAAAGACCACTGGCAGATGGGCAAAAGAGTCGGAGAAAGTGTCCTGAAATCACTAATTGTGCAAAATCGGCAATATTTGGTGTGTTGTGCCGTTTCGTCTACCTATGTGTCCACTAAACCTTTTCACGCATTCATATGGGATGAAGGGACGTTTCTTTTGAGCTATATACCATGCCATAAAGACCACTGGCAGATGGGCAAAAGAGTGGGAGACAGTTACCTGAAATGACTAATTGTGAAAAATCACCTATATCTGGTATATGGTGCCATCTCAACGTCCTGGATGACGACTAACGCTTACCACGGATGCACAGGAAATGACAAGACGCTTCGATTGAGCTATGAAACATGCCTTAAAGACCACTGGCATATGGGCAATAGAGTCGGAGAAAGTGTCCGAAATCACTAATTGTGCAAGATCGACAATATTTGGTGTGTGGTGCCGTTTCATCTACCTATGTGTCCACTAAACCTTTTCACGCATTCATATGGGATGAAGGGACGCTTCTTTTGAGCTATATACCATGCCATAAAGACCACTGGCAGATGGGCAAAAGAGTGGGAGACAGTGACCTGAAATGACTAATTGTGAAAAATCACCAATATCTGGTATATGGTGCCATCTTAACGTCCTAGATGACGACTAACGCTTACCACGGATGCACAGGAAATGACAAGACGCTTCGATTGAGCTATGAAACATGCTAATACGACCACTGGCACATGGGAAACAGAGTCGGAGAAAGTGACCTGAAATGACTAATTGCAAAAAATCGCCTGTTTCTGGTATATGGTGCCATTTCGTCTACCTATGTGTCCACTAAACCTTTTCACGCATTCATAAATGATGAAGGGACGCTTCTTTTGAGCCATATACCATGCCCTTACGATCACTAGAAGATTGGCAAAATAGTCGGAGAAAGTGACCTGAAATCACTAATTGTGCAAAATTGACAATATTTGGTGTGTTGTACCGTTTCGTCTACCTATGTGTCCACTAAACCTTTTCACGCATTCATATGGGATGAAGGGACGCTTCTTTTGAGCTATATACCATGCCATAAAGACCACTGGCAGATGGGCAAAAGAAAGGGAGAAAGTGACCTGATATGACTAATTGTGAAAAATCACCAATATCTGGTATATGGTGCCATCTTAACGTCATAGATGACAACTAACGCTTACCACGGATGCACAGGAAATGACAGGAAGCTTCGATTGAGCTATGAAACATGCTACTACGCCCACTGGAAGATGGACAAAAGAGTGGGAGAAAGTGACCTGATATGACTAATTGCGAAAAATCACCAATATCTGGTATATGGTGCCATCTTAACGTCATAGATGACAACTAACGCTTACCACGGATGCACAGGAAATGACAAGACGCTTCGATTGAGCTATGAAACATGCCATAAAGACCACTGGCAGATGGGCAAAAGAGTCGGAGAAAGTGTCCTGAAATCACTAATTGTGCAAAATCGACAATATTTGGTGTGTTGTGCCGTTTCGTCTACCTATGTGTCCACTAAACCTTTTCACGCATTCATATGGGATGAAGGGACGCTTCTTTTGAGCTATATACCATGCCATGAAGACCACTGGCAGATGGGCAAAAGAGTGGGAGACAGTGACCTGAAATGACTAATTGTGAAAAATCACCAATATCTGGTATATGGTGCCATCTCAACGTCCTGGATGACGACTAACGCTTACCACGGATGCACAGGAAATGACAAGACGCTTCTTTTGAGCTATATACCATGCCATAAAGACCACTGGCAGATGGGCAAAGGAAAGGGAGAAAGTGACCTGATATGACTAATTGTGAAAAATCACCAATATCTGGTATTTGGTGCCATCTTAACGTCATAGATGACAACTAACGCTTACCACGGATGCACAGGAAATGACAAGACGCTTCGATTGAGCTATGAAACATGCCTTAAAGACCACTGGCAGATGGGCAATAGAGTCGGAGAAAGTGTCCGAAATCACTAATTGTGCAAGATCGACAATATTTGGTGTGTGGTGCCGTTTCGTCTACCTATGTGTCCACTAAACCTTTTCACGCATTCATATGGGATGAAGGGACGCTTCTTTTGAGCTATATACCATGCCATAAAGACCACTGGCAGATGGGCAAAAGAGTGGGAGACAGTGACCTGAAATGACTATCTGCAAAAAATCGCCTGTTTCTGGTATATGGTGCCATTTCGTCTACCTATGTGTCCACTAGACCTTTTCACGCATTCATATAGGATGAAGGGACGCTGGAGAAAGTGACCTGAAATGACTAATTGTGAAAAATCACCAATATCTGGTATATGGTGCCATCTCAACGTCCTAGATGACGACTAACGCTTACTACGGATGCACAGGAAATGACAAGATGCTTCGATTGAGCTATGAAACATGCCATAAAGACCACTGGCAGATGGGCCAAAGAGTGGGAGACAGTGACCTGATATGACTAATTGTGAAAAATCACCAATATCTGGTATATGGTGCCATCTTAACGTCCTAGATGACGACTAACGCTTACCACGGATGCACAGGGAATGACAAGACGCTTCGATTGAGCTATGAAACATGCCTTAAAGACCACTGGCAGATGGGCAAAAGAGTCGGAGAAAGTGTCTGAAATCACTAATTGTGCAAGATCGAATAATATCTGGTGTGTGGTGCCATCTCAACGTCATAGATGACAACTAACGCTTACCACGGATGCACAGGAAATGACAAGACGCTTCGATTGAGCTATGAAACATGCCTTAAAGACCACTGGCAGATGGGCAAAAGAGTCGGAGAAAGTGTCTGAAATCACTAATTGTGCAAGATCGAATAATATCTGGTGTGTGGTGCCATCTCAACGTCATAGATGACGACTAACGCTTACCACGGATGCACAGGAAATGACAAGACGCTTCGATTGAGCTATGAAAATGCCTCAAAGACCACTGGCAGATGGGCAAAAGAGTCGGAGAAAGTGTCCGAAATCACTAATTGTGCAAGATCGACACGGATGCACAGGAAATGACAAGACGCTTCGATTGAGCTATGAAACATGCCTTGAAGACCACTGGCAGATGGGCAAAAGAGTCGGAGAAAGTGTCTGAAATCACTAATTGTGCAAAATCGAATAATATCTGGTGTGTGGTGCCATCTCAACGTCCTAGATGACGACTAACGCTTACCACGGATGCACAGGAAATGACAAGATGCTTCGATTGAGCTATGAAACATGCCTTAAAGACCAGTGGCAGATGGGCAAAAGAGTGGGAGAAAGTGTCCAAAATCACTAATTGTGCAAGATCGACAATATATGGTGTGTGGTGCCGTTTCGTCTACCTATGTGTCCACTTAATCTTTTCACGCATTCATACGGGATGAAGGGACACTTCTTTTGAGCTATATACCATGCCATAAAGACCACTGGCAGATGGGCAAAAGAGTGGGAGACAGTGACCTGAAATGACTAACTGTGAAAAATCACCAATATCTGGTATATGGTGCCATCTCAACGTCATAGATGACGATTAACGCTTATCACGGATGCACAGGAAATGACAAGACGCTTCGATTGAGCTATGAAACATGCTAGTACGCCCACTGGCAGATGGGCAAAAGAGTGGGAGACAGTGACCTGAAATGACTAATTGTGAAAAATCACCAATATCTGGTATATGGTGCCATCTCAACGTCATAGATGACGACTAACGCTTACCACGGATGCACAGGAAATGACAAGACGCTTCGATTGAGCTATGAAACATGCTAATACGACCACTGGCACATGGGAAACAGAGTCGGAGAAAGTGACCTGAAATGACTAATTGCAAAAAATCGCCTGTTTCTGGTATATGGTGCCATTTCGTCTACCTATGTGTCCACTAAACCTTTTCACGCATTCATAAATGATGAAGGGACGCTTCTTTTGAGCCATATACCATGCCCTTACGATCACTAGAAGATGGGCAAAATAGTCGGAAAAAGTGACCTGAAATCACTAATTGTGCAAAATTGACAATATTTGGTGTGTTGTACCGTTTCGTCTACCTATGTGTCCACTAAACCTTTTCACGCATTCATATGGGATGAAGGGACGCTTCTTTTGAGCTATATACCATGCCATAAAGACCACTGGCAGATGGGCAAAAGAAAGGGAGAAAGTGACCTGATATGACTAATTGTGAAAAATCACCAATATCTGGTATATGGTGCCATCTTAACGTCATAGATGATAACTAACGCTTACCACGGATGCACAGGAAATGACAAGACGCTTCGATTGAGCTATGGAACATGCTAATACGCCCACTGGAAGATGGGCAAAAGAGTGGGAGAAAGTGACCTGATATGACTAATTGTGAAAAATCACCAATATCTGGTATTTGGTGCCATCTTAACGTCATAGATGACAACTAACGCTTACCACGGATGCACAGGAAATGACAAGACGCTTCGATTGAGCTATGAAACATGCCATAAAGACCACTGGCAGATGGGCAAAAGAGTCGGAGAAAGTGTCCTGAAATCACTAATTGTGCAAAATCGACAATATTTGGTGTGTTGTGCCGTTTCGTCTACCTATGTGTCCACTAAACCTTTTCACGCATTCATATGGGATGAAGGGACGCTTCTTTTGAGCTATATACCATATCATGAAGACCACTGGCAGATGGGCAAAATAGTCGGAGACAGTGACCTGAAATGACTAATTGTGAAAAATCACCTATATCTGGTATATGGTGCCATCTCAACGTCCTGGATGACGACTAACGCTTACCACGGATGCACAGGAAATGACAAGACGCTTCGATTGAGCTATGAAACATGCCTTAAAGACCACTGGCAGATGGGCAAAAGAGTCGGAGAAAGTGTCCGAAATCACTAATTGTGCAAGATCGACAATATCTGGTGTGTGGTGCCGTTTCGTCTACCTATGTGTCCACTAAACCTTTTCACGCATTCATATGGGATGAAGGGACGCTTCTTTTGAGCTATATACCATGCCATAAAGACCACTGGCAGATGGGCAAAAGAGTGGGAGACAGTGACCTGAAATGACTAATTGTGAAAAATCACCAATATCTGGTATATGGTGCCATCTTAACGTCCTAGATGACGACTAACGCTTACCACGGATGCACAGGAAATGACAAGACGCTTCGATTGAGCTATGAAACATGCTAATACGACCACTGGCACATGGGAAACAGAGTCGGAGAAAGTGACCTGAAATGACTAATTGCAAAAAATCGCCTGTTTCTGGTATATGGTGCCATTTCGTCTACCTATGTGTCCACTAAACCTTTTCACGCATTCATAAATGATGAAGGGACGCTTCTTTTGAGCCATATACCATGCCCTTACGATCACTAGAAGATGGGCAAAATAGTCGGAGAAAGTGACCTGAAATCACTAATTGTGCAAAATTGACAATATTTGGTGTGTTGTACCGTTTCGTCTACCTATGTGTCCACTAAACCTTTTCACGCATTCATATGGGATGAAGGGACGCTTCTTTTGAGCTATATACCATGCCATAAAGACCACTGGCAGATGGGCAAAAGAAAGGGAGAAAGTGACCTGATATGACTAATTGTGAAAAATCACCAATATCTGGTATATGGTGCCATCTTAACGTCATAGATGACAACTAACGCTTACCACGGATGCACAGGAAATGACAGGAAGCTTCGATTGAGCTATGAAACATGCTACTACGCCCACTGGAAGATGGACAAAAGAGTGGGAGAAAGTGACCTGATATGACTAATTGCGAAAAATCACCAATATCTGGTATATGGTGCCATCTTAACGTCATAGATGACAACTAACGCTTACCACGGATGCACAGGAAATGACAAGACGCTTCGATTGAGCTATGAAACATGCCATAAAGACCACTGGCAGATGGGCAAAAGAGTCGGAGAAAGTGTCCTGAAATCACTAATTGTGCAAAATCGACAATATTTGGTGTGTTGTGCCGTTTCGTCTACCTATGTGTCCACTAAACCTTTTCACGCATTCTTATGGGATGAAGGGACGCTTCTTTTGAGCTATATACCATGCCATGAAGACCACTGGCAGATGGGCAAAAGAGTGGGAGACAGTGACCTGAAATGACTAATTGTGAAAAATCACCAATATCTGGTATATGGTGCCATCTCAACGTCCTGGATGACGACTAACGCTTACCACGGATGCACAGGAAATGACAAGACGCTTCTTTTGAGCTATATACCATGCCATAAAGACCACTGGCAGATGGGCAAAGGAAAGGGAGAAAGTGACCTGATATGACTAATTGTGAAAAATCACCAATATCTGGTATTTGGTGCCATCTTAACGTCATAGATGACAACTAACGCTTACCACGGATGCACAGGAAATGACAAGACGCTTCGATTGAGCTATGAAACATGCTACTACGCCCACTGGCAGATGGGCAAAAGAGTGGGAGAAAGTGACCTGATATGACTAATTGTGAAAAATCACCAATATCTGGTATATGGTGCCATCTCAACGTCATAGATGACAACTAACGCTTACCACGGATGCACAGGAAATGACAAGACGCTTCGATTGAGCTATGAAAATGCCTCAAAGACCACTGGCAGATGGGCAAAAGAGTCGGAGAAAGTGTCCGAAATCACTAATTGTGCAAGATCGACACGGATGCATAGGAAATGACAAGACGCTTCGATTGAGCTATGAAACATGCCTTGAAGACCACTGGCAGATGGGCAAAAGAGTCGGAGAAAGTGTCTGAAATCACTAATTGTGCAAAATCGAATAAAATCTGGTGTGTGGTGCCATCTCAACGTCCTAGATGACGACTAACGCTTACCACGGATGCACAGGAAATGACAAGATGCTTCGATTGAGCTATGAAACATGCCTTAAAGACCAGTGGCAGATGGGCAAAAGAGTGGGAGAAAGTGTCCAAAATCACTAATTGTGCAAGATCGACAATATATGGTGTGTGGTGCCGTTTCGTCTACCTATGTGTCCACTTAATCTTTTCACGCATTCATATGGGATGAAGGGACACTTCTTTTGAGCTATATACCATGCCATAAAGACCACTGGCAGATGGGCAAAAGAGTGGGAGACAGTGACCTGAAATGACTAACTGTGAAAAATCACCAATATCTGGTATATGGTGCCATCTCAACATCATAGATGACGACTAACGCTTATCACGGATGCACAGGAAATGACAAGACGCTTCGATTGAGCTATGAAACATGCTAGTACGCCCACTGGCAGATGGGCAAAAGAGTGGGAGACAGTGACCTGAAATGACTAATTGTGAAAAATCACCAATATCTGGTATATGGTGCCATCTCAACGTCATAGATGACGACTAACGCTTACCACGGATGCACAGGAAATGACAAGACGCTTCGATTGAGCTATGAAACATGCTAATACGACCACTGGCACATGGGAAACAGAGTCGGAGAAAGTGACCTGAAATGACTAATTGCAAAAAATCGCCTGTTTCTGGTATATGGTGCCATTTCGTCTACCTATGTGTCCACTAAACCTTTTCACGCATTCATAAATGATGAAGGGACGCTTCTTTTGAGCCATATACCATGCCCTTACGATCACTAGAAGATGGGCAAAATAGTCGGAGAAAGTGACCTGAAATCACTAATTGTGCAAAATTGACAATATTTGGTGTGTTGTACCGTTTCGTCTACCTATGTGTCCACTAAACCTTTTCACGCATTCATATGGGATGAAGGGACGCTTCTTTTGAGCTATATACCATGCCATAAAGACCACTGGCAGATGGGCAAAAGAAAGGGAGAAAGTGACCTGATATGACTAATTGTGAAAAATCACCAATATCTGGTATATGGTGCCATCTTAACGTCATAGATGACAACTAACGCTTACCACGGATGCACAGGAAATGACAAGACGCTTCGATTGAGCTATGAAACATGCTACTACGCCCACTGGAAGATGGGCAAAAGAGTGGGAGACAGTGAACTGAAATGACTAATTGTGAAAAATCACCTATATCTGGTATATGGTGCCATCTCAACGTCCTGGATGACGACTAACGCTTACCACGGATGCACAGGAAATGACAAGACGCTTCGATTGAGCTATGAAACATGCCTTAAAGGCCACTGGCAGATGGGCAAAAGAGTCGGAGAAAGTGTCCGAAATCACTAATTGTGCAAGATCGACAATATTTGGTGTGTGGTGCCGTTTCGTCTACCTATGTGTCCACTAAACCTTTTCACGCATTCATATGGGATGAAGGGACGCTTCTTTTGAGCTATATACCATGCCATAAAGACCACTGGCAGATGGGCAAAGGAAAGGGAGAAAGTGACCTGATATGACTAATTGTGAAAAATCACCAATATCTGGTATTTGGTGCCATCTTAACGTCATAGATGACAACTAACGCTTACCACGGATGCACAGGAAATGACAAGACGCTTCGATTGAGCTATGAAACATGCTACTACGCCCACTGGAAGATGGGCAAAAGAGTGGGAGAAAGTGACCTGATATGACTAATTGTGAAAAATCACCAATATCTGGTATATGGTGCCATCTTAACGTCATAGATGACAACTAACGCTTACCACGGATGCACAGGAAATGACAAGACGCTTCGATTGAGCTATGAAACATGCCATAAAGACCACTGGCAGATGGGCAAAAGAGTCGGAGAAAGTGTCCTGAAATCACTAATTGTGCAAAATCGACAATATTTGGTGTGTTGTGCCGTTTCGTCTACCTATGTGTCCACTAAACCTTTTCACGCATTCATATGGGATGAAGGGACGCTTCTTTTGAGCTATATACCATATCATGAAGACCACTGGCAGATGGGCAAAATAGTCGGAGACAGTGACCTGAAATGACTAATTGTGAAAAATCACCTATATCTGGTATATGGTGCCATCTCAACGTCCTGGATGACGACTAACGCTTACCACGGATGCACAGGAAATGACAAGACGCTTCGATTGAGCTATGAAACATGCCTTAAAGACCACTGGCAGATGGGCAAAAGAGTCGGAGAAAGTGTCCGAAATCACTAATTGTGCAAGATCGACAATATTTGGTGTGTGGTGCCGTTTCGTCTACCTATGTGTCCACTAAACCTTTTCACGCATTCATATGGGATGAAGGGACGCTTCTTTTGAGCTATATACCATGCCATAAAGACCACTGGCAGATGGGCAAAAGAGTGGGAGACAGTGACCTGAAATGACTAATTGTGAAAAATCACCAATATCTGGTATATGGTGCCATCTTAACGTCCTAGATGACGACTAACGCTTACCACGGATGCACAGGAAATGACAAGACGCTTCGATTGAGCTATGAAACATGCTAATACGACCACTGGCACATGGGAAACAGAGTCGGAGAAAGTGACCTGAAATGACTAATTGCAAAAAATCGCCTGTTTCTGGTATATGGTGCCATTTCGTCTACCTATGTGTCCACTAAACCTTTTCACGCATTCATAAATGATGAAGGGACGCTTCTTTTGAGCCATATACCATGCCCTTACGATCACTAGAAGATGGGCAAAATAGTCGGAGAAAGTGACCTGAAATCACTAATTGTGCAAAATTGACAATATTTGGTGTGTTGTACCGTTTCGTCTACCTATGTGTCCACTAAACCTTTTCACGCATTCATATGGGATGAAGGGACGCTTCTTTTGAGCTATATACCATGCCATAAAGACCACTGGCAGATGGGCAAAAGAAAGGGAGAAAGTGACCTGATATGACTAATTGTGAAAAATCACCAATATCTGGTATATGGTGCCATCTTAACGTCATAGATGACAACTAACGCTTACCACGGATGCACAGGAAATGACAGGAAGCTTCGATTGAGCTATGAAACATGCTACTACGCCCACTGGAAGATGGACAAAAGAGTGGGAGAAAGTGACCTGATATGACTAATTGCGAAAAATCACCAATATCTGGTATATGGTGCCATCTTAACGTCATAGATGACAACTAACGCTTACCACGGATGCACAGGCAATGACAAGACGCTTCGATTGAGCTATGAAACATGCCATAAAGACCACTGGCAGATGGGCAAAAGAGTCGGAGAAAGTGTCCTGAAATCACTAATTGTGCAAAATCGACAATATTTGGTGTGTTGTGCCGTTTCGTCTACCTATGTGTCCACTAAACCTTTTCACGCATTCATATGGGATGAAGGGACGCTTCTTTTGAGCTATATACCATGCCATGAAGACCACTGGCAGATGGGCAAAAGAGTGGGAGACAGTGACCTGAAATGACTAATTGTGAAAAATCACCAATATCTGGTATATGGTGCCATCTCAACGTCCTGGATGACGACTAACGCTTACCACGGATGCACAGGAAATGACAAGACGCTTCTTTTGAGCTATATACCATGCCATAAAGACCACTGGCAGATGGGCAAAGGAAAGGGAGAAAGTGACCTGATATGACTAATTGTGAAAAATCGCCAATATCTGGTATTTGGTGCCATCTTAACGTCATAGATGACAACTAACGCTTACCACGGATGCACAGGAAATGACAAGACGCTTCGATTGAGCTATGAAACATGCTACTACGCCCACTGGAAGATGGGCAAAAGAGTGGGAGAAAGTGACCTGATATGACTAATTGTGAAAAATCACCAATATCTGGTATATGGTGCCATCTTAACGTCATAGATGACAACTAACGCTTACCACGGATGCACAGGAAATGACAAGACGCTTCGATTGAGCTATGAAACATGCCATAAAGACCACTGGCAGATGGGCAAAAGAGTCGGAGAAAGTGTCCTGAAATCACTAATTGTGCAAAATCGGCAATATTTGGTGTGTTGTGCCGTTTCGTCTACCTATGTGTCCACTAAACCTTTTCACGCATTCATATGGGATGAAGGGACGTTTCTTTTGAGCTATATACCATGCCATAAAGACCACTGGCAGATAGGCAAAAGAGTGGGAGACAGTTACCTGAAATGACTAATTGTGAAAAATCACCTATATCTGGTATATGGTGCCATCTCAACGTCCTGGATGACGACTAACGCTTACCACGGATGCACAGGAAATGACAAGACGCTTCGATTGAGCTATGAAACATGCCTTAAAGACCACTGGCAGATGGGCAATAGAGTCGGAGAAAGTGTCCGAAATCACTAATTGTGCAAGATCGACAATATTTGGTGTGTGGTGCCGTTTCGTCTACCTATGTGTCCACTAAACCTTTTCACGCATTCATATGGGATGAAGGGACGCTTCTTTTGAGCTATATACCATGCCATAAAGACCACTGGCAGATGGGCAAAAGAGTGGGAGACAGTGACCTGAAATGACTATCTGCAAAAAATCGCCTGTTTCTGGTATATGGTGCCATTTCGTCTACCTATGTGTCCACTAGACCTTTTCACGCATTCATATAGGATGAAGGGACGCTTCTTTTGAGCCATATACCATGCCCTTACGAGCACTAGAAGATGGGCTGGAGAAAGTGACCTGAAATGACTAATTGTGAAAAATCACCAATATCTGGTATATGGTGCCATCTCAACGTCCTAGATGACGACTAACGCTTACTACGGATGCACAGGAAATGACAAGATGCTTCGATTGAGCTATGAAACATGCCATAAAGACCACTGGCAGATGGGCCAAGTGGTGGGAGACAGTGACCTGATATGACTAATTGTGAAAAATCACCAATATCTGGTATATGGTGCCATCTTAACGTCCTAGATGACGACTAACGCTTACCACGGATGCACAGGAAATGACAAGACGCTTCGATTGAGCTATGAAACATGCTACTACGCCCACTGGCAGATGGGCAAAAGAGTGGGAGAAAGTGACCTGATATGACTAATTGTGAAAAATCACCAATATCTGGTATATGGTGCCATCTCAACGTCATAGATGACAACTAACGCTTACCACGGATGCACAGGAAATGACAAGACGCTTCGATTGAGCTATGAAACATGAATTAAAGACCACTGGCAGATGGGCAAAAGAGTCGGAGAAAGTGTCTGAAATCACTAATTGTGCAAGATCGAATAATATCTGGTGTGTGGTGCCATCTCAACGTCCTAGATGACGACTAACGCTTACCACGGATGCACAGGAAATGACAAGACGCTTCGATTGAGCTATGAAAATGCCTCAAAGACCACTGGCAGATGGGCAAAAGAGTCGGAGAAAGTGTCCGAAATCACTAATTGTGCAAGATCGACACGGATGCACAGGAAATGACAAGACGCTTCGATTGAGCTATGAAACATGCCTTGAAGACCACTGGCAGATGGGCAAAAGAGTCGGAGAAAGTGTCTGAAATCACTAATTGTGCAAAATCGAATAATATCTGGTGTGTGGTGCCATCTCAACGTCCTAGATGACGACTAACGCTTACCACGGATGCACAGGAAATGACAAGATGCTTCGATTGAGCTATGAAACATGCCTTAAAGACCAGTGGCAGATGGGCAAAAGAGTGGGAGAAAGTGTCCAAAATCACTAATTGTGCAAGATCGACAATATATGGTGTGTGGTGCCGTTTCGTCTACCTATGTGTCCACTTAATCTTTTCACGCATTCATATGGGATGAAGGGACACTTCTTTTGAGCTATATACCATGCCATAAAGACCACTGGCAGATGGGCAAAAGAGTGGGAGACAGTGACCTGAAATGACTAACTGTGAAAAATCACCAATATCTGGTATATGGTGCCATCTCAACGTCATAGATGACAACTAACGCTTACCACGGATGCACAGGAAATGACAAGACGCTTCGATTGAGCTATGAAACATGCTAGTACGCCCACTGGCAGATGGGCAAAAGAGTGGGAGACAGTGACCTGAAATGACTAATTGTGAAAAATCACCAATATATGGTATATGGTGCCATCTCAACGTCATAGATGACGACTAACGCTTACCACGGATGCACAGGAAATGACAAGACGCTTCGATTGAGCTATGAAACATGCTACTACGCCCACTGGAAGATGGGCAAAAGAGTGGGAGAAAGTGACCTGATATGACTTATTGTGAAAAATCACCAATATCTCGTACATGTTGCCATCTCAACGTCATAGGTGACAACTAACGCTTACCACGGATGCACAGGAAACGACAAGACGCTTCGATTGAGCTATGAAACATGCTTATACGATCACTGGCACATGGGAAACAGAGTCGAAGAAAGTGACCTGAAATGACTAATTGCAAAAAATCGCCTGTTTCTGGTATATGGTGCCATTTCGCCTACCTATGTGTCCACTAAACCTTTTCACGCATTCATATGGGATGAAGGGACGCTTTTTTTGAGCTATATACCATGCCATAAAGACCACTGGCAGATGGGCAAAAGAGTGGGAGACAGTGAACTGAAATGACTAATTGTGAAAAATCACCTATATCTGGTATATGGTGCCATCTCAACGTCCTGGATGACGACTAACGCTTACCACGGATGCACAGGAAATGACAAGACGCTTCGATTGAGCTATGAAACATGCCTTAAAGGCCACTGGCAGATGGGCAAAAGAGTCGGAGAAAGTGTCCGAAATCACTAATTGTGCAAGATCGACAATATTTGGTGTGTGGTGCCGTTTCGTCTACCTATGTGTCCACTAAACCTTTTCACGCATTCATATGGGATGAAGGGACGCTTCTTTTGAGCTATATACCATGCCATAAAGACCACTGGCAGATGGGCAAAGGAAAGGGAGAAAGTGACCTGATATGACTAATTGTGAAAAATCACCAATATCTGGTATTTGGTGCCATCTTAACGTCATAGATGACAACTAACGCTTACCACGGATGCACAGGAAATGACAAGACGCTTCGATTGAGCTATGAAACATGCTACTACGCCCACTGGAAGATGGGCAAAAGAGTGGGAGAAAGTGACCTGATATGACTAATTGTGAAAAATCACCAATATCTGGTATATGGTGCCATCTTAACGTCATAGATGACAACTAACGCTTACCACGGATGCACAGGAAATGACAAGACGCTTCGATTGAGCTATGAAACATGCCATAAAGACCACTGGCAGATGGGCAAAAGAGTCGGAGAAAGTGTCCTGAAATCACTAATTGTGCAAAATCGACAATATTTGGTGTGTTGAGCCGTTTCGTCTACCTATGTGTCCACTAAACCTTTTCACGCATTCATATGGGATGAAGGGACGCTTCTTTTGAGCTATATACCATATCATGAAGACCACTGGCAGATGGGCAAAATAGTCGGAGACAGTGACCTGAAATGACTAATTGTGAAAAATCACCTATATCTGGTATATGGTGCCATCTCAACGTCCTGGATGACGACTAACGCTTACCACGGATGCACAGGAAATGACAAGACGCTTCGATTGAGCTATGAAACATGCCTTAAAGACCACTGGCAGATGGGCAAAAGAGTCGGAGAAAGTGTCCGAAATCACTAATTGTGCAAGATCGACAATATTTGGTGTGTGGTGCCGTTTCGTCTACCTATGTGTCCACTAAACCTTTTCACGCATTCATATGGGATGAAGGGACGCTTCTTTTGAGCTATATACCATGCCATAAAGACCACTGGCAGATGGGCAAAAGAGTGGGAGACAGTGACCTGAAATGACTAATTGTGAAAAATCACCAATATCTGGTATATGGTGCCATCTTAACGTCCTAGATGACGACTAACGCTTACCACGGATGCACAGGATATGACAAGACGCTTCGATTGAGCTATGAAACATGCTAATACGACCACTGGCACATGGGAAACAGAGTCGGAGAAAGTGACCTGAAATGACTAATTGCAAAAAATCGCCTGTTTCTGGTATATGGTGCCATTTCGTCTACCTATGTGTCCACTAAACCTTTTCACGCATTCATAAATGATGAAGGGACGCTTCTTTTGAGCCATATACCATGCCCTTACGATCACTAGAAGATGGGCAAAATAGTCGGAGAAAGTGACCTGAAATCACTAATTGTGCAAAATTGACAATATTTGGTGTGTTGTACCGTTTCGTCTACCTATGTGTCCACTAAACCTTTTCACGCATTCATATGGGATGAAGGGACGCTTCTTTTGAGCTATATACCATGCCATAAAGACCACTGGCAGATGGGCAAAAGAAAGGGAGAAAGTGACCTGATATGACTAATTGTGAAAAATCACCAATATCTGGTATATGGTGCCATCTTAACGTCATAGATGACAACTAACGCTTACCACGGATGTACAGGAAATGACAGGAAGCTTCGATTGAGCTATGAAACATGCTACTACGCCCACTGGAAGATGGGCAAAAGAGTGGGAGAAAGTGACCTGATATGACTAATTGTGAAAAATCACCAATATCTGGTATATGGTGCCATCTTAACGTCATAGATGACAACTAACGCTTACCACGGATGCACAGGAAATGACAAGACGCTTCGATTGAGCTATGAAACATGCCATAAAGACCACTGGCAGATGGGCAAAAGAGTCGGAGAAAGTGTCCTGAAATCACTAATTGTGCAAAATCGGCAATATTTAGTGTGTTGTACCGTTTCGTCTACCTATGTGTCCACTAAACCTTTTCACGCATTCATATGGGATGAAGGGACGCTTCTTTTGAGCTATATACCATGCCATAAAGACCACTGGCAGATGGGCAAAAGAAAGGGAGAAAGTGACCTGATATGACTAATTGTGAAAAATCACCAATATCTGGTATATGGTGCCATCTTAACGTCATAGATGACAACTAACGCTTACCACGGATGCACAGGAAATGACAAGACGCTTCGATTGAGCTATGAAACATGCCATAAAGACCACTGGCAGATGGGCAAAAGAGTCGGAGAAAGTGTCCTGAAATCACTAATTGTGCAAAATCGACAATATTTGGTGTGTTGTGCCGTTTCGTCTACCTATGTGTCCACTAAACCTTTTCACGCATTCATATGGGATGAAGGGACGCTTCTTTTGAGCTATATACCATGCCATAAAGACCACTGGCAGATGGGCAAAGGAAAGGGAGAAAGTGACCTGATATGACTAATTGTGAAAAATCACCAATATCTGGTATTTGGTGCCATCTTAACGTCATAGATGACAACTAACGCTTACCACGGATGCACAGGAAATGACAAGACGCTTCGATTGAGCTATGAAACATGCTACTACGCCCACTGGAAGATGGGCAAAAGAGTGGGAGAAAGTGACCTGATATGACTAATTGTGAAAAATCACCAATATCTGGTATATGGTGCCATCTTAACGTCATAGATGACAACTAACGCTTACCACGGATGCACAGGAAATGACAAGACGCTTCGATTGAGCTATGAAACATGCCATAAAGACCACTGGCAGATGGGCAAAAGAGTCGGAGAAAGTGTCCTGAAATCACTAATTGTGCAAAATCGGCAATATTTAGTGTGTTGTGCCGTTTCGTCTACCTATGTGTCCACTAAACCTTTTCACGCATTCATATGGGATGAAGGGACGTTTCTTTTGAGCTATATACCATGCCATAAAGACCACTGGCAGATGGGCAAAAGAGTGGGAGACAGTTACCTGAAATGACTAATTGTGAAAAATCATTTATATCTGGTATATGGTGCCATCTCAACGTCCTGGATGACGACTAACGCTTGCCACGGATGCACAGGAAATGACAAGACGCTTCGATTGAGCTATGAAACATGCCTTAAAGACCACTGGCAGATGGGCAATAGAGTCGGAGAAAGTGTCCGAAATCACTAATTGTGCAAGATCGACAATATTTGGTGTGTGGTGCCGTTTCGTGTACCTATGTGTCCACTAAACCTTTTCACGCATTCATATGGGATGAAGGGACGCTTCTTTTGAGCTATATACCATGCCATAAAGACCACTGGCAGATGGGCAAAAGAGTGGGAGACAGTGACCTGAAATGACTATCTGCAAAAAATCGCCTGTTTCTGGTATATGGTGCCATTTCGTCTACCTATGTGTCCACTAGACCTTTTCACGCATTCATATAGGATGAAGGGACGCTTCTTTTGAGCCATATACCATGCCCTTACGAGCACTAGAAGATGGGCTGGAGAAAGTGACCTGAAATGACTAATTGTGAAAAATCACCAATATCTGGTATATGGTGCCATCTCAACGTCCTAGATGACGACTAACGCTTACTACGGATGCACAGGAAATGACAAGATGCTTCGATTGAGCTATGAAACATGCCATAAAGACCACTGGCAGATGGGCCAAAGAGTGGGAGACAGTGACCTGATATGACTAATTGTGAAAAATCACCAATATCTGGTATATGGTGCCATCTTAACGTCCTAGATGACGACTAACGCTTACCACGGATGCACAGGAAATGACAAGACGCTTCGATTGAGCTATGAAACATGCTACTACGCCCACTGGCAGATGGGCAAAAGAGTGGGAGAAAGTGACCTGATATGACTAATTGTGAAAAATCACCAATATCTGGTATATGGTGCCATCTCAACGTCATAGATGACAACTAACGCTTACCACGGATGCACAGGAAATGACAAGACGCTTCGATTGAGCTATGAAACATGCCTTAAAGACCACTGGCAGATGGGCAAAAGAGTCGGAGAAAGTGTCTGAAATCACTAATTGTGCAAGATCGAATAATATCTGGTGTGTGGTGCCATCTCAACGTCATAGATGACGACTAACGCTTACCACGGATGCACAGAAATGACAAGACGCTTCGATTGAGCTATGAAAATGCCTCAAAGACCACTGGCAGATGGGCAAAAGAGTCGGAGAAAGTGTCCGAAATCACTAATTGTGCAAGATCGACACGGATGCACAGGAAATGACAAGACGCTTCGATTGAGCTATGAAACATGCCTTGAAGACCACTGGCAGATGGGCAAAAGAGTCGGAGAAAGTGTCTGAAATCACTAATTGTGCAAAATCGAATAATATCTGGTGTGTGGTGCCATCTCAACGTCCTAGATGACGACTAACGCTTACCACGGATGCACAGGAAATGACAAGATGCTTCGATTGAGCTATGAAACATGCCTTAAAGACCAGTGGCAGATGGGCAAAAGAGTGGGAGAAAGTGTCCAAAATCACTAATTGTGCAAGATCGACAATATATGGTGTGTGGTGCCGTTTCGTCTACCTATGTGTCCACTTAATCTTTTCACGCATTCATATGGGATGAAGGGACACTTCTTTTGAGCTATATACCATGCCATAAAGACCACTGGCAGATGGGCAAAAGAGTGGGAGACAGTGACCTGAAATGACTAACTGTGAAAAATCACCAATATCTGGTATATGGTGCCATCTCAACGTCATAGATGACAACTAACGCTTACCACGGATGCACAGGAAATGACAAGACGCTTCGATTGAGCTATGAAACATGCTAGTACGCCCACTGGCAGATGGGCAAAAGAGTGGGAGACAGTGACCTGAAATGACTAATTGTGAAAAATCACCAATATATGGTATATGGTGCCATCTCAACGTCATAGATGACGACTAACGCTTACCACGGATGCACAGGAAATGACAAGACGCTTCGATTGAGCTATGAAACATGCTAATACGACCACTGGCACATGGGAAACAGAGTCGGAGAAAGTGACCTGAAATGACTAATTGCAAAAAATCGCCTATTTCTGGTATATGGTGCCATTTCGTCTACCTATGTGTCCACTAAACCTTTTCACGCATTCATAAATGATGAAGGGACGCTTCTTTTGAGCCATATACCATGCCCTTACGATCACTAGAAGATGGGCAAAATAGTCGGAGAAAGTGACCTGAAATCACTAATTGTGCAAAATTGACAATATTTGGTGTGTTGTACCGTTTCGTCTACCTATGTGTCCACTAAACCTTTTCACGCATTCATATGGGATGAAGGGACGCTTCTTTTGAGCTATATACCATGCCATAAAGACCACTGGCAGATGGGCAAAAGAAAGGGAGAAAGTGACCTGATATGACTAATTGTGAAAAATCACCAATATCTGGTATATGGTGCCATCTTAACGTCATAGATGACAACTAACGCTTACCACGGATGTACAGGAAATGACAAGACGCTTCGATTGAGCTATATACCATGCCATAAAGACCACTGGCAGATGGGCAAAAGAGTGGGAGACAGTGACCTGAAATGACTAATTGTGAAAAATCACCAATATCTGGTATATGGTGCCATCTTAACGTCCTAGATGACGACTAACGCTTACCACGGATGCACAGGAAATGACAAGACGCTTCGATTGAGCTATGAAACATGCTACTACGCCCACTGGAAGATGGGCAAAAGAGTGGGAGAAAGTGACCTGATATGACTAATTGTGAAAAATCACCAATATCTCGTACATGTTGCCATCTCAACGTCATAGGTGACAACTAACGCTTACCACGGATGCACAGGAAACGACAAGACGCTTCGATTGAGCTATGAAACATGCTTATACGATCACTGGCACATGGGAAACAGAGTGGGAGAAAGTGACCTGAAATGACTAATTGCAAAAAATCGCCTGTTTCTGGTATATGGTGCCATTTCGCCTACCTATGTGTCCACTAAACCTTTTCACGCATTCATAAATGATGAAGGGACGCTTCTTTTGAGCCATATACCATGCCGTTACGACCACTAGAAGATGGGGAAAATAGTCGGAGAAAGTGACCTGAAATCACTAATTGTGCAAAATTGACAATATTTGGTGTGTTGTACCGTTTCGTCTACCTATGTGTCCACTAAACCTTTTCACGCATTCATATGGGATGAAGGGACGCTTCTTTTGAGCTATATACCATGCCATAAAGACCACTGGCAGATGGGCAAAAGAAAGGGAGAAAGTGACCTGATATGACTAATTGTGAAAAATCACCAATATCTGGTATATGGTGCCATCTTAACGTCATAGATGACAACTAACGCTTACCACGGATGTACAGGAAATGACAAGACGCTTCGATTGAGCTATATACCATGCCATAAAGACCACTGGCAGATGGGCAAAAGAGTGGGAGACAGTGACCTGAAATGACTAATTGTGAAAAATCACCAATATCTGGTATATGGTGCCATCTTTACGTCCTAGATGACGACTAACGCTTACCACGGATGCACAGGAAATGACAAGACGCTTCGATTGAGCTATGAAACATGCTACTACGCCCACTGGAAGATGGGCAAAAGAGTGGGAGAAAGTGACCTGATATGACTAATTGTGAAAAATCACCAATATCTCGTACATGTTGCCAACTTAACGTCATAGGTGACAACTAACGCTTACCACGGATGCACAGGAAACGACAAGACGCTTCGATTGAGCTATGAAACATGCTTATACGATCACTGGCACATGGGAAACAGAGTCGGAGAAAGTGACCTGAAATGACTAATTGCAAAAAATCGCCTGTTTCTGGTATATGGTGCCATTTCGCCTACCTATGTGTCCACTAAACCTTTTCACGCATTCATAAATGATGAAGGGACGCTTCTTTTGAGCCATATACCATGCCGTTACGACCACTAGAAGATGGGGAAAAAGAGTCGGAGAAAGTGACCTGTAATGTCTGAAATCACTAATTGTGCAAAATTGACAATATTTGGTGTGTTGTACCGTTTCGTCTACCTATGTGTCCACTAAACCTTTTCACGCATTCATATGGGATGAAGGGACGCTTCTTTTGAGCTATATACCATGCCATAAAGACCACTGGCAGATGGGCAAAAGAAAGGGAGAAAGTGACCTGATATGACTAATTGTGAAAAATCACCAATATCTGGTATATGGTGCTATCTTAACGTCATAGATGACAACTAACGCTTACCACGGATGTACAGGAAATGACAAGACGCTTCGATTGAGCTATATACCATGCCATAAAGACCACTGGCAGATGGGCAAAAGAGTGGGAGACAGTGACCTGATATGACTAATTGCGAAAAATCACCAATATCTGGTATATGGTGCCATCTTAACGTCATAGATGACAACTAACGCTTACCACGGATGCACAGGAAATGACAAGACGCTTCGATTGAGCTATGAAACATGCCTTAAAGACCACTGGCAGATGGGCAAAAGAGTCGGAGAAAGTGTCCGAAATCACTAATTGTGCAAGATCGACACTATTTGGTGTGTGGTGCCGTTTCGTCTACCTATGTGTCCACTAAACCTTTTCACGCATTCATATGGGATGAAGGGACGCTTCTTTTGAGCTATATACCATGCCATAAAGACCACTGGCAGATGGGCAAAAGAGTGGGAGACAGTGACCTGAAATGACTAATTGTGAAAAATCACCAATATCTGGTATCTGGTGCCATCTTAACGTCATAGATGACGACTAACGCTTACCACGGATGCACAGGAAATGACAAGACGCTTCGATTGAGCTATGAAACATGCTAGTACGCCCACTGGCAGATGGGCAAAAGAGTGGGAGACAGTGACCTGAAATGACTATTTGTGAAAAATCACCAATATCTGGTATATGGTGCCATCTCAACGTCATAGATGACGACTAACGCTTACCACGGATGCACAGGAAATGACAAGACGCTTCGATTGAGCTATGAAACATGCTAATACGACCACTGGCACATGGGAAACAGAGTCGGAGAAAGTGACCTGAAATGACTAATTGCAAAAAATCGCCTGTTTCTGGTATATGGTGCCATTTAGTAGACCTATGTGTCCACTAAACCTTTTCACGCATTCATAAATGATGAAGAGACGCTTCTTTTGAGCTATATACCATGCCATAAAGACCACTGGCAGATGGGCAAAAGAAAGGGAGAAAGTGACCTGATATGACTAATTGCGAAAAATCACCAATATCTGGTATATGGTGCCATCTTAACGTCATAGATGACAACTAACGCTTACCACGGATGCACAGGAAATGACAAGACGCTTCGATTGAGCTATGAAACATGCCATAAAGACCACTGGCAGATGGGCAAAAGAGTCGGAGAAAGTGTCCTGAAATCACTAATTGTGCAAAATCGACAATATTTGGTGTGTTGTGCCGTTTCGTCTACCTATGTGTCCACTAAACCTTTTCACGCATTCATATGGGATGAAGGGACGCTTCTTTTGAGCTATATACCATGCCATGAAGACCACTGGCAGATGGGCAAAAGAGTGGGAGACAGTGACCTGAAATGACTAATTGTGAAAAATCACCAATATCTGGTATATGGTGCCATCTCAACGTCCTGGATGACGACTAACGCTTACCACGGATGCACAGGAAATGACAAGACGCTTCGATTGAGCTATGAAACATGCCTTAAAGACCACTGGCAGATGGGCAAAAGAGTCGGAGAAAGTGTCCGAAATCACTAATTGTGCAAGATCGACACTATTTGGTGTGTGGTGCCGTTTCGTCTACCTATGTGTCCACTAAACCTTTTCACGCATTCATATGGGATGAAGGGACGCTTCTTTTGAGCTATATACCATGCCATAAAGACCACTGGCAGATGGGCAAAAGAGTGGGAGACAGTGACCTGAAATGACTAATTGTGAAAAATCACCAATATCTGGTATCTGGTGCCATCTTAACGTCATAGATGACGACTAACGCTTACCACGGATGCACAGGAAATGACAAGACGCTTCGATTGAGCTATGAAACATGCTAGTACGCCCACTGGCAGATGGGCAAAAGAGTGGGAGACAGTGACCTGAAATGACTATTTGTGAAAAATCACCAATATCTGGTATATGGTGCCATCTCAACGTCATAGATGACGACTAACGCTTACCACGGATGCACAGGAAATGACAAGACGCTTCGATTGAGCTATGAAACATGCTAATACGACCACTGGCACATGGGAAACAGAGTCGGAGAAAGTGACCTGAAATGACTAATTGCAAAAAATCGCCTGTTTCTGGTATATGGTGCCATTTAGTCTACCTATGTGTCCACTAAACCTTTTCACGCATTCATAAATGATGAAGAGACGCTTCTTTTGAGCTATATACCATGCCATAAAGACCACTGGCAGATGGGCAAAAGAAAGGGAGAAAGTGACCAGATATGACTAATTGTGAAAAATCACCAATATCTGGTATATGGTGCCATCTTAACGTCATAGATGACAACTAACGCTTACCACGGATGCACAGGAAATGACAAGACGCTTCGATTGAGCTATGAAACATGCTACTACGCCCACTGGAAGATGGGCAAAAGAGTGGGAGAAAGTGACCTGATATGACTAATTGTGAAAAATCACCAATATCTGGTATATGGTGCCATCTTAACGTCATAGATGACAACTAACGCTTACCACGGATGCACAGGAAATGACAAGACGCTTCGATTGAGCTATGAAACATGCCATTAAGACCACTGGCAGATGGGTAAAAGAGTCGGAGAAAGTGTCCTGAAATCACTAATTGTGCAAAATCGACAATATTTGGTGTGTTGTGCTGTTTCGTCTACCTATGTGTCCACTAAACCTTTTCACGCATTCATATGGGATGAAGGGACGCTTTTTTTGAGCTATATACCATGCCATAAAGACCACTGGCAGATGGGCAAAAGAAAGGGAGAAAGTGACCTGATATGACTAATTGTGAAAAATCACCAATATCTGGTATATGGTGCCATCTTAACGTCATAGATGACAACTAACGCTTACCACGGATGCACAGGAAATGACAAGACGCTTCGATTGAGCTATGAAACATGCTACTACGCCCACTGGCAGATGGGCAAAAGAGTGGGAGAAAGAGACCTGATATGACTAATTGTGAAAAATCAACAATATCTGGTATATGGTGCCATCTCAACGTCATAGATGACAACTAACGCTTACCACGGATGCACAGGAAATGACAAGACGCTTCTATTGAGCTATGAAACATGCTACTACGCCCACTGGAAGATGGGCAAAAGAGTGCGAGAAAGTGACCTGATATGACTAATTGTGAAAAATCACCAATATCTGGTATATGGTGCCATCTTAACGTCATAGATAACAACTAACGCTTACCACGGATGTACAGGAAATGACAAGACGCTTCGATTGAGCTATATACCATGCCATAAAGACCACTGGCAGATGGGCAAAAGAGTGGGAGACAGTGACCTGAAATGACTAATTGTGAAAAATCACCAATATCTGGTATATGGTGCCATCTTTACGTCCTAGATGACGACTAACGCTTACCACGGATGCACAGGAAATGACAAGACGCTTCGATTGAGCTATGAAACATGCTACTACGCCCACTGGAAGATGGGCAAAAGAGTGGGAGAAAGTGACCTGATATGACTAATTGTGAAAAATCACCAATATCTCGTACATGTTGCCATCTCAACGTCATAGGTGACAACTAACGCTTACCACGGATGCACAGGAAACGACAAGACGCTTCGATTGAGCTATGAAACATGCTTATACGATCACTGGCACATGGGAAACAGAGTCGGAGAAAGTGACCTGAAATGACTAATTGCAAAAAATCGCCTGTTTCTGGTATATGGTGCCATTTCGCCTACCTATGTGTCCACTAAACCTTTTCACGCATTCATAAATGATGAAGGGACGCTTCTTTTGAGCCATATACCATGCCGTTACGACCACTAGAAGATGGGGAAAAAGAGTCGGAGAAAGTGACCTGTAATGTCTGAAATCACTAATTGTGCAAAATTGACAATATTTGGTGTGTTGTGCCGTTTCGTCTACTTATGTGTCCACTAAACCTTTTCACGCATTCATATGGGATGAAGGGACGCTTCTTTTGAGCTATATACCATGCCATAAAGACCACTGGCAGATGGGCAAAAGAAAGGGAGAAAGTGACCTGATATGACTAATTATGAAAAATCACCAATATCTGGTATATGGTGCCATCTTAACGTCATAGATGACAACTAACGCTTACCACGGATGCACAGGAAATGACAAGACGCTTCGATTGAGCTATGAAACATGC
The DNA here is from genome assembly GCA_916610145.1 of Eristalis arbustorum. NCBI lineage: Eukaryota > Metazoa > Arthropoda > Insecta > Diptera > Syrphidae > Eristalis > Eristalis arbustorum. Next base: position 71,777,500 of record OU744316.1, read on the forward strand.
TACTACGCCCACTGGCAGATGGTCAAAAGAGTGGGAGAAAGAGACCTGATATGACTAATTGTGAAAAATCACCAATATCTGGTATATGGTGCCATCTCAACGTCATAGATGACAACTAACGCTTACCACGGATGCACAGGAAATGACAAGACGCTTCGATTGAGCTATGAAACATGCTACTACGCCCACTGGAAGATGGGCAAAAGAGTGCGAGAAAGTGACCTGATATGACTAATTGTGAAAAATCACCAATATCTGGTATATGGTGCCATCTTAACGTCATAGATGACAACTAACGCTTACCACGGATGTACAGGAAATGACAAGACGCTTCGATTGAGCTATATACCATGCCATAAAGACCACTGGCAGATGGGCAAAAGAGTGGGAGACAGTGACCTGATATGACTAATTGCGAAAAATCACCAATATCTGGTATATGGTGCCATCTTAACGTCATAGATGACAACTAACGCTTACCACGGATGCACAGGAAATGACAAGACGCTTCGATTGAGCTATGAAACATGCCTTAAAGACCACTGGCAGATGGGCAAAAGAGTCGGAGAAAGTGTCCGAAATCACTAATTGTGCAAGATCGACACTATTTGGTGTGTGGTGCCGTTTCGTCTACCTATGTGTCCACTAAACCTTTTCACGCATTCATATGGGATGAAGGGACGCTTCTTTTGAGCTATATACCATGCCATAAAGACCACTGGCAGATGGGCAAAAGAGTGGGAGACAGTGACCTGAAATGACTAATTGTGAAAAATCACCAATATCTGGTATCTGGTGCCATCTTAACGTCATAGATGACGACTAACGCTTACCACGGATGCACAGGAAATGACAAGACGCTTCGATTGAGCTATGAAACATGCTAGTACGCCCACTGGCAGATGGGCAAAAGAGTGGGAGACAGTGACCTGAAATGACTATTTGTGAAAAATCACCAATATCTGGTATATGGTGCCATCTCAACGTCATAGATGACGACTAACGCTTACCACGGATGCACAGGAAATGACAAGACGCTTCGATTGAGCTATGAAACATGCTAATACGACCACTGGCACATGGGAAACAGAGTCGGAGAAAGTGACCTGAAATGACTAATTGCAAAAAATCGCCTGTTTCTGGTATATGGTGCCATTTAGTCTACCTATGTGTCCACTAAACCTTTTCACGCATTCATAAATGATGAAGAGACGCTTCTTTTGAGCTATATACCATGCCATAAAGACCACTGGCAGATGGGCAAAAGAAAGGGAGAAAGTGACCTCATATGACTAATTGCGAAAAATCACCAATATCTGGTATATGGTGCCATCTTAACGTCATAGATGACAACTAACGCTTACCACGGATGCACAGGAAATGACAAGACGCTTCGATTGAGCTATGAAACATGCCATAAAGACCACTGGCAGATGGGCAAAAGAGTCGGAGAAAGTGTCCTGAAATCACTAATTGTGCAAAATCGACAATATTTGGTGTGTTGTGCCGTTTCGTCTACCTATGTGTCCACTAAACCTTTTCACGCATTCATATGGGATGAAGGGACGCTTCTTTTGAGCTATATACCATGCCATGAAGACCACTGGCAGATGGGCAAAAGAGTGGGAGACAGTGACCTGAAATGACTAATTGTGAAAAATCACCAATATCTGGTATATGGTGCCATCTCAACGTCCTGGATGACGACTAACGCTTACCACGGATGCACAGGAAATGACAAGACGCTTCGATTGAGCTATGAAACATGCCTTAAAGACCACTGGCAGATGGGCAAAAGAGTCGGAGAAAGTGTCCGAAATCACAAATTGTGCAAGATCGACACTATTTGGTGTGTGGTGCCGTTTCGTCTACCTATGTGTCCACTAAACCTTTTCACGCATTCATATGGGATGAAGGGACGCTTCTTTTGAGCTATATACCATGCCATAAAGACCACTGGCAGATGGGCAAAAGAGTGGGAGACAGTGACCTGAAATGACTAATTGTGAAAAATCACCAATATCTGGTATCTGGTGCCATCTTAACGTCATAGATGACGACTAACGCTTACCACGGATGCACAGGAAATGACAAGACGCTTCGATTGAGCTATATACCATGCCATAAAGACCACTGGCAGATGGGCAAAAGAGTGGGAGACAGTGACCTGAAATGACTAATTGTGAAAAATCACCAATATCTGGTATATGGTGCCATCTTTACGTCCTAGATGACGACTAACGCTTACCACGGATGCACAGGAAATGACAAGACGCTTCGATTGAGCTATGAAACATGCTACTACGCCCACTGGAAGATGGGCAAAAGAGTGGGAGAAAGTGACCTGATATGACTAATTGTGAAAAATCACCAATATCTCGTACATGTTGCCATCTCAACGTCATAGGTGACAACTAACGCTTACCACGGATGCACAGGAAACGACAAGACGCTTCGATTGAGCTATGAAACATGCTTATACGATCACTGGCACATGGGAAACAGAGTCGGAGAAAGTGACCTGAAATGACTAATTGCAAAAAATCGCCTGTTTCTGGTATATGGTGCCATTTCGCCTACCTATGTGTCCACTAAACCTTTTCACGCATTCATAAATGATGAAGGGACGCTTCTTTTGAGCCATATACCATGCCGTTACGACCACTAGAAGATGGGGAAAAAGAGTCGGAGAAAGTGACCTGTAATGTCTGAAATCACTAATTGTGCAAAATTGACAATATTTGGTGTGTTGTGCCGTTTCGTCTACTTATGTGTCCACTAAACCTTTTCACGCATTCATATGGGATGAAGGGACGCTTCTTTTGAGCTATATACCATGCCATAAAGACCACTGGCAGATGGGCAAAAGAAAGGGAGAAAGTGACCTGATATGACTAATTATGAAAAATCACCAATATCTGGTATATGGTGCCATCTTAACGTCATAGATGACAACTAACGCTTACCACGGATGCACAGGAAATGACAAGACGCTTCGATTGAGCTATGAAACATGCTACTACGCCCACTGGCAGATGGGCAAAAGAGTGGGAGAAAGAGACCTGATATGACTAATTGTGAAAAATCACCAATATCTGGTATATGGTGCCATCTCAACGTCATAGATGACAACTAACGCTTACCACGGATGCACAGGAAATGACAAGACGCTTCGATTGAGCTATGAAACATGCTACTACGCCCACTGGAAGATGGGCAAAAGAGTGCGAGAAAGTGACCTGATATGACTAATTGTGAAAAATCACCAATATCTGGTATATGGTGCCATCTTAACGTCATAGATGACAACTAACGCTTACCACGGATGTACAGGAAATGACAAGACGCTTCGATTGAGCTATATACCATGCCATAAAGACCACTGGCAGATGGGCAAAAGAGTGGGAGACAGTGACCTGAAATGACTAATTGTGAAAAATCACCAATATCTGGTATATGGTGCCATCTTTACGTCCTAGATGACGACTAACGCTTACCACGGATGCACAGGAAATGACAAGACGCTTCGATTGAGCTATGAAACATGCTACTACGCCCACTGGAAGATGGGCAAAAGAGTGGGAGAAAGTGACCTGATATGACTAATTGTGAAAAATCACCAATATCTCGTACATGTTGCCATCTCAACGTCATAGGTGACAACTAACGCTTACCACGGATGCACAGGAAACGACAAGACGCTTCGATTGAGCTATGAAACATGCTTATACGATCACTGGCACACGGGAAACAGAGTCGGAGAAAGTGACCTGAAATGACTAATTGCAAAAAATCGCCTGTTTCTGGTATATGGTGCCATTTCGCCTACCTATGTGTCCACTAAACCTTTTCACGCATTCATAAATGATGAAGGGACGCTTCTTTTGAGCCATATACCATGCCGTTACGACCACTAGAAGATGGGGAAAAAGAGTCGGAGAAAGTGACCTGTAATGTCTGAAATCACTAATTGTGCAAAATTGACAATATTTGGTGTGTTGTGCCGTTTCGTCTACTTATGTGTCCACTAAACCTTTTCACGCATTCATATGGAATGAAGGGACGCTTCTTTTGAGCTATATACCATGCCATAAAGACCACTGGCAGATGGGCAAAAGAAAGGGAGAAAGTGACCTGATATGACTAATTATGAAAAATCACCAATATCTGGTATATGGTGCCATCTTAACGTCATAGATGACAACTAACGCTTACCACGGATGCACAGGAAATGACAAGACGCTTCGATTGAGCTATGAAACATGCTACTACGCCCACTGGCAGATGGGCAAAAGAGTGGGAGAAAGAGACCTGATATGACTAATTGTGAAAAATCACCAATATCTGGTATATGGTACCATCTCAACGTCATAGATGACAACTAACGCTTACCACGGATGCACAGGAAATGACAAGACGCTTCGATTGAGCTATGAAACATGCTACTACGCCCACTGGAAGATGGGCAAAAGAGTGCGAGAAAGTGACCTGATATGACTAATTGTGAAAAATCACCAATATCTGGTATATGGTGCCATCTTAACGTCCTAGATGACGACTAACGCTTACCACGGATGCACAGGAAATGACAAGACGCTTCGATTGAGCTATGAAACATGCCATAAAGACCACTGGCAGATGGGCAAAAGAGTCGGAGAAAGTGTCCTGAAATCACTAATTGTGCAAAATCGACAATATTTGGTGTGTTGTGCCGTTTCGTCTACCTATGTGTCCACTAAACCTTTTCACGCATTCATATGGGATGAAGGGACGCTTCTTTTGAGCTATATACCATGCCATGAAGACCACTGGCAGATGGGCAAAAGAGTGGGAGACAGTGACCTGAAATGACTAATTGTGAAAAATCACCAATATCTGGTATATGGTGCCATCTCAACGTCCTGGATGACGACTAACGCTTACCACGGATGCACAGGAAATGACAAGACGCTTCGATTGAGCTATGAAACATGCCTTAAAGACCACTGGCAGATGGGCAAAAGAGTCGGAGAAAGTGTCCGAAATCACTAATTGTGCAAGATCGACACTATTTGGTGTGTGGTGCCGTTTCGTCTACCTATGTGTCCACTAAACCTTTTCACGCATTCATATGGGATGAAGGGACGCTTCTTTTGAGCTATATACCATGCCATAAAGACCACTGGCAGATGGGCAAAAGAGTGGGAGACAGTGACCTGAAATGACTAATTGTGAAAAATCACCAATATCTGGTATATGGTGCCATCTTAACGTCATAGATGACGACTAACGCTTACCACGGATGCACAGGAAATGACAAGACGCTTCGATTGAGCTATGAAACATGCTAGTACGCCCACTGGCAGATGGGCAAAAGAGTGGGAGACAGTGACCTGAAATGACTAATTGTGAAAAATCACCAATATCTGGTATATGGTGCCATCTCAACGTCATAGATGACGACTAACGCTTACCACGGATGCACAGGAAATGACAAGACGCTTCGATTGAGCTATGAAACATGCTAATACGACCACTGGCACATGGGAAACAGAGTCGGAGAAAGTGACCTGAAATGACTAATTGCAAAAAATCGCCTGTTTCTGGTATATGGTGCCATTTAGTCTACCTATGTGTCCACTAAACCTTTTCACGCATTCATAAATGATGAAGAGACGCTTCTTTTGAGCTATATACCATGCCATAAAGACCACTGGCAGATGGGCAAAAGAAAGGGAGAAAGTGACCAGATATGACTAATTGTGAAAAATCACCAATATCTGGTATATGGTGCCATCTTAACGTCATAGATGACAACTAACGCTTACCACGGATGCACAGGAAATGACAAGACGCTTCGATTGAGCTATGAAACATGCTACTACGCCCACTGGAAGATGGGCAAAAGAGTGGGAGAAAGTGACCTGATATGACTAATTGTGAAAAATCACCAATATCTGGTATATGGTGCCATCTTAACGTCATAGATGACAACTAACGCTTACCACGGATGCACAGGAAATGACAAGACGCTTCGATTGAGCTATGAAACATGCCATTAAGACCACTGGCAGATGGGTAAAAGAGTCGGAGAAAGTGTCCTGAAATCACTAATTGTGCAAAATCGACAATATTTGGTGTGTTGTGCCGTTTCGTCTACCTATGTGTCCACTAAACCTTTTCACGCATTCATATGGGATGAAGGGACGCTTTTTTTGAGCTATATACCATGCCATAAAGACCACTGGCAGATGGGCAAAAGAAAGGGAGAAAGTGACCTGATATGACTAATTGTGAAAAATCACCAATATCTGGTATATGGTGCCATCTTAACGTCATAGATGACAACTAACGCTTACCACGGATGCACAGGAAATGACAAGACGCTTCGATTGAGCTATGAAACATGCTACTACGCCCACTGGCAGATGGGCAAAAGAGTGGGAGAAAGAGACCTGATATGACTAATTGTGAAAAATCACCAATATCTGGTATATGGTGCCATCTCAACGTCATAGATGACAACTAACGCTTACCACGGATGCACAGGAAATGACAAGACGCTTCTATTGAGCTATGAAACATGCTACTACGCCCACTGGAAGATGGGCAAAAGAGTGCGAGAAAGTGACGTGATATGACTAATTGTGAAAAATCACCAATATCTGGTATATGGTGCCATCTTAACGTCCTAGATGACGACTAACGCTTACCACGGATGCACAGGAAATGACAAGACGCTTCGATTGAGCTATGAAACATGCCATAAAGACCACTGGCAGATGGACAAAAGAGTCGGAGAAAGTGTCCTGAAATCACTAATTGTGCAAAATCGACAATATTTGGTGTGTTGTGCCGTTTCGTCTACCTATGTGTCCACTAAACCTTTTCACGCATTCATATGGGATGAAGGGACGCTTCTTTTGAGCTATATACCATGCCATGAAGACCACTGGCAGATGGGCAAAAGAGTGGGAGACAGTGACCTGAAATGACTAATTGTGAAAAATCACCAATATCTGGTATATGGTGCCATCTCAACGTCCTGGATGACGACTAACGCTTACCACGGATGCACAGGAAATGACAAGACGCTTCGATTGAGCTATGAAACATGCCTTAAAGACCACTGGCAGATGGGCAAAAGAGTCGGAGAAAGTGTCCGAAATCACTAATTGTGCAAGATCGACACTATTTGGTGTGTGGTGCCGTTTCGTCTACCTATGTGTCCACTAAACCTTTTCACGCATTCATATGGGATGAAGGGACGCTTCTTTTGAGCTATATACCATGCCATAAAGACCACTGGCAGATGGGCAAAAGAGTGGGAGACAGTGACCTGAAATGACTAATTGTGAAAAATCACCAATATCTGGTATCTGGTGCCATCTCAACGTCATAGATGACGACTAACGCTTACCACGGATGCACAGGAAATGACAAGACGCTTCGATTGAGCTATGAAACATGCTAGTACGCCCACTGGCAGATGGGCAAAAGAGTGGGAGACAGTGACCTGAAATGACTAATTGTGAAAAATCACCAATATCTGGTATATGGTGCCATCTCAACGTCATAGATGACGACTAACGCTTACCACGGATGCACAGGAAATGACAAGACGCTTCGATTGAGCTATGAAACATGCTAATACGACCACTGGCACATGGGAAACAGAGTCGGAGAAAGTGACCTGAAATGACTAATTGCAAAAAATCGCCTGTTTCTGGTATATGGTGCCATTTAGTCTACCTATGTGTCCACTAAACCTTTTCACGCATTCATAAATGATGAAGAGACGCTTCTTTTGAGCTATATACCATGCCATAAAGACCACTGGCAGATGGGCAAAAGAAAGGGAGAAAGTGACCAGATATGACTAATTGTGAAAAATCACCAATATCTGGTATATGGTGCCATCTTAACGTCATAGATGACAACTAACGCTTACCACGGATGCACAGGAAATGACAAGACGCTTCGATTGAGCTATGAAACATGCTACTACGCCCACTGGAAGATGGGCAAAAGAGTGGGAGAAAGTGACCTGATATGACTAATTGTGAAAAATCACCAATATCTGGTATATGGTGCCATCTTAACGTCATAGATGACAACTAACGCTTACCACGGATGCACAGGAAATGACAAGACGCTTCGATTGAGCTATGAAACATGCCATTAAGACCACTGGCAGATGGGTAAAAGAGTCGGAGAAAGTGTCCTGAAATCACTAATTGTGCAAAATCGACAATATTTGGTGTGTTGTGCCGTTTCGTCTACCTATGTGTCCACTAAACCTTTTCACGCATTCATATGGGATGAAGGGACGCTTTTTTTGAGCTATATACCATGCCATAAAGACCACTGGCAGATGGGCAAAAGAAAGGGAGAAAGTGACCTGATATGACTAATTGTGAAAAATCACCAATATCTGGTATATGGTGCCATCTTAACGTCATAGATGACAACTAACGCTTACCACGGATGCACAGGAAATGACAAGACGCTTCGATTGAGCTATGAAACATGCTACTACGCCCACTGGCAGATGGGCAAAAGAGTGGGAGAAAGAGACCTGATATGACTAATTGTGAAAAATCACCAATATCTGGTATATGGTGCCATCTCAACGTCATAGATGACAACTAACGCTTACCACGGATGCACAGGAAATGACAAGACGCTTCTATTGAGCTATGAAACATGCTACTACGCCCACTGGAAGATGGGCAAAAGAGTGCGAGAAAGTGACGTGATATGACTAATTGTGAAAAATCACCAATATCTGGTATATGGTGCCATCTTAACGTCCTAGATGACGACTAACGCTTACCACGGATGCACAGGAAATGACAAGACGCTTCGATTGAGCTATGAAACATGCCATAAAGACCACTGGCAGATGGACAAAAGAGTCGGAGAAAGTGTCCTGAAATCACTAATTGTGCAAAATCGACAATATTTGGTGTGTTGTGCCGTTTCGTCTACCTATGTGTCCACTAAACCTTTTCACGCATTCATATGGGATGAAGGGACGCTTCTTTTGAGCTATATACCATGCCATGAAGACCACTGGCAGATGGGCAAAAGAGTGGGAGACAGTGACCTGAAATGACTAATTGTGAAAAATCACCAATATCTGCTATATGGTGCCATCTCAACGTCCTGGATGACGACTAACGCTTACCACGGATGCACAGGAAATGACAAGACGCTTCGATTGAGCTATGAAACATGCCTTAAAGACCACTGGCAGATGGGCAAAAGAGTGGGAGACAGTGACCTGATATGACTAATTGTGAAAAAATCACCAATATCTCGTACATGTTGCCATCTCAACGTCATAGGTGACAACTAACGCTTACCACGGATGCACAGGAAACGACAAGACGCTTCGATTGAGCTATGAAACATGCTTATACGACCACTGGCACATGGGAAACAGAGTCGGAGAAAGTGACCTGAAATGACTAATTGCAAAAAATCGCCTGTTCCTGGTATATGGTGCCATTTCGCCTACCTATGTGTCCACTAAACCTTTTCACGCATTCATAAATGATGAAGGGACGCTTCTTTTGAGCCATATACCATGCCGTTACGACCACTAGAAGATGGGGAAAAAGAGTCGGAGAAAGTGACCTGTAATGTCTGAAATCACTAATTGTGCAAAATTGACAATATTTGGTGTGTTGTGCCGTTTCGTCTACCTATGTGTCCACTAAACCTTTTCACGCATTCATATGGGATGAAGGGACGCTTCTTTTGAGCTATATACCATGCCATAAAGACCACTGGCAGATGGGCAAAAGAAAGGGAGAAAGTGACCTGATATGACTAATTGTGAAAAATCACCAATATCTGGTATATGGTGCCATCTTAACGTCATAGATGACAACTAACGCTTACCACGGATGCACAGGAAATGACAAGACGCTTCGATTGAGCTATGAAACATGCTACTACGCCCACTGGCAGATGGGCAAAAGAGTGGGAGAAAGAGACCTGATATGACTAATTGTGAAAATCACCAATATCTGGTATATGGTGCCATCTTAACGTCCTAGATGACGACTAACGCTTACCACGGATGCACAGGAAATGACAAGACGCTTCGATTGAGCTATGAAACATGCCATAAAGACCACTGGCAGATGGGCAAAAGAGTCGGAGAAAGTGTCCTGAAATCACTAATTGTGCAAAATCGACAATATTTGGTGTGTTGTGCCGTTTCGTCTACCTATGTGTCCACTAAACCTTTTCACGCATTCATATGGGATGAAGGGACGCTTCTTTTGAGCTATATACCATGCCATGAAGACCACTGGCAGATGGGCAAAAAGAGTGGGAGACAGTGACCTGAAATGACTAATTGTGAAAAATCACCATATCTGGTATATGGTGCCATCTTAACGTCATAGATGACGACTAACGCTTACCACGGATGCACAGGAAATGACAAGACGCTTCGATTGAGCTATGAAACATGCTAGTACGCCCACTGGCAGATGGGCAAAAGAGTGGGAGACAGTGACCTGAAATGACTAATTGTGAAAAATCACCAATATCTGGTATATGGTGCCATCTCAACGTCATAGATGACGACTAACGCTTACCACGGATGCACAGGAAATGACAAGACGCTTCGATTGAGCTATGAAACATGCCAATACGACCACTGGCACATGGGAAACAGAGTCGGAGAAAGTGACCTTAAATGACTAATTGCAAAAAATCGCCTGTTTCTGGTATATGGTGCCATTTCGTCTACCTATGTGTCCACTAAACCTTTTCACGCATTCATAAATGATGAAGAGACGCTTCGATTGAGCTATATACCATGCCATAAAGACCACTGGCAGATGGGCAAAAGAAAGGGAGAAAGTGACCAGATATGACTAATTGTGAAAAATCACCAATATCTGGTATATGGTGCCATCTTAACGTCATAGATGACAACTACGCTTACCACGGATGCACAGGAAATGACAAGACGCTTCGATTGAGCTATGAAACATGCTACTACGCCCACTGGAAGATGGGCAAAAGAGTGGAGAAAGTGACCTGATATGACTAATTGTGAAAAATCACCAATATCTGTATATGGTGCCATCTTAACGTCATAGATGACAACTAACGCTTACCACGGATGCACAGGAAATGACAAGACGCTTCGATTGAGCTATGAAACATGCCATTAAGACCACTGGCAGATGGGTAAAAGAGTCGGAGAAAGTGTCCTGAAATCACTAATTGTGAAAAAATCACCAATATCTGGTATATGGTGCCATCTTAACGTCCTAGATGACGACTAACGCTTACCACGGATGCACAGGAAATGACAAGACGCTTCGATTGAGCTATGAAACATGCTACTTCGCCCACTGGAAGATGGGCAAAAGAGTGGGAGAAAGTGACCTGATATGACTAAGTGTGAAAAATCACCAATATCTCGTACATGTTGCCATCTCAACGTCATAGGTGACAACTAACGCTTACCACGGATGCACAGGAAACGACAAGACGCTTCGATTGAGCTATGAAACATGCTTATACGATCACTGGCACATGGGAAACAGAGTCGGAGAAAGTGACCTGAAATGACTAATTGCAAAAAATCGCCTGTTTCTGGTATATGGTGCCATTTCGCCTACCTATGTGTCCACTAAACCTCCGTGGTAAGCGTTAGTTGTCATCTATGACGTTAAGATGGCACCATATACCAGATATTGGTGATTTTTCACAATTAGTCACATCAGGTCACTTTCTCCCACTCTTTTGCCCATCTTCCAGTGGGCGTAGTAGCATGTTTCATAGCTCAATCGAAGCGTCTTGTCATTTCCTGTGCATCCGTGGTAAGCGTTAGTTGTCATCTATGACGTTAAGATGGCACCATATACCAGATATTGGTGATTTTTCACAATTAGTCATATCTGGTCACTTTCTCCCTTTCTTTTGCCCATCTGCCAGTGGTCTTTATGGCATGGTATATAGCTCAAAAGAAGCGTCTCTTCATCATTTATGAATGCGTGAAAAGGTTTAGTGGACACATAGGTAGACGAAATGGCACCATATACCAGAAACAGGCGATTTTTTGCAATTAGTCATTTCAGGTCACTTTCTCCGACTCTGTTTCCCATGTGCCAGTGGTCGTATTAGCATGTTTCATAGCTCAATCGAAGCGTCTTGTCATTTCCTGTGCATCCGTGGTAAGCGTTAGTCGTCATCTATGACGTTGAGATGGCACCATATACCAGATATTGGTGATTTTTTTGGTGGAGACAGTGACCTGAAATGACTAATTGTGAAAAATCACCAATATCTGGTATATGGTGCCATCTCAACGTCCTGGATGACGACTAACGCTTACCACGGATGCACAGGAAATGACAAGACGCTTCGATTGAGCTATGAAACATGCCTTAAAGACCACTGGCAGATGGGCAAAAGAGTGGGAGACAGTGACCTGATATGACTAATTGTGAAAAATCACCAATATCTCGTACATGTTGCCATCTCAACGTCATAGGTGACAACTAACGCTTACCACGGATGCACAGGAAACGACAAGACGCTTCGATTGAGCTATGAAACATGCTTATACGACCACTGGCACATGGGAAACAGAGTCGGAGAAAGTGACCTGAAATGACTAATTGCAAAAAATCGCCTGTTCCTGGTATATGGTGCCATTTCGCCTACCTATGTGTCCACTAAACCTTTTCACGCATTCATAAATGATGAAGGGACGCTTCTTTTGAGCCATATACCATGCCGTTACGACCACTAGAAGATGGGGAAAAAGAGTCGGAGAAAGTGACCTGTAATGTCTGAAATCACTAATTGTGCAAAATTGACAATATTTGGTGTGTTGTGCCGTTTCGTCTACCTATGTGTCCACTAAACCTTTTCACGCATTCATATGGGATGAAGGGACGCTTCTTTTGAGCTATATACCATGCCATAAAGACCACTGGCAGATGGGCAAAATAAAGGGAGAAAGTGACCTGATATGACTAATTGTGAAAAATCACCAATATCTGGTATATGGTGCCATCTTAACGTCATAGATGACAACTAACGCTTACCACGGATGCACAGGAAATGACAAGACGCTTCGATTGAGCTATGAAACATGCTACTACGCCCACTGGCAGATGGGCAAAAGAGTGGGAGAAAGAGACCTGATATGACTAATTGTGAAAAATCACCAATATCTGGTATATGGTGCCATCTCAACGTCATAGATGACAACTAACGCTTACCACGGATGCACAGGAAATGACAAGACGCTTCGATTGAGCTATGAAACATGCCATTAAGACCACTGGCAGATGGGTAAAAGAGTCGGAGAAAGTGTCCTGAAATCACTAATTGTGCAAAATCGACAATATTTGGTGTGTTGTGCCGTTTCGTCTACCTATGTGTCCACTAAACCTTTTCACGCATTCATATGGGATGAAGGGACGCTTTTTTTGAGCTATATACTATGCCATAAATGGACAACTAGTAGTAGAATCGCAGTCGATGCTGAGAATTTGGAAAAATCATTTCTGTAGACTGTTAAACGGCGATGACGACACAAATTCCGCTGTCAGGCAGAATGTTTCACTCAATTTGGACGATGATGAACACGAATTCCGTCCCCCCGACTTAGACGAAGTTAAGATAGCGATATCTAGACTGAAGTCGAACAAAGCTGCTGGAGCGGACGGATTGTCCGCGGAATTGTTTAAGGCAGCTGGAGATGACCTGGTTGGGCGCTTGCACCAGCTCATCTGTAAGATATGGTCGGAGGAAAGCATGCCCGATGAGTGGAATCTCAGCGTCGTTTGTCCGGTCCACAAGAAAGGAGACCCCTTTGACTGCGCCAACTATAGAGGGATCAGCCTCCTTGACATCGCTTATAAAATACTCTCTGCCGTTCTGTGTGAACGCCTGAAACCCTTTGTCAACAACCTGATAGGTCCTTATCAGTGCGGTTTCAGGCCAGGAAAGTCCACAATAGATCAAATATTTACACTCCGGCAGATCCTGGAAAAGACTCAAGAGATGCAGATCGACACCCACCACCTATTTGTCGATTTCAAGGCCGCATATGACAGCGTGCATAGAGATGAGCTATTCAGCGCCATGTCTAGTTTTGACATTCCTGCCAAACTCGTCAGGCTGTGCAGGATGACGATGGAGAACTCTCGCTGCTCCATCAAGGTCGGTAACGAACTCACCGAGACCTTCAATGTCAAAAAAGGTTTTAGGCAAGGCGACACGCTGTCATGTGACTTCTTTAACATCATACTTGAGAAGATCGTGCGAAACTCTAACGTCAACACCCGAGGCACGATCTTCCAAAAGTCCGTTCAACTGCTTGCATACGCGGACGACATTGACGTGATTGGACGAACACAGCGAGCCGTCAATGAGGCGTTTGCTGGCATTGAAGCGGAAGCGGCTAAAATGGGTCTAGCGGTAAACCAGGGCAAAACAAAGTACATGCTGTCATCACGAAAGGACGCACAACACCGACGTCTCGCACAGAGCGTCATATTGGGCAGCAGAAACTTTGAGGTAGTCAAGGACTTCGTCTACCTAGGCTCCGGAGTAAATAGGGACAACAACACCAGTACCGAGATCAAGCGCAGAATTACTCTTGCCAATCGCTGTTTCTTTGGGCTCAAGAGGCAATTAAGTAACAGAGCCATCTCTCGAAACACCAAATTGACTTTGTATAAAACCCTGATCATCCCAGTCCTGCTCTATGGCGCAGAGACATGGACGCTATTGAAAGCGGATGAAGAAGCTCTTGGTTGTTTTGAGAGAAAAGTTCTGCGTACGATCTTTGGTCCTGTTTGCGTTGATGGCGTTTGGAGGAGAAGGTTCAACCACGAACTATACGGGCTGTACAGCGGCATGCACCTAGTTAAGCGTCTTCGGATCCAACGCTTAAGATGGCTAGGTCATGTAGAGCGGATGGACACCACAGCTCCGGCCCGAAGAGTCTTCGACACCGAGCCATTGGGACAGCGCAACAGAGGACGTCCTCGCACTAGATGGCGCACACAAGTGGAAAAGGACCTCAACCAACTTGGTGTGCGCAACTGGAGGCAGCTGGCGAAAGATCGTGCTGGCTGGAGAGGCATGTTGGTTGAGGCCCAGGTCCACCCCGGACTGTAGCGCCAATCGAAGAAGAAGACTATGCCATAAAGACCACTGGCAGATGGGCAAAAGAAAGGGAGAAAGTGACCTGATATGACTAATTGTGAAAAATCACCAATATCTGGTATATGGTGCCATCTTAACGTCATAGATGACAACTAACGCTTACCACGGATGCACAGGAAATGACAAGACGCTTCGATTGAGCTATGAAACATGCTAGTACGCCCACTGGCAGATGGGCAAAAGAGTGGGAGACAGTGACCTGAAATGACTAATTGTGAAAAAATCACCAATATCTGGTATATGGTGCCATCTCAACGTCATAGATGACGACTAACGCTTACCACGGATGCACAGGAAATGACAAGACGCTTCGATTGAGCTATGAAACATGCTAATACGACCACTGGCACATGGGAAACAGAGTCGGAGAAAGTGACCTGAAATGACTAATTGCAAAAAATCGCCTGTTTCTGGTATATGGTGCCATTTCGTCTACCTATGTGTCCACTAAACCTAAACACGCATTCATAAATGATGAAGAGACGCTTCGATTGAGCTATATACCATGCCATAAAGACCACTGGCAGATGGGCAAAAGAAAGGGAGAAAGTGACCAGATATGACTAATTGTGAAAAATCACCAATATCTGGTATATGGTGCCATCTTAACGTCATAGATGACAACTAACGCTTACCACGGATGCACAGGAAATCAAACAAGACGCTTCGATTGAGCTATGAAACATGCTACTACGCCCACTGGAAGATGGGCAAAAGAGTGGGAGAAAGTGACCTGATATGACTAATTGTGAAAAATCACCAATATCTGGTATATGGTGCCATCTTAACGTCATAGATGACAACTAACGCTTACCACGGATGCACAGGAAATGACAAGACGCTTCGATTGAGCTATGAAACATGCCATTAAGACCACTGGCAGATGGGTAAAAGAGTCGGAGAAAGTGTCCTGAAATCACTAATTGTGAAAAATCACCAATATCTGGTATATGGTGCCATCTTAACGTCCTAGATGACGACTAACGCTTACCACGGATGCACAGGAAATGACAAGACGCTTCGATTGAGCTATGAAACATGCTACTACGCCCACTGGAAGATGGGCAAAAGAGTGGGAGAAAGTGACCTGATATGACTAATTGTGAAAAATCACCAATATCTCGTACATGTTGCCATCTCAACGTCATAGGTGACAACTAACGCTTACCACGGATGCACAGGAAAAACGACAAGACGCTTCGATTGAGCTATGAAACATGCTTATACGATCACTGGCACATGGGAAACAGAGTCGGAGAAAGTGACCTGAAATGACTAATTGCAAAAAATCGCCTGTTTCTGGTATATGGTGCCATTTCGCCTACCTATGTGTCCACTAAACCTCCGTGGTAAGCGTAAGTTGTCATCTATGACGTTAAGATGGCACCATATACCAGATATTGGTGATTTTTCACAATTAGTCATATCAGGTCACTTTCTCCCACTCTTTTGCCCATCTTCCAGTGGGCGTAGTAGCATGTTTCATAGCTCAATCGAAGCGTCTTGTCATTTCCTGTGCATCCGTGGTAAGCGTTAGTTGTCATCTATGACGTTAAGATGGCACCATATACCAGATATTGGTGATTTTTCACAATTAGTCATATCTGGTCACTTTCTCCCTTTCTTTTGCCCATCTGCCAGTGGTCTTTATGGCATGGTATATAGCTCAAAAGAAGCGTCTCTTCATCATTTATGAATGCGTGAAAAGGTTTAGTGGACACATAGGTAGACGAAATGGCACCATATACCAGAAACAGGCGATTTTTTGCAATTAGTCATTTCAGGTCACTTTCTCCGACTCTGTTTCCCATGTGCCAGTGGTCGTATTAGCATGTTTCATAGCTCAATCGAAGCGTCTTGTCATTTCCTGTGCATCCGTGGTAAGCGTTAGTCGTCATCTATGACGTTGAGATGGCACCATATACCAGATATTGGTGATTTTTTGGTGGGAGACAGTGACCTGAAATGACTAATTGTGAAAAATCACCAATATCTGGTATATGGTGCCATCTCAACGTCCTGGATGACGACTAACGCTTACCACGGATGCACAGGAAATGACAAGACGCTTCGATTGAGCTATGAAACATGCCTTAAAGACCACTGGCAGATGGGCAAAAGAGTGGGAGACAGTGACCTGATATGACTAATTGTGAAAAATCACCAATATCTCGTACATGTTGCCATCTCAACGTCATAGGTGACAACTAACGCTTACCACGGATGCACAGGAAACGACAAGACGCTTCGATTGAGCTATGAAACATGCTTATACGACCACTGGCACATGGGAAACAGAGTCGGAGAAAGTGACCTGAAATGACTAATTGCAAAAAATCGCCTGTTCCTGGTATATGGTGCCATTTCGCCTACCTATGTGTCCACTAAACCTTTTCACGCATTCATAAATGATGAAGGGACGCTTCTTTTGAGCCATATACCATGCCGTTACGACCACTAGAAGATGGGGAAAAAGAGTCGGAGAAAGTGACCTGTAATGTCTGAAATCACTAATTGTGCAAAATTGACAATATTTGGTGTGTTGTGCCGTTTCGTCTACCTATGTGTCCAATAAACCTTTTCACGCATTCATATGGGATGAAGGGACGCTTCTTTTGAGCTATATACCATGCCATAAAGACCACTGGCAGATGGGCAAAATAAAGGGAGAAAGTGACCTGATATGACTAATTGTGAAAAATCACCAATATCTGGTATATGGTGCCATCTTAACGTCATAGATGACAACTAACGCTTACCACGGATGCACAGGAAATGACAAGACGCTTCGATTGAGCTATGAAACATGCTACTACGCCCACTGGCAGATGGGCAAAAGAGTGGGAGAAAGAGACCTGATATGACTAATTGTGAAAAATCACCAATATCTGGTATATGGTGCCATCTCAACGTCATAGATGACAACTAACGCTTACCACGGATGCACAGGAAATGACAAGACGCTTCGATTGAGCTATGAAACATGCCATTAAGACCACTGGCAGATGGGTAAAAGAGTCGGAGAAAGTGTCTTGAAATCACTAATTGTGCAAAATCGACAATATTTGGTGTGTTGTGCCGTTTCGTCTACCTATGTGTCCACTAAACCTTTTCACGCATTCATATGGGATGAAGAGACGCTTTTTTTGAGCTATATACCATGCCATAAAGACCACTGGCAGATGGGCAAAAGAAAGGGAGAAAGTGACCTGATATGACTAATTGTGAAAAATCACCAATATCTGGTATATGGTGCCATCTTAACGTCATAGATGACAACTAACGCTTACCACGGATGCACAGGAAATGACAAGACGCTTCGATTGAGCTATGAAACATGCTACTACGCCCACTGGCAGATGGGCAAAAGAGTGGGAGAAAGAGACCTGATATGACTAATTGTGAAAAATCACCAATATCTGGTATATGGTGCCATCTCAACGTCATAGATGACAACTAACGCTTACCACGGATGCACAGGAAATGACAAGACGCTTCGATTGAGCTATGAAACATGCTACTACGCCCACTGGAAGATGGGCAAAAGAGTGCGAGAAAGTGACCTGATATGACTAATTGTGAAAAATCACCAATATCTGGTATATGGTGCCATCTTAACGTCCTAGATGACGACTAACGCTTACCACGGATGCACAGGAAATGACAAGACGCTTCGATTGAGCTATGAAACATGCCATAAAGACCACTGGCAGATGGACAAAAGAGTCGGAGAAAGTGTCCTGAAATCACTAATTGTGCAAAATCGACAATATTTGGTGTGTTGTGCCGTTTCGTCTACCTATGTGTCCACTAAACCTTTTCACGCATTCATATGGGATGAAGGGACGCTTCTTTTGAGCTATATACCATGCCATGAAGACCACTGGCAGATGGGCAAAAGAGTGGGAGACAGTGACCTGAAATGACTAATTGTGAAAAATCACCAATATCTGGTATATGGTGCCATCTTAACGTCATAGATGACAACTAACGCTTACCACGGATGCACAGGAAATGACAAGACGCTTCGATTGAGCTATGAAACATGCTACTACGCCCACTGGAAGATGGGCAAAAGAGTGGGAGAAAGTGACCTGATATGACTAATTGTGAAAAATCACCAATATCTGGTATATGGTGCCATCTTAACGTCATAGATGACAACTAACGCTTACCACGGATGCACAGGAAATGACAAGACGCTTCGATTGAGCTATGAAACATGCCATTAAGGCCACTGGCAGATGGGTAAAAGAGTCGGAGAAAGTGTCCTGAAATCACTAATTGTGCAAAATCGACAATATTTGGTGTGTTGTGCCGTTTCGTCTACCTATGTGTCCACTAAACCTTTTCACGCATTCATATGGGATGAAGGGACGCTTTTTTTGAGCTATATACCATGCCATAAAGACCACTGGCAGATGGGCAAAAGAAAGGGAGAAAGTGACCTGATATGACTAATTGTGAAAAATCACCAATATCTGGTATATGGTGCCATCTTAACGTCATAGATGACAACTAACGCTTACCACGGATGCACAGGAAATGACAAGACGCTTCGATTGAGCTATGAAACATGCTACTACGCCCACTGGCAGATGGGCAAAAGAGTGGGAGAAAGAGACCTGATATGACTAATTGTGAAAAATCACCAATATCTGGTATATGGTGCCATCTCAACGTCATAGATGACAACTAACGCTTACCACGGATGCACAGGAAATGACAAGACGCTTCGATTGAGCTATGAAACATGCTACTACGCCCACTGGAAGATGGGCAAAAGAGTGCGAGAAAGTGACCTGATATGACTAATTGTGAAAAATCACCAATATCTGGTATATGGTGCCATCTTAACGTCCTAGATGACGACTAACGCTTACCACGGATGCACAGGAAATGACAAGACGCTTCGATTGAGCTATGAAACATGCCATAAAGACCACTGGCAGATGGACAAAAGAGTCGGAGAAAGTGTCCTGAAATCACTAATTGTGCAAAATCGACAATATTTGGTGTGTTGTGCCGTTTCGTCTACCTATGTGTCCACTACACCTTTTCACGCATTCATATGGGATGAAGGGACGCTTCTTTTGAGCTATATACCATGCCATGAAGACCACTGGCAGATGGGCAAAAGAGTGGGAGACAGTGACCTGAAATGACTAATTGTGAAAAATCACCAATATCTGGTATATGGTGCCATCTCAACGTCCTGGATGACGACTAACGCTTACCACGGATGCACAGGAAATGACAAGACGCTTCGATTGAGCTATGAAACATGCCTTAAAGACCACTGGCAGATGGGCAAAAGAGTGGGAGACAGTGACCTGATATGACTAATTGTGAAAAATCACCAATATCTCGTACATGTTGCCATCTCAACGTCATAGGTGACAACTAACGCTTACCACGGATGCACAGGAAACGACAAGACGCTTCGATTGAGCTATGAAACATGCTTATACGACCACTGGCACATGGGAAACAGAGTCGGAGAAAGTGACCTGAAATGACTAATTGCAAAAAATCGCCTGTTCCTGGTATATGGTGCCATTTCGCCTACCTATGTGTCCACTAAACCTTTTCACGCATTCATAAATGATGAAGGGACGCTTCTTTTGAGCCATATACCATGCCGTTACGACCACTAGAAGATGGGGAAAAAGAGTCGGAGAAAGTGACCTGTAATGTCTGAAATCACTAATTGTGCAAAATTGACAATATTTGGTGTGTTGTGCCGTTTCGTCTACCTATGTGTCCACTAAACCTTTTCACGCATTCATATGGGATGAAGGGACGCTTCTTTTGAGCTATATACCATGCCATAAAGACCACTGGCAGATGGGCAAAAGAAAGGGAGAAAGTGACCTGATATGACTAATTGTGAAAAATCACCAATATCTGGTATATGGTGCCATCTTAACGTCATAGATGACAACTAACGCTTACCACGGATGCACAGGAAATGACAAGACGCTTCGATTGAGCTATGAAACATGCTACTACGCCCACTGGCAGATGGGCAAAAGAGTGGGAGAAAGAGACCTGATATGACTAATTGTGAAAAATCACCAATATCTGGTATATGGTGCCATCTCAACGTCATAGATGACAACTAACGCTTACCACGGATGCACAGGAAATGACAAGACGCTTCGATTGAGCTATGAAACATGCTACTACGCCCACTGGAAGATGGGCAAAAGAGTGCGAGAAAGTGACCTGATATGACTAATTGTGAAAAATCACCAATATCTGGTATATGGTGCCATCTCAACGTCCTGGATGACGACTAACGCTTACCACGGATGCACAGGAAATGACAAGACGCTTCGATTGAGCTATGAAACATGCCTTAAAGGCCACTGGCAGATGGGCAAAAGAGTCGGAGAAAGTGTCCGAAATCACTAATTGTGCAAGATCGACACTATTTGGTGTGTGGTGCCGTTTCGTCTACCTATGTGTCCACTAAACCTTTTCACGCATTCATATGGGATGAAGGGACGCTTCTTTTGAGCTATATACCATGCCATAAAGACCACTGGCAGATGGGCAAAAGAGTGGGAGACAGTGACCTGAAATGACTAATTGTGAAAAATCACCAATATCTGGTATCTGGTGCCATCTTAACGTCATAGATGACGACTAACGCTTACCACGGATGCACAGGAAATGACAAGACGCTTCGATTGAGCTATGAAACATGCTAGTACGCCCACTGGCAGATGGGCAAAAGAGTGGGAGACAGTGACCTGAAATGACTAATTGTGAAAAATCACCAATATCTGGTATATGGTGCCATCTCAACGTCATAGATGACGACTAACGCTTACCACGGATGCACAGGAAATGACAAGACGCTTCGATTGAGCTATGAAACATGCTAATACGACCACTGGCACATGGGAAACAGAGTCGGAGAAAGTGACCTGAAATGACTAATTGCAAAAAATCGCCTGTTTCTGGTATATGGTGCCATTTCGTCTACCTATGTGTCCACTAAACCTTTTCACGCATTCATAAATGATGAAGGGACGCTTCTTTTGAGCCATATACCATGCCCTTACGATCACTAGAAGATGGGCAAAATAGTCGGAGAAAGTGACCTGAAATCACTAATTGTGCAAAATTGACAATATTTGATGTGTTGTACCGTTTCGTCTACCTATGTGTCCACTAAACCTTTTCACGCATTCATATGGGATGAAGGGACGCTTCTTTTGAGCTATATACCATGCCATAAAGAAAACTGGCAGATGGGCAAAAGAAAGGGAGAAAGTGACCTGATATGACTAATTGTGAAAAATCACCAATATCTGGTATATGGTGCCATTTTAACGTCATAGATGACAACTAACGCTTACCACGGATGTACAGGAAATGACAAGACGCTTCGATTGAGCTATATACCATGCCATAAAGACCACTGGCAGATGGGCAAAAGAGTGGGAGACAGTGACCTGAAATGACTAATTGTGAAAAATCACCAATATCTGGTATATGGTGCCATCTCAACGTCATAGATGACGACTAACGCTTACCACGGATGCACAGGAAATGACAAGACGCTTCGATTGAGCTATGAAACATGCTAATACGACCACTGGCACATGGGAAACAGAGTCGGAGAAAGTGACCTGAAATGACTAATTGCAAAAAATCGCCTGTTTCTGGTATATGGTGCCATTTCGTCTACCTATGTGTCCACTAAACCTTTTCACGCATTCATAAATGATGAAGGGACGCTTCTTTTGAGCCATATACCATGCCCTTACGATCACTAGAAGATGGGCAAAATAGTCGGAGAAAGTGACCTGAAATCACTAATTGTGCAAAATTGACAATATTTGATGTGTTGTACCGTTTCGTCTACCTATGTGTCCACTAAACCTTTTCACGCATTCATATGGGATGAAGGGACGCTTCTTTTGAGCTATATACCATGCCATAAAGAAAACTGGCAGATGGGCAAAAGAAAGGGAGAAAGTGACCTGATATGACTAATTGTGAAAAATCACCAATATCTGGTATATGGTGCCATTTTAACGTCATAGATGACAACTAACGCTTACCACGGATGTACAGGAAATGACAAGACGCTTCGATTGAGCTATATACCATGCCATAAAGACCACTGGCAGATGGGCAAAAGAGTGGGAGACAGTGACCTGAAATGACTAATTGTGAAAAATCACCAATATCTGGTATATGGTGCCATTTTAACGTCATAGATGACAACTAACGCTTACCACGGATGTACAGGAAATGACAAGACGCTTCGATTGAGCTATATACCATGCCATAAAGACCACTGGCAGATGGGCAAAAGAGTGGGAGACAGTGACCTGAAATGACTAATTGTGAAAAATCACCAATATCTGGTATATGGTGCCATCTTAACGTCCTAGATGACGACTAACGCTTACCACGGATGCACAGGAAATGACAAGACGCTTCGATTGAGCTATGAAACATGCTACTACGCCCACTGGAAGATGGGCAAAAGAGTGGGAGAAAGTGACCTGATATGACTAATTGTGAAAAATCACCAATATCTCGTACATGTTGCCATCTCAACGTCATAGGTGACAACTAACGCTTACCACGGATGCACAGGAAACGACAAGACGCTTCGATTGAGCTATGAAACATGCTTATACGACCACTGGCACATGGGAAACAGAGTCGGAGAAAGTGACCTGAAATGACTAATTGCAAAAAATCGCCTGTTTCTGGTATATGGTGCCATTTCGCCTACCTATGTGTCCACTAAACCTTTTCACGCATTCATAAATGATGAAGGGACGCTTCTTTTGAGCCATATACCATGCCGTTACGACCACTAGAAGATGGGGAAAAAGAGTCGGAGAAAGTGACCTGAAATCACTAATTGTGCAAAATTGACAATATTTGGTGTGTTGTGCCGTTTCGTCTACCTATGTGTCCACTAAACCTTTTCACGCATTCATATGGGATGAAGGGACGCTTCTTTTGAGCTATATACCATGCCATGAAGACCACTGGCAGATGGGCAAAAGAGTGGGAGACAGTGACCTGAAATGACTAATTGTGAAAAATCACCAATATCTGGTATATGGTGCCATCTCAACGTCCTGGATGACGACTAACGCTTACCACGGATGCACAGGAAATGACAAGACGCTTCGATTGAGCTATGAAACATGCCTTAAAGACCACTGGCAGATGGGCAAAAGAGTGGGAGACAGTGACCTGAAATGACTAATTGTGAAAAATCACCAATATCTGGTATATGGTGCCATCTTAACGTCCTAGATGACGACTAACGCTTACCACGGATGCACAGGAAATGACAAGACGCTTCGATTGAGCTATGAAACATGCTACTACGCCCACTGGCAGATGGGCAAAAGAGTGGGAGAAAGAGACCTGATATGACTAATTGTGAAAAATCACCAATATCTGGTATATGGTGCCATCTCAACGTCCTGGATGACGACTAACGCTTACCACGGATGCACAGGAAATGACAAGACGCTTCGATTGAGCTATGAACAACAGCTACTACGCCCACTGGAAGATGGGCAAAAGAGTGGGAGAAAGTGACCTGATATGACTAATTGTGAAAAATCACCAATATCTCGTACATGTTGCCATCTCAACGTCATAGGTGACAACTAACGCTTACCACGGATGCACAGGAAATGACAAGACGCTTCGATTGAGCTATGAAACATGCCATAAAGACCACTGGCAGATGGGCAAAAGAGTCGGAGAAGAAGTGTCCTGAATCACTAATTGTGCAAAATCGACAATATTTGGTGTGTTGTGCCGTTTCGTCTACCTATGTGTCCACTAAACCTTTTCACGCATTCATATGGGATGAAGGGACGCTTCTTTTGAGCTATATACCATGCCATGAAGACCACTGGCAGATGGGCAAAAGAGTGGGAGACAGTGACCTGAAATGACTAATTGTGAAAAATCACCAATATCTGGTATATGGTGCCATCTCAACGTCCTGGATGACGACTAACGCTTACCACGGATGCACAGGAAATGACAAGACGCTTCTTTTGAGCTATATACCATTCCATAAAGACCACTGGCAGATGGGCAAAGGAAAGGGAGAAGAAGTGACCTGATATGACTAATTGTGAAAAAATCACCAATATCTGGTATTTGGTGCCATCTTAACGTCATAGATGACAACTAACGCTTACCACGGATGCACAGGAAATGACAAGACGCTTCGATTGAGCTATGAAACATGCTACTACGCCCACTGGCAGATGGGCAAAAGAGTGGGAGAAAGAGACCTGATATGACTAATTGTGAAAAATCACCAATATCTGGTATATGGTGCCATCTCAACGTCATAGATGACAAACTAACAGCTTACCACGGATGCACAGGAAATGACAAGACGCTTCGATTGAGCTATGAAACATGCTACTACGCCCACTGGCAGATGGGCAAACGAGTGGGAGAAAGAGACCTGATAGAAAAGACACTGGCAGATGGGCAAAAGAGTCGGAGGAAAGTGTCCTGAAATCACTAATTGTGCAAAATCGACATATTTGGTGTGTTGTGCCGTTTCGTCTACCTATGTGTCCACTAAACCTTTTCACGCATTCATATGGGATGAAGGGACGCTTCTTTTGAGCTATATACCATGCCATGAAGACCACTGGCAGATGGGCAAAAGAGTGGGAGACAGTGACCTGAAATGACTAATTGTGAAAATCACCAATATCTGGTATATGTGCCATCTCAACGTCCTGGATGACGACTAACGCTTACCACGGATGCACAGGAAATGACAAGACGCTTCGATTGAGCTATGAAACATGCTACTACGCCCACTGGAAGATGAGCAAAAGAGTGGGAGAAAGTGACCTGATATGACTAATTGTGAAAAATCACCAATATCTCGTACATGTTGCCATCTCAACGTCATAGGTGACAACTAACGCTTACCACGGATGCACAGGAAACGACAAGACGCTTCGATTGAGCTATGAAACATGCTTATACGATCACATGGCACATGGGAAACAGAGTCGGAGAAAGTGACCTGAAATGACTAATTGCAAAAAATCGCCTGTTTCTGGTATATGGTGCCATTTCGCCTACCTATGTGTCCACTAAACCTCCGTGGTAAGCGTTAGTTGTCATCTATGACGTTAAGATGGCACCATATACCAGATATTGGTGATTTTTCACAATTAGTCACATCAGGTCACTTTCTCCCACTCTTTTGCCCATCTTCCAGTGGGCGTAGTAGCATGTTTCATAGCTCAATCGAAGCGTCTTGTCATTTCCTGTGCATCCGTGGTAAGCGTTAGTTGTCATCTATGACGTTAAGATGGCACCATATACCAGATATTGGTGATTTTTCACAATTAGTCATATCTGGTCACTTTCTCCCTTTCTTTTGCCCATCTGCCAGTGGTCTTTATGGCATGGTATATAGCTCAAAAGAAGCGTCTCTTCATCATTTATGAATGCGTGAAAAGGTTTAGTGGACACATAGGTAGACGAAATGGCACCATATACCAGAAACAGGCGATTTTTTGCAATTAGTCATTTCAGGTCACTTTTCTCCGACTCTGTTTCCCATGTGCCAGTGGTCGTATTAGCATGTTTCATAGCTCAATCGAAGCGTCTTGTCATTTCCTGTGCATCCGTGGTAAGCGTTAGTCGTCATCTATGACGTTGAGATGGCACCATATACCAGATATTGGTGATTTTTTGGTGGGAGACAGTGACCTGAAATGACTAATTGTGAAAAATCACCAATATCTGGTATATGGTGCCATCTCAACGTCCTGGATGACGACTAACGCTTACCACGGATGCACAGGAAATGACAAGACGCTTCGATTGAGCTATGAAACATGCCTTAAAGACCACTGGCAGATGGGCAAAAGAGTGGGAGACAGTGACCTGATATGACTAATTGTGAAAAATCACCAATATCTCGTACATGGTGCCATCTTAACGTCCTAGATGACGACTAACGCTTACCACGGATGCACAGGAAATGACAAGACGCTTCGATTGAGCTATGAAACATGCTACTACGCCCACTGGAAGATGGGCAAAAGAGTGGGAGAAAGTGACCTGATATGACTAATTGTGAAAAATCACCAATATCTCGTACATGTTGCCATCTCAACGTCATAGGTGACAACTAACGCTTACCACGGATGCACAGGAAACGACAAGACGCTTCGATTGAGCTATGAAACATGCTTATACGACCACTGGCACATGGGAAACAGAGTCGGAGAAAGTGACCTGAAATGACTAATTGCAAAAAATCGCCTGTTTCTGGTATATGGTGCCATTTCGCCTACCTATGTGTCCACTAAACCTTTTCACGCATTCATAAATGATGAAGGGACGCTTCTTTTGAGCCATATACCATGCCGTTACGACCACTAGAAGATGGGGAAAAAGAGTCGGAGAAAGTGACCTGAAATCACTAATTGTGCAAAATTGACAATATTTGGTGTGTTGTGCCGTTTCGTCTACCTATGTGTCCACTAAACCTTTTCACGCATTCATATGGGATGAAGGGACGCTTCTTTTGAGCTATATACCATGCCATGAAGACCACTGGCAGATGGGCAAAAGAGTGGGAGACAGTGACCTGAAATGACTAATTGTGAAAAATCACCAATATCTGGTATATGGTGCCATCTCAACGTCCTGGATGACGACTAACGCTTACCACGGATGCACAGGAAATGACAAGACGCTTCGATTGAGCTATGAAACATGCCTTAAAGACCACTGGCAGATGGGCAAAAGAGTGGGAGACAGTGACCTGAAATGACTAATTGTGAAAAATCATCAATATCTGGTATATGGTGCCATCTTAACGTCCTAGATGACGACTAACGCTTACCACGGATGCACAGGAAATGACAAGACGCTTCGATTGAGCTATGAAACATGCTACTACGCCCACTGGCAGATGGGCAAAAGAGTGGGAGAAAGAGACCTGATATGACTAATTGTGAAAAATCACCAATATCTGGTATATGGTGCCATCTCAACGTCCTGGATGACGACTAACGCTTACCACGGATGCACAGGAAATGACAAGACGCTTCGATTGAGCTATGAAACATGCTACTACGCCCACTGGAAGATGGGCAAAAGAGTGGGAGAAAGTGACCTGATATGACTAATTGTGAAAAATCACCAATATCTCGTACATGTTGCCATCTCAACGTCATAGGTGACAACTAACGCTTACCACGGATGCACAGGAAATGACAAGACGCTTCGATTGAGCTATGAAACATGCCATAAAGACCACTGGCAGATGGGCAAAAGAGTCGGAGAAAGTGTCCTGAAATCACTAATTGTGCAAAATCGACAATATTTGGTGTGTTGTGCCGTTTCGTCTACCTATGTGTCCACTAAACCTTTTCACGCATTCATATGGGATGAAGGGACGCTTCTTTAGAGCTATATACCATGCCATGAAGACCACTGGCAGATGGGCAAAAGAGTGGGAGACAGTGACCTGAAATGACTAATTGTGAAAAATCACCAATATCTGGTATATGGTGCCATCTCAACGTCCTGGATGACGACTAACGCTTACCACGGATGCACAGGAAATGACAAGACGCTTCTTTTGAGCTATATACCATGCCATAAAGACCACTGGCAGATGGGCAAAGGAAAGGGAGAAAGTGACCTGATATGACTAATTGTGAAAAATCACCAATATCTGGTATTTGGTGCCATCTTAACGTCATTAGATGACAACTAACGCTTACCACGGATGCACAGGAAATGACAAGACGCTTCGATTGAGCTATGAAACATGCTACTACGCCCACTGGCAGATGGGCAAAAGAGTGGGAGAAAGAGACCTGATATGACTAATTGTGAAAAATCACCAATATCTGGTATATGGTGCCATCTCAACGTCATAGATGACAACTAACGCTTACCACGGATGCACAGGAAATGACAAGACGCTTCGATTGAGCTATGAAACATGCTACTACGCCCACTGGCAGATGGGCAAACGAGTGGGAGAAAGAGACCTGATAGAAAGACCACTGGCAGATGGGCAAAAGAGTCGGAGAAAGTGTCCTGAAATCACTAATTGTGCAAAATCGACAATATTTGGTGTGTTGTGCCGTTTCGTCTACCTATGTGTCCACTAAACCTTTTCACGCATTCATATGGGATGAAGGGACGCTTCTTTTGAGCTATATACCATGCCATGAAGACCACTGGCAGATGGGCAAAAGAGTGGGAGACAGTGACCTGAAATGACTAATTGTGAAAAATCACCAATATCTGGTATATGGTGCCATCTCAACGTCCTGGATGACGACTAACGCTTACCACGGATTGCACAGGAAATGACAAGACGCTTCGATTGAGCTATGAAACATGCTACTACGCCCACTGAAGATGGGCAAAAGAGTGGGAGAAAGTGACCTGATATGCCTAATTGTGAAAAATCACCAATATCTCGTACATGTTGCCATCTCAACGTCATAGGTGACAACTAACGCTTACCACGGATGCACAGGAAACGACAAGACGCTTCGATTGAGCTATGAAACATGCTTATACGATCACTGGCACATGGGAAACAGAGTCGGAGAAAGTGACCTGAAATGACTAATTGCAAAAAATCGCCTGTTTCTGGTATATGGTGCCATTTCGCCTACCTATGTGTCCACTAAACCTCCGTGGTAAGCGTTAGTTGTCATCTATGACGTTAAGATGGCACCATATACCAGATATTGGTGATTTTTCACAATTAGTCACATCAGGTCACTTTCTCCCACTCTTTTGGCCCATCTTCCAGTGGGCGTAGTAGCATGTTTCATAGCTCAATCGAAGCGTCTTGTCATTTCCTGTGCATCCGTGGTAAGCGTTAGTTGTCATCTATGACGTTAAGATGGCACCATATACCAGATATTGGTGATTTTTCACAATTAGTCATATCTGGGTCACTTTCTCCCTTTCTTTTGCCCATCTGCCAGTGGTCTTTATGGCATGGTATATAGCTCAAAAGAAGCGTCTCTTCATCATTTATGAATGCGTGAAAAGGTTTAGTGGACACATAGGTAGACGAAATGGCACCATATACCAGAAACAGGCGATTTTTTGCAATTAGTCATTTCAGGTCACTTTCTCCGACTCTGTTTCCCATGTGCCAGTGGTCGTATTAGCATGTTTCATAGCTCAATCGAAGCGTCTTGTCATTTCCTGTGCATCCGTGGTAAGCGTTAGTCGTCATCTATGACGTTGAGATGGCACCATATACCAGATATTGGTGATTTTTTGGTGGAGACAGTGACCTGAAATGACTAATTGTGAAAAATCACCAATATCTGGTATATGGTGCCATCTCAACGTCCTGGATGACGACTAACGCTTACACGGATGCACAGGAAATGACAAGACGCTTCGATTGAGCTATGAAACATGCCTTAAAGACCACTGGCAGATGGGCAAAAGAGTGGGAGACAGTGACCTGATATGACTAATTGTGAAAAATCACCAATATCTCGTACATGTTGCCATCTCAACGTCATAGGTGACAACTAACGCTTACCACGGATGCACAGGAAACGACAAGACGCTTCGATTGAGCTATGAAACATGCTTATACGACCACTGGCACATGGGAAACAGAGTCGGAGAAAGTGACCTGAAATGACTAATTGCAAAAAATCGCCTGTTCCTGGTATATGGTGCCATTTCGCCTACCTATGTGTCCACTAAACCTTTTCACGCATTCATAAATGATGAAGGGACGCTTCTTTTGAGCCATATACCATGCCGTTACGACCACTAGAAGATGGGGAAAAAGAGTCGGAGAAAGTGACCTGTAATGTCTGAAATCACTAATTGTGCAAAATTGACAATATTTGGTGTGTTGTGCCGTTTCGTCTACCTATGTGTCCACTAAACCTTTTCACGCATTCATATGGGATGAAGGGACGCTTCTTTTGAGCTATATACCATGCCATAAAGACCACTGGCAGATGGGCAAAATAAAGGGAGAAAGTGACCTGATATGACTAATTGTGAAAAATCACCAATATCTGGTATATGGTGCCATCTTAACGTCATAGATGACAACTAACGCTTACCACGGATGCACAGGAAATGACAAGACGCTTCGATTGAGCTATGAAACATGCTACTACGCCCACTGGCAGATGGGCAAAAGAGTGGGAGAAAGAGACCTGATATGACTAATTGTGAAAAATCACCAATATCTGGTATATGGTGCCATCTCAACGTCATAGATGACAACTAACGCTTACCACGGATGCACAGGAAATGACAAGACGCTTCGATTGAGCTATGAAACATGCCATTAAGACCACTGGCAGATGGGTAAAAGAGTCGGAGAAAGTGTCCTGAAATCACTAATTGTGCAAAATCGACAATATTTGGTGTGTTGTGCCGTTTCGTCTACCTATGTGTCCACTAAACCTTTTCACGCATTCATATGGGATGAAGGGACGCTTTTTTTGAGCTATATACCATGCCATAAAGACCACTGGCAGATGGGCAAAAGAAAGGGAGAAAGTGACCTGATATGACTAATTGTGAAAAATCACCAATATCTGGTATATGGTGCCATCTTAACGTCATAGATGACAACTAACGCTTACCACGGATGCACAGGAAATGACAAGACGCTTCGATTGAGCTATGAAACATGCTAGTACGCCCACTGGCAGATGGGCAAAAGAGTGGGAGACAGTGACCTGAAATGACTAATTGTGAAAAATCACCAATATCTGGTATATGGTGCCATCTCAACGTCATAGATGACGACTAACGCTTACCACGGATGCACAGGAAATGACAAGACGCTTCGATTGAGCTATGAAACATGCTAATACGACCACTGGCACATGGGAAACAGAGTCGGAGAAAGTGACCTGAAATGACTAATTGCAAAAAATCGCCTGTTTCTGGTATATGGTGCCATTTCGCCTACCTATGTGTCCACTAAACCTTTTCACGCATTCATAAATGATGAAGAGACGCTTCGATTGAGCTATATACCATGCCATAAAGACCACTGGCAGATGGGCAAAAGAAAGGGAGAAAGTGACCTGATATGACTAATTGTGAAAAATCACCAATATCTGGTATATGGTGCCATCTTAACGTCATAGATGACAACTAACGCTTACCACGGATGCACAGGAAATGACAAGACGCTTCGATTGAGCTATGAAACATGTTACTACGCCCACTGGAAGATGGGCAAAAGAGTGGGAGAAAGTGACCTGATATGACTAATTGTGAAAAATCACCAATATCTGGTATATGGTGCCATCTTAACGTCATAGATGACAACTAACGCTTACCACGGATGCACAGGAAATGACAAGACGCTTCGATTGAGCTATGAAACATGCCATTTAGACCACTGGCAGATGGGTAAAAGAGTCGGAGAAAGTGTCCTGAAATCACTAATTGTGAAAAATCACCAATATCTGGTATATGGTGCCATCTTAACGTCCTAGATGACGACTAACGCTGACCACGGATGCACAGGAAATGACAAGACGCTTCGATTGAGCTATGAAACATGCTACTACGCCCACTGGAAGATGGGCAAAAGAGTGGGAGAAAGTGACCTGATATGACTAATTGTGAAAAATCACCAATATCTCGTACATGTTGCCATCTCAACGTCATAGGTGACAACTAACGCTTACCACGGATGCACAGGAAACGACAAGACGCTTCGATTGAGCTATGAAACATGCTTATACGATCACTGGCACATGGGAAACAGAGTCGGAGAAAGTGACCTGAAATGACTAATTGCAAAAAATCGCCTGTTTCTGGTATATGGTGCCATTTCGCCTACCTATGTGTCCACTAAACCTCCGTGGTAAGCGTTAGTTGTCATCTATGACGTTAAGATGGTACCATATACCAGATATTGGTGATTTTTCACAATTAGTCATATCAGGTCACTTTCTCCCACTCTTTTGCCCATCTTCCAGTGGGCGTAGTAGCATGTTTCATAGCTCAATCGAAGCGTCTTGTCATTTCCTGTGCATCCGTGGTAAGCGTTAGTTGTCATCTATGACGTTAAGATGGCACCATATACCAGATATTGGTGATTTTTCACAATTAGTCATATCTGGTCACTTTCTCCCTTTCTTTTGCCCATCTGCCAGTGGTCTTTATGGCATGGTATATAGCTCAAAAGAAGCGTCTCTTCATCATTTATGAATGCGTGAAAAGGTTTAGTGGACACATAGGTAGACGAAATGGCACCATATACCAGAAACAGGCGATTTTTTGCAATTAGTCATTTCAGGTCACTTTCTCCGACTCTGTTTCCCATGTGCCAGTGGTCGTATTAGCATGTTTCATAGCTCAATCGAAGCGTCTTGTCATTTCCTGTGCATCCGTGGTAAGCGTTAGTCGTCATCTATGACGTTGAGATGGCACCATATACCAGATATTGGTGATTTTTTGGTGGGAGACAGTGACCTGAAATGACTAATGTGAAAAATCACCAATATCTGGTATATGGTGCCATCTCAACGTCCTGGATGACGACTAACGCTTACCACGGATGCACAGGAAATGACAAGACGCTTCGATTGAGCTATGAAACATGCCTTAAAGACCACTGGCAGATGGGCAAAAGAGTGGGAGACAGTGACCTGATATGACTAATTGTGAAAAATCACCAATATCTCGTACATGTTGCCATCTCAACGTCATAGGTGACAACTAACGCTTACCACGGATGCACAGGAAACGACAAGACGCTTCGATTGAGCTATGAAACATGCTTATACGACCACTGGCACATGGGAAACAGAGTCGGAGAAAGTGACCTGAAATGACTAATTGCAAAAAAATCGCCTGTTCCTGGTATATAGGTGCCATTTCGCCTACCTATGTGTCCACTAAACCTTTTCACGCATCATAAATGATGAAGGGACGCTTCTTTTGAGCCATATACCATGCCGTTACGACCACTAGAAGATGGGGAAAAAGAGTCGGAGAAAGTGACCTGTAATGTCTGAAATCACTAATTGTGCAAAATTGACAATATTTGGTGTGTTGTGCCGTTTCGTCTACCTATGTGTCCACTAAACCTTTTCACGCATTCATATGGATGAAGGGACGCTTCTTTTGAGCTATATACCATGCCATAAAGACCACTGCAGATGGGCAAAATAAAGGGAGAAAGTGACCTGATATGACTAATTGTGAAAAATCACCAATATCTGGTATATGGTGCCATCTTAACGTCATAGATGACAACTAACGCTTACCACGGATGCACAGGAAATGACAAGACGCTTCGATTGAGCTATGAAACATGCTACTACGCCCACTGGCAGATGGCAAAAGAGTGGGAGAAAGAGACCTGATATGACTAATTGTGAAAAATCACCAATATCTGGTATATGGTGCCATCTCAACGTCATAGATGACAACTAACGCTACCACGGATGCACAGGAAATGACATAGACGCTTCGATTGAGCTATGAAACATGCTACTACGCCCACTGGAAGATGGGCAAAAGAGTGCGAGAAAGTGACCTGATATGACTAATTGTGAAAAATCACCAATATCTGGTATATGGTGCCATCTTAACGTCCTAGATGACGACTAACGCTTACCACGGATGCACAGGAAATGACAAGACGCTTTGATTGAGCTATGAAACATGCCATAAAGACCACTGGCAGATGGACAAAAGAGTCGGAGAAAGTGTCCTGAAATCACTAATTGTGCAAAATCGACAATATTTGGTGTGTTGTGCCGTTTCGTCTACCTATGTGTCCACTAAACCTTTTCACGCATTCATATGGGATGAAGGGACGCTTCTTTTGAGCTATATACCATGCCATGAAGACCACTGGCAGATGGGCAAAAGAGTGGGAGACAGTGACCTGAAATGACTATTGTGAAAAATCACCAATATCTGGTATATGGTGCCATCTTAACGTCATAGATGACAACTAACGCTTACCACGGATGCACAGGAAATGACAAGACGCTTCGATTGAGCTATGAAACATGCTACTACGCCCACTGGAAGATGGCAAAAGAGTGGGAGAAAGTGACCTGATATGACTAATTGTGAAAAATCACCAATATCTGGTATATGGTGCCATCTTAACGTCATAGATGACAACTAACGCTTACCACGGATGCACAGGAAATGACAAGACGCTTCGATTGAGCTATGAAACATGCCATTAAGACCACTGGCAGATGGGTAAAAGAGTCGGAGAAAGTGTCCTGAATCACTAATTGTGCAAAATCGACAATATTTGGTGTGTTGTGCCGTTTCGTCTACCTATGTGTCCACTAAACCTTTTCACGCATTCATATGGGATGAAGGGACGCTTTTTTTGAGCTATATACCATGCCATAAAGACCACTGGCAGATGGGCAAAAGAAAGGGAGAAAGTGACCTGATATGACTAATTGTGAAAAATCACCAATATCTGGTATATGGTGCCATCTTAACGTCATAGATGACAACTAACGCTTACCACGGATGCACAGGAAATGACAAGACGCTTCGATTGAGCTATGAAACATGCTACTACGCCCACTGGCAGATGGGCAAAAGAGTGGGAGAAAGAGACCTGATATGACTAATTGTGAAAAATCAACCAATATCTGGTATATGGTGCCATCTCAACGTCATAGATGACAACTAACGCTTACCACGGATGCACAGGAAATGACAAGACGCTTCGATTGAGCTATGAAACATGCTACTACGCCCACTGGAAGATGGGCAAAAGAGTGCGAGAAAGTGACCTGATATGACTAATTGTGAAAAATCACCAATATCTGGTATATGGTGCCATCTTAACGTCCTAGATGACGACTAACGCTTACCACGGATGCACAGGAAATGACAAGACGCTTCGATTGAGCTATGAAACATGCCATAAAGACCACTGGCAGATGGACAAAAGAGTCGGAGAAAAGTGTCCTGAAATCACTAATTGTGCAAAATCGACAATATTTGGTGTGTTGTGCCGTTTCGTCTACCTATGTGTCCACTACACCTTTTCACGCATTCATATGGGATGAAGGGACGCTTCTTTTGAGCTATATACCATGCCATGAAGACCACTGGCAGATGGGCAAAAGAGTGGGAGACAGTGACCTGAAATGACTAATTGTGAAAAATCACCAATATCTGGTATATGGTGCCATCTCAACGTCCTGGATGACGACTAACGCTTACCACGGATGCACAGGAAATGACAAGACGCTTCGATTGAGCTATGAAACATGCCTTAAAGACCACTGGCAGATGGGCAAAAGAGTGAGAGACAGTGACCTGATATGACTAATTGTGAAAAATCACCAATATCTCGTACATGTTGCCATCTCAACGTCATAGGTGACAACTAACGCTTACCACGGATGCACAGGAAACGACAAGACGCTTCGATTGAGCTATGAAACATGCTTATACGACCACTGGCACATGGGAAACAGAGTCGGAGAAAGTGACCTGAAATGACTAATTGCAAAAAATCGCCTGTTCCTGGTATATGGTGCCATTTCGCCTACCTATGTGTCCACTAAACCTTTTCACGCATTCATAAATGATGAAGGGACGCTTCTTTTGAGCCATATACCATGC
Source organism: Eristalis arbustorum (assembly GCA_916610145.1). Lineage (NCBI taxonomy): Eukaryota > Metazoa > Arthropoda > Insecta > Diptera > Syrphidae > Eristalis > Eristalis arbustorum. The sequence goes on from OU744316.1 coordinate 71,814,364, forward strand.
CGTTACGACCACTAGAAGATGGGGAAAAAGAGTCGGAGAAAGTGACCTGTAATGTCTGAAATCACTAATTGTGGAAAATTGACAATATTTGGTGTGTTGTGCCGTTTCGTCTACCTATGTGTCCACTAAACCTTTTCACGCATTCATATGGGATGAAGGGACGCTTCTTTTGAGCTATATACCATGCCATAAAGACCACTGGCAGATGGGCAAAAGAAAGGGAGAAAGTGACCTGATATGACTAATTGTGAAAAATCACCAATATCTGGTATATGGTGCCATCTTAACGTCATAGATGACAACTAACGCTTACCACGGATGCACAGGAAATGACAAGACGCTTCGATTGAGCTATGAAACATGCTACTACGCCCACTGGCAGATGGGCAAAAGAGTGGGAGAAAGAGACCTGATATGACTAATTGTGAAAAATCACCAATATCTGGTATATGGTGCCATCTCAACGTCATAGATGACAACTAACGCTTACCACGGATGCACAGGAAATGACAAGACGCTTCGATTGAGCTATGAAACATGCTACTACGCCCACTGGAAGATGGGCAAAAGAGTGCGAGAAAGTGACCTGATATGACTAATTGTGAAAAATCACCAATATCTGGTATATGGTGCCATCTCAACGTCCTGGATGACGACTAACGCTTACCACGGATGCACAGGAAATGACAAGACGCTTCGATTGAGCTATGAAACATGCCTTAAAGGCCACTGGCAGATGGGCAAAAGAGTCGGAGAAAGTGTCCGAAATCACTAATTGTGCAAGATCGACACTATTTGGTGTGTGGTGCCGTTTCGTCTACCTATGTGTCCACTAAACCTTTTCACGCATTCATATGGGATGAAGGGACGCTTCTTTTGAGCTATATACCATGCCATAAAGACCACTGGCAGATGGGCAAAAGAGTGGGAGACAGTGACCTGAAATGTCTAATTGTGAAAAATCACCAATATCTGGTATCTGGTGCCATCTTAACGTCATAGATGACGACTAACGCTTACCACGGATGCACAGGAAATGACAAGACGCTTCGATTGAGCTATGAAACATGCTAGTACGCCCACTGGCAGATGGGCAAAAGAGTGGGAGACAGTGACCTGAAATGACTAATTGTGAAAAATCACCAATATCTGGTATATGGTGCCATCTCAACGTCATAGATGACGACTAACGCATACCACGGATGCACAGGAAATGACAAGACGCTTCGATTGAGCTATGAAACATGCTAGTACGCCCACTGGCAGATGGGCAAAAGAGTGGGAGACAGTGACCTGAAATGACTAATTGTGAAAAATCACCAATATCTGGTATATGGTGCCATCTCAACGTCATAGATGACGACTAACGCTTACCACGGATGCACAGGAAATGACAAGACGCTTCGATTGAGCTATGAAACATGCTAATACGACCACTGGCACATGGGAAACAGAGTCGGAGAAAGTGACCTGAAATGACTAATTGCAAAAAATCGCCTGTTTCTGGTATATGGTGCCATTTCGTCTACCTATGTGTCCACTAAACCTTTTCACGCATTCATAAATGATGAAGGGACGCTTCTTTTGAGCCATATACCATGCCCTTACGATCACTAGAAGATGGGCAAAATAGTCGGAGAAAGTGACCTGAAATCACTAATTGTGCAAAATTGACAATATTTGATGTGTTGTACCGTTTCGTCTACCTATGTGTCCACTAAACCTTTTCACGCATTCATATGGGATGAAGGGACGCTTCTTTTGAGCTATATACCATGCCATAAAGACCACTGGCAGATGGGCAAAAGAGTGGGAGACAGTGACCTGAAATGACTAATTGTGAAAAATCACCAATATCTGGTATCTGGTGCCATCTTAACGTCATAGATGACGACTAACGCTTACCACGGATGCACAGGAAATGACAAGACGCTTCGATTGAGCTATGAAACATGCTAGTACGCCCACTGGCAGATGGGCAAAAGAGTGGGAGACAGTGACCTGAAATGACTAATTGTGAAAAATCACCAATATCTGGTATATGGTGCCATCTCAACGTCATAGATGACGACTAACGCTTACCACGGATGCACAGGAAATGACAAGACGCTTCGATTGAGCTATGAAACATGCTAATACGACCACTGGCACATGGGAAACAGAGTCGGAGAAAGTGACCTGAAATGACTAATTGCAAAAAATCGCCTGTTTCTGGTATATGGTGCCATTTCGTCTACCTATGTGTCCACTAAACCTTTTCACGCATTCATATGGGATGAAAGGATGCTTTTTTTGAGCTATATACCATGCCATAAAGACCACTGGCAGATTGGCAAAAGAGTGGGAGACAGTGACCTGAAATTACTAATTGTGAAAAATCACCTATATCTGGTATATGGTGCCATCTCAACGTCCTGGATGACGACTAACGCTTACCACGGATGCACAGGAAATGACAAGACGCTTCGATTGGGCTATGAAACATGCCTTAAAGACCTCTGGCAGATGGGCAAAAGAGTCGGAGAAAGTGTCCAAAATCACTAATTGTGCAAGATCGACAATATTTGGTGTGTGGTGCCGTTTCGTCTACCTATGTGTCCACTAAACCTTTTCACGCATTCATATGGGATGAAGGGACGCTTCTTTTGAGCTATATACCATGCCATAAAGACCACTGGCAGATGGGCAAAAGAAAGGGAGAAAGTGACCTGATATGACTAATTGTGAAAAATCACCAATATCTGGTATATGGTGCCATTTTAACGTCATAGATGACAACTAACGCTTACCACGGATGCACAGGAAATGACAAGACGCTTCGATTGAGCTATGAAACATGCTACTACGCCCACTGGCAGATGGGCAAAAGAGTGGGAGAAAGAGACCTGATATGACTAATTGTGAAAAATCACCAATATCTGGTATATGGTGCCATCTCAACGTCATAGATGACAACTAACGCTTACCACGGATGCACAGGAAATGACAAGACGCTTCGATTGAGCTATGAAACATGCCATAAAGACCACTGGCAGATGGGCAAAAGAGTCGGAGAAAGTGTCCTGAAATCACTAATTGTGCAAAATCGACAATATTTGGTGTGTTGTGCCGTTTCGTCTACCTATGTGTCCATTGAACCTTTTCACGCATTCATATGGGATGAAGGGACGCTTCTTTTGAGCTATATACCATGCCATGAAGACCACTGGCAGATGGGCAAAAGAGTCGGAGACAGTGACCTGAAATGACTAATTGTGAAAAATCACCAATATCTGGTATATGGTGCCATCTCAACGTCCTGGATGACGACTAACGCTTACCACAGATGCACAGGAAATGACAAGACGCTTCGATTGAGCTATGAAACATGCCTTAAAGACCACTGGCAGATGGGCAAAAGAGTCGGAGAAAGTGTCCGAAATCACTAATTGTGCAAGATCGACACTATTTGGTGTGTGGTGCCGTTTCTTCTACCTATGTGTCCACTAAACCTTTTCACGCATTCATATGGGATGAAGGGACGCTTCTTTTGAGCTATATACCAAATCACCAATATCTGGTATATGGTGCCATCTCAACGTCATAGATGACGACTAACGCTTACCACGGATGCACAGGAAATGACAAGACGCTTCGATTGAGCTATGAAACATGCTAATACGACCACTGGCACATGGGAAACAGAGTCGGAGAAAGTGACCTGAAATCACTAATTGCAAAAAATCGCCTGTTTCTGGTATATGGTGCCATTTCGTCTACCTATGTGTCCACTAAACCTTTTCACGCATTCATATAGGATGAAGGGACGCTTCTTTTGAGCTATATACCATGCCGTTACGACCACTAGAAGATGGGCAAAAGAGTCGGAGAAAGTGTCCGAAATCACTAATTGTGCAAAATCGAATAATATCTGGTGTGTGGTGCCATCTCAACGTCCTAGATGAAGACTAACGCTTACCACGGATGCACAGGAAATGACAAGACGCTTCGATTGAGCTATGAAACATGCCTTAAAGACCACTGGCAGATGGGCAAAAGAGTCGGAGAAAGTGAGCTGATATGACTAATTGTGAAAAATCACCAATATCTGGTACATGTTGCCATCTCAACGTCATAGATGACAACTAACGCTTACCACGGATGCACAGGAAACGACAAGACGCTTCGATTGAGCTATGAAACATGCCTTAAAGACCACTGGCAGATGGGCAAAAGAGTCGGAGAAAGTGAGCTGATATGACTAATTGTGAAAAATCACCAATATCTGGTACATGTTGCCATCTCAACGTCATAGATGACAACTAACGCTTACCACGGATGCACAGGAAATGACAAGACGCTTCGATTGAGCTATGAAACATGCTACTACGCCCACTGGCAGATGGGCAAAAGAGTGGGAGAAAGAGACCTGATATGACTAATTGTGAAAAATCACCAATATCTGGTATATGGTGCCATCTCAACGTCATAGATGACAACTAACGCTTACCACGGATGCACAGGAAATGACAAGACGCTTCGATTGAGCTATGAAACATGCCATAAAGACCACTGGCAGATGGGCAAAAGAGTCGGAGAAAGTGTCCTGAAATCACTAATTGTGCAAAATCGACAATATTTGGTGTGTTGTGCCGTTTCGTCTACCTATGTGTCCACTAAACCTTTTCACGCATTCATATGGGATGAAGGGACGCTTCTTTTGAGCTATATACCATGCCATGAAGACCACTGGCACATGGGAAACAGAGTCGGAGAAAGTGACCTGAAATCACTAATTGCAAAAAATCGCCTGTTTCTGGTATATGGTGCCATTTCGTCTACCTATGTGTCCACTAAACCTTTTCACGCATTCATATAGGATGAAGGGACGCTTCTTTTGAGCTATATACCATGCCGTTACGACCACTAGAAGATGGGCAAAAGAGTCGGAGAAAGTGTCCGAAATCACTAATTGTGCAAAATCGAATAATATCTGGTGTGTGGTGCCATCTCAACGTCCTAGATGAAGACTAACGCTTACCACGGATGCACAGGAAATGACAAGACGCTTCGATTGAGCTATGAAACATGCCTTAAAGACCACTGGCAGATGGGCAAAAGAGTCGGAGAAAGTGAGCTGATATGACTAATTGTGAAAAATCACCAATATCTGGTACATGTTGCCATCTCAACGTCATAGATGACAACTAACGCTTACCACGGATGCACAGGAAATGACAAGACGCTTCGATTGAGCTATGAAACATGCCTTAAAGACCACTGGCAGATGGGCAAAAGAGTCGGAGAAAGTGAGCTGATATGACTAATTGTGAAAAATCACCAATATCTGGTACATGTTGCCATCTTAACGTCCTAGATGACGACTAACGCTCACCACGGATGCACAGGAAATGACAAGACGCTTCGATTGAGCTATGAAACATGCTACTACGCCCACTGGAAGATGGGCAAAAGAGTGGGAGAAAGTGAGCTGATATGACTAATTGTGAAAAATCACCAATATCTGGTACATGTTGCCATCTCAACGTCATAGATGACAACTAACGCTTACCACGGATGCACAGGAAACGACAAGACGCTTCGATTGAGCTATGAAACATGCTAATACGACCACTGGCACATGGGAAACAGAGTCGGAGAAAGTGACCTGAAATGACTAATTGCAAAAAATCGCCTGTTTCTGGTATATGGTGCCATTTCGCCTACCTATGTGTCCACTAAACCTTTTCACGCATTCATAAATGATGAAGGGACGCTTCTTTTGAGCCATATACCATGCCGTTACGACCACTAGAAGATGGGGAAAAAGAGTCGGAGAAAGTGACCTGTAATGTCTGAAATCACTAATTGTGCAAAATTGACAATATTTGGTGTGTTGTGCCGTTTCGTCTACCTATGTGTCCACTAAACCTTTTCACGCATTCATATGGGATGAAGGGACGCTTCTTTTGAGCTATATACAATGCCATAAAAACCACTGGCAGATGGGCAAAAGAAAGGGAGAAAGTGACCTGATATGACTAATTGTGAAAAATCACCAATATCTGGTATATGGTGCCATCTTAACGTCATAGATGACAACTAACGTTTCCACGAATGAACAGGAAATGACAAGACGCTTCGATTGAGCTATGAAACATGCTACTACGCCCACTGGAAGATGGGCAAAAGAGTGCGAGAAAGTGACCCGATATGACTAATTGTGAAAAATCACCAATATCTGGTATATGGTGCCATCTTAACGTCCTAGATGACGACTAACGCTTACCACGGATGCACAGGAAATGACAAGACGCTTCGATTGAGCTATGAAACATGCCATAAAGACCACTGGCAGATGGGCAAAAGAGTCGGAGAAAGTGTCCGAAATCACTAATTGTGCAAGATCGACAATATTTGGTGTGTTGTGCCGTTTCGTCTACCTATGTGTCCACTAAACCTTTTCACGCATTCATATGGGATGAAGGGACGCTTCTTTTGAGCTATATACCATGCCATGAAGACCACTGGCAGATGGGCAAAAGAGTCGGAGACAGTGACCTGAAATGACTAATTGTGAAAAATCACCTATATCTGGTATATGGTGCCATCTCAACGTCCTGGATGACGACTAACGCTTACCACGGATGCACAGGAAATGACAAGACGCTTCGATTGAGCTATGAAACATGCCTTAAAGACCACTGGCAGATGGGCAAAAGAGTCGGAGAAAGTGTCCGAAATCACTAATTGTGCAAGATCGACAATATTTGGTGTGTGGTGTCGTTTCGTCTACCTATGTGTCCACTAAACCTTTGCACGCATTCATATGGGATGAAGGGACGCTTCTTTTGAGCTATATACCATGCCATAAAGACCACTGGCAGATGGGCAAAAGAGTGGGAGACAGTGACCTGAAATGACTAATTTTGAAAAATCACCAATATCTGGTATATGGTGCCATCTTAACGTCCTAGATGACGACTAACGCTCACCACGGATGCACAGGAAATGACAAGACGCTTCGATTGAGCTATGAAACATGCTACTACGCCCACTGGAAGATGGGCAAAAGAGTGGGAGAAAGTGAGCTGATATGACTAATTGTGAAAAATCACCAATATCTGGTACATGTTGCCATCTCAACGTCATAGATGACAACTAACGCTTACCACGGATGCACAGGAAACGACAAGACGCTTCGATTGAGCTATGAAACATGCTAATACGACCACTGGCACATGGGAAACAGAGTCGGAGAAAGTGACCTGAAATGACTAATTGCAAAAAATCGCCTGTTTCTGGTATATGGTGCCATTTCGCCTACCTATGTGTCCACTAAACCTTTTCACGCATTCATAAATGATGAAGGGACGCTTCTTTTGAGCCATATACCATGCCGTTACGACCACTAGAAGATGGGGAAAAAGAGTCGGAGAAAGTGACCTGTAATGTCTGAAATCACTAACTGTGCAAAATTGACAATATTTGGTGTGTTGTGCCGTTTCGTCTACCTATGTGTCCACTAAACCTTTTCACGCATTCATATGGGATGAAGGGACGCTTCTTTTGAGCTATATACCATGCCATAAAAACCACTGGCAGATGGACAAAAGAAAGGGAGAAAGTGACCTGATATGACTAATTGTGAAAAATCACCAATATCTGGTATATGGTGCCATCTTAACGTCATAGATGACAACTAACGCTTACCACGGATGCACAGGAAATGACAAGACGCTTCGATTGAGCTATGAAACATGCTACTACGCCCACTGGAAGATGGGCAAAAGAGTGCGAGAAAGTGACCTGATATGACTAATTGTGAAAAATCACCAATATCTGGTATATGGTGCCATCTTAACGTCCTAGATGACGACTAACGCTTACCACGGATGCACAGGAAATTACAAGACGCTTCGATTGAGCTATGAAACATGCCATAAAGACCACTGGCAGATGGGCAAAAGAGTCGGAGAAAGTGTCCTGAAATCACTAATTGTGCAAAATCGACAATATTTGGTGTGTTGTGCCGTTTCGTCTACCTATGTGTCCACTAAACCTTTTCACGCATTCATATGGGATGAAGGGACGCTTCTGCCATAAAGACCACTGGCAGATGGGCAAAAGAGTGGGAGACAGTGACCTGATATGACTAATTGTGAAAAATCACCAATATCTGGTATATGGTGCCATCTTAACGTCCTAGATGACGACTAACGCTTACCACGGATGCACAGGAAATGACAAGACGCTTCGATTGAGCTATGAAACATGCCATAAAGACCACTGGCAGATGGGCAAAAGAGTCGGAGAAAGTGTCCTGAAATCACTAATTGTGCAAAATCGACAATATTTGGTGTGTTGTGCCGTTTCGTCTACCTATGTGTCCACTAAACCTTTTCAGGCATTCATATGGGATGAAGGGACGCTTCTTTTGAGCTATATACCATGCCATAAAGACCACTGGCAGATGGGCAAAAGAGTGGGAGACAGTGACCTGAAATGACTAATTGTGAAAAATCACCAATATCTGGTATATGGTGCCATCTCAACGTCATAGATGACAACTAACGCTTACCACGGATGCACAGGAAATGACAAGACGCTTCGATTGAGCTATGAAACATGCCATAAAGACCACTGGCAGATGGGCAAAAGAGTCGGAGAAAGTGTCCTGAAATCACTAATTGTGCAAAATCGACAATATTTGGTGTGTTGTGCCGTTTCGTCTACCTATGTGTCCACTAAACGTTTTCACGCATTCATATGGGATGAAGGGACGCTTCTTTTGAGCTATATACCATGCCATGAAGACCACTGGCAGATGGGCAAAAGAGTGGGAGACAGTGACCTGAAATGACTAATTGTGAAAAATCACCAATATCTGGTATATGGTGCCATCTAAACGTCCTGGATGACGACTAACGCTTACCACGGATTCACAGGAAATGACAAGACGCTTCGATTGAGCTATGAAACATGCCTTAAAGACCACTGGCAGATGGGCAAAAGAGTCGGAGAAAGTGTCCGAAATCACTAATTGTGCAAGATCGACACTATTTGGTGTGTGGTGCCGTTTCGTCTACCTATGTGTCCACTAAACCTTTTCACGCATTCATATGGGATGAAGGGACGCTTCTGCCATAAAGACCACTGGCAGATGGGCAAAAGAGTGGGAGACAGTGACCTGATATGACTAATTGTGAAAAATCACCAATATCTGGTATATGGTGCCATCTTAACGTCATAGATGACAACTAACGCTTACCACGGATGCACAGGAAATGACAAGACGCTTCGATTGAGCTATGAAACATGCTACTACGCCCACTGGAAGATGGGCAAAAGAGTGCGAGAAAGTGACCTGATATGACTAATTGTGAAAAATCACCAATATCTGGTATATGGTGCCATCTTAACGTCCTAGATGACGACTAACGCTTACCACGGATGCACAGGAAATTACAAGACGCTTCGATTGAGCTATGAAACATGCCATAAAGACCACTGGCAGATGGGCAAAAGAGTCGGAGAAAGTGTCCTGAAATCACTAATTGTGCAAAATCGACAATATTTGGTGTGTTGTGCCGTTTCGTCTACCTATGTGTCCACTAAACCTTTTCACGCATTCATATGGGATGAAGGGACGCTTCTGCCATAAAGACCACTGGCAGATGGGCAAAAGAGTGGGAGACAGTGACCTGATATGACTAATTGTGAAAAATCACCAATATCTGGTATATGGTGCCATCTTAACGTCCTAGATGACGACTAACGCTTACCACGGATGCACAGGAAATGACAAGACGCTTCGATTGAGCTATGAAACATGCCATAAAGACCACTGGCAGATGGGCAAAAGAGTCGGAGAAAGTGTCCTGAAATCACTAATTGTGCAAAATCGACAATATTTGGTGTGTTGTGCCGTTTCGTCTACCTATGTGTCCACTAAACCTTTTCACGCATTCATATGGGATGAAGGGACGCTTCTTTTGAGCTATATACCATGCCATAAAGACCACTGGCAGATGGGCAAAAGAGTGGGAGACAGTGACCTGAAATGACTAATTGTGAAAAATCACCAATATCTGGTATATGGTGCCATCTCAACGTCATAGATGACAACTAACGCTTACCACGGATGCACAGGAAATGACAAGACGCTTCGATTGAGCTATGAAACATGCCATAAAGACCACTGGCAGATGGGCAAAAGAGTCGGAGAAAGTGTCCTGAAATCACTAATTGGGCAAAATCGGCAATATTTGGTGTGTTGTGCCGTTTCGTCTACCTATGTGTCCACTAAACGTTTTCACGCATTCATATGGGATGAAGGGACGCTTCTTTTGAGCTATATACCATGCCATGAAGACCACTGGCAGATGGGCAAAAGAGTGGGAGACAGTGACCTGAAATGACTAATTGTGAAAAATCACCAATATCTGGTATATGGTGCCATCTAAACGTCCTGGATGACGACTAACGCTTACCACGGATTCACAGGAAATGACAAGACGCTTCGATTGAGCTATGAAACATGCCTTAAAGACCACTGGCAGATGGGCAAAAGAGTCGGAGAAAGTGTCCGAAATCACTAATTGTGCAAGATCGACACTATTTGGTGTGTGGTGCCGTTTCGTCTACCTATGTGTCCACTAAACCTTTTCACGCATTCATATGGGATGAAGGGACGCTTCTTTTGAGCTATATACCATGCCATAAAGACCACTGGCAGATGGGCAAAAGAGTGGGAGACAGTGACCTGAAATGACTAATTGTGAAAAATCACCAATATCTGGTATCTGGTGCCATCTTAACGTCATAGATGACGACTAACGCTTACCACGGATGCACAGGAAATGACAAGACGCTTCGATTGAGCTATGAAACATGCTAGTACGCCCACTGGCAGATGGGCAAAAGAGTGGGAGACAGTGACCTCAAATGACTAATTGTGAAAAATCACCAATATCTGGTATATGGTGCCATCTCAACGTCATAGATGACGACTAACGCTTACCACGGATGCACAGGAAATGACAAGACGCTTCGATTGAGCTATGAAACATGCTAATACGACCACTGGCACATGGGAAACAGAGTCGGAGAAAGTGACCTGAAATGACTAATTGCAAAAAATCGCCTGTTTCTGGTATATGGTGCCATTTCGTCTACCTATGTGTCCACTAAACCTTTTCACGCATTCATAAATGATGAAGGGACGCTTCTTTTGAGCTATATACCATGCCATAAAGACCACTGGCAGATGGGCAAAAGAAAGGGAGAAAGTGACCTGATATGACTAATTGTGAAAAATCACCAATATCTGGTATATGGTGCCATCTTAACGTCATAGATGACAACTAACGCTTACCACGGATGCACAGGAAATGACAAGAAGCTTGGATTGAGCTATGAAACATGTTACTACGCCCACTGGAAGATGGGCAAAAGAGTGGGAGAAAGTGACCTGATATGACTAATAGTGAAAAATCACCAATATCTGGTATATGGTGCCATCTTAACGTCATAGATGACAACTAACGCTTACCACGGATGCACAGGAAATGACAAGACGCTTCGATTGAGCTATGAAACATGCCATAAAGACCACTGGCAGATGGGCAAAAGAGTCGGAGAAAGTCTCCTGAAATCACTAATTGTGCAAAATCGACAATATTTGGTGTGTTGTGCCGTTTCGTCTACCTATGTGTCCACTAAACCTTTTCACGCATTCATATGGGATGAAGGGACGCTTTTTTTGAGCTATATACCATGCCATAAAGACCACTGGCAGATGGGCAAAAGAGTGGGAGACAGTGACCTGAAATGACTAATTGTGAAAAATCACCTATATCTGGTATATGGTGCCATCTCAACGTCCTGGATGACGACTAACGCTCACCACGGATGCACAGGAAATGACAAGACGCTTCGATTGAGCTATGAAACATGCCTTAAAGACCACTGGCAGATGGGCAAAAGAGTCGGAGAAAGTGTCCGAAATCACTAATTGTGCAAGATCGACAATATTTGGTGTGTGGTTCCGTTTCGTCTACCTATGTGTCCACTAAACCTTTTCACGCATTCATATGGCATGAAGGGACGCTTCTTTTGAGCTATATACCATGCCATAAAGACCACTGGCAGATGGGCAAAGGAAAGGGAGAAAGTGACCTGATATGACTAATTGTGAAAAATGACCAATATCTGGTATTTGGTGCCATCTTAACGTCATAGATGACAACTAACGCTTACCACGGATGCACAGGAAATGACAAGACGCTTCGATTGAGCTATGAAACATGCTACTACGCCCACTGGAAGATGGGCAAAAGAGTGGGAGAAAGTGACCTGAAATGACTAATTGTGAAAAATCACCAATATCTGGTATATGGTGCCATCTTAACGTCATAGATGACAACTAACGCTTACCACGGATGCACAGGAAATGACAAGACGCTTCGATTGAGCTATGAAACATGCCATAAAGACCACTGGCAGATGGGCAAAAGAGTCGGAGAAAGTGTCCTGAAATCACTAATTGTGCAAAATCGACAATATTTGGTGTGTTGTGCCGTTTCGTCTACCTATGTGTCCACTAAACCTTTTCACGCATTCATATGGGATGAAGGGACGTTTCTTTTGAGCTATATACCATGCCATAAAGACCACTGGCAGATGGGCAAAAGAGTGGGAGACAGTTACCTGAAATGACTTATTGTGAAAAATCACCAATATATGGTATATGGTGCCATCTTAACGTCCTAGATGACGACTAACGCTTACCACGGATGCACAGGAAATGACAAGACACTTCGATTGAGCTATGAAACATGCTACTACGCCCACTGGAAGATGGGCAAAAGAGTGGGAGAAAGTGACCTGATATGACTAAATGTGAAAAATCACCAATATCTGGTACATGGTGCCATCTCAACGTCATAGATGACAACTAACGCTTACCACGGATGCACAGGAAACGACAAGACGCTTCGATTGAGCTATGAAACATGCTACTACGCCCACTGGCAGATGGGCAAAAGAGTGGGAGAAAGAGACCTGATATGACTAATTGTGAAAAATCACCAATATCTGGTATATTGTGCCATCTCAACGTCATAGATGACAACTAACGCTTACCACGGATGCACAGGAAATGACAAGACGCTTCGATTGAGCTATGAAACATGCTAATACGACCACTGGCGCATGGGAAACAGAGTCGGAGAAAGTGACCTGAAATGACTAATTGCAAGAAATCGCCTGTTTCTGGTATATGGTGCCATTTCGCCTACCTATGTGTCCACTAAACCTTTTCACGCATTCATAAATGATGAAGGGACGCTTCTTTTGAGCCATATACCATGCCGTTACGACCACTAGAAGATGGGGAAAAAGAGTCGGAGAAAGTGACCTGAAATGTCTGAAATCACTAATTGTGCAAAATCGAATAATATCTGGTGTGCGACTAACGCTTACCACGGATGCACAGGAAATGACAAGACGCTTCGATTGAGCTATGAAACATGCCTTAAAGACCACTGGCAGATGGGCAATAGAGTCGGAGAAGGTGTCCGAAATCACTAATTGTGCAAGATCGACAATATTTGGTGTGTGGTGCCGTTTCGTCTACCTATGTGTCCACTAAACCTTTTCACGCATTCATATGGGATGATGCGACGCTTCTTCTGAGCTATATACCATGCCATAAAGACCACTGGCAGATGGGCAAAAGAGTGGGAGACAGTGACCTGAAATGACTATCTGCAAAAAATCGCCTGTTTCTGGTATATGGTGCCATTTCGTCTACCTATGTGTCCACTAAACCTTTTCACGCATTCATAAATGATGAAGGGACGCTTCTTTTGAGCCATATACCATGCCCTAACGATCACTAGAAGATGGGCAAAATAGTCGGAGAAAGTGACCTGAAATCACTAATTGTTCAAAATTGACAATATTTGGTGTGTTGTGCCGTTTCGTCTACCTATGTGTCCACTAAACCTTTTCACGCATTCATATGGGATGAAGGGACGCTTCTTTTGAGCTATATACCATGCCATAAAGACCACTGGCAGATGGGCAAAAGAAAGGGAGAAAGTGACCTGATATGACTAATTGTGAAAAATCACCAATATCTGGTATATGGTGCCATCTTAACGTCATAGATGACAACTAACGCTTACCACGGATGCACAGGAAATGACAAGACGCTTCGATTGAGCTATGAAACATGCTACTACGCCCACTGGAAGATGGGCAAAAGAGTGGGAGAAAGTGACTTATATGACTAATTGTGAAAAATCACCAATATCTGGTATATGGTGTCATCTTAACGTCATAGATGACAACTAACGCTTACCACGTATGCACAGGAAATGACAAGACGCTTCGATTGGGCTATGAAACATGCCTTAAAGACCACTGGCACATGGGCAAAAGAGTCGGAGAAAGTGTCCAAAATCACTAATTGTGCAAGATCGACAATATTTGGTGTGTGGTGCCGTTTCGTCTACCTATGTGTCCACTAAACCTTTTCACGCATTCATATGGGATGAAGGGACGCTTCTTTTGAGCTATATACCATGCCATAAAGACCACTGGCAGATGGGCAAAAGAGTGGGAGACAGTGACCTGAAATGACTAATTGTGAAAAATCACCAATATCTGGTATATGGTGCCATCTCAACGTCCTAGATGACGACTAACGCTCACCACGGATGCACAGGAAATGACAAGACGCTTCGATTGAGCTATGAAACATGCTACTACGCCCACTGGAAGATGGGCAAAAGAGTGGGAGAAAGTGACCTGATATGACTAATAGTGAAAAATCACCAATATCTGGTATATGGTGCCATCTTAACGTCATAGATGACAACTAACGCTTACCACGGATGCACAGGAAATGACAAGACGCTTCGATTGAGCTATGAAACATGCCATAAAGACCACTGGCAGATGGGCAAAAGAGTCGGAGAAAGTGTCCTGAAATCACTAATTGTGCAAAATCGACAATATTTGGTGTGTTGTGCCGTTTCGTTTACCTATGTGTCCACTAAACCTTTTCACGCATTCATATGGGATGAAGGGACGCTTTTTTTGAGCTATATACCATGCCATAAAGACCACTGGCAGATGGGCAAAAGAGTGGGAGACAGTGACCTGAAATGACTAATTGTGAAAAATCACCTATATCTGGTATATGGTGCCATCTCAACGTCCTGGATGACGACTAACGCTTACCACGGATGCACAGGAAATGACAAGACGCTTCGATTGAGCTATGAAACATGCCTTAAAGACCACTGGCAGATGGGCAAAAGAGTCGGAGAAAGTGTCCGAAATCACTAATTGTGCAAGATCGACAATATTTGGTGTGTGGTTCCGTTTCGTCTACCTATGTGTCCACTAAACCTTTTCACGCATTCATATGGGATGAAGGGACGCTTCTTTTGAGCTATATACCATGCCATAAAGACCACTGGCAGATGGGCAAAGGAAAGGGAGAAAGTGACCTGATATGACTAATTGTGAAAAATGACCAATATCTGGTATTTGGTGCCATCTTAACGTCATAGATGACAACTAACGCTTACCACGGATGCACAGGAAATGACAAGACGCTTCGATTGAGCTATGAAACATGCTACTACGCCCACTGGAAGATGGGCAAAAGAGTGGGAGAAAGTGACCTGATATGACTAATTGTGAAAAATCACCAATATCTGGTATATGGTGCCATCTTAACGTCATAGATGACAACTAACGCTTACCACGGATGCACAGGAAATGACAAGACGCTTCGATTGAGCTATGAAACATGCCATAAAGACCACTGGCAGATGGGCAAAAGAGTCGGAGAAAGTGTCCTGAAATCACTAATTGTGCAAAATCGACAATATTTGGTGTGTTGTGCCGTTTCGTCTACCTATGTGTCCACTAAACCTTTTCACGCATTCATATGGGATGAAGGGACGTTTCTTTTGAGCTATATACCATGCCATAAAGACCACTGGCAGATGGGCAAAAGAGTGGGAGACAGTTACCTGAAATGACTTATTGTGAAAAATCACCAATATATGGTATATGGTGCCATCTTAACGTCCTAGATGACGACTAACGCTTACCACGGATGCACAGGAAATGACAAGACGCTTCGATTGAGCTATGAAACATGCTACTACGCCCACTGGAAGATGGGCAAAAGAGTGGGAGAAAGTGACCTGATATGACTAAATGTGAAAAATCACCAATATCTGGTACATGGTGCCATCTCAACGTCATAGATGACAACTAACGCTTACCACGGATGCACAGGAAACGACAAGACGCTTCGATTGAGCTATGAAACATGCTACTACGCCCACTGGCAGATGGGCAAAAGAGTGGGAGAAAGAGACCTGATATGACTAATTGTGAAAAATCACCAATATCTGGTATATTGTGCCATCTCAACGTCATAGATGACAACTAACGCTTACCACGGATGCACAGGAAATGACAAGACGCTTCGATTGAGCTATGAAACATGCTAATACGACCACTGGCACATGGGAAACAGAGTCGGAGAAAGTGACCTGAAATGACTAATTGCAAGAAATCGCCTGTTTCTGGTATATGGTGCCATTTCGCCTACCTATGTGTCCACTAAACCTTTTCACGCATTCATAAATGATGAAGGGACGCTTCTTTTGAGCCATATACCATGCCGTTACGACCACTAGAAGATGGGGAAAAAGAGTCGGAGAAAGTGACCTGAAATGTCTGAAATCACTAATTGTGCAAAATCGAATAATATCTGGTGTGCGACTAACGCTTACCACGGATGCACAGGAAATGACAAGACGCTTCGATTGAGCTATGAAACATGCCTTAAAGACCACTGGCAGATGGGCAATAGAGTCGGAGAAGGTGTCCGAAATCACTAATTGTGCAAGATCGACAATATTTGGTGTGTGGTGCCGTTTCGTCTACCTATGTGTCCACTAAACCTTTTCACGCTTTCATATGGGATGATGGGACGCTTCTTCTGAGCTATATACCATGCCATAAAGACCACTGGCAGATGGGCAAAAGAGTGGGAGACAGTGACCTGAAATGACTATCTGCAAAAAATCGCCTGTTTCTGGTATATGGTGCCATTTCGTCTACCTATGTGTCCACTAAACCTTTTCATGCATTCATAAATGATGAAGGGACGCTTCTTTTGAGCCATATACCATGCCCTAACGATCACTAGAAGATGGGCAAAATAGTCGGAGAAAGTGACCTGAAATCACTAATTGTTCAAAATTGACAATATTTGGTGTGTTTTGCCGTTTCGTCTACCTATGTGTCCACTAAACCTTTTCACGCATTCATATGGGATGAAGGGACGCTTCTTTTGAGCTATATACCATGCCATAAAGACCACTGGCAGATGGGCAAAAGAAAGGGAGAAAGTGACCTGATATGACTAATTGTGAAAAATCACCAATATCTGGTATATGGTGCCATCTTAACGTCATAGATGACAACTAACGCTTACCACGTATGCACAGGAAATGACAAGACGCTTCGATTGGGCTATGAAACATGCCTTAAAGACCACTGGCAGATGGGCAAAAGAGTCGGAGAAAGTGACTTATATGACTAATTGTGAAAAATCACCAATATCTGGTATATGGTGTCATCTTAACGTCATAGATGACAACTAACGCTTACCACGTATGCACAGGAAATGACAAGACGCTTCGATTGGGCTATGAAACATGCTACTACGCCCACTGGAAGATGGGCAAAAGAGTGGGAGAAAGTGACTTATATGACTAATTGTGAAAAATCACCAATATCTGGTATATGGTGTCATCTTAACGTCATAGATGACAACTAACGCTTACCACGTATGCACAGGAAATGACAAGACGCTTCGATTGAGCTATGAAACATGCCTTAAAGACCACTAGCAGATGTGCAAAAGAGTCGGAGAAAGTGACCTGAAATCACTAATTGTGCAAAATTGACAATATTTGGTGTGTTGTACCGTTTCGTCTACCTATGTGTCCACTAAACCTTTTCACGCATTCATATGGGATGAAGGGACGCTTCTTTTGAGCTATATACCATGCCATAAAGACCACTGGCAGATGGGCAAAAGAGTGGGAGACAGTGACCTGAAATGACTAATTGTGAAAAATCACCAATATCTGGTATATGGTGCCATCTCAACGTCATAGATGACAACTAACGCTTACCACGGATGCACAGGAAATGACAAGACGCTTCGATTGAGCTATGAAACATGCTACTACGCCCACTGGCAGATGGGCAAAAGAGTGGGAGAAAGTGACCTCATATGACTAATTGTGAAAAATCACCAATATCTGGTATATGGTGCCATCTCAACGTCATAGACGACAACTAACACTTACCACGGATGCACAGGAAATGACAAGACGCTTAGATTGAGCTATGAAACATGCCTTAAAGACCACTGGCAGATGGGCAAAAGAGTCGGAGAAAGTGTCTGAAATCACTAATTGTGCAAAATCGAATAATATCTGGTGTGTGGTGCCATCTCAACGTCCTAGATGACGACTAACGCTTACCACGGATGCACAGGAAATGACAAGACGCTTCGATTGAGCTATGAAACATGCCTTAAAGACAACTGGCAGATGGGCAAAAGAGTCGGAGAAAGTGTCCGAAATCACTAATTGTGCAAGATAGATACGGATGCACAGGAAATGACAAGACCACTGGCAGATGGGCAAAAGAGTGGGAGAAAGTGTCCGAAATCACTAATTGTGCAAGATCGACAATATTTGGTGTGTTGTGCCGTTTCGTCTACCTATGTGTCCACTAAACCTTTTCACGCATTCATATGGGATGAAGGGACGCTTCTTTTGAGCTATATACCATGCCATAAAGACCACTGGCAGATGGGCAAAAGAGTCGGAGACAGTGACCTGAAATGACTAATTGTGAAAAATCACCTATATCTGGTATATGGTGCCATCTCAACGTCCTGGATGACGACTAACGCTTACCACGGATGCACAGGAAATGACAAGACGCTTCGATTGAGCTATGAAACATGCCTTAAAGACCACTGGCAGATGGGCAAAAGAGTCGGAGAAAGTGTCCGAAATCACTAATTGTGCAAGATCGACAATATTTGGTGTGTGGTGTCGTTTCGTCTACCTATGTGTCCACTAAACCTTTTCACGCATTCATATGGGATGAAGGGACGCTTCTTTTGAGCTATATACCATGCCATAAAGACCACTGGCAGATGGGCAAAAGAGTGGGAGACAGTGACCTGAAATGACTAATTTTGAAAAATCACCAATATCTGGTATATGGTGCCATCTTAACGTCCTAGATGACGACTAACGCTCACCACGGATGCACAGGAAATGACAAGACGCTTCGATTGAGCTATGAAACATGCTACTACGCCCACTGGAAGATGGGCAAAAGAGTGGGAGAAAGTGAGCTGATATGACTAATTGTGAAAAATCACCAATATCTGGTACATGTTGCCATCTCAACGTCATAGATGACAACTAACGCTTACCACGGATGCACAGGAAACGACAAGACGCTTCGATTGAGCTATGAAACATGCTAATACGACCACTGGCACATGGGAAACAGAGTCGGAGAAAGTGACCTGAAATGACTAATTGCGAAAAATCGCCTGTTTCTGGTATATGGTGCCATTTCGCCTACCTATGTGTCCACTAAACCTTTTCACGCATTCATAAATGATGAAGGGACGCTTCTTTTGAGCCATATACCATGCCGTTACGACCACTAGAAGATGGGGAAAAAGAGTCGGAGAAAGTGACCTGTAATGTCTGAAATCACTAATTGTGCAAAATTGACAATATTTAGTGTGTTGTGCCGTTTCGTCTACCTATGTGTCCACTAAACCTTTTCACACATTCATATGGGATGAAGGGACGCTTCTTTTGAGCTATATACCATGCCATAAAAACCACTGGCAGATGGGCAAAAGAAAGGGAGAAAGTGACCTGATATGACTAATTGTGAAAAATCACCAATATCTGGTATATGGTGCCATCTTAACGTCATAGATGACTACTAACGCTTACCACGGATGCACAGGAAATGACAAGACGCTTCGATTGAGCTATGAAACATGCTACTACGCCCACTGGAAGATGGGCAAAAGAGTGGGAGAAAGTGACCTGATATGACTAATTGTGAAAAATCACCAATATCTGGTATATGGTGCCATCTTAACGTCCTAGATGACGACTAACGCTTACCACGGATGCACAGGAAATGACAAGACGCTTCGATTGAGCTATGAAACATGCTAATACGACCACTGGCACATGGGAAACAGAGTCGGAGAAAGTGTCCTGAAATCACTAATTGTGCAAAATCGACAATATTTGGTGTGTTGTGCCGTTTCGTCTACCTATGTGTCCACTAAACCTTTTCACGCATTCATATGGGATGAAGGGACGCTTCTTTTGAGCTATATACCATGCCATAAAGACCACTGGCAGATGGGCAAAAGAGTGGGAGAAAGTGACCTCATATGACTAATTGTGAAAAATCACCAATATCTGGTATATGGTGCCATCTCAACGTCATAGATAACAACTAACGCTTACCACGGATGCACAGGAAATGACAAGACGCTTCGATTGAGCTATGAAACATGCCTTAAAGACCACTGGCAGATGGGCAAAAGAGTCGGAGAAAGTGTCTGAAATCACTAATTGTGCAAAATCGAATAATATCTGGTGTGTGGTGCCATCTCAACGTCCTAGATGATGACTAACGCTTACCACGGATGAACAGGAAATGACAAGACGCTTCGATTGAGCTATGAAACATGCCTTAAAGACAACTGGCAGATGGGCAAAAGAGTCGGAGAAAGTGTCCGAAATCACTAATTGTGCAAGATAGATACGGATGCATAGGAAATGACAAGACCACTGGCAGATGGGCAAAAGAGTGGGAGAAAGTGTCCGAAATCACTAATTGTGCAAGATCGACAATATTTGGTGTGTTGTGCCGTTTCGTCTACCTATGTGTCCACTAAACATTTTCACGCATTCATATGGGATGAAGGGATGCTTCTTTTGAGCTATATGCCATGCCATGAAGACCACTGGCAGATGGGCAAAAGAGTCGGAGACAGTGACCTGAAATGACTAATTGTGAAAAATCACCTATATCTGGTATATTGTGCCATCTCAACGTCCTGGATGACGACTAACGCTTACCACGGATGCACAGGAAATGACAAGACGCTTCGATTGAGCTATGAAACATGCCTTAAAGACCACTGGCAGATGGGCAAAAGAGTCGGAGAAAGTGTCCGAAATCACTAATTGTGCAAGATCGACAATATTTGGTGTGTGGTGTCGTTTCGTCTACCTATGTGTCCACTAAACCTTTTCACGCATTCATATGGGATGAAGGGACGCTTCTTTTGAGCTATATACCATGCCATAAAGACCACTGGCAGATGGGCAAAAGAGTGGGAGACAGTGACCTGAAATGACTAATTTTGAAAAATCACCAATATCTGGTATATGGTGCCATCTTAACGTCCTAGATGACGACTAACGCTCACCACGGATGCACAGGAAATGACAAGACGCTTCGATTGAGCTATGAAACATGCTACTACGCACACTGGAAGATGGGCAAAAGAGTGGGAAAAAGTGAGCTGATATGACTAATTGTGAAAAATCACCAATATCTGGTACATGTTGCCATCTCAACGTCATAGATGACAACTAACGCTTACCACGGATGCACAGGAAATGACAAGACGCTTCGATTGAGCTATGAAACATGCCTTAAAGACCACTGGCAGATGGGCAAAAGAGTCGGAGAAAGTGTCTGAAATCACTAATTGTGCAAAATCGAATAATATCTGGTGTGTGGTGCCATCTCAACGTCCTAGATGACGACTAACGCTTACCACGGATGCACAGGAAATGACAAGACGCTTCGATTGAGCTATGAAACATGCCTTAAAGACAACTGGCAGATGGGCAAAAGAGTTGGAGAAAGTGTCCGAAATCACTAATTGTGCAAGATAGATACGGATGCACAGGAAATGACAAGACCACTGGCAGATGGGCAAAAGAGTGGGAGAAAGTGTCCGAAATCACTAATTGTGTAAGATCAACAATATTTGGTGTGTTGTGCCGTTTCGTCTACCTATGTGTCCACTAAACCTTTTCACGCATTCATATGGGATGAAGGGACGCTTCTTTTGAGCTATATACCATGCCATGAAGACCACTGGCAGATGGGCAAAAGAGTCGGAGACAGTGACCTGAAATGACTAATTGTGAAAAATCACCTATATCTGGTATATGGTGCCATCTCAACGTCCTGGATGACGACTAACGCTTACCACGGATGCACAGGAAATGACAAGACGCTTCGATTGAGCTATGAAACATGCCTTAAAGACCACTGGCAGATGGGCAAAAGAGTCGGAGAAAGTGTCCGAAATCACTAATTGTGCAAGATCGACAATATTTGGTGTGTTGTGCCGTTTCGTCTACCTATGTGTCCACTAAACCTTTTCACGCATTCATATGGGATGAAGGGACGCTTCTTTTGAGCTATATACCATGCCATAAAAACCACGGGCAGATGGGCAAAAGAAAGGGAGAAAGTGACCTGATATGACTAATTGTGAAAAATCACCAATATCTGGTATATGGTGCCATCTTAACGTCATAGATGACAACTAACGCTTACCACGGATGCACAGGAAATGACAAGACGCTTCGATTGAGCTATGAAACATGCTACTACGCCCACTGGAAGATGGGCAAAAGAGTGCGAGAAAGTGACCTGATATGACTAATTGTGAAAAATCACCAATATCTGGTATATGGTGCCATCTTAACGTCCTAGATGACGACTAACGCTTACCACGGATGCACAGGAAATGACAAGACGCTTCGATTGAGCTATGAAACATGCTAATACGACCACTGGCACATGGGAAACAGAGTCGGAGAAAGTCTCCTGAAATCACTAATTGTGCAAAATCGACAATATTTGGTGTGTTGTGCCGTTTAGTCTACCTATGTGTCCACTAAACCTTTTCACGCATTCATATGGGATGAAGGGACGCTTCTTTTGAGTTATATACCATGCCATAAAGACCACTGGCAGATGGGCAAAAGAGTGGGAGACAGTGACCTGAAATGACTAATTGTGAAAAATCACCAATATCTGGTATATGGTGCCATCTCAACGTCATAGATGACAACTAACGCTTACCACGGATGCACAGGAAATGACAAGACGCTTCGATTGAGCTATGAAACATGCTACTACGCCCACTGGCAGATGGGCAAAAGAGTGGGAGAAAGTGACCTCATATGACTAATTGTGAAAAATCACCAATATCTGGTATATGGTGCCATCTCAACGTCATAGATGACAACTAACGCTTACCACGGATGCACAGGAAATGACAAGACGCTTCGATTGAGCTATGAAACATGCCTTAAAGACCACTGGCAGATGGGCAAAAGAGTCGGAGAAAGTGTCTGAAATCACTAATTGTGCAAAATCGAATAATATCTGGTGTGTGGTGCCATCTCAACGTCCTAGATGATGACTAACGCTTACCACGGATGAACAGGAAATGACAAGACGCTTCGATTGAGCTATGAAACATGCCTTAAAGACAACTGGCAGATGGGCAAAAGAGTCGGAGAAAGTGTCCGAAATCACTAATTGTGCAAGATAGATACGGATGCATAGGAAATGACAAGACCACTGGCAGATGGGCAAAAGAGTGGGAGAAAGTGTCCGAAATCACTAATTGTGCAAGATCGACAATATTTGGTGTGTTGTGCCGTTTCGTCTACCTATGTGTCCACTAAACATTTTCACGCATTCATATGGGATGAAGGGACGCTTCTTTTGAGCTATATACCATGCCATGAAGACCACTGGCAGATGGGCAAAAGAGTCGGAGACAGTGACCTGAAATGACTAATTGTGAAAAATCACCTATATCTGGTATATTGTGCCATCTCAACGTCGTGGATGACGACTAACGCTTACCACGGATGCACAGGAAATGACAAGACGCTTCGATTGAGCTATGAAACATGCCTTAAAGACCACTGGCAGATGGGCAAAAGAGTCGGAGAAAGTGTCCGAAATCACTAATTGTGCAAAATCGACAATATTTGGTGTGTTGTGCCGTTTCGTCTACCTATGTATCCACTAAACCTTTTCACGCATTCATATGGGATGAAAGGATGCTTTTTTTGAGCTATATACCATGCCATAAAGACCACTGGCAGATGGGCAAAAGAGTGGGAGACAGTGACCTGAAATTACTAATTGTGAAAAATCACCTATATCTGGTATATGGTGCCATCTCAACGTCCTGGATGACGACTAACGCTTACCACGGATGCACAGGAAATGACAAGACGCTTCGATTGGGCTATGAAACATGCCTTAAAGACCACTGGTAGATGGGCAAAAGAGTCGGAGAAAGTGTCCAAAATCACTAATTGTGCAAGATCGACAATATTTGGTGTGTGGTGCCGTTTCGTCTACCTATGTGTCCACTAAACCTTTTCACGCATTCATATGGGATGAAGGGACGCTTCTTTTGAGCTATATACCATGCCATAAAGACCACTGGCAGATGGGCAAAAGAGTGGGAGACAGTGACCTGAAATGACTAATTGTGAAAAATCACCAATATCTGGTATATGGTGCCATCTCAACGTCATAGATGACAACTAACGCTTATCACGGATGCACAGGAAATGACAAGACGCTTCGATTGAGCTATGAAACATGCTACTACGCCCACTGGCAGATGGGCAAAAGAGTGGGAGAAAGAGACCTGATATGACTAATTGTGAAAAATCACCAATATCTGGTATATGGTGCCATCTCAACGTCATAGATGACAACTAACGCTTACCACGGATGCACAGGAAATGACAAGACGCTTCGATTGAGCTATGAAACATGCCTTAAAGACCACTGGCAGATGGGCAAAAGAGTCGGAGAAAGTGTCTGAAATCACTAATTGTGCAAAATCGAATAATATCTGGTGTGTGGTGCCATCTCAACGTCCTAGATGACGACTAACGCTTACCACGGATGCACAGGAAATGACAAGACGCTTCGATTGAGCTATGAAACATGCCTTAAAGACAACTGGCAGATGGGCAAAAGAGTCGGAGAAAGTGTCCGAAATCACTAATTGTGCAAGATAGATACGGATGCACAGGAAATGACAAGACCACTGGCAGATGGGCAAAAGAGTGGGAGAAAGTGTCCGAAATCACTAATTGTGCAAGATCGACAATATTTGGTGTGTTGTGCCGTTTCGTCTACCTATGTGTCCACTAAACCTTTTCACGCATTCATATGGGATGAAGGGACGCTTCTTTTGAGCTATATACCATGCCATGAAGACCACTGGCAGATGGGCAAAAGAGTCGGAGACAGTGACCTGAAATGACTAATTGTGAAAAATCACCTATATCTGGTATATGGTGCCATCTCAACGTCCTGGATGACGACTAACGCTTACCACGGATGCTTAGGAAATGACAAGACGCTTCGATTGAGCTATGAAACATGCCTTAAAGACAACTGGCAGATGGGCAAAAGAGTCGGAGAAAGTGTCCGAAATCACTAATTGTGCAAGATAGATACGGATGCACAGGAAATGACAAGACCACTGGCAGATGGGCAAAAGAGTGGGAGAAAGTGTCCGAAATCACTAATTGTGCAAGATCGACAATATTTGGTGTGTTGTGCCGTTTCGTCTACCTATGTGTCCACTAAACCTTTTCACGCATTCATATGGGATGAAGGAACGCTTCCTTTGAGCTATATACCATGCCATGAAGACCACTGGCAGATGGGCAAAAGAGTGGGAGACAGTGACCTGAAATGACTAATTGTGAAAAATCACCAATATCTGGTATATGGTGCCATCTCAACGTCCTGGATGACGACTAACGCTTACCAGGGATGCACAGGAAATGACAAGACGCTTCGATTGAGCTATGAAACATGCCTTAAAGACCACTGGCAGATGGGCAAAAGAGTCGGAGAAAGTGACCTGTAATGTCTGAAATCACTAATTGTGCAAAATTGACAATATTTGGTGTGTTGTGCCGTTTCGTCTACCTATGTGTCCACTAAACCTTTTCACGCATTCATATGGGATGAAGGGACGCTTCTTTTGAGCTATATACCATGCCATAAAAACCACTGGCAGATGGGCAAAAGAAAGGGAGAAAGTGACCTGATATGACTAATTGTGAAAAATCACCAATATCTGGTATATGGTGCCATCTTAACGTCATAGATGACAACTAACGCTTACCACGGATGCACAGGAAATGACAAGACGCTTCGATTGAGCTATGAAACATGCTACTACGCCCACTGGAAGATGGGCAAAAGAGTGCGAGAAAGTGACCTGATATGACTAATTGTGAAAAATCACCAATATCTGGTATATGGTGCCATCTTAACGTCCTAGATGACGACTAACGCTTACCACGGATGCACAGGAAATGACAAGACGCTTCGATTGAGCTATGAAACATGCCATAAAGACCACTGGCAGATGGGCAAAAGAGTCGGAGAAAGTGTCCTGAAATCACTAATTGTGCAAAATCGACAATATTTGGTGTGTTGTGCCGTTTCGTCTACCTATGTGTCCACTAAACCTTTTCACGCATTCATATGGGATGAAGGGACGCTTCTTTTGAGCTATATACCATGCCATAAAGACCACTGGCAGATTGGCAAAAGAGTGGGAGACAGTGACCTGAAATGACTAATTTTGAAAAATCACCAATATCTGGTATATGGTGCCATCTTAACGTCCTAGATGACGACTAACGCTCACCACGGATGCACAGGAAATGACAAGACGCTTCGATTGAGCTATGAAACATGCTACTACGCCCACTGGAAGATGGGCAAAAGAGTGGGAGAAAGTGAGCTGATATGACTAATTGTGAAAAATCACCAATATCTGGTACATGTTGCCATCTCAACGTCATAGATGACAACTAACGCTTACCACGGATGCACAGGAAACGACAAGACGCTTCGATTGAGCTATGAAACATGCTAATACGACCACTGGCACATGGGAAACAGAGTCGGAGAAAGTGACCTTAAATGACTAATTGCAAAAAATCGCCTGTTTCTGGTATATGGTGCCATTTCGCCTACCTATGTGTCCACTAAACCTTTTCACGCATTCATAAATGATGAAGGGACGCTTCTTTTGAGTCATATACCATGCCGTTACGACCACTAGTAGAAGGGGAAAAAGAGTCGGAGAAAGTGACCTGTAATGTCTGAAATCACTAATTGTGCAAAATTGACAATATTTGGTGTGTTGTGCCGTTTCGTCTACCTATGTGTCCACTAAACCTTTTCACGCATTCATATGGGATGAAGGGACGCTTCTTTTGAGCTATATACCATGCCATAAAGACCACTGGCAGATGGGCAAAAGAGTGAGAAAGTGTCCTGAAATCACTAATTGTGCAAAATCGACAATATTTGGTGTGTTGTGCCGTTTCGTCTACCTATGTATCCACTAAGCCTTTTCACGCATTCATATGGGATGAAAGGATGCTTTTTTTGAGCTATATACCATGCCATAAAGACCACTGGCAGATGGGCAAAAGAGTGGGAGACAGTGACCTGAAATTACTAATTGTGAAAAATCACCTATATCTGGTATATGGTGCCATCTCAACGTCCTGGATGACGACTAACGCTTACCACGGATGCACAGGAAATGACAAGACGCTTCGATTGGGCTATGAAACATGCCTTAAAGACCACTGGCAGATGGGCAAAAGAGTCGGAGAAAGTGTCCAAAATCACTAATTGTGCAAGATCGACAATATTTGGTGTGTGGTGCCGTTTCGTCTACCTATGTGTCCACTAAACCTTTTCACGCATTCATATGGGATGAAGGGACGCTTCTTATGAGCTATATACCATGCCATAAAGACCACTGGCAGATGGGCAAAAGAGTGGGAGACAGTGACCTGAAATGACTAATTGTTAAAAATCACCAATATCTGGTATATGGTGCCATCTCAACGTCATAGATGACAACTAACGCTTACCACGGATGCACAGGAAATGACAAGACGCTTCGATTGAGCTATGAAACATGCTACTACGCCCACTGGCAGATGGGCAAAAGAGTGGGAGAAAGTGACCTCATATGACTAATTGTGAAAAATCACCAATATCTGGTATATGGTGCCATCTCTACGTCATAGATGACAACTAAAGCTTACCACGGATGCACAGGAAATGACAAGACGCTTCGATTGAGCTATGAAACATGCCTTAAAGACCACTGGCAGATGGGCAAAAGAGTCGGAGAAAGTGTCTGAAATCACTAATTGTGCAAAATCGAATAATATCTGGTGTGTGGTGCCATCTCAACGTCCTAGATGACGACTAACGCTTACCACGGATGCACAGGAAATGACAAGACGCTTCGATTGAGCTATGAAACATGCCTTAAAGACAACTGGCAGATGGGCAAAAGAGTCGGAGAAAGTGTCCGAAATCACTAATTGTGCAAGATAGATACGGATGCACAGGAAATGACAAGACCACTGGCAGATGGGCAAAAGAGTGGGAGAAAGTGTCCGAAATCACTAATTGTGTAAGATCGACAATATTTGGTGTGTTGTACCGTTTCGTCTACCTATGTGTCCACTAAACCTTTTCACGCATTCATATGGGATGAAGGGACGCTTCTTTTGAGCTATATACCATGCCATGAAGACCACTGGCAGATGGGCAAAAGAGTTGGAGACAGTGACCTGAAATGACTAATTGTGAAAAATCACCTATATCTGGTATATGGTGCCATCTCAACGTCCTGGATGACGACTAACGCTTACCACGGATGCACAGGAAATGACAAGACGCTTCGATTGAGCTATATACCATGCCATGAAGACCACTGGCAGATGGGCAAAAGAAAGGGAGAAAGTGACCTGATATGACTAATTGTGAAAAATCACCAATATCTGGTATATGGTGCCATCTTAACGTCATAGATGACAACTAACGCTTACCACGGATGCACAGGAAATGACAAGACGCTTCGATTGAGCTATGAAACATGCTACTACGCCCACTGGAAGATGGGCAAAAGAGTGCGAGAAAGTGACCTGATATGACTAATTGTGAAAAATCACCAATATCTGGTATATGGTGCCATCTTAACGTCCTAGATGACGACTAACGCTTACCACGGATGCACAGGAAATGACAAGACGCTTCGATTGAGCTATGAAACATGCCATAAAGACCACTGGCAGATGGGCAAAAGAGTCGGAGAAAGTGTCCTGAAATCACTAATTGTGCAAAATCGACAATATTTGGTGTGTTGTGCCGTTTCGTCTACCTATGTGTCCACTAAACCTTTTCACGCATTCATATGGGATGAAGGGACGCTTCTTTTGAGCTATATACCATGCCATAAAGACCACTGGCAGATGGGCAAAAGAGTGGGAGACAGTGACCTGAAATGACTAATTGTGAAAAATCACCAATATCTGGTATACGGTGCCATCTCAACGTCATAGATGACAACTAACGCTTACCACGGATGCACAGGAAATGACAAGACGCTTCGATTGAGCTATGAAACATGCTACTACGCCCACTGGCAGATGGGCAAAAGAGTGGGAGAAAGTGACCTCATATGACTAATTGTGAAAAATCACCAATATCTGGTATATGGTGCCATCTCAACGTCATAGATGACAACTAACGCTTACCACGGATG
This sequence comes from Eristalis arbustorum, assembly GCA_916610145.1. NCBI lineage: Eukaryota > Metazoa > Arthropoda > Insecta > Diptera > Syrphidae > Eristalis > Eristalis arbustorum. Next base: position 71,844,197 of record OU744316.1, read on the forward strand.
CACAGGAAATGACAAGACGCTTCGATTGAGCTATGAAACATGCCTTAAAGACCACTGGCAGATGGGCAAAAGAGTCGGAGAAAGTGTCTGAAATCACTAATTGTGCAAAATCGAATAATATCTGGTGTGTGGTGCCATCTCAACGTCCTAGATGACGACTAACGCTTACCACGGATGCACAGGAAATGACAAGACGCTTCGATTGAGCTATGAAACATGCCTTAAAGACAACTGGCAGATGGGCAAAAGAGTCGGAGAAAGTGTCCGAAATCACTAATTGTGCAAGATAGATACGGATGCACAGGAAATGACAAGACCACTGGCAGATGGGCAAAAGAGTGGGAGAAAGTGTCCGAAATCACTAATTGTGCAAGATCGACAATATTTGGTGTGTTGTGCCGTTTCGTCTACCTATGTGTCCACTAAACCTTTTCACGCATTCATATGGGATGAAGGGACGCTTCTTTTGAGCTATATACCATGCCATGAAGACCACTGGCAGATGGGCAAAAGAGTCGGAGACAGTGACCTGAAATGACTAATTGTGAAAAATCACCAATATCTGGTATATGGTGCCATCTCAACGTCCTGGATGACGACTAACGCTTACCACGGATGCACAGGAAATGACAAGACGCTTCGATTGAGCTATGAAACATGCCATAAAGACCACTGGCAGATGGGCAAAAGAGTCGGAGAAAGTGTCCTGAAATCACTAATTGTGCAAAATCGACAATATTTGGTGTGTTGTGCCGTTTCGTCTACCTATGTGTCCACTAAACCTTTTCACGCATTCATATGGGATGAAGGGACGCTTCTTTTGAGCTATATACCATGCCATAAAGACCACTGGCAGATGGGCAAAAGAGTGGGAGACAGGGACCTGAAATGACTAATTTTGAAAAATCACCAATATCTGGTATATGGTGCCATCTTAACGTCCTAGATGACGACTAACGCTCACCACGGATGCACAGGAAATGACAAGACGCTTCGATTGAGCTATGAAACATGCTACTACGCCCACTGGAAGATGGGCAAAAGAGTGGGAGAAAGTGAGCTGATATGACTAATTGTGAAAAATCACCAATATCTGGTACATGTTGCCATCTCAACGTCATAGATGACAACTAACGCTTACCACGGATGCACAGGAAACGACAAGACGCTTCGATTGAGCTATGAAACATGCTAATACGACCACTGGCACATGGGAAACAGAGTCGTAGAAAGTGACCTGAAATGACTAATTGCAAAAAATCGCCTGTTTCTGTATATGGTGCCATTTCGCCTACCTATGTGTCCACTAAACCTTTTCACGCATTCATAAATGATGAAGGGACGCTTCTTTTGAGCCATATACCATGCCGTTACGACCACTAGTAGAAGGGGAAAAAGAGTCGGAGAAAGTGACCTGTAATGTCTGAAATCACTAATTGTGCAAAATTGACAATATTTGGTGTGTTGTGCCGTTTCGTCTACCTATGTGTCCACTAAACCTTTTCACGCATTCATATGGGATGAAGGGACGCTTCTTTTGAGCTATATACCATGCCATAAAGACCACTGGCAGATGGGCAAAAGAAAGGGAGAAAGTGACCTGATATGACTAATTGTGAAAAATCACCAATATCTGGTATATGGTGCCATCTTAACGTCATAGATGACAACTAACGCTTACCACGGATGCACAGGAAATGACAAGACGCTTCGATTGAGCTATAAAACATGCTACTACGCCCACTGGCAGATGGGCAAAAGAGTGGGAGAAAGTGACCTCATATGACTAATTGTGAAAAATCACCAATATCTGGTATATGGTGCCATCTCAACGTCATAGATGACAACTAACGCTTACCACGGATGCACAGGAAATGACAAGACGCTTCGATTGAGCTATGAAACATGCTACTACGCCCACTGGCAGATGGGCAAAAGAGTGGGAGAAAGTGACCTCATATGACTAATTGTGAAAAATCACCAATATCTGGTATATGGTGCCATCTCAACGTCATAGATGACAACTAACGCTTACCACGGATGCACAGGAAATGACAAGACGCTTCGATTGAGCTATGAAACATGCCTTAAAGACCACTGGCAGATGGGCAAAAGAGTCGGAGAAAGTGTCTGAAATCACTAATTGTGCAAAATCGAATATGCACAGGAAATGACAAGACGCTTCGATTGAGCTATGAAACATGCCTTAAAGACAACTGGCAGATGGGCAAAAGAGTCGGAGAAAGTGTCCGAAATCACTAATTGTGCAAGATAGATACGGATGCACAGGAAATGACAAGACCACTGGCAGATGGGCAAAAGAGTGGGAGAAAGTGTCCGAAATCACTAATTGTGCAAGATCGACAATATTTGGTGTGTTGTGCCGTTTCGTCTACCTATGTGTCCACTAAACCTTTTCACGCATTCATATGGGATGAAGGGACGCTTCTTTTGAGCTATATACCATGCCATGAAGACCACTGGCAGATGGGCAAAAGAGTTGGAGACAGTGACCTGAAATGACTTATTGTGAAAAATCACCTATATCTGGTATATGGTGCCATCTCAACGTCATAGATGACATTTAACGCTTACCACGGATGCACAGGAAACGACAAGACGCTTCGATTGAGCTATGAAACATGCCTTAAAGACCACTGGCACATGGGAAACAGAGTCGGAGAAAGTGACCTGATATGACTAATTGTGAAAAATCACCAATATCTGGTATATGGTGCCATCTTAACGTCATAGATGACAACTAACGCTTACCACGGATGCACAGGAAATGACAAGACGCTTCGATTGAGCTATGAAACATGCTACTACGCCCACTGGAAGATGGGCAAAAGAGTGCGAGAAAGTGACCTGATATGACTAATTGTGAAAAATCACCAATATCTGGTATATGGTGCCATCTCAACGTCATAGATGACAACTAACGCTTACCACGGATGCACAGGAAATGACAAGACGCTTCGATTGAGCTATGAAACATGCTAATACGACCACTGGCACATGGGAAACAGAGTCGGAGAAAGTGACCTGAAATGACAAATTGCAAAAAATCGCCTGTTTCTGGTATATGGTGCCATTTCGCCTACCTATGTGTCCACTAAACCTTTTCACGCATTCATAAATGATGAAGGGACGCTTCTTTTGAGCCATATACCATGCCGTTACGACCACTAGTAGAAGGGGAAAAAGAGTCGGAGAAAGTGACCTGTAATGTCTGAAATCACTAATTGTGCAAAATTGACAATATTTGGTGTGTTGTGCCGTTTCGTCTACCTATGTGTCCACTAAACCTTTTCACGCATTCATATGGGATGAAGGGACGCTTCTTTTGAGCTATATACCATGCCATAAAGACCACTGGCAGATGGGCAAAAGAGTTGGAGACAGTGACCTCATATGACTAATTGTGAAACATGCTACTACGCCCACTGGCAGATGGGCAAAAGAGTGGGAGAAAGTGACCTCATATGACTAATTGTGAAAAATCACCAATATCTGGTATATGGTGCCATCTCAACGTCAGAGATGACAACTAACGCTTACCACGGATGCACAGGAAATGACAAGACGCTTCGATTGAGCTATGAAACATGCCTTAAAGACCACTGGCAGATGGGCAAAAGAGTCGGAGAAAGTGTCTGAAATCACTAATTGTGCAAAATCGAATATGCACAGGAAATGACAAGACGCTTCGATTGAGCTATGAAACATGCCTTAAAGACAACTGGCAGATGGGCAAAAGAGTCGGAGAAAGTGTCCGAAATCACTAATTGTGCAAGATAGATACGGATGCACAGGAAATGACAAGACCACTGGCAGATGGGCAAAAGAGTGGGAGAAAGTGTCCGAAATCACTAATTGTGCAAGATCGACAATATTTGGTGTGTTGTGCCGTTTCGTCTACCTATGTGTCCACTAAACCTTTTCACGCATTCATATGGGATGAAGGGACGCTTCTTTTGAGCTATATACCATGCCATGAAGACCACTGGCAGATGGGCAAAAGAGTTGGAGACAGTGACCTGAAATGACTAATTGTGAAAAATCACCTATATCTGGTATATGGTGCCATCTCAACGTCCTGGATGACGACTAACGCTTACCACGGATGCACAGGAAATGACAAGACGCTTCGATTGAGCTATGAAACATGCCTTAAAGACCACTGGCAGATGGGCAAAAGAGTCGGAGAAAGTGTCCGAAATCACTAATTGTGCAAGATCGACAATATTTGGTGTGTGGTGTCGTTTCGTCTACCTATGTGTCCACTAAACCTTTTCACGCATTCATATGGTATGAAGGGACGCTTCTTTTGAGCTATATACCATGCCATAAAGACCACTGGCAGATGGGCAAAAGAGTGGGAGACAGTGACCTGAAATGACTAATTTTGAAAAATCACCAATATCTGGTATATGGTGCCATCTTAACGTCCTAGATGACGACTAACGCTCACCACGGATGCACAGGAAATGACAAGACGCTTCGATTGAGCTATAAAACATGCTACTACGCCCACTGGAAGATGGGCAAAAGAGTGGGAGAAAGTGAGCTGATATGACTAATTGTGAAAAATCACCAATATCTGGTACATGTTGCCATCTCAACGTCATAGATGACATTTAACGCTTACCACGGATGCACAGGAAACGACAAGACGCTTCGATTGAGCTATGAAACATGCCTTAAAGACCACTGGCACATGGGAAACAGAGTCGGAGAAAGTGACCTGAAATGACTAATTGCAAGAAATCGCCTGTTTCTGGTATATGGTGCCATTTCGCCTACCTATGTGTCCACTAAACCTTTTCACGCATTCATAAATGATGAAGGGACGCTTCTTTTGAGCCACATACCATGCCGTTACGACCACTAGAAGATGGGGAAAAAGAGTCGGAGAAAGTGACCTGTAATGTCTGAAATCACTAATTGTGCAAAATTGACAATATTTGGTGTGTTGTGCCGTTTCGTCTACCTATGTGTCCACTAAACCTTTTCACGCATTCATATGGGATGAAGGGACGCTTCTTTTGAGCTATATACCATGCCATAAAAACCACTGGCAGATGGGCAAAAGAAAGGGAGAAAGTGACCTGATATGACTAATTGTGAAAAATCACCAATATCTGGTATATGGTGCCATCTTAACGTCATAGATGACAACTAACGCTTACCACGGATGCACAGGAAATGACAAGACGCTTCGATTGAGCTATGAAACATGCTACTACGCCCACTGGAAGATGGGCAAAAGAGTGCGAGAAAGTGACCTGATATGACTAATTGTGAAAAATCACCAATATCTGGTATATGGTGCCATCTCAACGTCATAGATGACAACTAACGCTTACCACGGATGCACAGGAAATGACAAGACGCTTCGATTGAGCTATGAAACATGCTAATACGACCACTGGCACATGGGAAACAGAGTCGGAGAAAGTGACCTGAAATGACTAATTGCAAAAAATCGCCTGTTTCTGGTATATGGTGCCATTTCGCCTACCTATGTGTCCACTAAACCTTTTCACGCATTCATAAATGATGAAGGGACGCTTCTTTTGAGCCATATACCATGCCGTTACGACCACTAGTAGAAGGGGAAAAAGAGTCGGAGAAAGTGACCTGTAATGTCTGAAATCACTAATTGTGCAAAATTGACAATATTTGGTGTGTTGTGCCGTTTCGTCTACCTATGTGTCCACTAAACCTTTTCACGCATTCATATGGGATGAAGGGACGCTTCTTTTGAGCTATATACCATGCCATAAAGACCACTGGCAGATGGGCAAAAGAGTCGGAGAAAGTGTCCTGAAATCACTAATTGTGCAAAATCGACAATATTTGGTGTGTTCTGCCGTTTCGTCTACCTATGTATCCACTAAGCCTTTTCACGCATTCATATGGGATGAAAGGATGCTTTTTTTGAGCTATATACCATGCCATAAAGACCACTGGCAGATGGGCAAAAGAGTGGGAGACAGTGACCTGAAATTACTAATTGTGAAAAATCACCTATATCTGGTATATGGTGCCATCTCAACGTCCTGGATGACGACTAACGCTTACCACGGATGCACAGGAAATGACAAGACGCTGCGATTGGGCTATGAAACATGCCTTAAAGACCACTGGCAGATGGGCAAAAGAGTCGGAGAAAGTTCCAAAATCACTAATTGTGCAAGATCGACAATATTTGGTGTGTGGTGCCGTTTCGTCTACCTATGTGTCCACTAAACCTTTTCACGCATTCATATGGGATGAAGGGACGCTTCTTTTGAGCTATATACCATGCCATAAAGACCACTGGCAGATGGGCAAAAGAGTGGGAGACAGTGACCTGAAATGACTAATTGTTAAAAATCACCAATATCTGGTATATGGTGCCATCTCAACGTCATAGATGACAACTAACGCTTACCACGGATGCACAGGAAATGACAAGACGCTTCGATTGAGCTATGAAACATGCTACTACGCCCACTGGCAGATGGGCAAAAGAGTGGGAGAAAGTGACCTCATATGACTAATTGTGAAAAATCACCAATATCTGGTATATGGTGCCATCTCAACGTCATAGATGACAACTAAAGCTTACCACGGATGCACAGGAAATGACAAGACGCTTCGATTGAGCTATGAAACATGCCTTAAAGACCACTGGCAGATGGGCAAAAGAGTCGGAGAAAGTGTCCGAAATCACTAATTGTGTAAGATCGACAATATTTGGTGTGTTGTACCGTTTCGTCTACCTATGTGTCCACTAAACCTTTTCACGCATTCATATGGGATGAAGGGACGCTTCTTTTGAGCTATATACCATGCCATGAAGACCACTGGCAGATGGGCAAAAGAGTCGGAGACAGTGACCTGAAATGACTAATTGTGAAAAATCACCTATATCTGGTATATGGTGCCATCTCAACGTCCTGGATGACGACTAACGCTTACCACGGATGCACAGGAAATGACAAGACGCTTCGATTGAGCTATATACCATGCCATGAAGACCACTGGCAGATGGGCAAAAGAAAGGGAGAAAGTGACCTGATATGACTAATTGTGAAAAATCACCAATATCTGGTATATGGTGCCATCTTAACGTCATAGATGACAACTAACGCTTACCACGGATGCACAGGAAATGACAAGACGCTTCGATTGAGCTATGAAACATGCTACTACGCCCACTGGAAGATGGGCAAAAGAGTGCGAGAAAGTGACCTGATATGACTAATTGTGAAAAATCACCAATATCTGGTATATGGTGCCATCTTAACGTCCTAGATGACGACTAACGCTTACCACGGATGCACAGGAAATGACAAGACGCTTCGATTGAGCTATGAAACATGCCATAAAGACCACTGGCAGATGGGCAAAAGAGTCGGAGAAAGTGTCCTGAAATCACTAATTGTGCAAAATCGACAATATTTGGTGTGTTGTGCCGTTTCGTCTACCTATGTGTCCACTAAACCTTTTCACGCATTCATATGGGATGAAGGGACGCTTCTTTTGAGCTATATACCATGCCATAAAGACCACTGGCAGATGGGCAAAAGAGTGGGAGACAGTGACCTGAAATGACTAATTGTGAAAAATCACCAATATCTGGTACATGGTGCCATCTCAACGTCATAGATGACAACTAACGCTTACCACGGATGCACAGGAAATGACAAGACGCTTCGATTGAGCTATGAAACATGCTACTACGCCCACTGGCAGATGGGCAAAAGAGTGGGAGAAAGTGACCTCATATGACTAATTGTGAAAAATCACCAATATCTGGTATATGGTGCCATCTCAACGTCATAGATGACAACTAACGCTTACCACGGATGCACAGGAAATGACAAGACGCTTCGATTGAGCTATGAAACATGCCTTAAAAACCACTGGCGGATGGGCAAAAGAGTCGGAGAAAGTGTCTGAAATCACTAATTGTGCAAAATCGAATAATATCTGGTGTGTGGTGCCATCTCAACGTCCTAGATGACGACTAACGCTTACCACGGATGCACAGGAAATGACAAGACGCTTCGATTGAGCTATGAAACATGCCTTAAAGACAACTGGCAGATGGGCAAAAGAGTCGGAGAAAGTGTCCGAAATCACTAATTGTGCAAGATAGATACGGATGCACAGGAAATGACAAGACCACTGGCAGATGGGCAAAAGAGTGGGAGAAAGTGTCCGAAATCACTAATTGTGCAAGATCGACAATATTTGGTGTGTTGTGCCGTTTCGTCTACCTATGTGTCCACTAAACCTTTTCACGCATTCATATGGGATGAAGGGACGCTTCTTTTGAGCTATATACCATGCCATGAAGACCACTGGCAGATGGGCAAAAGAGTCGGAGACAGTGACCTGAAATGACTAATTGTGAAAAATCACCTATATCTGGTATATGGTGCCATCTCAACGTCCTGGATGACGACTAACGCTTACCACGGATGCACAGGAAATGACAAGACGCTTCGATTGAGCTATGAAACATGCCTTAAAGACCACTGGCAGATGGGCAAAAGAGTCGGAGAAAGTGTCCGAAATCACTAATTGTGCAAGATCGACAATATTTGGTGTGTGGTGTCGTTTCGTCTACCTATGTGTCCACTAAACCTTTTCACGCATTCATATGGGATGAAGGGACGCTTCTTTTGAGCTATATACCATGCCATAAAGACCACTGGCAGATGGGCAAAAGAGTGGGAGACAGTGACCTGAAATGACTAATTTTGAAAAATCACCAATATCTGGTATATGGTGCCATCTTAACGTCCTAGATGACGACTAACGCTCACCACGGATGCACAGGAAATGACAAGACGCTTCGATTGAGCTATAAAACATGCTACTACGCCCACTGGAAGATGGGCAAAAGAGTGGGAGAAAGTGAGCTGATATGACTAATTGTGAAAAATCACCAATATCTGGTACATGTTGCCATCTCAACGTCATAGATGACATTTAACGCTTACCACGGATGCACAGGAAACGACAAGACGCTTCGATTGAGCTATGAAACATGCTAATACGACCACTGGCACATGGGAAACAGAGTCGGAGAAAGTGACCTGAAATGACTAATTGCAAAAAATCGCCTGTTTCTGGTATATGTTGCCATTTCGCCTACCTATGTGTCCACTAAACCTTTTCACGCATTCATAAATGATGAAGGGACGCTTCTTTTGAGCCATATACCATGCCGATACGACCACTAGAAGATGGGGAAAAAGAGTCGGAGAAAGTGACCTGTAATGTCTGAAATCACTAATTGTGCAAAATTGACAATATTTGGTGTGTTGTGCCGTTTCGTCTACCTATGTGTCCACTAAACCTTTTCACGCATTCATATGGGATGAAGGGACGCTTCTTTTGAGCTATATACCATGCCATAAAAACCACTGGCAGATGGGCAAAAGAAAGGGAGAAAGTGACCTGATATGACTAATTGTGAAAAATCACCAATATCTGGTATATGGTGCCATCTTAACGTCATAGATGACAACTAACGCTTACCACGGATGCACAGGAAATGACAAGACGCTTCGATTGAGCTATGAAACATGCTACTACGCCCACTGGAAGATGGGCAAAAGAGTGCGAGAAAGTGACCTGATATGACTAATTGTGAAAAATCACCAATATCTGGTATATGGTGCCATCTTAACGTCCTAGATGACGACTAACGCTTACCACGGATGCACAGGAAATGACAAGACGCTTCGATTGAGCTATGAAACATGCCATAAAGACCACTGGCAGATGGGCAAAAGAGTCGGAGAAAGTGTCCTGAAATCACTAATTGTGCAAAATCGACAATATTTGGTGTGTTGTGCCGTTTCGTCTACCTATGTGTCCACTAAACCTTTTCACGCATTCATATGGGATGAAGGGACGCTTCTTTTGAGCTATATACCATGCCATAAAGACCACTGGCAGATGGGCAAAAGAGTGGGAGACAGTGACCTGAAATGACTAATTTTGAAAAATCACCAATATCTGGTATATGGTGCCATCTTAACGTCCTAGATGACGACTAACGCTCACCACGGATGCACAGGAAATCACAAGACGCTTCGATTGAGCTATGAAACATGCTACTACGCCCACTGGAAGATGGGCAAAAGAGTGGGAGAAAGTGAGCTGATATGACTAATTGTGAAAAATCACCAATATCTGGTACATGTTGCCATCTCAACGTCATAGATGACAACTAACGCTTACCACGGATGCACAGGAAACGACAAGACGCTTCGATTGAGCTATGAAACATGCTAATACGACCACTGGCACATGGGAAACAGAGTCGTAGAAAGTGACCTGAAATGACTAATTGCAAAAAATCGCCTGTTTCTGGTATATGGTGCCATTTCGCCTACCTATGTGTCCACTAAACCTTTTCACGCATTCATAAATGATGAAGGGACGCTTCTTTTGAGCCATATACCATGCCGTTACGACCACTAGTAGAAGGGGAAAAAGAGTCGGAGAAAGTGACCTGTAATGTCTGAAATCACTAATTGTGCAAAATTGACAATATTTGGTGTGTTGTGCCGTTTCGTCTACCTATGTGTCCACTAAACCTTTTCACGCATTCATATGGGATGAAGGGACGCTTCTTTTGAGCTATATACCATGCCATAAAGACCACTGGCAGATGGGCAAAAGAAAGGGAGAAAGTGACCTGATATGACTAATTGTGAAAAATCACCAATATCTGGTATATGGTGCCATCTTAACGTCATAGATGACAACTAACGCTTACCACGGATGCACAGGAAATGACAAGACGCTTCGATTGAGCTATGAAACATGCTACTACGCCCACTGGCAGATGGGCAAAAGAGTGGGAGAAAGTGACCTCATATGACTAATTGTGAAAAATCACCAATATCTGGTATATGGTGCCATCTCAACGTCATAGATGACAACTAACGCTTACCACGGATGCACAGGAAATGACAAGACGCTTCGATTGAGCTATGAAACATGCTACTACGCCCACTGGCAGATGGGCAAAAGAGTGGGAGAAAGTGACCTCATATGACTAATTGTGAAAAATCACCAATATCTGGTATATGGTGCCATCTCAACGTCATAGATGACAACTAACGCTTACCACGGATGCACAGGAAATGACAAGACGCTTCGATTGAGCTATGAAACATGCCTTAAAGACCACTGGCAGATGGGCAAAAGAGTCGGAGAAAGTGTCTGAAATCACTAATTGTGCAAAATCGAATATGCACAGGAAATGACAAGACGCTTCGATTGAGCTATGAAACATGCCTTAAAGACAACTGGCAGATGGGCAAAAGAGTCGGAGAAAGTGTCCGAAATCACTAATTGTGCAAGATAGATACGGATGCACAGGAAATGACAAGACCACTGGCAGATGGGCAAAAGAGTGGGAGAAAGTGTCCGAAATCACTAATTGTGCAAGATCGACAATATTTGGTGTGTTGTGCCGTTTCGTCTACCTATGTGTCCACTAAACCTTTTCACGCATTCATATGGGATGAAGGGACGCTTCTTTTGAGCTATATACCATGCCATGAAGACCACTGGCAGATGGGCAAAAGAGTTGGAGACAGTGACCTGAAATGACTAATTGTGAAAAATCACCTATATCTGGTATATGGTGCCATCTCAACGTCCTGGATGACGACTAACGCTTACCACGGATGCACAGGAAATGACAAGACGCTTCGATTGAGCTATGAAACATGCCTTAAAGACCACTGGCAGATGGGCAAAAGAGTCGGAGAAAGTGTCCGAAATCACTAATTGTGCAAGATCGACAATATTTGGTGTGTGGTGTCGTTTCGTCTACCTATGTGTCCACTAAACCTTTTCACGCATTCATATGGGATGAAGGGACGCTTCTTTTGAGCTATATACCATGCCATAACGACCACTGGCAGATGGGCAAAAGAGTGGGAGACAGTGACCTGAAATGACTAATTTTGAAAAATCACCAATATCTGGTATATGGTGCCATCTTAACGTCCTAGATGACGACTAACGCTCACCACGGATGCACAGGAAATGACAAGACGCTTCGATTGAGCTATAAAACATGCTACTACGCCCACTGGAAGATGGGCAAAAGAGTGGGAGAAAGTGAGCTGATATGACTAATTGTGAAAAATCACCAATATCTGGTACATGTTGCCATCTCAACGTCATAGATGACATTTAACGCTTACCACGGATGCACAGGAAACGACAAGACGCTTCGATTTAGCTATGAAACATGCCTTAAAGACCACTGGCACATGGGAAACAGAGTCGGAGAAAGTGACCTGAAATGACTAATTGCAAAAAATCGCCTGTTTCTGGTATATGGTGCCATTTCGCCTACCTATGTGTCCACTAAACCTTTTCACGCATTCATAAATGATGAAGGGACGCTTCTTTTGAGCCACATACCATGCCGTTACGACCACTAGAAGATGGGGAAAAAGAGTCGGAGAAAGTGACCTGTAATGTCTGAAATCACTAATTGTGCAAAATTGACAATATTTGGTGTGTTGTGCCGTTTCGTCTACCTATGTGTCCACTAAACCTTTTCACGCATTCATATGGGATGAAGGGACGCTTCTTTTGAGCTATATACCATGCCATAAAAACCACTGGCAGATGGGCAAAAGAAAGGGAGAAAGTGACCTGATATGACTAATTGTGAAAAATCACCAATATCTGGTATATGGTGCCATCTTAACGTCATAGATGACAACTAACGCTTACCACGGATGCACAGGAAATGACAAGACGCTTCGATTGAGCTATGAAACATGCTACTACGCCCACTGGAAGATGGGCAAAAGAGTGCGAGAAAGTGACCTGATATGACTAATTGTGAAAAATCACCAATATCTGGTATATGGTGCCGTCTTAACGTCCTAGATGACGACTAACGCTTACCACGGATGCACAGGAAATGACAAGACGCTTCGATTGAGCTATGAAACATGCCATAAAGACCACTGGCAGATGGGCAAAAGAGTCGGAGAAAGTGTCCTGAAATCACTAATTGTGCAAAATCGACAATATTTGGTGTGTTGTGCCGTTTCGTCTACCTATGTGTCCACTAAACCTTTTCACGCATTCATATGGGATGAAGGGACGCTTCTTTTGAGCTATATACCATGCCATAAAGACCACTGGCAGATGGGCAAAAGAGTGGGAGACAGTGACCTGAAATGACTAATTTTGAAAAATCACCAATATCTGGTATATGGTGCCATCTTAACGTCCTAGATGACGACTAACGCTCACCACGGATGCACAGGAAATGACAAGACGCTTCGATTGAGCTATGAAACATGCTACTACGCCCACTGGAAGATGGGCAAAAGAGTGGGAGAAAGTGAGCTGATATGACTAATTGTGAAAAATCACCAATATCTGGTACATGTTGCCATCTCAACGTCATAGATGACAACTAACGCTTACCACGGATGCACAGGAAACGACAAGACGCTTCGATTGAGCTATGAAACATGCTAATACGACCACTGGCACATAGGAAACAGAGTCGTAGAAAGTGACCTGAAATGACTAATTGCAAAAAATCGCCTGTTTCTGGTATATGGTGCCATTTCGCCTACCTATGTGTCCACTAAACCTTTTCACGCATTCATAAATGATGAAGGGACGCTTCTTTTGAGCCATATACCATGCCGTTACGACCACTAGTAGAAGGGGAAAAAGAGTCGGAGAAAGTGACCTGTAATGTCTGAAATCACTAATTGTGCAAAATTGACAATATTTGGTGTGTTGTGCCGTTTCGTCTACCTATGTGTCCACTAAACCTTTTCACGCATTCATATGGGATGAAGGGACGCTTCTTTTGAGCTATATACCATGCCATAAAAACCACTGGCAGATGGGCAAAAGAAAGGGAGAAAGTGACCTGATATGACTAATTGTGAAAAATCACCAATATCTGGTATATGGTGCCATCTTAACGTCATAGATGACAACTAACGCTTACCACGGATGCACAGGAAACGACAAGACGCTTCGATTGAGCTATGAAACATGCTACTACGCCCACTGGAAGATGGGCAAAAGAGTGGGAGAAAGTGACTTATATGACTAATTGTGAAAAATCACCAATATCTGGTATATGGTGTCATCTTAACGTCATAGATGACAACTAACGCTTACCACGTATGCACAGGAAATGACAAGACGCTTCGATTGAGCTATGAAACATGCGATAAAGACCACTGGCAGATGGGCAAAAGAGTCGGAGAAAGTGTCCTGAAATCACTAATTGTGCAAAATCGACAATATTTGGTGTGTTGTGCCGTTTCGTCTACCTATGTATCCACAAAACCTTTTCACGCATTCATATGGGATGAAAGGATGCTTTTTTTGAGCTATATACCATGCCATAAAGACCACTGGCAGATGGGCAAAAGAGTGGGAGACAGTGACCTGAAATTACTAATTGTGAAAAATCACCTATATCTGGTATATGGTGCCATCTCAACGTCCTGGATGACGACTAACGCTTACCACGGATGCACAGGAAATGACAAGACGCTTCGATTGGGCTATGAAACATGCCTTAAAGACCACTGGCAGATGGGCAAAAGAGTCGGAGAAAGTGTCCAAAATCACTAATTGTGCAAGATCGACAATATTTGGTGTGTGGTGCCGTTTCGTCTACCTATGTGTCCACTAAACCTTTTCACGCATTCATATGGGATGAAGGGACGCTTCTTTTGAGCTATATACTATGCCATAAAGACCACTGGCAGATGGGCAAAAGAGTGGGAGACAGTGACCTGAAATGACTAATTGTTAAAAATCACCAATATCTGGTATATGGTGCCATCTCAACGTCATAGATGACAACTAACGCTTACCACGGATGCACAGGAAATGACAAGACGCTTCGATTGAGCTATGAAACATGCTACTACGCCCACTGGCAGATGGGCAAAAGAGTGGGAGAAAGTGCCCTCATATGACTAATTGTGAAAAATCACCAATATCTGGTATATGGTGCCATCTCAACGTCATAGATGACAACTAACGCTTACCACGGATGCACAGGAAATGACAAGACGCTTCGATTGAGCTATGAAACATGCCTTAAAGACCACTGGCAGATGGGCAAAAGAGTCGGAGAAAGTGTCCTGAAATCACTAATTGTGCAAAATCGAATAATATCTGGTGTGTGGTGCCATCTCAACGTCCTAGATGACGACTAACGCTTACCACGGATGCACAGGAAATGACAAGACGCTTCGATTGAGCTATGAAACATGCCTTAAAGACAACTGGCAGATGGGCAAAAGAGTCGGAGAAAGTGTCCGAAATCACTAATTGTGTAAGATCGACAATATTTGGTGTGTTGTGCCGTTTCGTCTACCTATGTGTCCACTAAACCTTTTCACGCATTCATATGGGATGAAGGGACGCTTCTTTTGAGCTATATACCATGCCATGAAGACCACTGGCAGATGGGCAAAAGGAGACAGTGACCTGAAATGACTAATTGTGAAAAATCACCTATATCTGGTATATGGTGCCATCTCAACGTCCTGGATGACGACTAACGCTTACCACGGATGCACAGGAAATGACAAGACGCTTCGATTGGGCTATGAAACATGCCTTAAAGACAACTGGCAGATGGGCAAAAGAGTCGGAGAAAGTGTCCGAAATCACTAATTGTGCAAAATCGACAATATTTGGTGTGTTGTGCCGTTTCGTCTACCTATGTGTCCACTAAACCTTTTCACGCATTCATATGGGATGAAGGGACGCTTCTTTTGAGCTATATACCATGCCATAAAAACCACTGGCAGATGGGCAAAAGAAAGGGAGAAAGTGACCTGATATGACTAATTGTGAAAAATCACCAATATCTGGTATATGGTGCCATCTTAACGTCATAGATGACAACTAACGCTTACCACGGATGCACAGGAAATGACAAGACGCTTCGATTGAGCTATGAAACATGCTACTACGCCCACTGGAAGATGGGCAAAAGAGTGGGAGAAAGTGACTTATATGACTAATTGTGAAAAATCACCAATATCTGGTATATGGTGTCATCTTAACGTCATAGATGACAACTAACGCTTACCACGTATGCACAGGAAATGACAAGACGCTTCGATTGAGCTATGAAACATGCCATAAAGACCACTGGCAGATGGGCAAAAGAGTCGGAGAAAGTGTCCTGAAATCACTAATTGTGCAAAATCGACAATATTTGGTGTGTTGTGCCGTTTCGTCTACCTATGTATCCACTAAACCTTTTCACGCATTCATATGGGATGAAAGGGTGCTTTTTTTGAGCTATATACCATGCCATAAAGACCACTGGCAGATGGCCAAAAGAGTGGGAGACAGTGACCTGAAATTACTAATTGTGAAAAATCACCTATATCTGGTATATGGTGCCATCTCAACGTCCTGGATGACGACTAACGCTTACCACGGATGCACAGGAAATGACAAGACGCTTCGATTGGGCTATGAAACATGCCTTAAAGACCACTGGCAGATGGGCAAAAGAGTCGGAGAAAGTGTCCAAAATCACTAATTGTGCAAGATCGACAATATTTGGTGTGTGGTGCCGTTTCGTCTACCTATGTGTCCACTAAACCTTTTCACGCATTCATATGGGATGAAGGGACGCTTCTTTTGAGCTATATACCATGCCATAAAGACCACTGGCAGATGGGCAAAAGAGTGGGAGACAGTGACCTGAAATGACTAATTGTGAAAAATCACCAATATCTGGTATATGGTGCCATCTCAACGTCATAGATGACAACTAACGCTTACCACGGATGCACAGGAAATGACAAGACGCTTCGATTGAGCTATGAAACATGCTACTACGCCCACTGGCAGATGGGCAAAAGAGTGGGAGAAAGTGACCTGATATGACTAATTGTGAAAAATCACCAATATCTGGTATATGGTGCCATCTCAACGTCATAGATGACAACTAAGGCTTACCACGGATGCACAGGAAATGACAAGACGCTTCGATTGAGCTATGAAACATGCCTTAAAGACCACTGGCAGATGGGCAAAAGAGTCGGAGAAAGTGTCTGAAATCACTAATTGTGTAAGATCGACAATATTTGGTGTGTGGTGTCGTTTCGTCTACCTATGTGTCCACTAAACCTTTTCACGCATTCATATGGGATGAAGGGACGCTTCTTTTGAGCTATATACCATGCCATAAAGACCACTGGCAGATGGGCAAAAGAGTGGGAGAAAGTGTCCGAAATCACTAATTGTGTAAGATCGACAATATTTGGTGTGTTGTGCCGTTTCGTCTACCTATGTGTCCACTAAACCTTTTCACGCATTCATATGGGATGAAGGGACGCTTCTTTTGAGCTATATACCATGCCATGAAGACCACTGGCAGATGGGCAAAAGAGTCGGAGACAGTGACCTGAAATGACTAATTTTGAAAAATCACCAATATCTGGTATATGGTGCCATCTTAACGTCCTAGATGACGACTAACGCTCACCACGGATGCACAGGAAATGACAAGACGCTTCGATTGAGCTATGAAACATGCTACTACGCCCACTGGAAGATGGGCAAAAGAGTGGGAGAAAGTGAGCTGATATGACTAATTGTGAAAAATCACCAATATCTGGTACATGTTGCCATCTCAACGTCATAGATGACAACTAACGCTTACCACGGATGCACAGGAAACGACAAGACGCTTCGATTGAGCTATGAAACATGCTAATACGACCACTGGCACATGGGAAACAGAGTCGGAGAAAGTGACCTGAAATGACTAATTGCAAAAAATCGTCTGTTTCTGGTATATGGTGCCATTTCGCCTACCTATGTGTCCACTAAACCTTTTCACGCATTCATAAATGATGAAGGGACGCTTCTTTTGAGCCATATACCATGCCGTTACGACCACTAGAAGATGGGGAAAAAGAGTCGGAGAAAGTGACCTGTAATGTCTAAAATCACTAATTGTGCAAAATTGACAATATTTGGTGTGTTGTGCCGTTTCGTCTACCTATGTGTCCACTAAACCTTTTCACGCATTCATATGGGATGAAGGGACGCTTCTTTTGAGCTATATACCATGCCATAAAAACCACTGGCAGATGGGCAAAAGAAAGGGAGAAAGTGACCTGATATGACTAATTGTGAAAAATCACCAATATCTGGTATATGGTGCCATCTTAACGTCATAGATGACAACTAACGCTTACCACGGATGCACAGGAAATGACAAGACGCTTCGATTGAGCTATGAAACATGCTACTACGCCCACTGGAAGATGGGCAAAAGAGTGGGAGAAAGTGACTTATATGACTAATTGTGAAAAATCACCAATATCTGGTATATGGTGTCATCTTAACGTCATAGATGACAACTAACGCTTACCACGTATGCACAGGAAATGACAAGACGCTTCGATTGAGCTATGAAACATGCTACTACGCCCACTGGCAGATGGGCAAAAGAGTGGGAGAAAGTGACCTGATATGACTAATTGTGAAAAATCACCAATATCTGGTATATGGTGCCATCTCAACGTCATAGATGACAACTAAGGCTTACCACGGATGCACAGGAAATGACAAGACGCTTCGATTGAGCTATGAAACATGCCATAAAGACCACTGGCAGATGGGCAAAAGACTCGGAGAAAGTGTCCTGAAATCACTAATTGTGCAAAATCGACAATATTTGGTGTGTTGTGCCGTTTCGTCTACCTATGTATCCACTAAACCTTTTCACGCATTCATATGGGATGAAAGGATGCTTTTTTTGAGCTATATACCATGCCATAAAGACCACTGGCAGATGGCCAAAAGAGTGGGAGACAGTGACCTGAAATTACTAATTGTGAAAAATCACCAATATCTGGTATATGGTGCCATCTCAACGTCATAGATGACAACTAACGCTTACCACGGATGCACAGGAAATGACAAGACGCTTCGATTGAGCTATGAAACATGCCTTAAAGACCACTGGCAGATGGGCAAAAGAGTCGGAGAAAGTGTCTGAAATCACTAATTGTGCAAAATCGAATAATATCTGGTGTGTGGTGCCATCTCAACGTCCTAGATGACGACTAACGCTTACCACGGATGCACAGGAAATGACAAGACGCTTCGATTGAGCTATGAAACATGCCTTAAAGACAACTGGCAGATGGGCAAAAGAGTCGGAGAAAGTGTCCGAAATCACTAATTGTGCAAGATAGATACGGATGCACAGGAAATGACAAGACCACTGGCAGATGGGCAAAAGAGTGGGAGAAAGTGTCAGAAACCACTAATTGTGCAAGATCGACAATATTTGGTGTGTTGTGCCGTTTCGTCTACCTATGTGTCCACTAAACCTTTTCACGCATTCATATGGGATGAAGGGACGCTTCTTTTGAGCTATATACCATGCCATGAAGACCACTGGCAGATGGGCAAAAGAGTCGGAGACAGTGACCTGAAATGACTAATTGTGAAAAATCACCTATATCTGGTATATGGTGCCATCTCAACGTCCTGGATGACGACTAACGCTTACCACGGATGCACAGGAAATGACAAGACGCTTCGATTGAGCTATGAAACATGCCTTAAAGACCACTGGCAGATGGGCAAAAGAGTCGGAGAAAGTGTCCGAAATCACTAATTGTGCAAGATCGACAATATTAGGTGTGTGGTGTCGTTTCGTCTACCTATGTGTCCACTAAACCTTTTCACGCATTCATATGGGATGAAGGGACGCTTCTTTTGAGCTATATACCATGCCATAAAGACCACTGGCAGATGGGCAAAAGAGTGGGAGACAGTGACCTGAAATGACTAATTTTGAAAAATCACCAATATCTGGTATATGGTGCCATCTTAACGTCCTAGATGACGACTAACGCTCACCACGGATGCACAGGAAATGACAAGACGCTTCGATTGAGCTATAAAACATGCTACTACGCCCACTGGAAGATGGGCAAAAGAGTGGGAGAAAGTGAGCTGATATGACTAATTGTGAAAAATCACCAATATCTGGTACATGTTGCCATCTCAACGTCATAGATGACATTTAACGCTTACCACGGATGCACAGGAAACGACAAGACGCTTCGATTGAGCTATGAAACATGCTAATACGACCACTGGCACATGGGAAACAGAGTCGGAGAAAGTGACCTGAAATGACTAATTGCAAAAAATCGCCTGTTTCTGGTATATGGTGCCATTTCGCCTACCTATGTGTCCACTAAACCTTTTCACGCATTCATAAATGATGAAGGGACGCTTCTTTTGAGCCATATACCATGCCGTTACGACCACTAGAAGATGGGGAAAAAGAGTCGGAGAAAGTGACCTGTAATGTCTGAAATCACTAATTGTGCAAAATTGACAATATTTGGTGTGTTGTGCCGTTTCGTCTACCTATGTGTCCACTAAACCTTTTCACGCATTCATATGGGATGAAGGGACGCTTCTTTTGAGCTATATACCATGCCATAAAAACCACTGGCAGATGGGCAAAAGAAAGGGAGAAAGTGACCTGATATGACTAATTGTGAAAAATCACCAATATCTGGTATATGGTGCCATCTTAACGTCATAGATGACAACTAACGCTTACCACGGATGCACAGGAAATGACAAGACGCTTCGATTGAGCTATGAAACATGCCATAAAGATCACTGGCAGATGGGCAAAAGAGTCGGAGAAAGTGTCCTGAAATCACTAATTGTGCAAAATCGACAATATTTAGTGTGTTGTGCCGTTTCGTCTACCTATGTGTCCACTAAACCTTTTTACGCATTCATATGGGATGAAGGGACGCTTCTTTTGAGCTATATACCATGCCATAAAGACCACTGGCAGATGGGCAAAAGAGTGGGAGGCAGTGACCTGAAATGACTAATTGTGAAAAATCACCAATATCTGGTATATGGTGCCATCTCAACATCATAGATGACAACTAACGCTTACCACGGATGCACAGGAAATGACAAGACGCTTCGATTGAGCTATGACACATGCTACTACGCCCACTGGAAGATGGGCAAAAGAGTGGGAGAAAGTGACCTGATATGACTAATTGTGAAAAATCACCAATATCTGGTACATGTTGCCATCTCAACGTCATAGATGACAACTAACGCTTACCACGGATGCACAGGAAATGACAAGACGCTTCGATTGAGCTATGAAACATGCCTTAAAGACCACTGGCAGATGGGCAAAAGAGTCGGAGAAAGTGTCTGAAATCACTAATTGTGCAAAATCGAATAATATCTGGTGTGTGGTGCCATCTCAACGTCCTAGATGACGACTAACGCTTACCACGGATGCACAGGAAATGACAAGACGCTTCGATTGAGCTATGAAACATGCCTTAAAGACCACTGGCACATGGGAAACAGAGTCGGAGAAAGTGACCTCATATGACTAATTGTGAAAAATCACCAATATCTGGTATATGGTGCCATCTCAACGTCATAGATGACAACTAACGCTTACCACGGATGCACAGGAAATGACAAGACGCTTCGATTGAGCTATGAAACATGCCTTAAAGACCACTGGCAGATGGGCAAAAGAGTCGGAGAAAGTGTCTGAAATCACTAATTGTGCAAAATCGAATAATATCTGGTGTGTGGTGCCATCTCAACGTCCTAGATGACGACTAACGCTTACCACGGATGCACAGGAAATGACAAGACGCTTCGATTGAGCTATGAAACATGCTACTACGCCCACTGGAAGATGGGCAAAAGAGTGGGAGAAAGTGAGCTGATATGACTAATTGTGAAAAATCACCAATATCTGGTACATGTTGCCATCTCAACGTCATAGATGACAACTAACGCTTACCACGGATGCACAGGAAACGACAAGACGCTTCGATTGAGCTATGAAACATGCTAATACGACCACTGGCACATGGGAAACAGAGTCGGAGAAAGTGACCTGAAATGACTAATTGCAAAAAATCGCCTGTTTCTGGTATATGGTGCCATTTCGCCTACCTATGTGTCCACTAAAATTTTTCACGCATTCATAAATGATGAAGGGACGCTTCTTTTGAGCCATATACCATGCCGTTACGACCACTAGAAGATGGGGAAAAAGAGTCGGAGAAAGTGACCTGTAATGTCTGAAATCACTAATTGTGCAAAATTGACAATATTTGGTGTGTTGTGCCGTTTCGTCTACCTATGTGTCCACTAAACCTTTTCACGCATTCATATGAGATGAAGGGACGCTTCTTTTGAGCTATATACCATGCCATAAAAACCACTGGCAGATGGGCAAAAGAAAGGCAGAAAGTGACCTGATATGACTAATTGTGAAAAATCACCAATATCTGGTATATGGTGCCATCTTAACGTCATAGATGACAACTAACGCTTACCACGGATGCACAGGAAATGACAAGACGCTTCGATTGAGCTATGAAACATGCTACTACGCCCATTGGAAGATGGGCAAAAGAGTGCGAGAAAGTGACCTGATATGACTAATTGTGAAAAATCACCAATATCTGGTATATGGTGCCATCTTAACGTCCTAGATGACGACTAACGCTTACCACGGATGCACAGGAAATGACAAGACGCTTCGATTGAGCTATGAAACATGCCATAAAGACCACTGGCAGATGGGCAAAAGAGTCGGAGAAAGTGTCCTGAAATCACTAATTGTGCAAAATCGACAATATTTGGTGTGTTGTGCCGTTTCGTCTACCTATGTGTCCACTAAACCTTTTCACGCATTCATATGGGATGAAGGGACGCTTCTTTTGAGCTATATACCATGCCATAAAGACCACTGGCAGATGGGCAAAAGAGTGGGAGACAGTGACCTGAAATGACTAATTGTGAAAAATCACCAATATCTGGTATATGGTGCCATCTCAACGTCATAGATGACAACTAACGCTTACCACGGATGCACAGGAAATGACAAGACGCTTCGATTGAGCTATGAAACATGCTACTACGCCCACTGGAAGATGGGCAAAGAGTGGGAGAAAGTGACCTGATATGACTAATTGTGAAAAATCACCAATATCTGGTACATGTTGCCATCTCAACGTCATAGATGACAACTAACGCTTACCACGGATGCACAGGAAACGACAAGACGCTTCGATTGAGCTATGAAACATGCTTATACGACCACTGGCACATGGGAAACAGAGTCGGAGAAAGTGACCTCATATGACTAATTGTGAAAAATCACCAATATCTGGTATATGGTGCCATCTCAACGTCATAGATGACAACTAACGCTTGCCACGGATGCACAGGAAATGACAAGACGCTTCGATTGAGCTATGAAACATGCCTTAAAGACCACTGGCAGATGGGCAAAAGAGTCGGAGAAAGTGTCTGAAATCACTAATTGTGCAAAATCGAATAATATCTGGTGTGTGGTGCCATCTCAACGTCCTAGATGACGACTAACGCTTACCACGGATGCACAGGAAATGACAAGACGCTTCGATTGAGCTATGAAACATGCTATTACGCCCACTGGAAGATGGGCAAAAGAGTGGGAGAAAGTGAGCTGATATGACTAATTGTGAAAAATCACCAATATCTGGTACATGTTGCCATCTCAACGTCATAGATGACAACTAACGCTTACCACGGATGCACAGGAAACGACAAGACGCTTCGATTGAGCTATGAAACATGCTAATACGACCACTGGCACATGGGAAACAGAGTCGGAGAAAGTGACCTGAAATGACTAATTGCAAAAAATCGCCTGTTTCTGGTATATGGTGCCATTTCGCCTACCTATGTGTCCACTAAAATTTTTCACGCATTCATAAATGATGAAGGGACGCTTCTTTTGAGCCATATACCATGCCGTTACGACCACTAGAAGATGGGGAAAAAGAGTCGGAGAAAGTGACCTGTAATGTCTGAAATCACTAATTGTGCAAAATTGACAATATTTGGTGTGTTGTGCCGTTTCGTCTACCTATGTGTCCACTAAACCTTTTCACGCATTCATATGAGATGAAGGGACGCTTCTTTTGAGCTATATACCATGCCATAAAAACCACTGGCAGATGGGCAAAAGAAAGGCAGAAAGTGACCTGATATGACTAATTGTGAAAAATCACCAATATCTGGTATATGGTGCCATCTTAACGTCATAGATGACAACTAACGCTTACCACGGATGCACAGGAAATGACAAGACGCTTCGATTGAGCTATGAAACATGCTACTACGCCCACTGGAAGATGGGCAAAAGAGTGCGAGAAAGTGACCTGATATGACTAATTGTGAAAAATCACCAATATCTGGTATATGGTGCCATCTTAACGTCCTAGATGACGACTAACGCTTACCACGGATGCACAGGAAATGACAAGACGCTTCGATTGAGCTATGAAACATGCCATAAAGACCACTGGCAGATGGGCAAAAGAGTCGGAGAAAGTGTCCTGAAATCACTAATTGTGCAAAATCGACAATATTTGGTGTGTTGTGCCGTTTCGTCTACCTATGTGTCCACTAAACCTTTTCACGCATTCATATGGGATGAAGGGACGCTTCTTTTGAGCTATATACCATGCCATAAAGACCACTGGCAGATGGGCAAAAGAGTGGGAGACAGTGACCTGAAATGACTAATTGTGAAAAATCACCAATATCTGGTATATGGTGCCATCTCAACGTCATAGATGACAACTAACGCTTACCACGGATGCACAGGAAATGACAAGACGCTTCGATTGAGCTATGAAACATGCTACTACGCCCACTGGAAGATGGGCAAAGAGTGGGAGAAAGTGACCTGATATGACTAATTGTGAAAAATCACCAATATCTGGTACATGTTGCCATCTCAACGTCATAGATGACAACTAACGCTTACCACGGATGCACAGGAAACGACAAGACGCTTCGATTGAGCTATGAAACATGCTTATACGACCACTGGCACATGGGAAACAGAGTCGGAGAAAGTGACCTCATATGACTAATTGTGAAAAATCACCAATATCTGGTATATGGTGCCATCTCAACGTCATAGATGACAACTAACGCTTGCCACGGATGCACAGGTAATGACAAGACGCTTCGATTGAGCTATGAAACATGCCTTAAAGACCACTGGCAGATGGGCAAAAGAGTCGGAGAAAGTGTCTGAAATCACTAATTGTGCAAAATCGAATAATATCTGGTGTGTGGTGCCATCTCAACGTCCTAGATGACGACTAACGCTTACCACGGATGCACAGGAAATGACAAGACGCTTCGATTGAGCTATGAAACATGCCTTAAAGACAACTGGCAGATGGGCAAAAGAGTCGGAGAAAGTGTCCGAAATCACTAATTGTGCAAGATAGATACGGATGCACAGGAAATGACAAGACCACTGGCAGATGGGCAAAAGAGTGGGAGAAAGTGTCCGAAATCACTAATTGTGCAAGATCGACAATATTTGGTGTGTTGTGCCGTTTCGTCTACCTATGTGTCCACTAAACCTTTTCACGCATTCATATGGGATGAAGGGACGCTTCTTCTGAGCTATATACCCTGCCATGAAGACTACTGGCAGATGGGCAAAAGAGTCGGAGACAGTGACCTGAAATGACTAATTGTGAAAAATCACCTATATCTGGTATATGGTGCCATCTCAACGTCCTGGATGACGACTAACGCTTACCACGGATGCGCAGGAAATGACAAGACGCTTCGATTGAGCTATGAAACATGCCTTAAGGACCACTGGCAGATGGGCAAAAGAGTCGGAGAAAGTGTCCGAAATCACTAATTGTGCAAGATCGACAATATTTGGTGTGTGGTGTCGTTTTGTCTACCTATGTGTCCACTAAACCTTTTCACGCATTCATATGGGATGAAGGGACGCTTCTTTTGAGCTATATACCATGCCATAAAGACCACTGGCAGATGGGCAAAAGAAAGGGAGAAAGTGACCTGATATGACTAATTGTGAAAAATCACCAATATCTGGTATATGGTGCCATCTTAACGTCCTAGATGACGACTAACGCTCACCACGGATGCACAGGAAATGACAAGACGCTTCGATTGAGCTATGAAACATGCTACTACGCCCACTGGAAGATTGGCAAAAGAGTGGGAGAAAGTGAGCTGATATGACTAATTGTGAAAAATCACCAATATCTGGTACATGTTGCCATCTCAACGTCATAGATGACAACTAACGCTTACCACGGATGCACAGGAAACGACAAGACGCTTCGATTGAGCTATGAAACATGCTAATACGACCACTGGCACATGGGAAACAGAGTCGGAGAAAGTGACCTGAAATGACTAATTGCAAAAAATCGCCTGTTTCTGGTATATGGTGCCATTTCGCCTACCTATGTGTCCACTAAACCTTTTCACGCATTCATAAATGATGAAGGGACGCTTCTTTTGAGCCATATACCATGCCGTTACGACCACTAGAAGATGGGGAAAAAGAGTCGGAGAAAGTGACCTGTAATGTCTGAAATCACTAATTGTGCAAAATTGACAATATTTGGTGTGTTGTGCCGTTTCGTCTACCTATGTGTCCACTAAACCTTTTCACGCATTCATATGGGATGAAGGGACGCTTCTTTTGAGCTATATACCATGCCATAAAGACCACTGGCAGATGGGCTAAAGAAAGGGAGAAAGTGACCTGATATGACTAATTGTGAAAAATCACCAATATCTGGTATATGGTGCCATCTAAACGTCCTAGATGACGACTAACGCTTACCACGGATGCACAGGAAATGACAAGACGCTTCGATTGAGCTATGAAACATGCCATAAAGACCACTGGCAGATGGGCAAAAGAGTCGGAGACAGTGACCTGAAATGACTAATTGTGAAAAATCACCTATATCTGGTATATGGTGCCATCTCAACGTCCTGGATGACGACTAACGCTTACCACGGATGCACAGGAAATGACAAGACGCTTCGATTGAGCTATGAAACATGCCTTAAAGACCACTGGCAGATGGGCAAAAGAGTCGGAGAAAGTGTCCGAAATCACTAATTGTGCAAGATCGACAATATTTGGTGTGTGGTGCCGTTTCGTCTACCTATGTGTCCACTAAACCTTTTCACGCATTCATATGGGATGAAGGGACGCTTCTTTTGAGCTATATACCATGCCATAAAGACCACTGGCAGATGGGCAAAAGAGTGGGAGACAGTGACCTGAAATGACTAATTGTGAAAAATCACCAATATCTGGTATATGGTGCCATCTCAACGTCCTGGATGACGACTAACGCTTACCACGGATGCACAGGAAATGACAAGACGCTTCGATTGAGCTATGAAACATGCCTTAAAGACCACTGGCAGATGGGCAAAAGAGTCGGAGAAAGTGTCCGAAATCACTAATTGTGCAAGATCGACACTATTTGGTGTGTGGTGCCGTTTCGTCTACCTATGTGTCCACTAAACCTTTTCACGCATTCATATGGGATGAAGGGACGCTTCTTTTGAGCTATATACCATGCCATAAAGACCACTGGCAGATGGGCAAAAGAGTGGGAGACAGTGACCTGAAATGACTAATTGTGAAAAATCACCAATATCTGGTATCTGGTGCCATCTTAACGTCATAGATGACGACTAACGCTTACCACGGATGCACAGGAAATGACAAGACGCTTCGATTGAGCTATGAAACATGCTAGTACGCCCACTGGCACATGGGAAACAGAGTCGGAGAAAGTGACCTGAAATGACTAATTGCAAAAAATCGCCTGTTTCTGGTATATGGTGCCATTTCGTCTACCTATGTGTCCACTAAACCTTTTCACGCATTCATAAATGATGAAGGGACGCTTCTTTTGAGCCATATACCATGCCCTTACGATCGCTAGAAGATGGGCAAAATAGTCGGAGAAAGTGACCTGAAATCACTAATTGTGCAAAATTGACAATATTTGGTGTGTTGTGCCGTTTCGTCTACCTATGTGTCCACTAAACCTTTTCACGCATTCATATGGGATGAAGGGACGCTTCTTTTGAGCTGTATACCATGCCATAAAGACCACTGGAAGATGGGCAAAGAAAGGGAGAAAGTGACCTGATATGACTAATTGTGAAAAATCACCAATATCTGGTATATGGTGCCATCTTAACGTCATAGATGACAACTAACGCTTACCACGGATGCACAGGAAATGACAAGACGCTTCGATTGAGCTATGAAACATGCTACTACGCCCACTGGAAGATGGGCAAAAGAGTGCGAGAGAGAGACCTGATATGACTAATTGTGAAAAATCACCAATATCTGGTATATGGTGCCATCTTAACGTCATAGATGACAACTAACGCTTACCACGGATGCACAGGAAATGACAAGACGCTTCGATTGAGCTATGAAACATGCCATAAAGACCACTGGCAGATGGGCAAAAGAGTCGGAGAAAGTGTCCTGAAATCACTAATTGTGCAAAATCGACAATATTTGGTGTGTTGTGCCGTTTCGTCTACTTATGTGTCCACTAAACCTTTTCACGCATTCATATGGGATGAAGGGACGCTTCTTTTGAGCTATATACCATGCCATGAAGACCACTGGCAGATGGGCAAAAGAGTCGGAGACAGTGACCTGAAATGACTAATTGTGAAAAATCACCTATATCTGGTATATGGTGCCATCTCAACGTCCTGTATGACGACTAACGCTTACCACGGATGCACAGGAAATGACAAGACGCTTCGATTGAGCTATGAAACATGCCTTAAAGACCACTGGCAGATGGGCAAAAGAGTCGGCGAAAGTGTCCGAAATCACTAATTGTGCCAGATCGACAATATTTGGTGTGTGGTGCCGTTTCGTCTACCTATGTGTCCACTAAACCTTTTCACGCATTCATATGGGATGAAGGGACGCTTCTTTTGAGCTATATACCATGCCATAAAGACCACTGGCAGATGGGCAAAAGAGTGGGAGACAGTGACCTGAAATGACTAATTGTGAAAAATCACCAATATCTGGTATATGGTGCCATCTTAACGTCCTAGGTGACGACTAACGCTTACCACGGATGCACAGGAAATGACAAGACGCTTCGATTGAGCTATGAAACATGCTACTACGCCCACTGGAAGATGGGCAAAAGAGTGGGAGAAAGTGACCTGATATGACTAATTGTGAAAAATCACCAATATCTGGTACATGTTGCCATCTCAACGTCATAGATGACAACTAATGCTTACTACGGATGCACAGGAAACGACAAGACGCTTCGATTGAGCTATGAAACATGCTAATACGACCACTGGCACATGGGAAACAGAGTCGGAGAAAGTGACCTGAAGTGACTAATTGCAAAAAATCGCCTGTTTCTGGTATATGGTGCCATTTCGCCCACCTATGTGTCCACTAAATCTTTTCACGCATTCATAAATGATGAAGGGACGCTTCTTTTGAGCCATATACCATGCCGTTACGACAACTAGAAGATGGGGAAAAAGAGTCGGAGAAAGTGTCCTGAAATCACTAATTGTGCAAAATCGACAATATTTGGTGTGTTGTGCCGTTTCGTCTACCTATGTGTCCACTAAACCTTTTCACGCATTCATATGGGATGAAGGGACGCTTCTTTTGAGCTATATACCATGCCATAAAAACCACTGGCAGATGGGCAAAAGAGTCGGAGAAAGTGACCTGATATGACTAATTGTGAAAAATCACCAATATCTGGTATATGGTGCCATCTCAACGTCATAGATGACAACTAACGCTTGCCACGGATGCACAGGAAATGACAAGACGCTTCGATTGAGCTATGAAACATGCCTTAAAGACCACTGGCAGATGGGCAAAAGAGTCGGAGAAAGTGTCTGAAATCACTAATTGTGCAAAATCGAATAATATCTGGTGTGTGGTGCCATCTCAACGTCCTAGATGACGACTAACGCTTACCACGGATGCACAGGAAATGACAAGACGCTTCGATTGAGCTATGAAACATGCCTTAAAGACAACTGGCAGATGGGCAAAAGAGTCGGAGAAAGTGTCCGAAATCACTAATTGTGCAAGATAGATACGGATGCACAGGAAATGACAAGACCACTGGCAGATGGGCAAAAGAGTGGGAGAAAGTGTCCGAAATCACTAATTGTGCAAGATCGACAATATTTGGTGTGTTGTGCCGTTTCGTCTACCTATGTGTCCACTAAACCTTTTCACGCATTCATATGGGATGAAGGGACGCTTCTTTTGAGCTATATACCCTGCCATGAAGACTACTGGCAGATGGGCAAAAGAGTCGGAGACAGTGACCTGAAATGACTAATTGTGAAAAATCACCTATATCTGGTATATGGTGCCATCTCAACGTCCTGGATGACGACTAACGCTTACCACGGATGCACAGGAAATGACAAGACGCTTCGATTGAGCTATGAAACATGCCTTAAGGACCACTGGCAGATGGGCAAAAGAGTCGGAGAAAGTGTCCGAAATCACTAATTGTGCAAGATCGACAATATTTGGTGTGTGGTGTCGTTTTGTCTACCTATGTGTCCACTAAACCTTTTCACGCATTCATATGGGATGAAGGGACGCTTCTTTTGAGCTATATACCATGCCATAAAGACCACTGGCAGATGGGCAAAAGAAAGGGAGAAAGTGACCTGATATGACTAATTGTGAAAAATCACCAATATCTGGTATATGGTGCCATCTTAACGTCCTAGATGACGACTAACGCTCACCACGGATGCACAGGAAATGACAAGACGCTTCGATTGAGCTATGAAACATGCTACTACGCCCACTGGAAGATGGGCAAAAGAGTGGGAGAAAGTGAGCTGATATGACTAATTGTGAAAAATCACCAATATCTGGTACATGTTGCCATCTCAACGTCATAGATGACAACTAACGCTTACCACGGATGCACAGGAAACGACAAGACGCTTCGATTGAGCTATGAAACATGCTAATACGACCACTGGCACATGGGAAACAGAGTCGGAGAAAGTGACCTGAAATGACTAATTGCAAAAAATCGCCTGTTTCTGGTATATGGTGCCATTTCGCCTACCTATGTGTCCACTAAACCTTTTCACGCATTCATAAATGATGAAGGGACGCTTCTTTTGAGCCATATACCATGCCGTTACGACCACTAGAAGATGGGGAAAAAGAGTCGGAGAAAGTGACCTGTAATGTCTGAAATCACTAATTGTGCAAAATTGACAATATTTGGTGTGTTGTGCCGTTTCGTCTACCTATGTGTCCACTAAACCTTTTCACGCATTCATATGGGATGAAGGGACGCTTCTTTTGAGCTATATACCATGCCATAAAGACCACTGGCAGATGGGCAAAAGAAAGGGAGAAAGTGACCTGATATGACTAATTGTGAAAAATCACCAATATCTGGTATATGGTGCCATCTAAACGTCCTAGATGACGACTAACGCTTACCACGGATGCACAGGAAATGACAAGACGCTTCGATTGAGCTATGAAACATGCCATAAAGACCACTGGCAGATGGGCAAAAGAGTCGGAGACAGTGACCTGAAATGACTTATTGTGAAAAATCACCTATATCTGGTATATGGTGCCATCTCAACGTCCTGGATGACGACTAACGCTTACCACGGATGCACAGGAAATGACAAGACGCTTCGATTGAGCTATGAAACATGCCTTAAAGACCACTGGCAGATGGGCAAAAGAGTCGGAGAAAGTGTCCGAAATCACTAATTGTGCAAGATCGACAATATTTGGTGTGTGGTGCCGTTTCGTCTACCTATGTGTCCACTAAACCTTTTCACGCATTCATATAGGATGAAGGGACGCTTCTTTTGAGCTATATACCATGCCATAAAGACCACTGGCAGATGGGCAAAAGAGTGGGAGACAGTGACCTGAAATGACTAATTGTGAAAAATCACCAATATCTGGTATATGGTGCCATCTCAACGTCCTGGATGACGACTAACGCTTACCACGGATGCACAGGAAATGACAAGACGCTTCGATTGAGCTATGAAACATGCCTTAAAGACCACTGGCAGATGGGCAAAAGAGTCGGAGAAAGTGTCCGAAATCACTAATTGTGCAAGATCGACACTATTTGGTGTGTGGTGCCGTTTCGTCTACCTATGTGTCCACTAAACCTTTTCACGCATTCATATGGGATGAAGGGACGCTTCTTTTGAGCTATATACCATGCCATAAAGACCACTGGCAGATGGGCAAAAGAGTGGGAGACAGTGACCTGAAATGACTAATTGTGAAAAATCACCAATATCTGGTATCTGGTGCCATCTTAACGTCATAGATGACGACTAACGCTTACCACGGATGCACAGGAAATGACAAGACGCTTCGATTGAGCTATGAAACATGCTAGTACGCCCACTGGCAGATGGGCAAAAGAGTGGGAGACAGTGACCTGAAATGACTAATTGTGAAAAATCACCAATATCTGGTATATGGCGTCATCTCAACGTCATAGATGACGACTAACGCTTACCACTGATGCACAGGAAATGACAAGACGTTTCGATTGAGCTATGAAACATGCTAATACGACCACTGGCACATGGGAAACAGAGTCGGAGAAAGTGACCTGAAATGACTAATTGCAAAAAATCGCCTGTTTCTGGTATATGGTGCCATTTCGTCTACCTATGTGTCCACTAAACCTTTTCACGCATTCATAAATGATGAAGGGACGCTTCTTTTGAGCCATATACCATGCCCTTACGATCGCTAGAAGATGGGCAAAATAGTCGGAGAAAGTGACCTGAAATCACTAATTGTGCAAAATTGACAATATTTGGTGTGTTGTGCCGTTTCGTCTACCTATGTGTCCACTAAACCTTTTCACGCATTCATATGGGATGAAGGGACGCTTCTTTTGAGCTATATACCATGCCATAAAGACCATTGGCAGATGGGCAAAAGAAAGGGAGAAAGTGACCTGATATGACTAATTGTGAAAAATCACCAATATCTGGTATATGGTGCCATCTTAACGTCATAGATGACAACTAACGCTTACCACGGATGCACAGGAAATGACAAGACGCTTCGATTGAGCTATGAAACATGCTACTACGCCCACTGGAAGATGGGCAAAAGAGTGCGAGAGAGAGACCTGATATGACTAATTGTGAAAAATCACCAATATCTGGTATATGGTGCCATCTTAACGTCATAGATGACAACTAACGCTTACCACGGATGCACAGGAAATGACAAGACGCTTCGATTGAGCTATGAAACATGCCATAAAGACCACTGGCAGATGGGCAAAAGAGTCGGAGAAAGTGTCCTGAAATCACTAATTGTGCAAAATCGACAATATTTGGTGTGTTGTGCCGTTTCGTCTACTTATGTGTCCACTAAACCTTTTCACGCATTCATATGGGATGAAGGGACGCTTCTTTTGAGCTATATACCATGCCATGAAGACCACTGGCAGATGGGCAAAAGAGTCGGAGACAGTGACCTGAAATGACTAATTGTGAAAAATCACCTATATCTGGTATATGGTGCCATCTCAACGTCCTGTATGACGACTAACGCTTACCACGGATGCACAGGAAATGACAAGACGCTTCGATTGAGCTATGAAACATGCCTTAAAGACCACTGGCAGATGGGCAAAAGAGTCGGAGAAAGTGTCCGAAATCACTAATTGTGCCAGATCGACAATATTTGGTGTGTGGTGCCGTTTCGTCTACCTATGTGTCCACTAAACCTTTTCACGCATTCATATGGGATGAAGGGACGCTTCTTTTGAGCTATATACCATGCCATAAAGACCACTGGCAGATGGGCAAAAGAGTGGGAGACAGTGACCTGAAATGACTAATTGTGAAAAATCACCAATATCTGGTATATGGTGCCATCTTAACGTCCTAGGTGACGACTAACGCTTACCACGGATGCACAGGAAATGACAAGACGCTTCGATTG
Organism: Eristalis arbustorum; assembly: GCA_916610145.1. Lineage (NCBI taxonomy): Eukaryota > Metazoa > Arthropoda > Insecta > Diptera > Syrphidae > Eristalis > Eristalis arbustorum. The sequence continues at coordinate 71,878,203 of OU744316.1, forward strand.
AGCTATGAAACATGCTACTACGCCCACTGGAAGATGGGCAAAAGAGTGGGAGAAAGTGACCTGATATGACTAATTGTGAAAAATCACCAATATCTGGTACATGTTGCCATCTCAACGTCATAGATGACAACTAATGCTTACTACGGATGCACAGGAAACGACAAGACGCTTCGATTGAGCTATGAAACATGCTAATACGACCACTGGCACATGGGAAACAGAGTCGGAGAAAGTGACCTGAAGTGACTAATTGCAAAAAATCGCCTGTTTCTGGTATATGGTGCCATTTCGCCCACCTATGTGTCCACTAAATCTTTTCACGCATTCATAAATGATGAAGGGACGCTTCTTTTGAGCCATATACCATGCCGTTACGACAACTAGAAGATGGGGAAAAAGAGTCGGAGAAAGTGTCCTGAAATCACTAATTGTGCAAAATCGACAATATTTGGTGTGTTGTGCCGTTTCGTCTACCTATGTGTCCACTAAACCTTTTCACGCATTCATATGGGATGAAGGGACGCTTCTTTTGAGCTATATACCATGCCATAAAAACCACTGGCAGATGGGCAAAAGAGTCGGAGAAAGTGACCTGATATGACTAATTGTGAAAAATCACCAATATCTGGTATATGGTGCCATCTTAACGTTATAGATGACAACTAACGCTTACCACGGATGCACAGGAAATGACAAGACGCTTCGATTGAGCTAAGAAACATGCTACTACGCCCACTGGAAGATGGGCAAAAGAGTGCGAGAAAGTGACCTGATATGACTAATTGTGAAAAATCACCAATATCTGGTATATGGTGCCATCTTAACGTCCTAGATGACGACTAACGCTTACCACGGATGCACAGGAAATGACAAGACGCTTCGATTGAGCTATGAAACATGCCATAAAGACCACTGGCAGATGGGCAAAAGAGTCGGAGAAAGTGTCCTCAAATCACTAATTGTGCAAAATCGACAATATTTGGTGTGTTGTGCCGTTTCGTCTACCTATGTGTCCACTAAACTTTTTCACGCATTCATATGGGATGAAGGGACGCTTCTTTTGAGCTATATACCATGCCATGAAGACCACTGGCAGATGGGCAAAAGAGTCGGAGACAGTGACCTGAAATGACTAATTGTGAAAAATCACCTATATCTGGTATATGGTGCCATCTCAACGTCCTGGATGACGACTAACGCTTACCACGGATGCACTGGAAATGACAAGACGCTTCGATTGAGCTATGAAACATGCCTTAAAGACCACTGGCAGATGGGCAAAAGAGTCGGAGAAAGTGTCCGAAATCACTAATTGTGCAAGATCGACAATATTTGGTGTGTGGTGCCGTTTCGTCTACCTATGTGTCCACTAAACCTTTTCACGCATTCATATGGGATGAAGGGACGCTTCTTTTGAGCTATATACCATGCCATAAAGACCACTGGCAGATGGGCAAAAGAGTGGGAGACAGTGACCTGAAATGACTAATTGTGAAAAATCACCAATATCTGGTATATGGTGCCATCTCAACGTCCTGGATGACGACTAACGCTTACCACGGATGCACAGGAAATGACAAGACGCTTCGATTGAGCTATGAAACATGCCTTAAAGACCACTGGCAGATGGGCAAAAGAGTCGGAGAAAGTGTCCGAAATCACTAATTGTGCAAGATCGACAATATTTGGTGTGTGGTGCCGTTTCGTCTACCTATGTGTCCACTAAACCTTTTCACGCATTCATATGGGATGAAGGGACGCTTCTTTTGAGCTATATACCATGCCATAAAGACCACTGGCAGATGGGCAAAAGAGTGGGAGACAGTGACCTGAAATGACTAATTGTGAAAAATCACCAATATCTGGTATCTGGTGCCATCTTAACGTCATAGATGACGACTAACGCTTACCACGGATGCACAGGAAATGACAAGACGCTTCGATTGAGCTATGAAACATGCTAGTACGCCCACTGGAAGATGGGCAAAAGAGTGGGAGACAGTGACCTGAAATGACTAATTGTGAAAAATCACCAATATCTGGTATATGGTGTCATCTCAACGTCATAGATGACGACTAACGCTTACCACGGATGCACAGGAAATGACAAGACGCTTCGATTGAGCTATGAAACATGCTAATACGACCACTGGCACATGGGAAACAGAGTCGGAGAAAGTGACCTGAAATGACTAATTGCAAAAAATCGCCTGTTTCTGGTATATGGTGCCATTTCGTCTACCTATGTGTCCACTAAACCTTTTCACGCATTCATAAATGATGAAGGGACGCTTCTTTTGAGCCATATACCATGCCCTTACGATCACTAGAAGATGGGCAAAATAGTCGGAGAAAGTGACCTGAAATCACTAATTGTGCAAAATTGACAATATTTGGTGTGTTGTACCGTTTCGTCTACCTATGTGTCCACTAAACCTTTTCACGCATTCATATGGGATGAAGGGACGCTTCTTTTGAGCTATATACCATGCCTTAAAGACCACTGGCAGATGGGCAAAAGAAAGGGAGAATGTGACCTCATATGACTAATTGTGAAAAATCACCAATATCTGGTATATGGTGCCATCTTAACGTCATAGATGACAACTAACGCTTACCACGGATGCACAGGAAATGACAAGACGCTTCGATTGAGCTATGAAACATGCTACTACGCCCACTGGAAGATGGGCAAGAGAGTGGGAGAAAGTGACCTGATATGACTAATTGTGAAAAATCACCAATATCTGGTATATGGTGCCATCTTAACGTCATAGATGACAACTAACGCTTACCACGGATGCACAGGAAATGACAAGACGCTTCGATTGAGCTATGAAACATGCCATAAAGACCACAGGCAGATGGGCAAAAGAGTCGGAGAAAGTGTCCTGAAATCACTAATTGTGCAATATCGACAATATTTGGTGTGTTGTGCCGTTTCGTCTACCTATGTGTCCACTAAACCTTTTCACGCATTCATATGGGAAGAATGGACGCCTCTTTTGAGCTATATACCATATCATGAAGACCACTGGAAGATGGGCAAAATAGTCGGAGACAGTGACCTGAAATGACTAATTGTGAAAAATCACCTATATCTGGTATATGGTGCCATCTCAACGTCCTGGATTACGACTAACGCTTACCACGGATGCACAGGAAATGACAAGACGCTTCGATTGAGGTATGAAACATGCCTTAAAGACCACTGGCAGATGGGCAAAAGAGTCGGAGAAAGTGTCCGCAATCACTAATTGTGCAAGATCGACAATATTTGGTGTGTGGTGCCGTTTCGTCTACCTATGTGTCCACTAAACCTTTTCACGCATTCATATGGGATGAAGGGACGCTTCTTTTGAGCTATATACCATGCCATAAATACCACTGGCAGATGGGCAAAAGAGTGGGAGACAGTGACCTGAAATGACTAATTGTGAAAAATCACCAATATCTGGTATATGGTGCCATCTTCACGTCCTAGATGACGACTAACGCTTACCACGGATGCACAGGAAATGACAAGACGCTTCGATTGAGCTATGAAACATGCTACTACGCCCACTGGAAGATGAGCAAAAGAGTGCGAGAAAGTGACCTGATATGACTAATTGTGAAAAATCACCAATATCTGGTATATGGTGCCATCTTAACGTCATAGATGACAACTAACGCTTACCACGGATGCACAGGAAATGACAAGACGCTTCGATTGAGCTATGAAACATGCTACTACGCCCACTGGAAGATGGGCAAAAGAGTGCGAGAAAGTGACCTGATATGACTAATTGTGAAAAATCACCAATATCTGGTATATGGTGCCATCTTAACGTCCTAGATGACGACTAACACTTACCACGGATGCACAGGAAATGACAAGACGCTTCGATTGAGCTATGAAACATGCCATAAAGACCACTGGCAGATGGGCAAAAGAGTCGGAGACAGTGACCTGAAATGACTTATTGTGAAAAATCACCTATATCTGGTATATGGTGCCATCTCAACGTCCTGGATGACGACTAACGCTTACCACGGATGCACAGGAAATGACAAGACGCTTCGATTGAGCTATGAAACATGCCTTAAAGACCACTGGCAGATGGGCAAAAGAGTCGGAGAAAGTGTCCGAAATCACTAATTGTGCAAGATCGACAATATTTGGTGTGTGGTGCCGTTTCGTCTACCTATGTGTCCACTAAACCTTTTCACGCATTCATATGGGATGAAGGGACGCTTCTTTTGAGCTATATACCATGCCATAAAGACCACTGGCAGATGGGCAAAAGAGTGGGAGACAGTGACCTGAAATGACTAATTGTGAAAAATCACCAATATCTGGTATATGGTGCCATCTCAACGTCCTGGATGACGACTAACGCTTACCACGGATGCACAGGAAATGACAAGACGCTTCGATTGAGCTATGAAACATGCCTTAAAGACCACTGGCAGATGGGCAAAAGAGTCGGAGAAAGTGTCCGAAATCACTAATTGTGCAAGATCGACACTATTTGGTGTGTGGTGCCGTTTCGTCTACCTATGTGTCCACTAAACCTTTTCACGCATTCATATGGGATGAAGGGACGCTTCTTTTGAGCTATATACCATGCCATAAAGACCACTGGCAGATGGGCAAAAGAGTGGGAGACAGTGACCTGAAATGACTAATTGTGAAAAATCACCAATATCTGGTATCTGGTGCCATCTTAACGTCATAGATGACGACTAACGCTTACCACGGATGCACAGGAAATGACAAGACGCTTCGATTGAGCTATGAAACATGCTAGTACGCCCACTGGCAGATGGGCAAAAGAGTGGGAGACAGTGACCTGAAATGACTAATTGTGAAAAATCACCAATATCTGGTATATGGCGTCATCTCAACGTCATAGATGACGACTAACGCTTACCACGGATGCACAGGAAATGACAAGACGTTTCGATTGAGCTATGAAACATGCTAATACGACCACTGGCACATGGGAAACAGAGTCGGAGAAAGTAACCTGAAATGACTAATTGCAAAAAATCGCCTGTTTCTGGTATATGGTGCCATTTCGTCTACCTATGTGTCCACTAAACCTTTTCACGCATTCATAAATGATGAAGGGACGCTTCTTTTGAGCCATATACCATGCCCTTACGATCGCTAGAAGATGGGCAAAATAGTCGGAGAAAGTGACCTGAAATCACTAATTGTGCAAAATTGACAATATTTGGTGTGTTGTGCCGTTTCGTCTACCTATGTGTCCACTAAACCTTTTCACGCATTCATATGGGATGAAGGGACGCTTCTTTTGAGCTATATACCATGCCATAAAGACCATTGGCAGATGGGCAAAAGAAAGGGAGAAAGTGACCTGATATGACTAATTGTGAAAAATCACCAATATCTGGTATATGGTGCCATCTTAACGTCATAGATGACAACTAACGCTTACCACGGATGCACAGGAAATGACAAGACGCTTCGATTGAGCTATGAAACATGCTACTACGCCCACTGGAAGATGGGCAAAAGAGTGCGAGAGAGAGACCTGATATGACTAATTGTGAAAAATCACCAATATCTGGTATATGGTGCCATCTTAACGTCATAGATGACAACTAACGCTTACCACGGATGCACAGGAAATGACAAGACGCTTCGATTGAGCTATGAAACATGCCATAAAGACCACTGGCAGATGGGCAAAAGAGTCGGAGAAAGTGTCCTGAAATCACTAATTGTGCAAAATCGACAATATTTGGTGTGTTGTGCCGTTTCGTCTACTTATGTGTCCACTAAACCTTTTCACGCATTCATATGGGATGAAGGGACGCTTCTTTTGAGCTATATACCATGCCATGAAGACCACTGGCAGATGGGCAAAAGAGTCGGAGACAGTGAGCTGAAATGACTAATTGTGAAAAATCACCTATATCTGGTATATGGTGCCATCTCAACGTCCTGTATGACGACTAACGCTTACCACGGATGCACAGGAAATGACAAGACGCTTCGATTGAGCTATGAAACATGCCTTAAAGACCACTGGCAGATGGGCAAAAGAGTCGGAGAAAGTGTCCGAAATCACTAATTGTGCCAGATCGACAATATTTGGTGTGTGGTGCCGTTTCGTCTACCTATGTGTCCACTAAACCTTTTCACGCATTCATATGGGATGAAGGGACGCTTCTTTTGAGCTATATACCATGCCATAAAGACCACTGGCAGATGGGCAAAAGAGTGGGAGACAGTGACCTGAAATGACTAATTGTGAAAAATCACCAATATCTGGTATATGGTGCCATCTTAACGTCCTAGGTGACGACTAACGCTTACCACGGATGCACAGGAAATGACAAGACGCTTCGATTGAGCTATGAAACATGCTACTACGCCCACTGGAAGATGGGCAAAAGAGTGGGAGAAAGTGACCTGATATGACTAATTGTGAAAAATCACCAATATCTGGTACATGTTGCCATCTCAACGTCATAGATGACAACTAATGCTTACTACGGATGCACAGGAAACGACAAGACGCTTCGATTGAGCTATGAAACATGCTAATACGACCACTGGCACATGGGAAACAGAGTCGGAGAAAGTGACCTGAAGTGACTAATTGCAAAAAATCGCCTGTTTCTGGTATATGGTGCCATTTCGCCCACCTATGTGTCCACTAAATCTTTTCACGCATTCATAAATGATGAAGGGACGCTTCTTTTGAGCCATATACCATGCCGTTACGACAACTAGAAGATGGGGAAAAAGAGTCGGAGAAAGTGTCCTGAAATCACTAATTGTGCAAAATCGACAATATTTGGTGTGTTGTGCCGTTTCGTCTACCTATGTGTCCACTAAACCTTTTCACGCATTCATATGGGATGAAGGGACGCTTCTTTTGAGCTATATACCATGCCATAAAAACCACTGGCAGATGGGCAAAAGAGTCGGAGAAAGTGACCTGATATGACTAATTGTGAAAAATCACCAATATCTGGTATATGGTGCCATCTTAACGTCCTAGATGACGACTAACGCTTACCACGGATGCACAGGAAATGACAAGACGCTTCGATTGAGCTATGAAACATGCCATAAAGACCACTGGCAGATGGGCAAAAGAGTCGGAGAAAGTGTCCTCAAATCACTAATTGTGCGAAATCGACAATATTTGGTGTGTTGTGCCGTTTCGTCTACCTATGTGTCCACTAAACTTTTTCACGCATTCATATGGGATGAAGGGACGCTTCTTTTGAGCTATATACCATGCCATGAAGACCACTGGCAGATGGGCAAAAGAGTCGGAGACAGTGACCTGAAATGACTAATTGTGAAAAATCACCTATATCTGGTATATGGTGCCATCTCAACGTCCTGGATGACGACTAACGCTTACCACGGATGCACTGGAAATGACAAGACGCTTCGATTGAGCTATGAAACATGCCTTAAAGACCACTGGCAGATGGGCAAAAGAGTCGGAGAAAGTGTCCGAAATCACTAATTGTGCAAGATCGACAATATTTGGTGTGTGGTGCCGTTTCGTCTACCTATGTGTCCACTAAACCTTTTCACGCATTCATATGGGATGAAGGGACGCTTCTTTTGAGCTATATACCATGCCATAAAGACCACTGGCAGATGGGCAAAAGAGTGGGAGACAGTGACCTGAAATGACTAATTGTGAAAAATCACCAATATCTGGTATATGGTGCCATCTCAACGTCCTGGATGACGACTAACGCTTACCACGGATGCACAGGAAATGACAAGACGCTTCGATTGAGCTATGAAACATGCCTTAAAGACCACTGGCAGATGGGCAAAAGAGTCGGAGAAAGTGTCCGAAATCACTAATTGTGCAAGATCGACAATATTTGGTGTGTGGTGCCGTTTCGTCTACCTATGTGTCCACTAAACCTTTTCACGCATTCATATGGGACGAAGGGACGCTTCTTTTGAGCTATATACCATGCCATAAAGACTACTGGCAGATGGGCAAAAGAGTGGGAGACAGTGACCTGAAATGACTAATTGTGAAAAATCACCAATATCTGGTATCTGGTGCCATCTTAACGTCATAGATGACGACTAACGCTTACCACGGATGCACAGGAAATGACAAGACGCTTCGATTGAGCTATGAAACATGCTAGTACGCCCACTGGCAGATGGGCAAAAGAGTGGGAGACAGTGACCTGAAATGACTAATTGTGAAAAATCACCAATATCTGGTATATGGTGTCATCTCAACGTCATAGACGACGACTAACGCTTACCACGGATGCACAGGAAATGACAAGACGCTTCGATTGAGCTATGAAACATGCTAATACGACCACTGGCACATGGGAAACAGAGTCGGAGAAAGTGACCTGAAATGACTAATTGCAAAAAATCGCCTGTTTCTGGTATATGGTGCCATTTCGTCTACCTATGTGTCCACTAAACCTTTTCACGCATTCATAAATGATGAAGGGACGCTTCTTTTGAGCCATATACCATGCCCTTACGATCACTAGAAGATGGGCAAAATAGTCGGAGAAAGTGACCTGAAATCACTAATTGTTCAAAATCGACAATATTTGGTGTGTTGTACCGTTTCGTCTACCTATGTGTCCACTAAACCTTTTCACGCATTCATATGGGATGAAGGGACGCTTCTTCTGAGCTATATACCATGCCTTAAAGACCACTGGCAGATGGGCAAAAGAAAGGGAGAATGTGACCTGATATGACTAATTGTGAAAAATCACAATCACAAATAACGTCATAGATGACAACTAACGCTTACCACGGATGCACAGGAAATGACAAGACGCTTCGATTGAGCTATGAAACATGCTACTACGCCCACTGGAAGATGGGCAAAAGAGTGGGAGAAAGTGACCTGATATGACTAATTGTGAAAAATCACCAATATCTGGTATATGGTGCCATCTTAACGTCATAGATGACAACTAACGCTTACCACGGATGCACAGGAAATGACAAGACGCTTCGATTGAGCTACGAAACATGCCATAAAGACCACAGGCAGATGGGCAAAAGAGTCGGAGAAAGTGTCCTGAAATCACTAATTGTGCAATATCGACAATATTTGGTGTGTTGTGCCGTTTCGTCTACCTATGTGTCCACTAAACCTTTTCACGCATTCATATGGGATGAAGGGACGCTTCTTTTGAGCTATATACCATGCCATAAAGACCACTGGCAGATGGGCAAAAGAGTGGGAGACAGTGACCTGAAATGACTAGTTGTGAAAAATCACCAATATTTGGTATATGGTGCCATCTTAACGTCATAGATGACAACTAACGCTTACCACGGATGCACAGGAAATGACAAGACGCTTCGATTGAGCTACGAAACATGCCATAAATACCACTGGCAGATGGGCAAAAGAGTGGGAGACAGTGACCTGAAATGACTAATTGTGAAAAATCACCAATATCTGGTATATGGTGCCATCTTAACGTCCTAGATGACGACTAACGCTTACCACGGATGCACAGGAAATGACAAGACGCTTCGATTGAGCTATGAAACATGCTACTACGCCCACTGGAAGATGGGCAAAAGAGTGCGAGAAAGTGACCTGATATGACTAATTGTGAAAAATCACCAATATCTGGTATATGGTGCCATCTTAACGTCATAGATGACAACTAACGCTTACCACGGATGCACAGGAAATGACAAGACGCTTCGATTGAGCTATGAAACATGCTACTACGCCCACTGGAAGATGGGCAAAAGAGTGCGAGAAAGTGACCTGATATGACTAATTGTGAAAAATCACCAATATCTGGTATATGGTGCCATCTTAACGTCCTAGATGACGACTAACACTTACCACGGATGCACAGGAAATGACAAGACGCTTCGATTGAGCTATGAAACATGCCATAAAGACCACTGGCAGATGGGCAAAAGAGTCGGAGAAAGTGTCCTGAAATCACTAATTGTGCAAAATCGACAATATTTGGTGTGTTGTGCCGTTTCGTCTACCTACGTGTCCACTAAACCTTTTCACGCATTCATATAGGATGAAGGGACGCTTCTTTTGAGCTATATACCATGCCATGAAGACCACTGGCAGATGGGCAAAAGAGTCGGAGACAGTGACCTGAAATGACTAATTGTGAAAAATCACCTATATCTGGTATATGGTGCCATCTCAACGTCCTGGATGACGACTAACGCTTACCACGGATGCACAGGAAATGACAAGACGCTTCAATTGAGCTATGAAACATGCCTTAAAGACCACTGGCAGATAGGCAAAAGAGTCGGAGAAAGTGTCCGAAATCACTAATTGTGCAAGATCGACAATATTTGGTGTGTGGTGCCGTTTCGTCTACCTATGTGTCCACTAAACCTTTTCACGCATTCATATGGGATGAAGGGACGCTTCTTTTGAGCTATATACCATGCCATAAAGACCACTGGCAGATGGGCAAAAGAGTGGGAGACAGTGACCTGAAATGACTAGTTGTGAAAAATCACCAATATCTGGTATATGGTGCCATCTCAACGTCCTGGATGACGACTAACGCTTACCACGGATGCACAGGAAATGACAAGACGCTTCGATTGAGCTATGAAACATGCCTTAAAGACCACTGGCAGATGGGCAAAAGAGTCGGAGAAAGTGTCCGAAATCACTAATTGTGCAAGATCGACACTATGTGGTGTGTGGTGCCGTTTCGTCTACCTATGTGTCCACTAAACCTTTTCACGCATTCATATGGGATGAAGGGACGCTTCTTTTGAGCTATATACCATGCCATAAAGACCACTGGCAGATGGGCAAAAGAGTGGGAGACAGTGACCTGAAATGACTAGTTGTGAAAAATCACCAATATCTGGTATATGGTGCCATCTCAACGTCCTGGATGACGACTAACGCTTACCACGGATGCACAGGAAATGACAAGACGCTTCGATTGAGCTATGAAACATGCTAGTACGCCCACTGGCAGATGGGCAAAAGAGTGGGAGACAGTGACCTGAAATGACTAATTGTGAAAAATCACCAATATCTGGTATATGGTGTCATCTCAACGTCATAGATGACGACTAACGCTTACCACGGATGCACAGGAAATGACAAGACGCTTCGATTGAGCTATGAAACATGCTAATACGACCACTGGCACATGGGAAACAGAGTCGGAGAAAGTGACCTGAAATGACTAATTGCAAAAAATCGCCTGTTTCTGGTATATGGTGCCATTTCGTCTACCTATGTGTAAACTAAACCTTTTCACGCATTCATAAATGATGAAGGGACGCTTCTTTTGAGCCATATACCATGCCCTTACGATCACTGGAAGATGGGCAAAATAGTCGGAGAAAGTGACCTGAAATCACTAATTGTGCAAAATCGACAATATTTGGTGTGTTGTGCCGTTTCGTCTACCTACGTGTCCACTAAACCTTTTCACGCATTCATATAGGATGAAGGGACGCTTCTTTTGAGCTATATACCATGCCATAAAGACCACTGGCAGATGGGCAAAAGAGTGGGAGACAGTGACCTGAAATGACTAATTGTGAAAAATCACCTATATCTGGTATATGGTGCCATCTCAACGTCCTGGATGACGACTAACGCTTACCACGGATGCACAGGAAATGACAAGACGCTTCGATTGAGCTATGAAACATGCTACTACGCCCACTGGAAGATGGGCAAAAGAGTGCGAGAAAGTGACCTGATATGACTAATTGTGAAAAATCACCAATATCTGGTATATGGTGCCATCTTAACGTCCTAGATGACGACTAACGCTTACCACGGATGCACAGGAAATGACAAGACGCTTCGATTGAGCTATGAAACATGCCATAAAGACCACAGGCAGATGGGCAAAAGAATCGGAGAAAGTGTCCTGAAATCACTAATTGTGCAATATCGACAATATTTGGTGTGTTGTGCCGTTTCGTCTACCTATGTGTCCACTAAACCTTTTCACGCATTCATATGGGATGAAGGGACGCTTCTTTTGAGCTATATACCATATCATGAAGACCACTGGCAGATAAGCAAAATAGTCGGAGACAGTGACCTGAAATGACTAATTGTGAAAAATCACCTATATCTGGTATATGGTGCCATCTCAACGTCCTGGATGACGACTAACGCTTACCACGGATGCACAGGAAATGACAAGACGCTTCGATTGAGGTATGAAACATGCCATAAAGACCACTGGCAGATGGGCAAAAGAAAGGGAGAAAGTGACCTGATATGACTAATTGTGAAAAATCACCAATATCTGGTATATGGTGCCATCTTAACGTCATAGATGACAACTAACGCTTACCACGGATGCACAGGTAATGACAAGACGCTTCGATTGAGCTATGAAACATGCTACTACGCCCACTGGCAGATGGGCAAAAAGAGTGGGAGAAAGTGACCTGATATGACTAATTGTGAAAAATCACCAATATCTGGTATATGGTGCCATCTCAACGTCATAGATGACAACTAACGCTTACCACGGATGCACAAGAAATGACAAGACGCTTCGATTGAGCTATGAAACATGCTACTACGCCCACTGGAAGATGGGCAAAAGAGTGCGAGAAAGTGACCTGATATGACTAATTGTGAAAAATCACCAATATCTGGTATATGGTGCCATCTTAACGTCCTAGATGACGACTAACGCTTACCACGGATGCACAGGAAATGACAAGACGCTTCGATTGAGCTATGAAACATGCCATAAAGACCACAGGCAGATGGGCAAAAGAGTCGGAGAAAGTGTCCTGAAATCACTAATTGTGCAATATCGACAATATTTGGTGTGTTGTGCCGTTTCCACTAAACCTTTTCACGCATTCATATGGGATGAAGGGACGCTTCTTTTGAGCTATATACCATATCATGAAGACCACTGGCAGATGGGCAAAATAGTCGGAGACAGTGACCTGAAATGACTAATTGTGAAAAATCACCTATATCTGGTATATGGTGCCATCTCAACGTCCTGGATGACGACTAACGCTTACCACGGATGCACAGGAAATGACAAGACGCTTCGATTGAGGTATGAAACATGCCTTAAAGACCACTGGCAGATGGGCAAAAGAGTCGGAGAAAGTGTCCGAAATCACTAATTGTGCAGGATCGACAATATTTGGTGTGTGGTGCCGTTTCGTCTACCTATGTGTCCACTAAACCTTTTCACGCATTCATATGGGATGAAGGGACGCTTCTTTTGAGCTATATACCATGCCATAAAGACCACCTGCAGATGGGCAAAAGAGTGGGAGACAGTGACCTGAAATGACTAATTGTGAAAAATCACCAATATCTGGTATATGGTGCCATCTTAACGTCCTAGATGACGACTAACGCTTACCACGGATGCACAGGAAATGACAAGACGCTTCGATTGAGCTATGAAACATGCTACTACGCCCACTGGGAGATGGGCAAAAGAGTGGGAGAAAGTGACCTGATATGACTAATTGTGAAAAATCACCAATATCTCGTACATGTTGCCATCTCAACGTCATAGATGACAACTAACGCTTACCACGGATGCACAGGAAACGACAAGACGCTTCGATTGAGCTATGAAACATGCTTATACGACCACTGGCACATGGGAAACAGAGTCGGAGAAAGTGACCTGAAATGACTAATTGCAAAAAATCGCCTGTTTCTGGTATATGGTGCCATTTCGCCTACCTATGTGTCCACTAAACCTTTTCACGCATTCATAAATGATGAAGGGACGCTTCTTTTGAGCCATATACCATGCCGTTACGACCACTAGAAGATGGGGAAAAAGAGTCGGAGAAAGTGACCTGTAATGTCTGAAATCACTAATTGTGCAAAATTGACAATATTTGGTGTGTTGTGCCGTTTCGTCTACCTATGTGTCCACTTAACCTTTTCACGCATTCATATGGGATGAAGGGACGCTTCTTTTGAGCTATATACCATGCCATAAAGACCACTGGCAGATGGGCAAAAGAAAGGGAGAAAGTGACCTGATATGACTAATTGTGAAAAATCACCAATATCTGGTATATGGTGCCATCTTAACGTCATAGATGACAACTAACGCTTACCACGGATGCACAGGTAATGACAAGACGCTTCGATTGAGCTATGAAACATGCTACTACGCCCACTGGCAGATGGGCAAAAGAGTGGGAGAAAGTGACCTGATATGACTAATTGTGAAAAATCACCAATATCTGGTATATGGTGCCATCTCAACGTCATAGATGACAACTAACGCTTACCACGGATGCACAGGAAATGACAAGACGCTTCGATTGAGCTATGAAACATGCTACTACGCCCACTGGAAGATGGGCAAAAGAGTGCGAGAAAGTGACCTGATATGACTAATTGTAAAAAATCACCAATATCTGGTATATGGTGCCATCTTAACGTCCTAGATGACGACTAACGCTTACCACGGATGCACAGGAAATGACAAGACGCTTCGATTGAGCTATGAAACATGCCATAAGGACCACTGGCAGATGGGCAAAAGAGTCGGAGAAAGTGTCCTGAAATCACTAATTGTGCAAAATCGACAATATTTGGTGTGTTGTGCCGTTTCGTCTACCTATGTGTCCACTAAACCTTTTCACGCATTCATATGGGATGAAGGGACGCTTCTTTTGAGCTATATACCATATCATGAAGACCACTGGCAGATGGGCAAAATAGTCGGAGACAGTGACCTGAAATGACTAATTGTGAAAAATCACCTATATCTGGTATATGGTGCCATCTTAACGTCATAGATGACAACTAACGCTTACCACGGATGCACAGGAAATGACAAGACGCTTCGATTGAGCTATGAAACATGCTACTACGCCCACTGGAAGATGGGCAAAAGAGTGCGAGAAAGTGACCTGATATGACTAATTGTGAAAAATCACCAATATCTGGTATATGGTGCCATCTTAACGTCCTAGATGACGACTAACACTTACCACGGATGCACAGGAAATGACAAGACGCTTCGATTGAGCTATGAAACATGCCATAAAGACCACTGGCAGATGGGCAAAAGAGTCGGAGAAAGTGTCCTGAAATCACTAATTGTGCAAAATCGACAATATTTGGTGTGTTGTGCCGTTTCGTCTACCTACGTGTCCACTAAACCTTTTCACGCATTCATATAGGATGAAGGGACGCTTCTTTTGAGCTATATACCATGCCATGAAGACCACTGGCAGATGGGCAAAAGAGTCGGAGACAGTGACCTGAAATGTCATCTATGACGTTGAGATGGCACCATATACCAGATACTGGCAGATGGGCAAAAGAGTGGGAGACAGTGACCTGAAATGACTAATTGTGAAAAATCACCAATATCTGGTATATGGTGTCATCTCAACGTCATAGATGACGACTAACGCTTACCACGGATGCACAGGAAATGACAAGACGCTTCGATTGAGCTATGAAACATGCCATAAAGACCACTGGCAGATGGGCAAAAGAGTCGGAGAAAGTGTCCTGAAATCACTAATTGTGCAAAATCGACAATATTTGGTGTGTTGTGCCGTTTCGTCTACCTACGTGTCCACTAAACCTTTTCACGCATTCATATAGGATGAAGGGACGCTTCTTTTGAGCTATATACCATGCCATGAAGACCACTGGCAGATGGGCAAAAGAGTCGGAGACAGTGACCTGAAATGACTAATTGTGAAAAATCACCTATATCTGGTATATGGTGCCATCTCAACGTCCTGGATGACGACTAACGCTTACCACGGATGCACAGGAAATGACAAGACGCTTCGATTGAGCTATGAAACATGCCTTAAAGACCACTGGCAGATGGGCAAAAGAGTCGGAGAAAGTGTCCGAAATCACTAATTGTGCAAGATCGACAATATTTGGTGTGTGGTGCCGTTTCGTCTACCTATGTGTCCACTAAACCTTTTCACGCATTCATATGGGATGAAGGGACGCTTCTTTTGAGCTATATACCATGCCATAAAGACCACTGGCAGATGGGCAAAAGAGTGGGAGACAGTGACCTGAAATGACTAGTTGTGAAAAATCACCAATATCTGGTATATGGTGCCATCTCAACGTCCTGGATGACGACTAACGCTTACCACGGATGCACAGGAAATGACAAGACGCTTCGATTGAGCTATGAAACATGCCTTAAAGACCACTGGCAGATGGGCAAAAGAGTCGGAGAAAGTGTCCGAAATCACTAATTGTGCAAGATCGACACTATGTGGTGTGTGGTGCCGTTTCGTCTACCTATGTGTCCACTAAACCTTTTCACGCATTCATATGGGATGAAGGGACGCTTCTTTTGAGCTATATACCATGCCATAAAGACCACTGGCAGATGGGCAAAAGAGTGGGAGACAGTGACCTGAAATGACTAATTGTGAAAAATCACCAATATCTGGTATCTGGTGCCATCCTAACGTCATAGATGACGACTAACGCTTACCACGGATGCACAGGAAATGACAAGACGCTTCGATTGAGCTATGAAACATGCTAGTACGCCCACTGGCAGATGGGCAAAAGAGTGGGAGACAGTGACCTGAAATGACTAATTGTGAAAAATCACCAATATCTGGTATATGGTGTCATCTCAACGTCATAGATGACGACTAACGCTTACCACGGATGCACAGGAAATGACAAGACGCTTCGATTGAGCTATGAAACATGCTAATACGACCACTGGCACATGGGAAACAGAGTCGGAGAAAGTGACCTGAAATGACTAATTGCAAAAAATCGCCTGTTTCTGGTATATGGTGCCATTTCGTGTACCTATGTGTAAACTAAACCTTTTCACGCATTCATAAATGATGAAGGGACGCTTCTTTTGAGCCATATACCATGCCCTTACGATCACTGGAAGATGGGCAAAATAGTCGGAGAAAGTGACCTGAAATCACTAATTGTGCAAAATCGACAATATTTGGTGTGTTGTGCCGTTTCGTCTACCTACGTGTCCACTAAACCTTTTCACGCATTCATATAGGATGAAGGGACGCTTCTTTTGAGCTATATACCATGCCATAAAGACCACTGGCAGATGGGCAAAAGAGTGGGAGACAGTGACCTGAAATGACTAATTGTGAAAAATCACCAATATCTGGTATATGGTGCCATCTTAACGTCATAGATGACAACTAACGCTTACCACGGATGCACAGGAAATGACAAGACGCTTCGATTGAGCTATGAAACATGCCATAAAGACCACAGGCAGATGGGCAAAAGAGTCGGAGAAAGTGTCCTGAAATCACTAATTGTGCAATATCGACAATATTTGGTGTGTTGTGCCGTTTCGTCTACCTATGTGTCCACTAAACCTTTTCACGCATTCATATGGGATGAAGGGACGCTTCTTTTGAGCTATATACCATATCATGAAGACCACTGGCAGATGGGCAAAATAGTCGGAGACAGTGACCTGAAATGACTAATTGTGAAAAATCACCTATATCTGGTATATGGTGCCATCTCAACGTCCTGGATGACGACTAACGCTTACCACGGATGCACAGGAAATGACAAGACGCTTCGATTGAGGTATGAAACATGCCATAAAGACCACTGGCAGATGGGCAAAAGAAAGGGAGAAAGTGACCTGATATGACTAATTGTGAAAAATCACCAATATCTGGTATATGGTGCCATCTTAACGTCATAGATGACAACTAACGCTTACCACGGATGCACAGGTAATGACAAGCACTTCGATTGAGCTATGAAACATGCTACTACGCCCACTGGCAGATGGGCAAAAGAGTGGGAGAAAGTGACCTGATATGACTAATTGTGAAAAATCACCAATATCTGGTATATGGTGCCATCTCAACGTCATAGATGACAACTAACGCTTACCACGGATGCACAGGAAATGACAAGACGCTTCGATTGAGCTATGAAACATGCTACTACGCCCACTGGAAGATGGGCAAAAGAGTGCGAGAAAGTGACCTGATATGACTAATTGTGAAAAATCACCAATATCTGGTATATGGTGCCATCTTAACGTCCTAGATGACGACTAACGCTTACCACGGATGCACAGGAAATGACAAGACGCTTCGATTGAGCTATGAAACATGCCATAAAGACCACAGGCAGATGGGCAAAAGAGTCGGAGAAAGTGTCCTGAAATCACTAATTGTGCAATATCGACAATATTTGGTGTGTTGTGCCGTTTCCACTAAACCTTTTCACGCATTCATATGGGATGAAGGGACGCTTCTTTTGAGCTATATACCATATCATGAAGACCACTGGCAGATGGGCAAAATAGTCGGAGACAGTGACCTGAAATGACTAATTGTGAAAAATCACCTATATCTGGTATATGGTGCCATCTCAACGTCCTGGATGACGACTAACGCTTACCACGGATGCACAGGAAATGACAAGACGCTTCGATTGAGGTATGAAACATGCCTTAAAGACCACTGGCAGATGGGCAAAAGAGTCGGAGAAAGTGTCCGAAATCACTAATTGTGCAAGATCGACAATATTTGGTGTGTGGTGCCGTTTCGTCTACCTATGTGTCCACTAAACCTTTTCACGCATTCATATGGGATGAAGGGACGCTTCTTTTGAGCTATATACCATGCCATAAAGACCACCTGCAGATGGGCAAAAGAGTGGGAGACAGTGACCTGAAATGACTAATTGTGAAAAATCACCAATATCTGGTATATGGTGCCATCTTAACGTCCTAGATGACGACTAACGCTTACCACGGATGCACAGGAAATGACAAGACGCTTCGATTGAGCTATGAAACATGCTACTACGCCCACTGGGAGATGGGCAAAAGAGTGGGAGAAAGTGACCTGATATGACTAATTGTGAAAAATCACCAATATCTCGTACATGTTGCCATCTCAACGTCATAGATGACAACTAACGCTTACCACGGATGCACAGAAAACGACAAGACGCTTCGATTGAGCTATGAAACATGCTTATACGACCACTGGCACATGGGAAACAGAGTCGGAGAAAGTGACCTGAAATGACTAATTGCAAAAAATCGCCTGTTTCTGGTATATGGTGCCATTTCGCCTACCTATGTGTCCACTAAACCTTTTCACGCATTCATAAATGATGAAGGGACGCTTCTTTTGAGCCATATACCATGCCGTTACGACCACTAGAAGATGGGGAAAAAGAGTCGGAGAAAGTGACCTGTAATGTCTGAAATCACTAATTGTGCAAAATTGACAATATTTGGTGTGTTGTGCCGTTTCGTCTACCTATGTGTCCACTTAACCTTTTCACGCATTCATATGGGATGAAGGGACGCTTCTTTTGAGCTATATACCATGCCATAAAGACCACTGGCAGATGGGCAAAAGAAAGGGAGAAAGTGACCTGATATGACTAATTGTGAAAAATCACCAATATCTGGTATATGGTGCCATCTTAACGTCATAGATGACAACTAACGCTTACCACGGATGCACAGGTAATGACAAGACGCTTCGATTGAGCTATGAAACATGCTACTACGCCCACTGGCAGATGGGCAAAAGAGTGGGAGAAAGTGACCTGATATGACTAATTGTGAAAAATCACCAATATCTGGTATATGGTGCCATCTCAACGTCATAGATGACAACTAACGCTTACCACGGATGCACAGGAAATGACAAGACGCTTCGATTGAGCTATGAAACATGCTACTACGCCCACTGGAAGATGGGCAAAAGAGTGCGAGAAAGTGACCTGATATGACTAATTGTGAAAAATCACCAATATCTGGTATATGGTGCCATCTTAACGTCCTAGATGACGACTAACGCTTACCACGGATGCACAGGAAATGACAAGACGCTTCGATTGAGCTATGAAACATGCCATAAGGACCACTGGCAGATGGGCAAAAGAGTCGGAGAAAGTGTCCTGAAATCACTAATTGTGCAAAATCGACAATATTTGGTGTGTTGTGCCGTTTCGTCTACCTATGTGTCCACTAAACCTTTTCACGCATTCATATGGGATGAAGGGACGCTTCTTTTGAGCTATATACCATGCCATGAAGACCACTGGCAGATGGGCAAAAGAGTGGGAGACAGTGACCTGAATTGACTAATTGTGAAAAATCACCAATATCTGGTATATGGTGCCATCTCAACGTCCTGGATGACGACTAACGCTTACCACGGATGCACAGGAAATGACAAGACGCTTCGATTGAGCTATGAAACATGCCTTAAAGACCACTGGCAGATGGGCAAAAGAGTCGGAGAAAGTGTCCGAAATCACTAATTGTGCAAGATCGACACAATTTGGTGTGTGGTGCCGTTTCGTCTACCTATGTGTCCACTAAACCTTTTCACGCATTCATATGGGATGAAGGGACGCTTCTTTTGAGCTATATACCATGCCATAAAGACCACTGGCAGATGGGCAAAAGAAAGGGAGAAAGTGACCTGATATGACTAATTGTGAAAAATCACCAATATCTGGTATATGGTGCCAACTTAACGTCATAGATGACAACTAACGCTTACCACGGATGCGCAGGAAATGACAAGACGCTTCGATTGAGCCATGAAACATGCTACTACGCCCACTGGAAGATGGGCAAAAGAGTGGGAAAAAGTGACCTGATATGACTAATTGTGAAAAATCACCAATATCTGGTATATGGTGCCATCTTAACGTCAAAGATGACAACTAACGCTTACCACGGATGCACAGGAAATGACAAGACGCTTCGATTGAGCTATGAAACATGCTACTACGCCCACTGGAAGATGGGCAAAAGAGTGGAAGAAAGTGACCTGATATGACTAATTGTGAAAAATCACCAATATCTGGTATATGGTGCCATCTTAACGTCATAGATGACAACTAACGCTTACCACGGATGCACAGGAAATGACAAGACGCTTCGATTGAGCTTTGAAACATGCCATAAAGACCACTGGCAGATGGGCAAAAGAGTCGGAGAAAGTGTCCTGAAATCACTAATTGTGCAAAATCGACAATATTTGGTGTGTTGTGCCGTTTCGTCTACCTATGTGTCCACTAAACCTTTTCACGCATTCATATGGGATGAAGGGACGCTTCTTTTGAGCCATATACCATGCCGTTACGACCACTAGAAGATGGGGAAAAAGAGTCGGAGAAAGTGACCTGTAATGTCTGAAATCACTAATTGTGCAAAATTGACAATATTTGGTGTGTTGTGCCGTTTCGTCTACCTATGTGTCCACTTAACCTTTTCACGCATTCATATGGGATGAAGGGACGCTTCTTTTGAGCTATATACCATGCCATAAAGACCACTGGCAGATGGGCAAAAGAAAGGGAGAAAGTGACCTGATATGACTAATTGTGAAAAATCACGAATATCTGGTATATGGTGCCATCTTAACGTCATAGATGACAACTAACGCTTACCACGGATGCACAGGTAATGACAAGACGCTTCGATTGAGCTATGAAACATGCTACTACGCCCACTGGCAGATGGGCAAAAGAGTGGGAGAAAGTGACCTGATATGACTAATTGTGAAAAATCACCAATATCTGGTATATGGTGCCATCTCAACGTCATAGATGACAACTAACGCTTACCACGGATGCACAGGAAATGACAAGACGCTTCGATTGAGCTATGAAACATGCTACTACGCCCACTGGAAGATGGGCAAAAGAGTGCGAGAAAGTGACCTGATATGACTAATTGTGAAAAATCACCAATATCTGGTATATGGTGCCATCTTAACGTCCTAGATGACGACTAACGCTTACCACGGATGCACAGGAAATGACAAGACGCTTCGATTGAGCTATGAAACATGCCATAAGGACCACTGGCAGATGGGCAAAAGAGTCGGAGAAAGTGTCCTGAAATCACTAATTGTGCAAAATCGACAATATTTGGTGTGTTGTGCCGTTTCGTCTACCTATGTGTCCACTAAACCTTTTCACGCATTCATATGGGATGAAGGGACGCTTCTTTTGAGCTATATACCATATCATGAAGACCACTGGCAGATGGGCAAAATAGTCGGAGACAGTGACCTGAAATGACTAATTGTGAAAAATCACCTATATCTGGTATATGGTGCCATCTTAACGTCATAGATGACAACTAACGCTTACCACGGATGCACAGGAAATGACAAGACGCTTCGATTGAGCTATGAAACATGCTACTACGCCCACTGGAAGATGGGCAAAAGAGTGCGAGAAAGTGACCTGATATGACTAATTGTGAAAAATCACCAATATCTGGTATATGGTGCCATCTTAACGTCCTAGATGACGACTAACACTTACCACGGATGCACAGGAAATGACAAGACGCTTCGATTGAGCTATGAAACATGCCATAAAGACCACTGGCAGATGGGCAAAAGAGTCGGAGAAAGTGTCCTGAAATCACTAATTGTGCAAAATCGACAATATTTGGTGTGTTGTGCCGTTTCGTCTACCTACGTGTCCACTAAACCTTTTCACGCATTCATATAGGATGAAGGGACGCTTCTTTTGAGCTATATACCATGCCATGAAGACCACTGGCAGATGGGCAAAAGAGTCGGAGACAGTGACCTGAAATGACTAATTGTGAAAAATCACCTATATCTGGTATATGGTGCCATCTCAACGTCCTGGATGACGACTAACGCTTACCACGGATGCACAGGAAATGACAAGACGCTTCGATTGAGCTATGAAACATGCCTTAAAGACCACTGGCAGATGGGCAAAAGAGTCGGAGAAAGTGTCCGAAATCACTAATTGTGCAAGATCGACAATATTTGGTGTGTGGTGCCGTTTCGTCTACCTATGTGTCCACTAAACCTTTTCACGCATTCATATGGGATGAAGGGACGCTTCTTTTGAGCTATATACCATGCCATAAAGACCACTGGCAGATGGGCAAAAGAGTGGGAGACAGTGACCTGAAATGACTAGTTGTGAAAAATCACCAATATCTGGTATATGGTGCCATCTCAACGTCCTGGATGACGACTAACGCTTACCACGGATGCACAGGAAATGACAAGACGCTTCGATTGAGCTATGAAACATGCCTTAAAGACCACTGGCAGATGGGCAAAAGAGTCGGAGAAAGTGTCCGAAATCACTAATTGTGCAAGATCGACACTATGTGGTGTGTGGTGCCGTTTCGTCTACCTATGTGTCCACTAAACCTTTTCACGCATTCATATGGGATGAAGGGACGCTTCTTTTGAGCTGTATAATAATAATAATATGAGTGGCGCTACAGCCCATAGAGGGCCAGGGCCTAGCTTCTCAACAACCACTCGTGTTGTGCGTGCTATTGTTCTCTCACGAGTGGAAGGGACCTACAGTTTTACGCCGAATCCGAACGGCCAAGTTTTGAGAAGCTTTTTCTAGACAGGAAACACTCTTTGAGCATTGTCAGTGACTCGAAAGAGATGGTGCCGTGAAAATTATTTCTGTCGCTCAGAGCTGGAATCGAACCTACGACGTCGAGGTTGGGGTCGACGCACGTACCCACAACGCCACGGGCCACCATGCTGTATACCATGCCATAAAGACCACTGGCAGATGGGCAAAAGAAAGGGAGAAAGTGACCTGATATGACTAATTGTGAAGTCCTGGATGACAACTAACGCTTACCACGGATGCACAGGTAATGACAAGACGCTTCGATTGAGCTATGAAACATGCTACTACGCCCACTGGCAGATGGGCAAAAGAGTGGGAGAAAGTGACCTGATATGACCAATTGTGAAAAATCACCAATATCTGGTATATGGTGCCATCTCAACGTCATAGATGACAACTAACGCTTACCACGGATGCACAGGAAATGACAAGACGCTTCGATTGAGCTATGAAACATGCTACTACGCCCACTGGAAGATGGGCAAAAGAGTGCGAGAAAGTGACCTGATATGACTAATTGTGAAAAATCAACAATATCTGGTATATGGTGCCATCTTAACGTCCTAGATGACGACTAACGCTTACCACGGATGCACAGGAAATGACAAGACGCTTCGATTGAGCTATGAAACATGCCATAAGGACCACTGGCAGATGGGCAAAAGAGTCGGAGAAAGTGTCCTGAAATCACTAATTGTGCAAAATCGACAATATTTGGTGTGTTGTGCCGTTTCGTCTACCTATGTGTCCACTAAACCTTTTCACGCATTCATATGGGATGAAGGGACGCTTCTTTTGAGCTATATACCATGCCATGAAGACCACTGGCAGATGGGCAAAAGAGTGGGAGACAGTGACCTGATATGACTAATTGTGAAAAATCACCAATATCTGGTATATGGTGCCATCTTAACGTCATAGATGACAACTAACGCTTACCACGGATGCACAGGTAATGACAAGACGCTTCGATTGAGCTATGAAACATGCTACTACGCCCACTGGCAGATGGGCAAAAGAGTGGGAGAAAGTGACCTGATATGACCAATTGTGAAAAATCACCAATATCTGGTATATGGTGCCATCTCAACGTCATAGATGACAACTAACGCTTACCACGGATGCACAGGAAATGACAAGACGCTTCGATTGAGCTATGAAACATGCTACTACGCCCACTGGAAGATGGGCAAAAGAGTGCGAGAAAGTGACCTGATATGACTAATTGTGAAAAATCAACAATATCTGGTATATGGTGCCATCTTAACGTCCTAGATGACGACTAACGCTTACCACGGATGCACAGGAAATGACAAGACGCTTCGATTGAGCTATGAAACATGCCATAAGGACCACTGGCAGATGGGCAAAAGAGTCGGAGAAAGTGTCCTGAAATCACTAATTGTGCAAAATCGACAATATTTGGTGTGTTGTGCCGTTTCGTCTACCTATGTGTCCACTAAACCTTTTCACGCATTCATATGGGATGAAGGGACGCTTCTTTTGAGCTATATACCATGCCATGAAGACCACTGGCAGATGGGCAAAAGAGTGGGAGACAGTGACCTGAATTGACTAATTGTGAAAAATCACCAATATCTGGTATATGGTGCCATCTCAACGTCCTGGATGACGACTAACGCTTACCACGGATGCACAGGAAATGACAAGACGCTTCGATTGAGCTATGAAACATGCCTTAAAGACCACTGGCAGATGGGCAAAAGAGTCGGAGAAAGTGTCCGAAATCACTAATTGTGCAAAATCGACAATATTTGGTGTGTTGTGCCGTTTCGTCTACCTATGTGTCCACTAAACCTTTTCACGCATTCATATGGGATGAAGGGACGCTTCTTTTGAGCTATATACCATATCATGAAGACCACTGGCAGATGGGCAAAATAGTCGGAGACAGTGACCTGAAATGACTAATTGTGAAAAATCACCTATATCTGGTATATGGTGCCATCTTAACGTCATAGATGACAACTAACGCTTACCACGGATGCACAGGAAATGACAAGACGCTTCGATTGAGCTATGAAACATGCTACTACGCCCACTGGAAGATGGGCAAAAGAGTGCGAGAAAGTGACCTGATATGACTAATTGTGAAAAATTACCAATATCTGGTATATGGTGCCATCTTAACGTCCTAGATGACGACTAACACTTACCACGGATGCACAGGAAATGACAAGACGCTTCGATTGAGCTATGAAACATGCCATAAAGACCACTGGCAGATGGGCAAAAGAGTCGGAGAAAGTGTCCTGAAATCACTAATTGTGCAAAATCGACAATATTGGGTGTGTTGTGCCGTTTCGTCTACCTACGTGTCCACTAAACCTTTTCACGCATTCATATAGGATGAAGGGACGCTTCTTTTGAGCTATATACCATGCCATGAAGACCACTGGCAGATGGGCAAAAGAGTCGGAGACAGTGACCTGAAATGACTAATTGTGAAAAATCACCTATATCTGGTATATGGTGCCATCTCAACGTCCTGGATGACGACTAACGCTTACCACGGATGCACAGGAAATGACAAGACGCTTCGATTGAGCTATGAAACATGCCTTAAAGACCACTGGCAGATGGGCAAAAGAGTCGGAGAAAGTGTCCGAAATCACTAATTGTGCAAGATCGCCAATATTTGGGGTGTGGTGCCGTTTCGTCTACCATGTGTCCAATAAACCTTTTCACGCATTCATATGGGTTGAAGGGACGCTTCTTTGAGCTATATACCATGCCATAAAGACCACTGCAGATGGGCAAAAGAGTGGGAGACAGTGACCTGAAATGACTAGTTGTGAAAATCACCCAATATCTGGTATATGGTGCCAATCTCAACGTCCTGGATGACGACTAACGCTTACCACGGATGCACAGGAAATGACAAGACGCTTCGCGATTGAGCTATGAAACATGCCTTAAAGACCACTGGCAGATGGGCAAAAGAGTCGGAGAAAGTGTCCGAAATCACTAATTGTGCAAGATCAGACACTATGTGGTGTGTGGTGCCGTTTCGTCTACCTATGTGTCCACTAAACCTTTTCACGCATTCATATGGGATGAAGGGACGCTTCTTTTGAGCTATATACCATGCCATAAAGACCACTGGCAGATGGGCAAAAGAGTGGGAGACAGTGACCTGAAATGACTAATTGTGAAAAATCACCATATCTGGTATCTGCGGTGCCATCCTAACGTCATAGATGACGACTAACGCTTACCACGGATGCACAGGGAAAATGACAAAGACGCTTCGATTGAGCTATGAAACATGCTAGTACGCCACTGGCAGATGGGCAAAAGAGGTGGGAGACAGTGACCTGAAATGACTAATTGTGAAAAATCACCAATATCTGGTATATGGTGTCATCTCAACGTCATAGATGACGACTAACGCTTACCACGGATGCACAGGAAATGACAAGACGCTTCGATTGAGCTATGAAACATGCTAATACGACCACTGGCACATGGGAAACAGAGTCGGAGAAAGTGACCTGAAATGACTAATTGTGAAAAATCACCAATATCTGGTATATGGTGCCATCTTAACGTCATAGATGACAACTAACGCTTACCACGGATGCACAGGAAATGACAAGACGCTTCGATTGAGCTATGAAACATGCTAATACGACCACTGGAAGATGGCAAAAGAGTGCGAGAAAGTGACCTGATATGACTAATTGTGAAAAATCACCAATATCTGGGTATATGGTGCCATCTTAACGTCCTAGATGACGACTAACGCTTACACGGATGCACAGGAAATGACAAGACGCTTCGATTGAGCTATGAAAACATGCCATAAGGACCACTGGCAGATGGCAAAAGAGTCGGAGAAAGTGTCCTGAAATCACTAATTGTGCAAAATCGACAATATTTGGTGTGTTGTGCCGTTTCGTCTACCTATGTGTCCACTAAACCTTTTCACGCATTCATATGGGATGAAGGGACGCTTCTTTTGATCCATATACAATGCCCCTTACGATCACTAGAAGATGGGCAAAATAGTCGGAGAGAAAGTGACCTGAAATCACTAATTGTGCAAAATTGACAATATTTTGGTGTGTTGTAACCGTTTCGTCTACCTATGTGTCCACTAAACCTTTTCACGAATTCATATGGGATGAAGGGACGCTTCTTTTGAGCTATATACCATATCATGAAGACCACTGGCAGATGGGCAAAATAGTCGGAGACAGTGCACCTGAAATGACTTATTGTGAAAAATCACCTATATCTGGTATATGGTGCCATCTCAACATCCTGGATGACGACTAACGCTTACCACGGATGCACAGGAAATGACAAGACGCATCGATTGAGGTATGAAACATGCTACTGCGCCCACTGGAAGATGGGCAAAGAGTGCGAGGAAAGTGACCTGATATGACTAATTGTGAAAAAATCACCAATATCTGGTATATGGTGCCATCTTAACGTCCTAGATGACGACTAACACTTACCACGGATGCACAGGAAATGACAAGACGCTTCGATTGAGCTATGGAAACATGCCATAAAGACCACTGGCAGATGGGCAAAAGAGTCGGAGAAAGTGTCCTGAAATCACTAATTGTGCAAAATCGACAATATTTGGTGTGTTGTGCCGTTTCGTCTACCTACGTGTCCACTAAACCTTTTCACGCATTCATATAGGATGAAGGGACGCTTCTTTTGAGCTATATACCATGCCATGAAGACCACTGGCAGATGGCCAAAAGAGTCGGAGACAGTGACCTGAAAATGACTAATTGTGAAAAATCACTCTATATCTGGTATATGGTGCCATCTCAACGTCCTGATGACGACTAACGCTTACCACGGATGCACAGGAAATGACAAGACGCTTCGATTGAGCTATGAAACATGCCTTAAAGACCACTGGCAGATGGGCAAAAGAGTCGGAGAAAGTGTCCGAAATCACTAATTGTGCAAGATCGACAATATTTGGTGTGTGGTGCCGTTTCGTCTACCTATGTGTCCACTAAACCTTTTCACGCATTCATATGGGATGAAGGGACGCTTCTTTTGAGCTATATACCATGCCATAAAGACCACTGGCAGATGGGCAAAAGAGTGGGAGACAGTGACCTGAAATGACTAGTTGTGAAAAATCACCAATAACTGGTATATGGTGCCATCTCAACGTCCTGGACTGACGACTAACGCTTACCACGGATGCACAGGAAATGACAAGACGCTTCGATTGAGCTATGAAACATGCCTTAAAGACCACTGGCAGATGGGCAAAAGAGTCGGAGAAAGTGTCCGAAATCACTAATTGTGCAAGATCGACACTATGTGGTGTGTGGTGGCCGTTTCGTCTACCTATGTGTCCACTAAACCTTTTCACGCATTCATATGGGATGAAGGGACGCTTCTTTTGAGCTGTATACCATGCATGCATAAAGACCACTGGCAGATGGGCAAAAGAAAGGGAGAAAGTGACCTGATATGACTAATTGTGAAAAATCACCAATATCTGGTATATGGTGCCATCTTAACGTCATAGATGACAACTAACGCTTACCACGGATGCACAGGTAATGACAAGACGCTTCGATTGAGCTATGAAACATGCTACTACGCCCACTGGCAGATGGGCAAAAGAGTGGGAGAAAGTGACCTGATATGACCAATTGTGAAAAATCACCAATATCTGGTATATGGTGCCATCTCAACGTCATAGCATGACAACTAACGCTTACCACGGATGCACAGGAAATGACAAGACGCTTCGATTGAGCTTATGAAACATGCTACTACGCCCACTGGAAGATGGCAAAAGAGTGCGAGAAAGTGACCTGATATGACTATTGTGAAAAATCACCAATATCTGGTATATGGTGCCATCTTAACGTCCTAGATGACGACTAACGCTTACCACGGATGCACAGGAAATGACAAGACGCTTCGATTGAGCTATGAAACATGCCATAAGGACCACTGGCAGATGGGCAAAAGAGTCGGAGAAAGTGTCCTGAAATCACTAATTGTGCAAAATCGACAATATTTGGTGTGTTGTGCCGTTTCGTCTACCTATGTGTCCACTAAACCTTTTCACGCATTCATATGGGATGAAGGGACGCTTCTTTTGAGCTATATACCATGCCATGAAGGACCACTGGCAGATGGGCAAAAGAGTGGGAGACAGTGACCTGAATTGACTAATTGTGAAAAATCACCAATATCTGGTATATGGTGCCATCTCCACGTCCAGGATGACGACTAACGGCTTACCACGGATGCACAGGAAATGACAAGGACGCTTCGATTGAGCTATGAACATGCCTTAAAGACCACTGGCAGATGGGCAAAAGAGTCGGAGAAAGTGTCCGAAATCACTAATTGTGCAAAATCGACAATATTTGGTGTGTTGTGCCGTTTCGTCTACCTATGTGTCCACTAAACCTTTTCACGCATTCATATGGGATGAAGGGGACGCTTCTTTTGAGCTATATACCATATCATGAAGACCACTGGCAGATGGGCAAAAGAGTCGGAGACAGTGACCTGAAATGACTAATTGTGAAAAATCACCAATATCTGGTATATGGTGCCATCTTAACGTCATAGATGACAACTAACGCTTACCACGGATGCACAGGAAATGACAAGACGCTTCGATTGAGCTATGAAACATGCTACTACGCCCACTGGAAGATGGGCAAAAGAGTGCCGAGAAAGTGACCTGATATGACTAATTGTGAAAAATTACCAATATCTGGTATATGGTGCCATCTTAACGTCCTAGATGACGACTAACACTTACCACGGATGCACAGGAAATGACAAGACGCTTCGATTGAGCTATGAAACATGCCATAAAGACCACTGGCAGATGGGCAAAAGAGTCGGAGAAAGTGTCCTGAAATCACTAATTGTGCAAAATCGACAATATTTGGTGTGTTGTGCCGTTTCGTCTACCTACGTGTCCACTAAACCTTTTCACGCATTCATATAGGATGAAGGGACGCTTCTTTTGAGCTATATACCATGCCATGAAGACCACTGGCAGATGGGCAAAAGAGTCGGAGACAGTGACCTGAAATGACTAATTGTGAAAAATCACCTATATCTGGTATATGGTGCCATCTCAACGTCCTGGATGACGACTAACGCTTACCACGGATGCACAGGAAATGACAAGACGCTTCGATTGAGCTATGAAACATGCCTTAAAGACCACTGGCAGATGGGCAAAAGAGTCGGAGAAAGTGTCCGAAATCACTAATTGTGCAAGATCGACAATATTTGGTGTGTGGTGCCGTTTCGTCTACCTATGTGTCCAAATAAACCTTTTCACGCATTCATATGGGTTGAAGGGACGCTTCTTATGGAGCTATATACCATGCCATAAAGACCACTGGCAGATGGGCAAAAGAGTGGGAGGACAGTGACCTGAAATGACTAGTTGTGAAAAATCACCAATATCTGGTATATGGTGCCATCTCAACGTCCTGGATGACGACTAACGCTTACCACGGATGCACAGGAAATGACAAGACGCTTCGATTGAGCTATGAAACATGCCTTAAAGACCACTGGCAGATGGGCAAAAGAGTCGGAGAAAGTGTCCGAATCACTAATTGTGCAAGATCGACACTATTTGGTGTGTGGTGCCGTTTCGTCTACCTATGTGTCCACTAAACCTTTTCACGCATTCATATGGGATGAAGGGACGCTTCTTTTGAGCTATATACCATGCCATAAAGACCACTGGCAGATGGGCAAAAGAGTGGGAGACAGTGACCTGAAATGACTAATTGTGAAAAATCACCAATATCTGGTATCTGGTGCCATCCTAACGTCATAGATGACGACTAACGCTTACCACGGATGCACAGGAAATGACAAGACGCTTCGATTGAGCTATGAAACATGCTAGTACGCCCACTGGCAGATGGGCAAAAGAGTGGGAGACAGTTGACCTGAAATGACTAATTGTGAAAAATCACCAATATCTGGTATATGGTGTCATCTCAACGTCATAGATGACGACTAACGCTTACCACGGATGCACAGGAAATGACAAGACGCTTCGATTGAGCTATGAAACATGCTAATACGACCACTGGCACATGGGAAACAGAGTCGGAGAAAGTGACCTGAAATGGACTAATTGCAAAAAATCGCCTGTTTCTGGTATATGGTGCCATTTCGTCTATCTATGTGTAAACTAAACCTTTTCACGCATTCATAAATGATGAAGGGACGCTTCTTTTGAGCCATATACCATGCCCTTACGATCACTGGAAGATGGGCAAAATAGTCGGAGAAAGTGACCTGAAATCACTAATTGTGCAAAATCGACAATATTTGGTGTGTTGTGCCGTTTCGTCTGACCTACGTGTCCACTAAACCTTTTCACGCATTCATATAGGATGAAGGGACGCTTCTTTTGAGCTATATACCATGCCATAAAGACCACTGGCAGATGGCAAAAGAGTGGGAGACAATGACCTGAAATGACTAATTGTGAAAAATCACCAATATCTGGTATATGGTGCCATCTTAACGTCATAGATGACAACTAACGCTTACCACGGATGCACAGGAAATGACAAGACGCTCGATTGAGCTATGAAACATGCCATAAAGACCACTGGCAGATGGGCAAAAGAGTCGGAGAAAGTGTCCTGAAATCACTAATTGTGCAAAATCGACAATATTTGGTGTGTTGTGCCGTTTCGTCTACCTACGTGTCCACTAAACCTTTTCACGCATTCATATAGGATGAAGGGACGCTTCTTTTGAGCTATATACCATGCCATGAAGACCACTGGCAGATGGGCAAAAGAGTCGGAGACAGTGACCTGAAATGACTAATTGTGAAAAATCACCTATATCTGGTATATGGTGCCATCTCAACGTCCTGGATGACGACTAACGCTTACCACGGATGCACAGGAAATGACAAGACGCTTCGATTGAGCTATGAAACATGCCTTAAAGACCACTGGCAGATGGGCAAAAGAGTCGGAGAAAGTGTCCGAAATCACTAATTGTGCAAGATCGACAATAATTTGGTGTGTGGTGCCGTTTCGTCTACCTATGTGTCCACTAAACCTTTTCACGCATTCATATGGGATGAAGGACGCTTCTTTTGAGCTATATACCATGCCATAAAGACCACTGGCAGATGGGCAAAAGAGTGGGAGACAGTGACCTGAAATGACTAGTTGTGAAAAATCACCAATATCTGGTATATGGTGCCATCTCAACGTCCTGGATGACGACTAACGCTTACCACGGATGCACAGGAAATGACAAGACGCTTCGATTGAGCTATGAAACATGCCTTAAAGACCACTGGCAGATGGGCAAAAGAGTCGGAGAAAGTGTCCGAAATCACTAATTGTGCAAGATCGACACTATGTGGTGTGTGGTGCCGTTTCGTCTACCTATGTGTCCACTAAACCTTTTCACGCATTCATATGGGATGAAGGGACGCTTCTTTTGAGCTGTATACCATGCCATAAAGACCACTGGCAGATGGGCAAAAGAAAGGGAGAAAGTGACCTGATATGACTAATTGTGAAAAATCACCAATATCTGGTATATGGTGCCATCTTAACGTCATAGATGACAACTAACGCTTACCACGGATGCACAGGTAATGACAAGACGCTTCGATTGAGCTATGAAACATGCTACTACGCCCACTGGCAGATGGGCAAAAGAGTGGGAGAAAGTGACCTGATATGACCAATTGTGAAAAATCACCAATATCTGGTATATGGTGCCATCTCAACGTCATAGATGACAACTAACGCTTACCACGGATGCACAGGAAATGACAAGACGCTTCGATTGAGCTATGAAACATGCTACTACGCCCACTGGAAGATGGGCAAAAGAGTGCGAGAAAGTGACCTGATATGACTAATTGTGAAAAATCACCAATATCTGGTATATGGTGCCATCTTAACGTCCTAGATGACGACTAACGCTTACCACGGATGCACAGAAAATGACAAGACGCTTCGATTGAGCTATGAAACATGCCATAAGGACCACTGGCAGATGGGCAAAAGAGTCGGAGAAAGTGTCCTGAAATCACTAATTGTGCAAAATCGACAATATTTGGTGTGTTGTGCCGTTTCGTCTACCTATGTGTCCACTAAACCTTTTCACGCATTCATATGGGATGAAGGGACGCTTCTTTTGAGCTATATACCATGCCATGAAGACCACTGGCAGATGGGCAAAAGAGTGGGAGACAGTGACCTGAATTGACTAATTGTGAAAAATCACCAATATCTGGTATATGGTGCCATCTCAACGTCCTGGATGACGACTAACGCTTACCACGGATGCACAGGAAATGACAAGACGCTTCGATTGAGCTATGAAACATGCCTTAAAGACCACTGGCAGATGGGCAAAAGAGTCGGAGAAAGTGTCCGAAATCACTAATTGTGCAAAATCGACAATATTTGGTGTGTTGTGCCGTTTCGTCTACCTATGTGTCCACTAAACCTTTTCACGCATTCATATGGGATGAAGGGACGCTTCTTTTGAGCTATATACCATATAATGAAGACCACTGGCAGATGGGCAAAATAGTCGGAGACAGTGACCTGAAATGACTAATTGTGAAAAATCACCTATATCTGGTATATGGTGCCATCTTAACGTCATAGATGACAACTAACGCTTACCACGGATGCACAGGAAATGACAAGACGCTTCGATTGAGCTATGAAACATGCTACTACGCCCACTGGAAGATGGGCAAAAGAGTGCGAGAAAGTGACCTGATATGACTAATTGTGAAAAATTACCAATATCTGGTATATGGTGCCATCTTAACGTCCTAGATGACGACTAACACTTACCACGGATGCACAGGAAATGACAAGACGCTTCGATTGAGCTATGAAACATGCCATAAAGACCACTGGCAGATGGGCAAAAGAGTCGGAGAAAGTGTCCTGAAATCACTAATTGTGCAAAATCGACAATATTTGGTGTGTTGTGCCGTTTCGTCTACCTACGTGTCCACTAAACCTTTTCACGCATTCATATAGGATGAAGGGACGCTTCTTTTGAGCTATATACCATGCCATGAAGACCACTGGCAGATGGGCAAAAGAGTCGGAGACAGTGACCTGAAATGACTAATTGTGAAAAATCACCTATATCTGGTATATGGTGCCATCTCAACGTCCTGGATGACGACTAACGCTTACCACGGATGCACAGGAAATGACAAGACGCTTCGATTGAGCTATGAAACATGCCTTAAAGACCACTGGCAGATGGGCAAAAGAGTCGGAGAAAGTGTCCGAAATCACTAATTGTGCAAGATCGACAATATTTGGTGTGTGGTGCCGTTTCGTCTACCTATGTGTCCAATAAACCTTTTCACGCATTCATATGGGTTGAAGGGACGCTTCTTTTGAGCTATATACCATGCCATAAAGACCACTGGCAGATGGGCAAAAGAGTGGGAGACAGTGACCTGAAATGACTAGTTGTGAAAAATCACCAATATCTGGTATATGGTGCCATCTCAACGTCCTGGATGACGACTAACGCTTACCACGGATGCACAGGAAATGACAAGACGCTTCGATTGAGCTATGAAACATGCCTTAAAGACCACTGGCAGATGGGCAAAAGAGTCGGAGAAAGTGTCCGAAATCACTAATTGTGCAAGATCGACACTATGTGGTGTGTGGTGCCGTTTCGTCTACCTATGTGTCCACTAAACCTTTTCACGCATTCATATGGGATGAAGGGACGCTTCTTTTGAGCTATATACCATGCCATAAAGACCACTGGCAGATGGGCAAAAGAGTGGGAGACAGTGACCTGAAATGACTAATTGTGAAAAATCACCAATATCTGGTATCTGGTGCCATCCTAACGTCATAGATGACGACTAACGCTTACCACGGATGCACAGGAAATGACAAGACGCTTCGATTGAGCTATGAAACATGCTAGTACGCCCACTGGCAGATGGGCAAAAGAGTGGGAGACAGTGACCTGAAATGACTAATTGTGAAAAATCACCAATATCTGGTATATGGTGTCATCTCAACGTCATAGATGACGACTAACGCTTACCACGGATGCACAGGAAATGACAAGACGCTTCGATTGAGCTATGAAACATGCTAATACGACCACTGGCACATGGGAAACAGAGTCGGAGAAAGTGACCTGAAATGACTAATTGCAAAAAATCGCCTGTTTCTGGTATATGGTGCCATTTCGTCTACCTATGTGTAAACTAAACCTTTTCACGCATTCATAAATGATGAAGGGACGCTTCTTTTGAGCCATATACCATGCCCTTACGATCACTGGAAGATGGGCAAAATAGTCGGAGAAAGTGACCTGAAATCACTAATTGTGCAAAATCGACAATATTTGGTGTGTTGTGCCGTTTCGTCTACCTACGTGTCCACTAAACCTTTTCACGCATTCATATAGGATGAAGGGACGCTTCTTTTGAGCTATATACCATGCCATAAAGACCACTGGCAGATGGGCAAAAGAGTGGGAGACAATGACCTGAAATGACTAATTGTGAAAAATCACCAATATCTGGTATATGGTGCCATCTTAACGTCATAGATGACAACTAACGCTTACCACGGATGCACAGGAAATGACAAGACGCTTCGATTGAGCTATGAAACATGCCATAAAGACCACAGGCAGATGGGCAAAAGAGTCGGAGAAAGTGTCCTGAAATCACTAATTGTGCAATATCGACAATATTTGGTGTGTTGTGCCGTTTCGTCTACCTATGTGTCCACTAAACCTTTTCACGCATTCATATGGGATGAAGGGACGCTTCTTTTGAGCTATATACCATATCATGAAGACCACTGGCAGATGGGCAAAATAGTCGGAGACAGTGACCTGAAATGACTTATTGTGAAAAATCACCTATATCTGGTATATGGTGCCATCTCAACATCCTGGATGACGACTAACGCTTACCACGGATGCACAGGAAATGACAAGACGCATCGATTGAGGTATGAAACATGCCATAAAGACCACTGGCAGATGGGCAAAAGAAAGGGAGAAAGTGACCTGATATGACTAATTGTGAAAAATCACCAATATCTGGTATATGGTGCCATCTTAACGTCATAGATGACAACTAACGCTTACCACGGATGCACAGGTAATGACAAGACGCTTCGATTGAGCTATGAAACATGCTACTACGCCCACTGGCAGATGGGCAAAAGAGTGGGAGAAAGTGACCTGATATGACTAATTGTGAAAAATCACCAATATCTGGTATATGGTGCCATCTCAACGTCATAGATGACAACTAACGCTTACCACGGATGCACAGGAAATGACAAGACGCTTCGATTGAGCTATGAAACATGCTACTACGCCCACTGGAAGATGGGCAAAAGAGTGCGAGAAAGTGACCTGATATGACTAATTGTGAAAAATCACCAATATCTGGTATATGGTGCCATCTTAACGTCCTAGATGACGACTAACGCTTATCACGGATGCACAGGAAATGACAAGACGCTTCGATTGAGCTATGAAACATGCCATAAAGACCACAGGCAGATGGGCAAAATAGTCGGAGACAGTGACCTGAAATGACTAATTGTGAAAAATCACCTATATCTGGTATATGGTGCCATCTCAACGTCCTGGATGACGACTAACGCTTACCACGGATGCACAGGAAATGACAAGACGCTTCGATTGAGGTATGAAACATGCCTTAAAGACCACTGGCAGATGGGCAAAAGAGTCGGAGAAAGTGTCCGAAATCACTAATTGTGCAAGATCGACAATATTTGGTGTGTGGTGCCGTTTCGTCTACCTATGTGTCCACTAAACCTTTTCACGCATTCATATGGGATGAAGGGACGCTTCTTTTGAGCTATATACCATGCCATAAAGACCACCTGCAGATGGGCAAAAGAGTGGGAGACAGTGACCTGAAATGACTAATTGTGAAAAATCACCAATATCTGGTATATGGTGCCATCTTAACGTCCTAGATGACGACTAACGCTTACCACGGATGCACAGGAAATGACAAGACGCTTCGATTGAGCTATGAAACGTGCTACTACGCCCACTGGAAGATGGGCAAAAGAGTGCGAGAAAGTGACCTGATATGACTAATTGTGAAAAATCACCAATATCTGGTATATGGTGCCATCTTAACGTCCTAGATGACGACTAACGCTTACCACGGATGCACAGGAAATGACAAGACGCTTCGATTGAGCTATGAAACATGCCATAAGGACCACTGGCAGATGGGCAAAAGAGTCGGAGAAAGTGTCCTGAAATCACTAATTGTGCAAAATCGACAATATTTGGTGTGTTGTGCCGTTTCGTCTACCTATGTGTCCACTAAACCTTTTCACGCATTCATATGGGATGAAGGGACGCTTCTTTTGAGCTATATACCATGCCATGAAGACCACTGGCAGATGGGCAAAAGAGTGGGAGACAGTGACCTGAATTGACTAATTGTGAAAAATCACCAATATCTGGTATATGGTGCCATCTCAACGTCCTGGATGACGACTAACGCTTACCACGGATGCACAGGAAATGACAAGACGCTTCGATTGAGCTATGAAACATGCCTTAAAGACCACTGGCAGATGGGCAAAAGAGTCGGAGAAAGTGTCCGAAATCACTAATTGTGCAAGATCGACACAATTTGGTGTGTGGTGCCGTTTCGTCTACCTATGTGTCCACTAAACCTTTTCACGCATTCATATGGGATGAAGGGACGCTTCTTTTGAGCTATATACCATGCCATAAAGACCACTGGCAGATGGGCAAAAGAAAGGGAGAAAGTGACCTGATATGACTAATTGTGAAAAATCACCAATATCTGGTATATGGTGCCAACTTAACGTCATAGATGACAACTAACGCTTACCACGGATGCGCAGGAAATGACAAGACGCTTCGATTGAGCTATGAAACATGCT
Source organism: Eristalis arbustorum (assembly GCA_916610145.1). Classification (NCBI taxonomy): domain Eukaryota; kingdom Metazoa; phylum Arthropoda; class Insecta; order Diptera; family Syrphidae; genus Eristalis; species Eristalis arbustorum. The sequence continues at coordinate 71,916,604 of OU744316.1, forward strand.
ACTACGCCCACTGGAAGATGGGCAAAAGAGTGGGAAAAAGTGACCTGATATGACTAATTGTGAAAAATCACCAATATCTGGTATATGGTGCCATCTTAACGTAATAGATGACAACTAACGCTTACCACGGATGCACAGGAAATGACAAGACGCTTCGATTGAGCTATGAAACATGCCATAAAGACCACTGGCAGATGGGCAAAAGAGTCGGAGAAAGTGTCCTGAAATCAATAATTGTGCAAAATCGACAATATTTGGTGTGTTGTGCCGTTTCGTCTACCTATGTGTCCACTAAACCTTTTCACGCATTCATATGGGATGAAGGGACGCTTCTTTGAGCTATATACCATGCCATAAAGACCACTGGCAGATGGGCAAAAGAGTGGGAGACAGTGACCTGAAATGACTAATTGTGAAAAATCACCTATATCTGGTATATGGTGCCATCTCAACGTCCTGGATGACGACTAACGCTTACCACGGATGCACAGGAAATGACAAGACGCTTCGATTGAGCTATGAAACATGGCTTAAAGACCACTGGCAGATGGGCAAAAGAGTGGGAGACAGTGACCTGAAATGACTAATTGTGAAAAATCACCTATATCTGGTATATGGTGCCATCTCAACGTCCTGGATGACGACTAACGCTTACCACGGATGCACAGGAAATGACAAGACGCTTCGATTGAGCTATGAAACATGGCTTAAAGACCACTGGCAGATGGGCAAAAAAGTCGGAGAAAGTGTCCGAAATCACTAATTGTGCAAAATCGACAATATTTGGTGTGTTGTGCCGTTTCGTCTACCTATGTGTCCACTAAACCTTTTCACGCATTCATATGGCATGAAGGGACGTTTCTTTTGAGCTATATACCATGCCATAAAGACCACTGGCAGATGGGCAAAAGAGTGGGAGACAGTGACCTGAAATGACTAATTGTGAAAAATCACCTATATCTGGTATATGGTGCCATCTCAACGTCCTGGATGACGACTAACGCTTACCACGGATGCACAGGAAATGACAAGACGCTTCGATTGAGCTATGAAACATGCTACTACGCCCACTGGAAGATGGGCAAAAGAGTGGGAGAAAGTGACCTGATATGACTAATTGTGAAAAATCACCAATATCTGGTATATGGTGCCATCTTAACGTCATAGATGACAACTAACGCTTACCACGGATGCACAGGAAATGACAAGACGCTTCGATTGAGCTTTGAAACATGCCATAAAGACCACTGGCAGATGGGCAAAAGAGTCGGAGAAAGTGTCCTGAAATCACTAATTGTGCAAAATCGACAATATTTGGTGTGTTGTGCCGTTTCGTCTACCTATGTGTCCACTAAACCTTTTCACGCATTCATATGGCATGAAGGGACGTTTCTTTTGAGCTATATACCATGCCATAAAGACCACTGGCAGATGGGCAAGAGAGTGGGAGACAGTTACCTGAAATGACTTATTGTGAAAAATCACCAATATATGGTATATGGTGCCATCTTAACGTCCTAGATGACGACTAACGCTTACCACGGATGCACAGGAAATGACAAGACGCTTCGATTGAGCTATGAAACATGCTACTACGCCCACTGGAAGATGGGCAAAAGAGTGGAAGAAAGTGACCTGATATGACTTATTGTGAAAAATCACCAATATCTGGTACATGGTGCCATCTCAACGTCATAGATGACAAATAATGTTTACTACGGATGCACAGGAAACGACAAGACGCTTCGATTGAGTTATGAAACATGCTAATACGACCACTGGCACATGGGAAACAGAGTCGGAGAAAGTGACCTGAAATGACTAATTGCAAGAAATCGCCTGTTTCTGGTATATGGTGCCATTTCGCCTACCTATGTGTCCACTAAACCTTTTCACGCATTCATAAATGATGAAGGGACGCTTCTTTTGAGCCATATACCATGCCGTTAAGACCACTAGAAGATGGGGAAAAAGAGTCGGAGAAAGTGACCTGAAATGTCTGAAATCACTAATTGTGCAAAATCGAATAATATCTGGTGTGCGACTAACGCTTACCACGGATGCACAGGAAATGACAAGACGCTTCGATTGAGCTATGAAACATGCCTTTAAGACCACTGGCAGATGGGCAATAGAGTCGGAGAAAGTGTCCGAAATCACTAATTGTGCAAGATCGACAATATTTGGTGTGTGGTGCCGTTTCGTCTACCTATGTGTCCACTAAACCTTTTCACGCATTCATATGGGATGAAGGGACGCTTCTTTTGAGCTATATACCATGCCATAAAGACCACTGGCAGATGGGCAAAAGAGTGGGAGACAGTGACCTGAAATGACTATCTGCAAAAAATCGCCTGTTTCTGGTATATGGTGCCATTTCGTCTACCTATGTGTCCACTAAACCTTTTCACGCATTCATATAGGATGAAGGGACGCTTCTTTTGAGCTATATACCATGCCGTTACGACCACTAGAAGATGGGCAAAAGAGTCGGAGAAAGTGTCCGAAATCACTAATTGTGCAAAATCGACAATATTTGGTGTGTTGTGCCGTTTCGCCTACCTATCTGTCCACTAAACCTTTTCACGCATTCATAAATGATGAAGGGACGCTTCTTTTGAGCCATATACCATGCCCTTACGATCACTAGAAGATGGGCAAAATAGTCGGAGAAAGTGACCTGAAATCACTAATTGTTCAAAATTGACAATATTTGGTGTGTTGTGCCGTTTCGTCTACCTATGTGTCCACTAAACCTTTTCACGCATTCATATGGGATGAAGGGACGCTTCTTTTGAGCTATATACCATGCCATAAAGACCACTGGCAGATGGGCAAAAGAAAGGCAGAAAGTGACCTGATATGACTAATTGTGAAAAATCACCAATATCTGGTATATGGTGCCATCTTAACGTCATAGATGACAACTAACGCTTACCACGGATGCACAGGAAATGACAAGACGCTTCAATTGAGCTATGAAACATGCTACTACGCCCACTGGAAGATGGGCAAAAGAGTGGGAGAAAGTGACCTGATATGACTAATTGTGAAAAATCACCAATATCTGGTATATGGTGTCATCTTAACGTCATAGATGACAACTAACGCTTACCACGTATGCACAGGAAATGACAAGACGTTTCGATTGAGCTATGAAACATGCCATAAAGACCACTGGCAGATGGGCAAAAGAGTCGGAGAAAGTGTCCTGAAATCACTAATTGTGCAAAATCGACAATATTTGGTGTGTTGTGCCGTTTCGTCTACCTATGTATCCACTAAACCTTTTCACGCATTCATATGGGATGAAAGGATGCTTTTTTTGAGCTATATACCATGCCATAAAGACCACTGGCAGATGGGCAAAAGAGTGGGAGACAGTGACCTGAAATGACTAATTGTGAAAAATCACCTATATCTGGTATATGGTGCCATCTCAACGTCCTGGATGACGACTAACGCTTACCACGGATGCACAGGAAATGACAAGACGCTTCGATTGAGCTATGAAACATGCTACTACGCCCACTGGAAGATGGGCAAAAGAGTGGGAGAAAGTGACCTGATATGACTAATTGTGAAAAATCACCAATATCTGGTATATGGTGCCATCTTAACGTCATAGATGACAACTAACGCTTACCACGGATGCACAGGAAATGACAAGACGCTTCGATTGAGCTTTGAAACATGCCATAAAGACCACTGGCAGATGGGCAAAAGAGTCGGAGAAAGTGTCCTGAAATCACTAATTGTGCAAAATCGACAATATTTGGTGTGTTGTGCCGTTTCGTCTACCTATGTGTCCACTAAACCTTTTCACGCATTCATATGAGATGAAGGGACGTTTCTTTTGAGCTATATACCATGCCATAAAGACCACTGGCAGATGGGCAAAAGAGTGGGAGACAGTTACCTGAAATGACTTATTGTGAAAAATCACCAATATATGGTATATGGTGCCATCTTAACGTCCTAGATGACGACTAACGCTTACCACGGATGCACAGGAAATGACAAGACGCTTCGATTGAGCTATGAAACATGCTACTACGCCCACTGGAAGATGGGCAAAAGAGTGGAAGAAAGTGACCTGATATGACTAATTGTGAAAAATCACCAATATCTGGTACATGGTGCCATCTCAACGTCATAGATGACAAATAATGTTTACTACGGATGCACAGGAAACGACAAGACGCTTCGATTGAGTTATGAAACATGCTAATACGACCACTGGCACATGGGAAACAGAGTCGGAGAAAGTGACCTGAAATGACTAATTGCAAGAAATCGCCTGTTTCTGGTATATGGTGCCATTTCGCCTACCTATGTGTCCACTAAACCTTTTCACGCATTCATAAATGATGAAGGGACGCTTCTTTTGAGCCATATACCATGCCGTTACGACCACTAGAAGATGGGGAAAAAGAGTCGGAGAAAGTGACCTGAAATGTCTGAAATCACTAATTGTGCAAAATCGAATAATATCTGGTGTGCGACTAACGCTTACCACGGATGCACAGGAAATGACAAGACGCTTCAATTGAGCTATGAAACATGCCTTTAAGACCACTGGCAGATGGGCAATAGAGTCGGAGAAAGTGTCCGAAATCACTAATTGTGCAAGATCGACAATATTTGGTGTGTGGTGCCGTTTCGTCTACCTATGTGTCCACTAAACCTTTTCACGCATTCATATGGGATGAAGGGACGCTTCTTTTGAGCTATATACCATGCCATAAAGACCACTGGCAGATGGGCAAAAGAGTGGGAGACAGTGACCTGAAATGACTATCTGCAAAAAATCGCCTGTTTCTGGTATATGGTGCCATTTCGTCTACCTATGTGTCCACTAAACCTTTTCACGCATTCATATAGGATGAAGGGACGCTTCTTTTGAGCTATATACCATGCCGTTACGACCACTAGAAGATGGGCAAAAGAGTCGGAGAAAGTGTCCGAAATCACTAATTGTGCAAAATCGACAATATTTGGTGTGTTGTGCCGTTTCGCCTACCTATCTGTCCACTAAACCTTTTCACGCATTCATAAATGATGAAGGGACGCTTCTTTTGAGCCATATACCATGCCCTTACGATCACTAGAAGATGGGCAAAATAGTCGGAGAAAGTGACCTGAAATCACTAAATGTGCAAAATTGACAATATTTGGTGTGTTGTGCCGTTTCGTCTACCTATGTGTCCACTAAACCTTTTCACGCATTCATATGGGATGAAGGGACGCTTCTTTTGAGCTATATACCATGCCATAAAGACCACTGGCAGATGGGCAAAAGAAAGGGAGAAAGTGACCTGATATGACTAATTGTGAAAAATCACCAATATCTGGTATATGGTGCCATCTTAACGTCATAGATGACAACTAACGCTTACCACGGATGCACAGGAAATGACAAGACGCTTCGATTGAGCTATGAAACATGCTACTACGCCCACTGGAAGATGGGCAAAAGAGTGGGAGAAAGTGACCTGATATGACTAATTGTGAAAAATCACCAATATCTGGTTTATGGTGTCATCTTAACGTCATAGATGACAACTAACGCTTACCACGTATGCACAGGAAATGACAAGACGCTTCGATTGAGCTATGAAACATGCCACAAAGACCACTGGCAGATGGGCAAAAGAGTCGGAGAAAGTGTCCTGAAATCACTAATTGTGCAAAATCGACAATATTTGGTGTGTTGTGCCGTTTCGTCTACCTATGTATCCACTAAACCTTTTCACGCATTCATATGGGATGAAAGGATGCTTTTTTTGAGCTATATACCATGCCATAAAGACCACTGGCAGATGGGCAAAAGAGTGGGAGACAGTGACCTGAAATGACTAATTGTGAAAAATCACCTATATCTGGTATATGGTGCCATCTCAACGTCCTGGATGACGACTAACGCTTACCACGGATGCACAGGAAATGACAAGACGCTTCGATTGAGCTATGAAACATGCCTTAAAGACCACTGGCAGATGGGCAAAAGAGTCGGAGAAAGTGTCCAAAATCACTAATTGTGCAAGATCGACAATATTTGGTGTGTGGTGCCGTTTCGTCTACCTATGTGTCCACTAAACCTTTTCACGCATTCATATGGGATGAAGGGACGCTTCTTTTGAGCTATATACCATGCCATAAAGACCACTGGCAGATGGGCAAAAGAGTGGGAGACAGTGACCTGAAATGACTAATTGTGAAAAATCACCAATATCTGGTATATGGTGCCATCTCAACGTCATAGATGACAACTAACGCTTACCACGGATGCACAGGAAATGACAAGACGCTTCGATTGAGCTATGAAACATGCTACTACGCCCACTGGAAGATGGGCAAAAGAGTGGGAGAAAGTGACCTGATATGACTAATTGTGAAAAATCACCAATATCTGGTTTATGGTGTCATCTTAACGTCATAGATGACAACTAACGCTTACCACGTATGCACAGGAAATGACAAGACGCTTCGATTGAGCTATGAAACATGCCACAAAGACCACTGGCAGATGGGCAAAAGAGTCGGAGAAAGTGTCCTGAAATCACTAATTGTGCAAGTGTCCGAAATCACTAATTGTGCAAGATCGACAATATTTGGTGTGTGGTGCCGTTTCGTCTACCTATGTGTCCACTAAACCTTTTCACGCATTCATATGGGATGAAGGGACGCTTCTTTTGAGCTATATACCATGCCATAAAGACCACTGGCAGATGGGCAAAAGAGTGGGAGACAGTGACCTGAAATGACTATCTGCAAAAAATCGCCTGTTTCTGGTATATGGTGCCATTTCGTCTACCTATGTGTCCACTAAACCTTTTCACGCATTCATATAGGATGAAGGGACGCTTCTTTTGAGCTATATACCATGCCGTTACGACCACTAGAAGATGGGCAAAAGAGTCGGAGAAAGTGTCCGAAATCACTAATTGTGCAAAATCGACAATATTTGGTGTGTTGTGCCGTTTCGCCTACCTATCTGTCCACTAAACCTTTTCACGCATTCATAAATGATGAAGGGACGCTTCTTTTGAGCCATATACCATGCCCTTACGATCACTAGAAGATGGGCAAAATAGTCGGAGAAAGTGACCTGAAATCACTAATTGTTCAAAATTGACAATATTTGGTGTGTTGTGCCGTTTCGTCTACCTATGTGTCCACTAAACCTTTTCACGCATTCATATGGGATGAAGGGACGCTTCTTTTGAGCTATATACCATGCCATAAAGACCACTGGCAGATGGGCAAAAGAAAGGGAGAAAGTGACCTGATATGACTAATTGTGAAAAATCACCAATATCTGGTATATGGTGCCATCTTAACGTCATAGATGACAACTAACGCTTACCACGGATGCACAGGAAATGACAAGACGCTTCGATTGAGCTATGAAACATGCTACTACGCCCACTGGAAGATGGGCAAAAGAGTGGGAGAAAGTGACCTGATATGACTAATTGTGAAAAATCACCAATATCTGGTTTATGGTGTCATCTTAACGTCATAGATGACAACTAACGCTTACCACGTATGCACAGGAAATGACAAGACGCTTCGATTGAGCTATGAAACATGCCACAAAGACCACTGGCAGATGGGCAAAAGAGTCGGAGAAAGTGTCCTGAAATCACTAATTGTGCAAAATCGACAATATTTGGTGTGTTGTGCCGTTTCGTCTACCTATGTATCCACTAAACCTTTTCACGCATTCATATGGGATGAAAGGATGCTTTTTTTGAGCTATATACCATGCCATAAAGACCACTGGCAGATGGGCAAAAGAGTGGGAGACAGTGACCTGAAATGACTAATTGTGAAAAATCACCTATATCTGGTATATGGTGCCATCTCAACGTCCTGGATGACGACTAACGCTTACCACGGATGCACAGGAAATGACAAGACGCTTCGATTGAGCTATGAAACATGCCTTAAAGACCACTGGCAGATGGGCAAAAGAGTCGGAGAAAGTGTCCAAAATCACTAATTGTGCAAGATCGACAATATTTGGTGTGTGGTGCCGTTTCGTCTACCTATGTGTCCACTAAACCTTTTCACGCATTCATATGGGATGAAGGGACGCTTCTTTTGAGCTATATACCATGCCATAAAGACCACTGGCAGATGGGCAAAAGAGTGGGAGACAGTGACCTGAAATGACTAATTGTGAAAAATCACCAATATCTGGTATATGGTGCCATCTCAACGTCATAGATGACAACTAACGCTTACCACGGATGCACAGGAAATGACAAGACGCTTCGATTGAGCTATGAAACATGCCTTAAAGACCACTGGCAGATGGGCAAAAGAGTCGGAGAAAGTGTCTGAAATCACTAATTGTGCAAAATCGAATAATATCTGGTGTGTGGTGCCATCTCAACGTCCTAGATGACGACTAACGCTTACCACGGATGCACAGGAAATGACAAGACGCTTCGATTGAGCTATGAAACATGCCTTAAAGACAACTGGCAGATGGGCAAAAGAGTCGGAGAAAGTGTCCGAAATCACTAATTGTGCAAGATAGATACGGATGCACAGGAAATGACAAGACCACTGGCAGATGGGCAAAAGAGTGGGAGAAAGTGTCCGAAATCACTAATTGTGCAAGATCGACAATATTTGGTGTGTTGTGCCGTTTCGTCTACCTATGTGTCCACTAAACCTTTTCACGCATTCATATGGGATGAAGGGACGCTTCTTTTGAGCTATATACCATGCCATAAAGACCACTGGCAGATGGGCAAAAGAGTCGGAGACAGTGACCTGAAATGACTAATTGTGAAAAATCACCTATATCTGGTATATGGTGCCATCTCAACGTCCTGGATGACGACTAACGCTTACCACGGATGCACAGGAAATGACAAGACGCTTCGATTGAGCTATGAAACATGCCTTAAAGACCACTGGCAGATGGGCAAAAGAGTCGGAGAAAGTGTCCGAAATCACTAATTGTGCAAGATCGACAATATTTGGTGTGTGGTGTCGTTCATCTACCTATGTGTCCACTAAACCTTTTCACGCATTCATATGGGATGAAGGGACGCTTCTTTTGAGCTATATACCATGCCATAAAGACCACTGGCAGATGGGCAAAAGAGTGGGAGACAGTGACCTGAAATGACTAATTTTGAAAAATCACCAATAGCTGGTATATGGTGCCATCTTAACGTCCTAGATGACGACTAACGCTCACCACGGATGCACAGGAAATGACAAGACGCTTCGATTGAGCTATGAAACATGCTACTACGCCCACTGGAAGATGGGCAAAAGAGTGGGAGAAAGTGACCTGATATGACTAATTGTGAAAAATCACCAATATCTGGTACATGTTGCCATCTCAATGTCATAGATGACAAATAACGCTTACCACGGATGCACAGGAAACGACAAGACGCTTCGATTGAGCTATGAAACATGCTAATACGACCACTGGCACATGGGAAACAGAGTCGGAGAAAGTGACCTGAAATGACTAATTGCAAAAAATCGCCTGTTTCTGGTATATGGTGCCATTTCGCCTACCTATGTGTCCACTAAACCTTTTCACGCATTCATAAATGATGAAGGGACGCTTCTTTTGAGCCATATACCATGCCGTTACGACCACTAGAAGATGGGGAAAAAGAGTCGGAGAAAGTGATCTGTAATGTCTGAAATCACTAATTGTGCAAAATTGACAATATTTGGTGTGTTGTGCCGTTTCGTCTACCTATGTGTCCACTAAACCTTTTCACGCATTCATATGGGATGAAGGGACGCTTCTTTTGAGCTATATACCATGCCATAAAAACCACTGGCAGATGGGCAAAAGAAAGGGAGAAAGTGACCTGATATGACTAATTGTGAAAAATCACCAATATCTGGTATATGGTGCCATCTTAACGTCATAGATGACAACTAACGCTTACCACGGATGCACAGGAAATGACAAGACGCTTCGATTGAGCTATGAAACATCCTACTACGCCCACTGGAAGATGGGCAAAAGAGTGCGAGAAAGTGACCTGATATGACTAATTGTGAAAAATCACCAATATCTGGTATATGGTGCCATCTTAACGTCCTAGATGACGACTAACGCTTACCACGGATGCACAGGAAATGACAAGACGCTTCGATTGAGCTATGAAACATGCCATAAAGACCACTGGCAGATGGGCAAAAGAGTCGGAGAAAGTGTCCTGAAATCACTAATTGTGCAAAATCGACAATATTTGGTGTGTTGTGCCGTTTCGTCTACCTATGTGTCCACTAAACCTTTTCACGCATTCATATGGGATGAAGGGACGCTTCTTTTGAGCTATATACCATGCCATGAAGACCACTGGCAGATGGGCAAAAGAGTCGGAGACAGTGACCTGAAATGACTAATTGTGAAAAATCACCTATATCTGGTATATGGTGCCATCTCAACGTCCTGGATGACGACTAACGCTTACCACGGATGCACAGGAAATGACAAGACGCTTCGATTGAGCTATGAAACATGCCTTAAAGACCACTGGCAGATGGGCAAAAGAGTCGGAGAAAGTGTCCGAAATCACTAATTGTGCAAGATCGACAATATTTGGTGTGTGGTGCCGTTTCGTCTACCTATGTGTCCACTAAACCTTTTCACGCATTCATATGGGATGAAGGGACGCTGGGCAAAAGAGTCGGAGAAAGTGTCCTGAAATCACTAATTGTGCAATATCGACAATATTTGGTGTGTTGTGCCGTTTCGTCTACCTATGTGTCCACTAAACCTTTTCACGCATTCATATGGGATGAAGGGACGCTTCTTTTGAGCTATATACCATATCATGAAGACCACTGGCAGATGGGCAAAATAGTCGGAGACAGTGACCTGAAATGACTTATTGTGAAAAATCACCTATATCTGGTATATGGTGCCATCTCAACGTCCTGGATGACGACTAACGCTTACCACGGATGCACAGGAAATGACAAGACGCTTCGATTGAGGTATGAAACATGCCTTAAAGACCACTGGCAGATGGGCAAAAGAGTCGGAGAAAGTGTCCGAAATCACTAATTGTGCAAGATCGACAATATTTGGTGTGTGGTGCCGTTTCGTCTACCTATGTGTCCACTAAACCTTTTCACGCATTCATATGGGATGAAGGGACGCTTCTTTTGAGCTATATACCATGCCATAAAGACCACTGGCAGATGGGCAAAAGAGTCGGAGACAGTGACCTGAAATGACTAATTGTGAAAAATCACCTATATCTGGTATATGGTGCCATCTCAACGTCCTGGATGACGACTAACGCTTACCACGGATGCACAGGAAATGACAAGACGCTTCGATTGAGCTATGAAACATGCCTTAAAGACCACTGGCAGATGGGCAAAAGAGTCGGAGAAAGTGTCCGAAATCACTAATTGTGCAAGATCGACAATATTTGGTGTGTGGTGTCGTTCGTCTACCTATGTATCCACTAAACCTTTTCACGCATTCATATGGGATGAAGGGACGCTTCTTTTGAGCTATATACCATGCCATAAAGACCACTGGCAGATGGGCAAAAGAGTGGGAGACAGTGACCTGATATGACTAATTGTGAAAAATCACCAATATCTGGTATATGGTGCCATCTCAACGTCCTGGATGACGACTAACGCTTACCACGGATGCACAGGAAATGACAAGACGCTTCGATTGAGCTATGAAACATGCTACTACGCCCACTGGAAGATGGGCAAAAGAGTGGGAGAAAGTGACCTGATATGACTAATTGTGAAAAATCACCAATATCTGGTATATGGTGCCATCTCAACGTCCTAGATGACGACTAACGCTTACCACGGATGCACAGGAAATGACAAGACGCTTCGATTGAGCTATGAAACATGCTACTACGCCCACTGGAAGATGGGCAAAAGAGTGGGAGAAAGTGACCTGATATGACTTATTGTGAAAAATCACCAATATCTTGTACATGTTGCCATCTCAACGTCATAGATGACAACTAACGCTTACCACGGATGCACAGGAAACGACAAGACGCTTCGATTGAGCTATGAAACATGCTTATACGACCACTGGCACATGGGAAACAGAGTCGGAGAAAGTGACCTGAAATGACTAATTGCAAAAAATCGCCTGTTTCTGGTATATGGTGCCATTTCGCCTACCTATGTGTCCACTAAACCTTTTCACGCATTCATAAATGATGAAGGGACGCTGCTTTTGAGCCATATACCATGCCGTTACGACCACTAGAAGATGGGGAAAAAGAGTCGGAGAAAGTGACCTGTAATGTCTGAAATCACTAATTGTGCAAAATTGACAATATTTGGTGTGTTGTGCCGTTTCGTCTACCTATGTGTCCACTTAACCTTTTCACGCATTCATATGGGATGAAGGGACGCTTCTTTTGAGCTATATACCATGCCATAAAGACCACTGGCAGATGGGCAAAAGAAAGGGAGAAAGTGACCTGATATGACTAATTGTGAAAAATTACCAATATCTGGTATATGGTGCCATCTTAACGTCATAGATGACAACTAACGCTTACCACGGATGCACAGGTAATGACAAGACGCTTCGATTGAGCTATGAAACATGCTACTACGCCCACTGGCAGATGGGCAAAAGAGTGGGAGAAAGTGACCTGATATGACTAATTGTGAAAAATCACCAATATCTGGTATATGGTGCCATCTCAACGTCCTGGATGACGACTAACGCTTACCACGGATGCACAGGAAATGACAAGACGCTTCGATTGAGCTATGAAACATGCTACTACGCCCACTGGAAGATGGGCAAAAGAGTGGGAGAAAGTGACCTGATATGACTAATTGTGAAAAATCACCAATATCTGGTATATGGTGCCATCTTAACGTCATAGATGACAACTAACGCTTACCACGGATGCACAGGAAATGACAAGACGCTTCGATTGAGCTTTGAAACATGCCATAAAGACCACTGGCAGATGGGCAAAAGAGTCGGAGAAAGTGTCCTGCAATCACTAATTGTGCAAAATCGACAATATTTGGTGTGTTGTGCCGTTTCGTCTACCTATGTGTCCACTAAACCTTTTCACGCATTCATATGAGATGAAGGGACGTTTCTTTTGAGCTATATACCATGCCATAAAGACCACTGGCAGATGGGCAAAGGAGTGGGAGACAGTTACCTGAAATGACTTATTGTGAAAAATCACCAATATAGGGTATATGGTGCCATCTTAACGTCCTAGATGACGACTAACGCTTACCACGGATGCACAGGAAATGACAAGACGCTTCGATTGAGCTATGAAACATGCTACTACGCCCACTGGAAGATGGGCAAAAGAGTGGAAGAAAGTGACCTGATATGACTAATTGTGAAAAATCACCAATATCTGGTACATGGTGCCATCTCAACGTCATAGATGACAAATAATGTTTACTACGGATGCACAGGAAACGACAAGACGCTTCGATTGAGTTATGAAACATGCTAATACGACCACTGGCACATGGGAAACAGAGTCGGAGAAAGTGACCTGAAATGACTAATTGCAAGAAATCGCCTGTTTCTGGTATATGGTGCCATTTCGCCTACCTATGTGTCCACTAAACCTTTTCACGCATTCATAAATGATGAAGGGACGCTTCTTTTGAGCCATATACCATGCCGTTACGACCACTAGAAGATGGGGAAAAAGAGTCGGAGAAAGTGACCTGAAATGTCTGAAATCACTAATTGTGCAAAATCGAATAATATCTGGTGTGCGACTAACGCTTACCACGGATGCACAGGAAATGACAAGACGCTTCGATTGAGCTATGAAACATGCCTTTAAGACCACTGGCAGATGGGCAATAGAGTCGGAGAAAGTGTCCGAAATCACTAATTGTGCAAGATCGACAATATTTGGTGTGTGGTGCCGTTTCGTCTACCTATGTGTCCACTAAACCTTTTCACGCATTCATATGGGATGAAGGGACGCTTCTTTTGAGCTATATACCATGCCATAAAGACCACTGGCAGATGGGCAAAAGAGTGGGAGACAGTGACCTGAAATGACTATCTGCAAAAAATCGACTGTTTCTGGTATATGGTGCCATTTCGTCTACCTATGTGTCCACTAAACCTTTTCACGCATTCATATAGGATGAAGGGACGCTTCTTTTGAGCTATATACCATGCCGTTACGACCACTAGAAGATGGGCAAAAGAGTCGGAGAAAGTGTCCGAAATCACTAATTGTGCAAAATCGACAATATTTGGTGTGTTGTGCCGTTTCGCCTACCTATCTGTCCACTAAACCTTTTCACGCATTCATAAATGATGAAGGGACGCTTCTTTTGAGCCATATACCATGCCCTTACGATCACTAGAAGATGGGCAAAATAGTCGGAGAAAGTGACCTGAAATCACTAATTGTTCAAAATTGACAATATTTGGTGTGTTGTGCCGTTTCGTCTACCTATGTGTCCACTAAACCTTTTCACGCATTCATATGGGATGAAGGGACGCTTCTTTTGAGCTGTATACCATGCCATAAAGACCACTGGCAGATGGGCAAAAGAAAGGGAGAAAGTGACCTGATATGACTAATTGTGAAAAATCACCAATATCTGGTATATGGTGCCATCTTAACGTCATAGATGACAACTAACGCTTACCACGGATGCACAGGAAATGACAAGACGCTTCGATTGAGCTATGAAACATGCTACTACGCCCACTGGAAGATGGGCAAAAGAGTGGGAGAAAGTGACCTGATATGACTAATTGTGAAAAATCACCAATATCTGGTATATGGTGTCATCTTAACGTCATAGATGACAACTAACGCTTACCACGTATGCACAGGAAATGACAAGACGCTTCGATTGAGCTATGAAACATGCCATAAAGACCACTGGCAGATGGGCAAAAGAGTCGGAGAAAGTGTCCTGAAATCACTAATTGTGCAAAATCGACAATATTTGGTGTGTTGTGCCGTTTCGTCTACCTATGTATCCACTAAACCTTTTCACGCATTCATATGGGATGAAAGGATGCTTTTTTTGAGCTATATACCATGCCATAAAGACCACTGGCAGATGGGCAAAAGAGTGGGAGACAGTGACCTGAAATGACTAATTGTGAAAAATCACCTATATCTGGTATATGGTGCCATCTCAACGTCCTGGATGACGACTAACGCTTACCACGGATGCACAGGAAATGACAAGACGCTTCGATTGAGCTATGAAACATGCCTTAAAGACCACTGGCAGATGGGCAAAAGAGTCGGAGAAAGTGTCCAAAATCACTAATTGTGCAAGATCGACAATATTTGGTGTGTGGTGCCGTTTCGTCTACCTATGTGTCCACTAAACCTTTTCACGCATTCATATGGGATGAAGGGACGCTTCTTTTGAGCTATATACCATGCCATAAAGACCACTGGCAGATGGGCAAAAGAGTGGGAGACAGTGACTTGAAATGACTAATTGTGAAAAATCACCAATATCTGGTATATGGTGCCATCTCAACGTCATAGATGACAACTAACGCTTACCACGGATGCACAGGAAATGACAAGACGCTTCGATTGAGCTATGAAACATGCCTTAAAGACCACTGGCAGATGGGCAAAAGAGTCGGAGAAAGTGTCTGAAATCACTAATTGTGCAAAATCGAATAATATCTGGTGTGTGGTGCCATCTCAACGTCCTAGATGACGACTAACGCTTACCACGGATGCACAGGAAATGACAAGACGCTTCGATTGAGCTATGAAACATGCCTTAAAGACAACTGGCAGATGGGCAAAAGAGTCGGAGAAAGTGTCCGAAATCACTAATTGTGCAAGATAGATACGGATGCACAGGAAATGACAAGACCACTGGCAGATGGGCAAAAGAGTGGGAGAAAGTGTCCGAAATCACTAATTGTGCAAGATCGACAATATTTGGTGTGTTGTGCCGTTTCGTCTACCTATGTGTCCACTAAACCTTTTCACGCATTCATATGGGATGAAGGGACGCTTCTTTTGAGCTATATACCATGCCATAAAGACCACTGGCAGATGGGCAAAAGAGTCGGAGACAGTGACCTGAAATGACTAATTGTGAAAAATCACCTATATCTGGTATATGGTGCCATCTCAACGTCCTGGATGACGACTAACGCTTACCACGGATGCACAGGAAATGACAAGACGCTTCGATTGAGCTATGAAACATGCCTTAAAGACCACTGGCAGATGGGCAAAAGAGTCGGAGAAAGTGTCCGAAATCACTAATTGTGCAAGATCGACAATATTTGGTGTGTGGTGTCGTTCGTCTACCTATGTGTCCACTAAACCTTTTCACGCATTCATATGGGATGAAGGGACGCTTCTTTTGAGCTATATACCATGCCATAAAGACCACTGGCAGATGGGCAAAAGAGTGGGAGACAGTGACCTGAAATGACTAATTTTGAAAAATCACCAATAGCTGGTATATGGTGCCATCTTAACGTCCTAGATGACGACTAACGCTCACCACGGATGCACAGGAAATGACAAGACGCTTCGATTGAGCTATGAAACATGCTACTACGCCCACTGGAAGATGGGCAAAAGAGTGGGAGAAAGTGACCTGATATGACTAATTGTGAAAAATCACCAATATCTGGTACATGTTGCCATCTCAATGTCATAGATGACAAATAACGCTTACCACGGATGCACAGGAAACGACAAGACGCTTCGATTGAGCTATGAAACATGCTAATACGACCACTGGCACATGGGAAACAGAGTCGGAGAAAGTGACCTGAAATGACTAATTGCAAAAAATCGCCTGTTTCTGGTATATGGTGCCATTTCGCCTACCTATGTGTCCACTAAACCTTTTCACGCATTCATAAATGATGAAGGGACGCTTCTTTTGAGCCATATACCATGCCGTTACGACCACTAGAAGATGGGGAAAAAGAGTCGGAGAAAGTGATCTGTAATGTCTGAAATCACTAATTGTGCAAAATTGACAATATTTGGTGTGTTGTGCCGTTTCGTCTACCTATGTGTCCACTAAACCTTTTCACGCATTCATATGGGATGAAGGGACGCTTCTTTTGAGCTATATACCATGCCATAAAAACCACTGGCAGATGGGCAAAAGAAAGGGAGAAAGTGACCTGATATGACTAATTGTGAAAAATCACCAATATCTGGTATATGGTGCCATCTTAACGTCATAGATGACAACTAACGTTTACCACGGATGCACAGGAAATGACAAGACGCTTCGATTGAGCTATGAAACATCCTACTACGCCCACTGGAAGATGGGCAAAAGAGTGCGAGAAAGTGACCTGATATGACTAATTGTGAAAAATCACCAATATCTGGTATATGGTGCCATCTTAACGTCCTAGATGACGACTAACGCTTACCACGGATGCACAGGAAATGACAAGACGCTTCGATTGAGCTATGAAACATGCCATAAAGACCACTGGCAGATGGGCAAAAGAGTCGGAGAAAGTGTCCTGAAATCACTAATTGTGCAAAATCGACAATATTTGGTGTGTTGTGCCGTTTCGTCTACCTATGTGTCCACTAAACCTTTTCACGCATTCATATGGGATGAAGGGACGCTTCTTTTGAGCTATATACCATGCCATGAAGACCACTGGCAGATGGGCAAAAGAGTCGGAGACAGTGACCTGAAATGACTAATTGTGAAAAATCACCTATATCTGGTATATGGTGCCATCTCAACGTCCTGGATGACGACTAACGCTTACCACGGATGCACAGGAAATGACAAGACGCTTCGATTGAGCTATGAAACATGCCTTAAAGACCACTGGCAGATGGGCAAAAGAGTCGGAGAAAGTGTCCGAAATCACTAATTGTGCAAGATCGACAATATTTGGTGTGTGGTGCCGTTTCGTCTACCTATGTGTCCACTAAACCTTTTCACGCATTCATATGGGATGAAGGGACGCTGGGCAAAAGAGTCGGAGAAAGTGTCCTGAAATCACTAATTGTGCAATATCGACAATATTTGGTGTGTTGTGCCGTTTCGTCTACCTATGTGTCCACTAAACCTTTTCACGCATTCATATGGGATGAAGGGACGCTTCTTTTGAGCTATATACCATATCATGAAGACCACTGGCAGATGGGCAAAATAGTCGGAGACAGTGACCTGAAATGACTAATTGTGAAAAATCACCTATATCTGGTATATGGTGCCATCTCAACGTCCTGGATGACGACTAACGCTTACCACGGATGCACAGGAAATGACAAGACGCTTCGATTGAGGTATGAAACATGCCTTAAAGACCACTGGCAGATGGGCAAAAGAGTCGGAGAAAGTGTCCGAAATCACTAATTGTGCAAGATCGACAATATTTGGTGTGTGGTGCCGTTTCGTCTACCTATGTGTCCACTAAACCTTTTCACGCATTCATATGGGATGAAGGGACGCTTCTTTTGAGCTATATACCATGCCATAAAGACCACTGGCAGATGGGCAAAAGAGTGGGAGACAGTGACCTGAAATGACTAATTGTGAAAAATCACCAATATCTGGTATATGGTGCCATCTTAACGTCCTAGATGACGACTAACGCTCACCACGGATGCACAGGAAATGACAAGACGCTTCGATTGAGCTATGAAACATGCTACTACGCCCACTGGAAGATGGGCAAAAGAGTGGGAGAAAGTGACCTGATATGACTAATTGTGAAAAATCACCAATATCTGGTACATGTTGCCATCTCAATGTCATAGATGACAAATAACGCTTACCACGGATGCACAGGAAACGACAAGACGCTTCGATTGAGCTATGAAACATGCTAATACGACCACTGGCACATGGGAAACAGAGTCGGAGAAAGTGACCTGAAATGACTAATTGCAAAAAATCGCCTGTTTCTGGTATATGGTGCCATTTCGCCTACCTATGTGTCCACTAAACCTTTTCACGCATTCATAAATGATGAAGGGACGCTTCTTTTGAGCCATATACCATGCCGTTACGACCACTAGAAGATGGGGAAAAAGAGTCGGAGAAAGTGATCTGTAATGTCTGAAATCACTAATTGTGCAAAATTGACAATATTTGGTGTGTTGTGCCGTTTCGTCTACCTATGTGTCCACTAAACCTTTTCACGCATTCATATGGGATGAAGGGACGCTTCTTTTGAGCTATATACCATGCCATAAAAACCACTGGCAGATGGGCAAAAGAAAGGGAGAAAGTGACCTGATATGACTAATTGTGAAAAATCACCAATATCTGGTATATGGTGCCATCTTAACGTCATAGATGACAACTAACGCTTACCACGGATGCACAGGAAATGACAAGACGCTTCGATTGAGCTATGAAACATCCTACTACGCCCACTGGAAGATGGGCAAAAGAGTGCGAGAAAGTGACCTGATATGACTAATTGTGAAAAATCACCAATATCTGGTATATGGTGCCATCTTAACGTCCTAGATGACGACTAACGCTTACCACGGATGCACAGGAAATGACAAGACGCTTCGATTGAGCTATGAAACATGCCATAAAGACCACTGGCAGATGGGCAAAAGAGTCGGAGAAAGTGTCCTGAAATCACTAATTGTGCAAAATCGACAATATTTGGTGTGTTGTGCCGTTTCGTCTACCTATGTGTCCACTAAACCTTTTCACGCATTCATATGGGATGAAGGGACGCTTCTTTTGAGCTATATACCATGCCATGAAGACCACTGGCATATGGGCAAAAGAGTCGGAGACAGTGACCTGAAATGACTAATTGTGAAAAATCACCTATATCTGGTATATGGTGCCATCTCAACGTCCTGGATGACGACTAACGCTTACCACGGATGCACAGGAAATGACAAGACGCTTCGATTGAGCTATGAAACATGCCTTAAAGACCACTGGCAGATGGGCAAAAGAGTCGGAGAAAGTGTCCGAAATCACTAATTGTGCAAGATCGACAATATTTGGTGTGTGGTGCCGTTTCGTCTACCTATGTGTCCACTAAACCTTTTCACGCATTCATATGGGATGAAGGGACGCTGGGCAAAAGAGTCGGAGAAAGTGTCCTGAAATCACTAATTGTGCAATATCGACAATATTTGGTGTGTTGTGCCGTTTCGTCTACCTATGTGTCCACTAAACCTTTTCACGCATTCATATGGGATGAAGGGACGCTTCTTTTGAGCTATATACCATATCATGAAGACCACTGGCAGATGGGCAAAATAGTCGGAGACAGTGACCTGAAATGACTAATTGTGAAAAATCACCTATATCTGGTATATGGTGCCATCTCAACGTCCTGGATGACGACTAACGCTTACCACGGATGCACAGGAAATGACAAGACGCTTCGATTGAGGTATGAAACATGCCTTAAAGACCACTGGCAGATGGGCAAAAGAGTCGGAGAAAGTGTCCGAAATCACTAATTGTGCAAGATCGACAATATTTGGTGTGTGGTGCCGTTTCGTCTACCTATGTGTCCACTAAACCTTTTCACGCATTCATATGGGATGAAGGGACGCTTCTTTTGAGCTATATACCATGCCATAAAGACCACTGGCAGATGGGCAAATGAGTGGGAGACAGTGACCTGAAATGACTAATTGTGAAAAATCACCAATATCTGGTATATGGTGCCATCTTAACGTCCTAGATGACGACTAACGCTTACCACGGATGCACAGGAAATGACAAGACGCTTCGATTGAGCTATGAAACATGCTACTACGCCCACTGGAAGATGGGCAAAAGAGTGGGAGAAAGTGACCTGATATGACTTATTGTGAAAAATCACCAATATCTTGTACATGTTGCCATCTCAACGTCATAGATGACAACTAACGCTTACCACGGATGCACAGGAAACGACAAGACGCTTCGATTGAGCTATGAAACATGCTTATACGACCACTGGCACATGGGAAACAGAGTCGGAGAAAGTGACCTGAAATGACTAATTGCAAAAAATCGCCTGTTTCTGGTATATGGTGCCATTTCGCCTACCTATGTGTCCACTAAACCTTTTCACGCATTCATAAATGATGAAGGGACGCTTCTTTTGAGCCATATACCATGCCGTTACGACCACTAGAAGATGGGGAAAAAGAGTCGGAGAAAGTGACCTGTAATGTCTGAAATCACTAATTGTGCAAAATTGACAATATTTGGTGTGTTGTGCCGTTTCGTCTACCTATGTGTCCACTTAACCTTTTCACGCATTCATATGGGATGAAGGGACGCTTCTTTTGAGCTATATACCATGCCATAAAGACCACTGGCAGATGGGCAAAAGAAAGGGAGAAAGTGACCTGATATGACAAATTGTGAAAAATTACCAATATCTGGTATATGGTGCCATCTTAACGCCATAGATGACAACTAACGCTTACCACGGATGCACAGGTAATGACAAGACGCTTCGATTGAGCTATGAAACATGCTACTACGCCCACTGGCAGATGGGCAAAAGAGTGGGAGAAAGTGACCTGATATGACTAATTGTGAAAAATCACCAATATCTGGTATATGGTGCCATCTCAACGTCATAGATGACAACTAACGCTTACCACGGATGCACAGGAAATGACAAGACGCTTCGATTGAGCTATGAAACATGCTACTACGCCCACTGGAAGATGGGCAAAAGAGTGCGAGAAAGTGATCTGATATGACTAATTGTGAAAAATCACCAATATCTGGTATATGGTGCCATCTTAACGTCCTAGATGACGACTAACGCTTACCACGGATGCACAGGAAATGACAAGACGCTTCGATTGAGCTATGAAACATGCCATAAAGACCACTGGCAGATGGGCAAAAGAGTCGGAGAAAGTGTACTGAAATCACTAATTGTGCAAAATCGACAATATTTGGTGTGTTGTGCCGTTTCGTCTACCTATGTGTCCACTAAACCTTTTCACGCATTCATATGGGATGAAGGGACGCTTCTTTTGAGCTATATACCATGCCATGAAGACCACTGGCAGATGGGCAAAAGAGTGGGAGACAGTGACCTGAAATGACTAATTGTGAAAAATCACCAATATCTGGTATATGGTGCCATCTCAACGTCCTGGATGACGACTAACGCTTACCACGGATGCACAGGAAATGACAAGACGCTTCGATTGAGCTATGAAACATGCCTTAAAGACCACTGGCAGATGGGCAAAAGAGTCGGAGAAAGTGTCCGAAATCACTAATTGTGCAAGATCGACACTATTTGGTGTGTGGTGCCGTTTCGTCTACCTATGTGTCCACTAAACCTTTTCACGCATTCATATGGGATGAAGGGACGCTTCTTTTGAGCTATATACCATGCCATAAAGACCACTGGCAGATGGGCAAAAGAGTGGGAGACAGTGACCTGAAATGACTAATTGTGAAAAATCACCAATATCTGGTATCTGGTGCCATCTTAACGTCATAGATGACGACTAACGCTTACCACGGATGCACAGGAAATGACAAGACGCTTCGATTGAGCTATGAAACATGCTAGTACGCCCACTGGCAGATGGGCAAAAGAGTGGGAGACAGTGACCTGAAATGACTAATTGTGAAAAATCACCAATATCTGGTATATGGTGCCATCTCAACGTCATAGATGACGACTAACGCTTACCACGGATGCACAGGAAATGACAAGATGCTTCGATTGAGCTATGAAACATGCTAATACGACCACTGGAAGATGGGCAAAAGAGTGGAAGAAAGTGACCTGATATGACTAATTGTGAAAAATCACCAATATCTGGTACATGGTGCCATCTCAACGTCATAGATGACAAATAATGTTTACTACGGATGCACAGGAAACGACAAGACGCTTCGATTGAGTTATGAAACATGCTAATACGACCACTGGCACATGGGAAACAGAGTCGGAGAAAGTGACCTGAAATGACTAATTGCAAGAAATCGCCTGTTTCTGGTATATGGTGCCATTTCGCCTACCTATGTGTCCACTAAACCTTTTCACGCATTCATAAATGATGAAGGGACGCTTCTTTTGAGCCATATACCATGCCGTTACGACCACTAGAAGATGGGGAAAAAGAGTCGGAGAAAGTGACCTGAAATGTCTGAAATCACTAATTGTGCAAAATCGAATAATATCTGGTGTGCGACTAACGCTTACCACGGATGCACAGGAAATGACAAGACGCTTCGATTGAGCTATGAAACATGCCATAAAGACCACTGGCAGATGGGCAAAAGAGTCGGAGAAAGTGTACTGAAATCACTAATTGTGCAAAATCGACAATATTTGGTGTGTTGTGCCGTTTCGTCTACCTATGTGTCCACTAAACCTTTTCACGCATTCATATGGGATGAAGGGACGCTTCTTTTGAGCTATATACCATGCCATGAAGACCACTGGCAGATGGGCAAAAGAGTGGGAGACAGTGACCTGAAATGACTAATTGTGAAAAATCACCAATATCTGGTATATGGTGCCATCTCAACGTCCTGGATGACGACTAACGCTTACCACGGATGCACAGGAAATGACAAGACGCTTCGATTGAGCTATGAAACATGCCTTAAAGACCACTGGCAGATGGGCAAAAGAGTCGGAGAAAGTGTCCGAAATCACTAATTGTGCAAGATCGACACTATTTGGTGTGTGGTGCCGTTTCGTCTACCTATGTGTCCACTAAACCTTTTCACGCATTCATATGGGATGAAGGGACGCTTCTTTTGAGCTATATACCATGCCATAAAGACCACTGGCAGATGGGCAAAAGAGTGGGAGACAGTGACCTGAAATGACTAATTGTGAAAAATCACCAATATCTGGTATCTGGTGCCATCTTAACGTCATAGATGACGACTAACGCTTACCACGGATGCACAGGAAATGACAAGACGCTTCGATTGAGCTATGAAACATGCTAGTACGCCCACTGGCAGATGGGCAAAAGAGTGGGAGACAGTGACCTGAAATGACTAATTGTGAAAAATCACCAATATCTGGTATATGGTGCCATCTCAACGTCATAGATGACGACTAACGCTTACCACGGATGCACAGGAAATGACAAGATGCTTCGATTGAGCTATGAAACATGCTAATACGACCACTGGAAGATGGGCAAAAGAGTGGAAGAAAGTGACCTGATATGACTAATTGTGAAAAATCACCAATATCTGGTACATGGTGCCATCTCAACGTCATAGATGACAAATAATGTTTACTACGGATGCACAGGAAACGACAAGACGCTTCGATTGAGTTATGAAACATGCTAATACGACCACTTGGCACATGGGAAACAGAGTCGGAGAAAGTGACCTGAAATGACTAATTGCAAGAAATCGCCTGTTTCTGGTATATGGTGCCATTTCGCCTACCTATGTGTCCACTAAACCTTTTCACGCATTCATAAATGATGAAGGGACGCTTCTTTTGAGCCATATACCATGCCGTTACGACCACTAGAAGATGGGGAAAAAGAGTCGGAGAAAGTGACCTGAAATGTCTGAAATCACTAATTGTGCAAAATCGAATAATATCTGGTGTGCGACTAACGCTTACCACGGATGCACAGGAAATGACAAGACGCTTCGATTGAGCTATGAAACATGCCTTTAAGACCACTGGCAGATGGGCAATAGAGTTGGAGAAAGTGTCCGAAATCACTAATTGTGCAAGATCGACAATATTTGGTGTGTGGTGCCGTTTCGTCTACCTATGTGTCCACTAAACCTTTTCACGCATTCATATGGGATGAAGGGACGCTTCATTGAGCTATATACCATGCCATAAAGACCACTGGCAGATGGGCAAAAGAGTGGGAGACAGTGACCTGAAATGACTATCTGCAAAAAATCGCCTGTTTCTGGTATATGGTGCCATTTCGTCTACCTATGTGTCCACTAAACCTTTTCACGCATTCATATAGGATGAAGGGACGCTTCTTTTGAGCTATATACCATGCCGTTACGACCACTAGAAGATGGGCAAAAGAGTCGGAGAAAGTGTCCGAAATCACTAATTGTGGCAAAATCGACAATATTTGGTGTGTTGTGCCGTTTCGCCTACCTATCTGTCCACTAAACCTTTTCACGCATTCATAAATGATGAAGGGACGCTTCTTTTGAGCCATATACCATGCCCTTACGATCACTAGAAGATGGGCAAAATAGTCGGAGAAAGTGACCTGAAATCACTAATTGTGCAAATTGACAATATTTGGTGTGTTGTGCCGTTTCGTCTACCTATGTGTCCACTAAACCTTTTCACGCATTCATATGGGATGAAGGGACGCTTCTTTTGAGCTATATACCATGCCATAAAGACCACTGGCAGATGGGCAAAAGAAAGGGAGAAAGTGACCTGATATGACTAATTGTGAAAAATCACCAATATCCTGGTATATGGTGCCATCTTAACGTCATAGATGACAACTAACGCTTACCACGGATGCACAGGAAATGACAAGACGCTTCGATTGAGCTATGAAACATGCTACTACGCCCACTGGAAGATGGGCAAAAGAGTGGGAGAAAGTGACCTGATATGACTAATTGTGAAAAATCACCAATATCTGGTATATGGTGTCATCTTAACGTCATAGATGACAACTAACGCTTACCACGTATGCACAGGAAATGACAAGACGCTTCGATTGAGCTATGAAACATGCCATAAAGACCACTGGCAGATGGGCAAAAGAGTCGGAGAAAGTGTCCTGAAATCACTAATTGTGCAAAATCGACAATATTTGGTGTGTTGTGCCGTTTCGTCTACCTATGTATCCACTAAACCTTTTCACGCATTCATATGGGATGAAAGGATGCTTTTTTTGAGCTATATACCATGCCATAAAGACCACTGGCAGATGGGCAAAAGAGTGGGAGACAGTGACCTGAAATGACTAATTGTGAAAAATCACCTATATCTGGTATATGGTGCCATCTCAACGTCCTGGATGACGACTAACGCTTACCACGGATGCACAGGAAATGACAAGACGCTTCGATTGAGCTATGAAACATGCCTTAAAGACCACTGGCAGATGGGCAAAAGAGTCGGAGAAAGTGTCCAAAATCACTAATTGTGCAAGATCGACAATATTTGGTGTGTGGTGCCGCTTCGTCTACCTATGTGTCCACTAAACCTTTTCACGCATTCATATGGGATGAAGGGACGCTTCTTTTGAGCTATATACCATGCCATAAAGACCACTGGCAGATGGGCAAAAGAGTGGGAGACAGTGACCTGAAATGACTAATTGTGAAAAATCACCAATATCTGGTATATGGTGCCATCTCAACGTCATAGATGACAACTAACGCTTACCACGGATGCACAGGAAATGACAAGACGCTTCGATTGAGCTATGAAACATGCCTTAAAGACCACTGGCAGATGGGCAAAAGAGTCGGAGAAAGTGTCTGAAATCACTAATTGTGCAAAATCGAATAATATCTGGTGTGTGGTGCCATCTCAACGTCCTAGATGACGACTAACGCTTACCACGGATGCACAGGAAATGACAAGACGCTTCGATTGAGCTATGAAACATGCCTTAAAGACAACTGGCAGATGGGCAAAAGAGTCGGAGAAAGTGTCCGAAATCACTAATTGTGCAAGATAGATACGGATGCACAGGAAATGACAAGACCACTGGCAGATGGGCAAAAGAGTGGGAGAAAGTGTCCGAAATCACTAATTGTGCAAGATCGACAATATTTGGTGTGTTGTGCCGTTTCGTCTACCTATGTGTCCACTAAACCTTTTCACGCATTCATATGGGATGAAGGGACGCTTCTTTTGAGCTATATACTATGCCATAAAGACCACTGGCAGATGGGCAAAAGAGTCGGAGACAGTGACCTGAAATGACTAATTGTGAAAAATCACCTATATCTGGTATATGGTGCCATCTCAACGTCCTGGATGACGACTAACGCTTACCACGGATGCACAGGAAATGACAAGACGCTTCGATTGAGCTATGAAACATGCCTTAAAGACCACTGGCAGATGGGCAAAAGAGTCGGAGAAAGTGTCCGAAATCACTAATCGTTCGTCTACCTATGTGTCCACTAAACCTTTTCACGCATTCATATGGGATGAAGGGACGCTTCTTTTGAGCTATATACCATGCCATAAAGACCACTGGCAGATGGGCAAAAGAGTGGGAGACAGTGACCTGAAATGACTAATTTTGAAAAATCACCAATAGCTGGTATATGGTGCCATCTTAACGTCCTAGATGACGACTAACGCTCACCACGGATGCACAGGAAATGACAAGACGCTTCGATTGAGCTATGAAACATGCTACTACGCCCACTGGAAGATGGGCAAAAGAGTGGGAGAAAGTGACCTGATATGACTAATTGTGAAAAATCACCAATATCTGGTATATGGTGCCATCTTAACGTCATAGATGACAACTAACGCTTACCACGGATGCACAGGAAATGACAAGACGCTTCGATTGAGCTATGAAACATCCTACTACGCCCACTGGAAGATGGGCAAAAGAGTGCGAGAAAGTGACCTGATATGACTAATTGTGAAAAATCACCAATATCTGGTATATGGTGCCATCTTAACGTCCTAGATGACGACTAACGCTTACCACGGATGCACAGGAAATGACAAGACGCTTCGATTGAGCTATGAAACATGCCATAAAGACCACTGGCAGATGGGCAAAAGAGTCGGAGAAAGTGTCCTGAAATCACTAATTGTGCAAAATCGACAATATTTGGTGTGTTGTGCCGTTTCGTCTACCTATGTGTCCACTAAACCTTTTCACGCATTCATATGGGATGAAGGGACGCTTCTTTTGAGCTATATACCATGCCATGAAGACCACTGGCAGATGGGCAAAAGAGTCGGAGACAGTGACCTGAAATGACTAATTGTGAAAAATCACCTATATCTGGTATATGGTGCCATCTCAACGTCCTGGATGACGACTAACGCTTACCACGGATGCACAGGAAATGACAAGACGCTTCGATTGAGCTATGAAACATGCCTTAAAGACCACTGGCAGATGGGCAAAAGAGTCGGAGAAAGTGTCCGAAATCACTAATTGTGCAAGATCGACAATATTTGGTGTGTGGTGCCGTTTCGTCTACCTATGTGTCCACTAAACCTTTTCACGCATTCATATGGGATGAAGGGACGCTGGGCAAAAGAGTCGGAGAAAGTGTCCTGAAATCACTAATTGTGCAATATCGACAATATTTGGTGTGTTGTGCCGTTTCGTCTACCTATGTGTCCACTAAGCCTTTTCACGCATTCATATGGGATGAAGGGACGCTTCTTTTGAGCTATATACCATATCATGAAGACCACTGGCAGATGGGCAAAATAGTCGGAGACAGTGACCTGAAATGACTAATTGTGAAAATCACCTATATCTGGTATATGGTGCCATCTCAACGTCCTGGATGACGACTAACGCTTACCACGGATGCACAGGAAATGACAAGACGCTTCGATTGAGCTATGAAACATGCCTTAAAGACCACTGGCAGATGGGCAAAAGAGTCGGAGAAAGTGTCCGAAATCACTAATTGTGCAAGATCGACAATATTTGGTGTGTGGTGCCGTTTCGTCTACCTATGTGTCCACTAAACCTTTTCACGCATTCATATGGATGAAGGGACGCTTCTTTTGAGCTATATACCATGCCATAAAGACCACTGGCAGATGGGCAAAAGAGTGGAGACAGTGACCTGAAATGACTAATTGTGAAAAATCACCAATATCTGGTATATGGTGCCATCTTAACGTCCTAGATGACGACTAACGCTTACCACGGATGCACAGGAAATGACAAGACGCTTCGATTGAGCTATGAAACATGCTACTACGCCCACTGGAAGATGGGCAAAAGAGTGGGAGAAAGTGACCTGATATGACTTATTGTGAAAAATCACCAATATCTTGTACATGTTGCCATCTCAACGTCATAGATGACAACTAACGCTTACCACGGATGCACAGGAAACGACAAGACGCTTCGATTGAGCTATGAACATGCTTATACGACCACTGGCACATGGGAAACAGAGTCGGAGAAAGTGACCTGAAATGACTAATTGCAAAAAATCGCCTGTTTCTGGTATATGGTGCCATTCGCCTACCTATGTGTCCACTAAACCTTTTCACGCATTCATAAATGATGAAGGGACGCTTCTTTTGAGCCATATACCATGCCGTTACGACCACTAGAAGATGGGGAAAAAGAGTCGGAGAAAGTGACCTGTAATGTCTGAAATCACTAATTGTGCAAGATCGACACTATTTGGTGTGTGGTGCCGTTTCGTCTACCTATGTGTCCACTAAACCTTTTCACGCATTCATATGGGATGAAGGGACGCTTCTTTTGAGCTATATACCATGCCATGAAGACCACTGGCAGATGGGCAAAAGAGTCGGAGACAGTGACCTGAAATGACTAATTGTGAAAAATCACCTATATCTGGTATATGGTGCCATCTCAACGTCCTGGATGACGACTAACGCTTACCACGGATGCACAGGAAATGACAAGACGCTTCGATTGAGCTATGAAACATGCCTTAAAGACCACTGGCAGATGGGCAAAAGAGTCGGAGAAAGTGTCCGAAATCACTAATTGTGCAAGATCGACAATATTTGGTGTGTGGTGCCGTTTCGTCTACCTATGTGTCCACTAAACCTTTTCACGCATTCATATGGGATGAAGGGACGCTGGGCAAAAGAGTCGGAGAAAGTGTCCTGAAATCACTAATTGTGCAATATCGACAATATTTGGTGTGTTGTGCCGTTTCGTCTACCTATGTGTCCACTAAGCCTTTTCACGCATTCATATGGGATGAAGGGACGCTTCTTTTGAGCTATATACCATATCATGAAGACCACTGGCAGATGGGCAAAATAGTCGGAGACAGTGACCTGAAATGACTAATTGTGAAAAATCACCTATATCTGGTATATGGTGCCATCTCAACGTCCTGGATGACGACTAACGCTTACCACGGATGCACAGGAAATGACAAGACGCTTCGATTGAGGTATGAAACATGCCTTAAAGACCACTGGCAGATGGGCAAAAGAGTCGGAGAAAGTGTCCGAAATCACTAATTGTGCAAGATCGACAATATTTGGTGTGTGGTGCCGTTTCGTCTACCTATGTGTCCACTAAACCTTTTCACGCATTCATATGGGATGAAGGGACGCTTCTTTTGAGCTATATACCATGCCATAAAGACCACTGGCAGATGGGCAAAAGAGTGGGAGACAGTGACCTGAAATGACTAATTGTGAAAAATCACCAATATCTGGTATATGGTGCCATCTTAACGTCCTAGATGACGACTAACGCTTACCACGGATGCACAGGAAATGACAAGACGCTTCGATTGAGCTATGAAACATGCTACTACGCCCACTGGAAGATGGGCAAAAGAGTGGGAGAAAGTGACCTGATATGACTTATTGTGAAAAATCACCAATATCTTGTACATGTTGCCATCTCAACGTCATAGATGACAACTAACGCTTACCACGGATGCACAGGAAACGACAAGACGCTTCGATTGAGCTATGAAACATGCTTATACGACCACTGGCACATGGGAAACAGAGTCGGAGAAAGTGACCTGAAATGACTAATTGCAAAAAATCGCCTGTTTCTGGTATATGGTGCCATTTCGCCTACCTATGTGTCCACTAAACCTTTTCACGCATTCATAAATGATGAAGGGACGCTTCTTTTGAGCCATATACCATGCCGTTACGACCACTAGAAGATGGGGAAAAAGAGTCGGAGAAAGTGACCTGTAATGTCTGAAATCACTAATTGTGCAAGATCGACACTATTTGGTGTGTGGTGCCGTTTCGTCTACCTATGTGTCCACTAAACCTTTTCACGCATTCATATGGGATGAAGGGACGCTTCTTTTGAGCTATATACCATGCCATAAAGACCACTGGCAGATGGGCAAAAGAGTGGGAGACAGTGACCTGAAATGACTAATTGTGAAAAATCACCAATATCTGGTATCTGGTGCCATCTTAACGTCATAGATGACGACTAACGCTTACCACGGATGCACAGGAAATGACAAGACGCTTCGATTGAGCTATGAAACATGCTAGTACGCCCACTGGCAGATGGGCAAAAGAGTGGGAGACAGTGACCTGAAATGACTAATTGTGAAAAATCACCAATATCTGGTATATGGTGCCATCTCAACGTCATACATGACGACTAACGCTTACCACGGATGCACAGGAAATGACAAGATGCTTCGATTGAGCTATGAAACATGCTAATACGACCACTGGCACATGGGAAACAGAGTCGGAGAAAGTGACCTGAAATGACTAATTGCAAAAAATCGCCTGTTTCTGGTATATGGTGCCATTTCGTCTACCTATGTGTCCACTAAACCTGTTCACGCATTCATAAATGATGAAGGGACGCTTCTTTTGAGCTATATACCATGCCATAAAGACCACTGGCAGATGGGCAAAAGAGTGGGAGAAAGTGACCTGATATGACTAATTGTGAAAAATCACCAATATCTGGTATATGGTGCCATCTTAACGTCATAGATGACAACTAACGCTTACCACGGATGCGCAGGAAATGACAAGACGCTTCGATTGAGCTATGAAACATGCTACTACGCCCACTGGAAGATGGGCAAAAGAGTGGGAGAAAGTGACCTGATATGACTAATTGTGAAAAATCACCAATATCTGGTATATGGTGCCATCTTAACGTCATAGATGACAACTAACGCTTACCACGGATGCACAGGAAATGACAAGACGCTTCGATTGAGCTATGAAACATGCCATAAAGACCACTGGCAGATGGGCAAAAGAGTCGGAGAAAGTGTCCTGAAATCACTAATTGTGCAAAATCGACAATATTTGGTGTGTTGTGCCGTTTCGTCTACCTATGTGTCCACTAAACCTTTTCACGCATTCATATGGGATGAAGGGACGCTTTTTTTGAGCTATATACCATGCCATAAAGACCACTGGCAGATGGGCAAAAGAGTGGGAGACAGTGACCTGAAATGACTAATTGTGAAAAATCACCTATATCTGGTATATGGTGCCATCTCAACGTCCTGGATGACGACTAACGCTTACCACGGATGCACAGGAAATGACAAGACGCTTCGATTGAGCTATGAAACATGCCTTAAAGACCACTGGCAGATGGGCAAAAGAGTCGGAGAAAGTGTCCGAAATCACTAATTGTGCAAGATCGACAATATGTGGTGTGTGGTTCCGTTTCGTCTACCTATGTGTCCACTAAACCTTTTCACGCATTCATATGGGATGAAGGGACGCTTCTTTTGAGCTATATACCATGCCATAAAGACCACTGGCAGATGGGCAAAGGAAAGGGAGAAAGTGACCTAATATGACTAATTGTGAAAAATCACCAATATCTGGTATTTGGTGCCATCTTAACGTCATAGATGACAACTAACGCTTACCACGGATGCACAGGAAATGACAAGACGCTTCGATTGAGCTATGAAACATGCTACTACGCCCACTGGAAGATGGGCAAAAGAGTGGGAGAAAGTGACCTGATATGACTAATTGTGAAAAATCACCAATATCTGGTATATGGTGCCATCTTAACGTCATAGATGACAACTAACGCTTACCACGGATGCACAGGAAATGACAAGACGCTTCGATTGAGCTATGAAACATGCCATAAAGACCACTGGCAGACGGGCAAAAGAGTCGGAGAAAGTGTCCTGAAATCACTAATTGTGCAAAATCGACAATATTTGGTGTGTTGTGCCGTTTCGTCTACCTATCTGTCCACTAAACCTTTTCACGCATTCATATGGGATGAAGGGACGTTTCTTTTGAGCTATATACCATGCCAAAAAAGACCACTGGCAGATGGGCAAAAGAGTGGGAGACAGTTACCTGAAATGACTTATTGTGAAAAATCACCAATATATGGTATATGGTGTCATCTTAACGTCATAGATGACAACTAACGCTTACCACGAATGCACAGGAAATGACAAGACGCTTCGATTGAGCTATGAAACATGCCATAAAGACCACTGGCAGATGGGCAAAAGAGTCGGAGAAAGTGTCCTGAAATCACTAATTGTGCAAAATCGACAATATTTGGTGTGTTGTGCCGTTTCGTCTACCTATGTATCCACTAAACCTTTTCACGCATTCATATGGGATGAAAGGATGCTTTTTTTGAGCTATATACCATGCCATAAAGACCACTGGCAGATGGGAAAAAGAGTGGGAGACAGTGACCTGAAATGACTAATTGTGAAAAATCACCTATATCTGGTATATGGTGCCATCTCAACGTCCTGGATGACGACTAACGCTTACCACGGATGCACAGGAAATGACAAGACGCTTCGATTGAGCTATGAAACATGCCTTAAAGACCACTGGCAGATGGGCAAAAGAGTCGGAGAAAGTGTCCAAAATCACTAATTGTGCAAGATCGACAATATTTGGTGTGTGGTGCCGTTTCGTCTACCTATGTGTCCACTAAACCTTTTCACGCATTCATATGGGATGAAGGGACGCTTCTTTTGAGCTATATACCATGCCATAAAGACCACTGGCAGATGGGCAAAAGAGTGGGAGACAGTGACCTGAAATGACTAATTGTGAAAAATCACCTATATCTGGTATATGGTGCCATCTCAACGTCATAGATGACGACTAACGCTTACCACGGATGCACAGGAAATGACAAGATGCTTCGATTGAGCTATGAAACATGCTAATACGACCACTGGCACATGGGAAACAGAGTCGGAGAAAGTGACCTGAAATGACTAATTGCAAAAAATCGCGTGTTTCTGGTATATGGTGCCATTTCGCCTACCTATGTGTCCACTAAACCTTTTCACGCATTCATAAATGATGAAGGGACGCTTCTTTTGAGCCATATACTATGCCGTTACGACCACTAGAAGATGGGGAAAAAGAGTCGGAGAAAGTGACCTGTAATGTCTGAAATCACTTATTGTGCAAAATTGACAATATTTGGTGTGTTGTGCCGTTTCGTCTACCTATGTGTCCACTAAACCTTTTCACGCATTCATATGGGATGAAGGGACGCTTCTTTTGAGCTATATACCATGCCATAAAAACCACTGGCAGATGGGCAAAAGAAAGGGAGAAAGTGACCTGATATGACTAATTGTGAAAAATCACCAATATCTGGTATATGGTGCCATCTTAACGTCATAGATGACAACTAACGCTTACCACGGATGCACAGGAAATGACAAGACGCTTCGATTGAGCTATGAAACATGCTACTACGCCCACTGGAAGATGGGCAAAAGAGTGCGAGAAAGTGACCTGATATGACTAATTGTGAAAAATCACCAATATCTGGTATATGGTGCCATCTTAACGTCCTAGATGACGACTAACGCTTACCACGGATGCACAGGAAATGACAAGACGCTTCGATTGAGCTATGAAACATGCCATAAAGACCACTGGCAGATGGGCAAAAGAGTCGGAGAAAGTGTCCTGAAATCACTAATTGTGCAAAATCGACAATATTTGGTGTGTTGTGCCGTTTCGTCTACCTATGTGTCCACTAAACCTTTTCACGCATTCATATGGGATGGAGGGACGCTTCTTTTGAGCTATATACCATGCCATGAAGACCACTGGCAGATGGGCAAAAGAGTCGGAGACAGTGACCTGAAATGACTAATTGTGAAAAATCACCTATATCTGGTATATGGTGCCATCTCAACGTCCTGGATGACGACTAACGCTTACCACGGATGCACAGGAAATGACAAGACGCTTCGATTGAGCTATGAAACATGCCTTAAAG
The DNA here is from genome assembly GCA_916610145.1 of Eristalis arbustorum. NCBI lineage: Eukaryota > Metazoa > Arthropoda > Insecta > Diptera > Syrphidae > Eristalis > Eristalis arbustorum. Next base: position 71,951,487 of record OU744316.1, read on the forward strand.
ACCACTGGCAGATGGGCAAAAGAGTGGGAGACAGTGACCTGAAATGACTAATTTTGAAAAATCACCAATATCTGGTATATGGTGCCATCTCAACGTCATAGATGACAAATAACGCTTACCACGGATGCACAGGAAACGACAAGACGCTTCGATTGAGCTATGAAACATGCTAATACGACCACTGGCACATGGGAAACAGAGTCGGAGAAAGTGACCTGAAATGACTAATTGCAAAAAATCGCGTGTTTCTGGTATATGGTGCCATTTCGCCTACCTATGTGTCCACTAAACCTTTTCACGCATTCATAAATGATGAAGGGACGCTTCTTTTGAGCCATATACTATGCCGTTACGACCACTAGAAGATGGGGAAAAAGAGTCGGAGAAAGTGACCTGTAATGTCTGAAATCACTAATTGTGCAAAATTGACAATATTTGGTGTGTTGTGCCGTTTCGTCTACCTATGTGTCCACTAAACCTTTTCACGCATTCATATGGGATGAAGGGACGCTTCTTTTGAGCTATATACCATGCCATAAAAACCACTGGCAGATGGGCAAAAGAAAGGGAGAAAGTGACCTGATATGACTAATTGTGAAAAATCACCAATATCTGGTATATGGTGCCATCTTAACGTCATAGATGACAACTAACGCTTACCACGGATGCACAGGAAATGACAAGACGCTTCGATTGAGCTATGAAACATGCTACTACGCCCACTGGAAGATGGGCAAAAGAGTGCGAGAAAGTGACCTGATATGACTAATTGTGAAAAATCACCAATATCTGGTATATGGTGCCATCTTAACGTCCTAGATGACGACTAACGCTTACCACGGATGCACAGGAAATGACAAGACGCTTCGATTGAGCTATGAAACATGCCATAAAGACCACTGGCAGATGGGCAAAAGAGTCGGAGAAAGTGTCCTGAAATCACTAATTGTGCAAAATCGACAATATTTGGTGTGTTGTGCCGTTTCGTCTACCTATGTGTCCACTAAACCTTTTCACGCATTCATATGGGATGAAGGGACGCTTCTTTTGAGCTATATACCATGCCATGAAGACCACTGGCAGATGGGCAAAAGAGTCGGAGACAGTGACCTGAAATGACTAATTGTGAAAAATCACCTATATCTGGTATATGGTGCCATCTCAACGTCCTGGATGACGACTAACGCTTACCACGGATGCACAGGAAATGACAAGACGCTTCGATTGAGCTATGAAACATGCCTTAAAGACCACTGGCAGATGTGCAAAAGAGTCGGAGAAAGTGACCTGAAATCACTAATTGTGCAAAATTGACAATATTTGGTGTGTTGTACCGTTTCGTCTACCTATGTGTCCACTAAACCTTTTCACGCATTCATATGGGATGAAGGGACGCTTCTTTTGAGCTATATACCATGCCATAAAGACCACTGGCAGATGGGCAAAAGAGTGGGAGAAAGTGACCTGATATGACTTATTGTGAAAAATCACCAATATCTTGTACATGTTGCCATCTCAACGTCATAGATGACAACTAACGCTTACCACGGATGCACAGGAAACGACAAGACGCTTCGATTGAGCTATGAAACATGCTTATACGACCACTGGCACATGGGAAACAGAGTCGGAGAAAGTGACCTAAAATGACTAATTGCAAAAAATCGCCTGTTTCTGGTATATGGTGCCATTTCGCCTACCTATGTGTCCACTAAACCTTTTTACGCATTCATAAATGATGAAGGGACGCTTCTTTTGAGCCATATACCATGCCGTTACGGCCACTAGAAGATGGGGAAAAAGAGTCGGAGAAAGTGACCTGTAATGTCTGAAATCACTAATTGTGCAAAATTGACAATATTTGGTGTGTTGTGCCGTTTCGTCTACCTATGTGTCCACTTAACCTTTTCACGCATTCATATGGGATGAAGGGACGCTTTTTTTGAGCTATATACCATGCCATAAAGACCACTGGCAGATGGGCAAAAGAAAGGGAGAAAGTGACCTGATATGACTAATTGTGAAAAATTACCAATATCTGGTATATGGTGCCATCTTAACGTCATAGATGACAACTAACGCTTACCACGGATGCACAGGTAATGACAAGACGCTTCGATTGAGCTATGAAACATGCTACTACGCCCACTGGCAGATGGGCAAAAGAGTGGGAGAAAGTGACCTGATATGACTAATTGTGAAAAATCACCAATATCTGGTATATGGTGCCATCTCAACGTCATAGATGACAACTAACGCTTACCACGGATGCACAGGAAATGACAAGACGCTTCGATTGAGCTATGAAACATGCTACTACGCCCACTGGAAGATGGGCAAAAGAGTGCGAGAAAGTGACCTGATATGACTAATTGTGAAAAATCACCAATATCTGGTATATGGTGCCATATTAACGTCCTAGATGACGACTAACGCTTACCACGGATGCACAGGAAATGACAAGACGCTTCGATTGAGCTATGAAACATGCCATAAAGACCACTGGCAGATGGGCAAAAGAGTCGGAGAAAGTGTACTGAAATCACTAATTGTGCAAAATCGACAATATTTGGTGTGTTGTGCCGTTTCGTCTACCTATGTGTCCACTAAACCTTTTCACGCATTCATATGGGATGAAGGGACGCTTCTTTTGAGCTATATACCATGCCATGAAGACCACTGGCAGATGGGCAAAAGAGTGGGAGACAGTGACCTGAAATGACTAATTGTGAAAAATCACCAATATCTGGTATATGGTGCCATCTCAACGTCCTGGATGACGACTAACGCTTACCACGGATGCACAGGAAATGACAAGACGCTTCGATTGAGCTATGAAACATGCTAGCAAGCCCACTGGCAGATGGGCAAAAGAGTGGGAGACAGTGACCTGAAATGACTAATTGTGAAAAATCACCAATATCTGGTATATGGTGTCATCTCAACGTCATAGATGACGACTAACGCTTACCACGGATGCACAGGAAATGACAAGACGCTTCGATTGAGCTATGAAACATGCTAATACGACCACTGGCACATGGGAAACAGAGTCGGAGAAAGTGACCTGAAATGACTAATTGCAAAAAATCGCCTGTTTCTGGTATATGGTGCCATTTCGTCTACCTATGTGTAAACTAAACCTTTTCACGCATTCATAAATGATGAAGGGACGCTTCTTTTGAGCCATATACCATGCCCTTACGATCACTAGAAGATGGGCAAAATAGTCGGAGAAAGTGACCTGAAATCACTAATTGTGCAAAATTGACAATATTTGGTGTGTTGTACCGTTTCGTCTACCTATGTGTCTACTAAACCTTTTCACGCATTCATATGGGATGAAGGGACGCTTCTTTTGAGCTATATACCATGCCATAAAGACCACTGGCAGATGGGCAAAAGAAAGGGAGAAAGTGACCTGATATGACTAATTGTGAAAAATCACCAATATCTGGTATATGGTGCCATCTTAACGTCATAGATGACAACTAACGCTTACCACGGATGCACAGGAAATGACAAGACGCTTCGATTGAGCTATGAAACATGCTACTACGCCCACTGGAAGATGGGCAAAAGAGTGGGAGAAAGTGACCTGATATAACTAATTGTGAAAAATCATTAATATCTGGTATATGGTGCCATCTTAACGTCATAGATGACAACTAACGCTTACCACGGATGCACAGGAAATGACAAGACGCTTCGATTGAGGTATGAAACATGCCTTAAAGACCACTGGCAGATGGGCAAAAGAGTCGGAGAAAGTGTCCGAAATCACTAATTGTGCAAGATCGACAATATTTGGTGTGTGCTGCCGTTTCGTCTACCTACTAAACCTTTTCACGCATTCATATGGGATGAAGGGACGCTTCTTTTGAGCTATATACCATATCATGAAGACCACTGGCAGATGGGCAAAATAGTCGGAGACAGTGACCTGAAATGACTAATTGTGAAAAATCACCTATATCTGGTATATGGTGCCATCTCAACGTCCTGGATGACGACTAACGCTTACCACGGATGCACAGGAAATGACAAGACGCTTCGATTGAGCTATGAAACATGCCTTAAAGACCACTGGCAGATGGGCAAAAGAGTCGGAGAAAGTGTCCGAAATCACTAATTGTGCAAGATCGACAATATTTCGTGTGTGGTGCCGTTTCGTCTACCTATGTGTCCACTAAACCTTTTCACGCATTCATATGGGATGAAGGGACGCTTCTTTTGAGCTATATACCATGCCATAAAGACCACTGGCAGATGGGCAAAAGAGTGGGAGACAGTGACCTGAAATGACTAATTGTGAAAAATCACCAATATCTGGTATATGGTGCCATCTTAACGTCCTAGATGACGACTAACGCTTACCACGGATGCACAGGAAATGACAAGACGCTTCGATTGAGCTATGAAACATGCTACTACGCCCACTGGAAGATGGGCAAAAGAGTGGGAGAAAGTGACCTGATATGACTTATTGTGAAAAATCACCAATATCTTGTACATGTTGCCATCTCAACGTCATAGATGACAACTAACGCTTACCACGGATGCACAGGAAACGACAAGACGCTTCGATTGAGCTATGAAACATGCTTATACGACCACTGGCACATGGGAAACAGAGTCGGAGAAAGTGACCTAAAATGACTAATTGCAAAAAATCGCCTGTTTCTGGTATATGGTGCCATTTCGCCTACCTATGTGTCCACTAAACCTTTTCACGCATTCATAAATGATGAAGGGACGCTTCTTTTGAGCCATATACCATGCCGTTACGACCACTAGAAGATGGAGAAAAAGAGTCGGAGAAAGTGACCTGTAATGTCTGAAATCACTAATTGTGCAAAATTGACAATATTTGGTGTGTTGTGCCGTTTCGTCTACCTATGTGTCCACTTAACCTTTTCACGCATTCATATGGGATGAAGGGACGCTTCTTTTGAGCTATATACCATGCCATAAAGACCACTGGCAGATGGGCAAAAGAAAGGGAGAAAGTGACCTGATATGACTAATTGTGAAAAATTACCAATATCTGGTATATGGTGCCATCTTAACGTCATAGATGACAACTAACGCTTACCACGGATGCACAGGTAATGACAAGACGCTTCGATTGAGCTATGAAACATGCTACTACGCCCACTGGCAGATGGGCAAAAGAGTGGGAGAAAGTGACCTGATATGACTAATTGTGAAAAATCACCAATATCTGGTATATGGTGCCATCTCAACGTCATAGATGACAACTAACGCTTACCACGGATGCACAGGAAATGACAAGACGCTTCGATTGAGCTATGAAACATGCTACTACGCCCACTGGAAGATGGGCAAAAGAGTGCGAGAAAGTGACCTGATATGACTAATTGTGAAAAATCACCAATATCTGGTATATGGTGCCATCTTAACGTCCTAGATGACGACTAACGCTTACCACGGATGCACAGGAAATGACAAGACGCTTCGATTGAGCTATGAAACATGCCATAAAGACCACTGGCAGATGGGCAAAAGAGTCGGAGAAAGTGTACTGAAATCACTAATTGTGCAAAATCGACAATATTTGGTGTGTTGTGCCGTTTCGTCTACCTATGTGTCCACTAAACCTTTTCACGCATTCATATGGGATGAAGGGACGCTTCTTTTGAGCTATATACCATGCCATGAAGACCACTGGCAGATGGGCAAAAGAGTGGGAGACAGTGACCTGAAATGACTAATTGTGAAAAATCACCAATATCTGGTATATGGTGCCATCTCAACGTCCTGGATGACGACTAACGCTTACCACGGATGCACAGGACATGACAAGACGCTTCGATTGAGCTATGAAACATGCCTTAAAGACCACTGGCAGATGGGCAAAAGAGTCGGAGAAAGTGTCCGAAATCACTAATTGTGCAAGATCGACACTATTTGGTGTGTGGTGCCGTTTCGTCTACCTATGTGTCCACTAAACCGTTTCACGCATTCATATCGGATGAAGGGACGCTTCTTTTGAGCTATATACCATGCCATAAAGACCACTGGCAGATGGGCAAAGGAGTGGGAGACAGTGACCTGAAATGACTAATTGTGAAAAATCACCAATATCTGGTATATGGTGCCATCTTAACGTCATAGATGACAACTAACGCTTACCACGGATGCACAGGAAATGACAAGACGCTTCGATTGAGCTATGAAACATGCTACTACGCCCACTGGAAGATGGGCAAAAGAGTGCGAGAAAGTGACCTGATATGACTAATTGTGAAAAATCACCAATATCTGGTATATGGTGCCATCTTAACGTCCTAGATGACGACTAACGCTTACCACGGATGCACAGGAAATGACAAGACGCTTCGATTGAGCTATGAAACATGCCATAAAGACCACTGGCAGATGGGCAAAAGAGTCGGAGAAAGTGTCCTGAAATCACTAATTGTGCAAAATCGACAATATTTGGTGTGTTGTGCCGTTTCGTCTACCTATGTGTCCACTAAACCTTTTCACGCATTCATATGGGATGGAGGGACGCTTCTTTTGAGCTATATACCATGCCATGAAGACCACTGGCAGATGGGCAAAAGAGTCGGAGACAGTGACCTGAAATGACTAATTGTGAAAAATCACCTATATCTGGTATATGGTGCCATCTCAACGTCCTGGATGACGACTAACGCTTACCACGGATGCACAGGAAATGACAAGACGCTTCGATTGAGCTATGAAACATGCCTTAAAGACCACTGGCAGATGGGCAAAAGAGTGGGAGACAGTGACCTGAAATGACTAATTTTGAAAAATCACCAATATCTGGTATATGGTGCCATCTCAACGTCATAGATGACAAATAACGCTTACCACGGATGCACAGGAAACGACAAGACGCTTCGATTGAGCTATGAAACATGCTAATACGACCACTGGCACATGGGAAACAGAGTCGGAGAAAGTGACCTGAAATGACTAATTGCAAAAAATCGCGTGTTTCTGGTATATGGTGCCATTTCGCCTACCTATGTGTCCACTAAACCTTTTCACGCATTCATAAATGATGAAGGGACGCTTCTTTTGAGCCATATACTATGCCGTTACGACCACTAGAAGATGGGGAAAAAGAGTCGGAGAAAGTGACCTGTAATGTCTGAAATCACTAATTGTGCAAAATTGACAACATTTGGTGTGTTGTGCCGTTTCGTCTACCTATGTGTCCACTAAACCTTTTCACGCATTCATATGGGATGAAGGGACGCTTCTTTTGAGCTATATACCATGCCATAAAAACCACTGGCAGATGGGCAAAAGAAAGGGAGAAAGTGACCTGATATGACTAATTGTGAAAAATCACCAATATCTGGTATATGGTGCCATCTTAACGTCATAGATGACAACTAACGCTTACCACGGATGCACAGGAAATGACAAGACGCTTCGATTGAGCTATGAAACATGCTACTACGCCCACTGGAAGATGGGCAAAAGAGTGCGAGAAAGTGACCTGATATGACTAATTGTGAAAAATCACCAATATCTGGTATATGGTGCCATCTTAACGTCCTAGATGACGACTAACGCTTACCACGGATGCACAGGAAATGACAAGACGCTTCGATTGAGCTATGAAACATGCCTTAAAGACCACTGGCAGATGGGCAAAAGAGTCGGAGAAAGTGTCCTGAAATCACTAATTGTGCAAAATCGACAATATTTGGTGTGTTGTGCCGTTTCGTCTACCTATGTGTCCACTAAACCTTTTCACGCATTCATATGGGATGAAGGGACGCTTCTTTTGAGCTATATACCATGCCATGAAGACCACTGGCAGATGGGCAAAAGAGTCGGAGACAGTGACCTGAAATGACTAATTGTGAAAAATCACCTATATCTGGTATATGGTGCCATCTCAACGTCCTGGATGACGACTAACGCTTACCACGGATGCACAGGAAATGACAAGACGCTTCGATTGAGCTATGAAACATGCCTTAAAGACCACTGGCAGATGTGCAAAAGAGTCGGAGAAAGTGACCTGAAATCACTAATTGTGCAAAATTGACAATATTTGGTGTGTTGTACCGTTTCGTCTACCTATGTGTCCACTAAACCTTTTCACGCATTCATATGGGATGAAGGGACGCTTCTTTTGAGCTATATACCATGCCATAAAGACCACTGGCAGATGGGCAAAAGAGTGGGAGAAAGTGACCTGATATGACTTATTGTGAAAAATCACCAATATCTTGTACATGTTGCCATCTCAACGTCATAGATGACAACTAACGCTTACCACGGATGCACAGGAAACGACAAGACGCTTCGATTGAGCTATGAAACATGCTTATACGACCACTGGCACATGGGAAACAGAGTCGGAGAAAGTGACCTAAAATGACTAATTGCAAAAAATCGCCTGTTTCTGGTATATGGTGCCATTTCGCCTACCTATGTGTCCACTAAACCTTTTTACGCATTCATAAATGATGAAGGGACGCTTCTTTTGAGCCATATACCATGCCGTTACGGCCACTAGAAGATGGGGAAAAAGAGTCGGAGAAAGTGACCTGTAATGTCTGAAATCACTAATTGTGCAAAATTGACAATATTTGGTGTGTTGTGCCGTTTCGTCTACCTATGTGTCCACTTAACCTTTTCACGCATTCATATGGGATGAAGGGACGCTTTTTTTGAGCTATATACCATGCCATAAAGACCACTGGCAGATGGGCAAAAGAAAGGGAGAAAGTGACCTGATATGACTAATTGTGAAAAATTACCAATATCTGGTATATGGTGCCATCTTAACGTCATAGATGACAACTAACGCTTACCACGGATGCACAGGTAATGACAAGACGCTTCGATTGAGCTATGAAACATGCTACTACGCCCACTGGCAGATGGGCAAAAGAGTGGGAGAAAGTGACCTGATATGACTAATTGTGAAAAATCACCAATATCTGGTATATGGTGCCATCTCAACGTCATAGATGACAACTAACGCTTACCACGGATGCACAGGAAATGACAAGACGCTTCGATTGAGCTATGAAACATGCTACTACGCCCACTGGAAGATGGGCAAAAGAGTGCGAGAAAGTGACCTGATATGACTAATTGTGAAAAATCACCAATATCTGGTATATGGTGCCATATTAACGTCCTAGATGACGACTAACGCTTACCACGGATGCACAGGAAATGACAAGACGCTTCGATTGAGCTATGAAACATGCCATAAAGACCACTGGCAGATGGGCAAAAGAGTCGGAGAAAGTGTACTGAAATCACTAATTGTGCAAAATCGACAATATTTGGTGTGTTGTGCCGTTTCGTCTACCTATGTGTCCACTAAACCTTTTCACGCATTCATATGGGATGAAGGGACGCTTCTTTTGAGCTATATACCATGCCATGAAGACCACTGGCAGATGGGCAAAAGAGTGGGAGACAGTGACCTGAAATGACTAATTGTGAAAAATCACCAATATCTGGTATATGGTGCCATCTCAACGTCCTGGATGACGACTAACGCTTACCACGGATGCACAGGAAATGACAAGACGCTTCGATTGAGCTATGAAACATGCTAGCAAGCCCACTGGCAGATGGGCAAAAGAGTGGGAGACAGTGACCTGAAATGACTAATTGTGAAAAATCACCAATATCTGGTATATGGTGTCATCTCAACGTCATAGATGACGACTAACGCTTACCACGGATGCACAGGAAATGACAAGACGCTTCGATTGAGCTATGAAACATGCTAATACGACCACTGGCACATGGGAAACAGAGTCGGAGAAAGTGACCTGAAATGACTAATTGCAAAAAATCGCCTGTTTCTGGTATATGGTGCCATTTCGTCTACCTATGTGTAAACTAAACCTTTTCACGCATTCATAAATGATGAAGGGACGCTTCTTTTGAGCCATATACCATGCCCTTACGATCACTAGAAGATGGGCAAAATAGTCGGAGAAAGTGACCTGAAATCACTAATTGTGCAAAATTGACAATATTTGGTGTGTTGTACCGTTTCGTCTACCTATGTGTCTACTAAACCTTTTCACGCATTCATATGGGATGAAGGGACGCTTCTTTTGAGCTATATACCATGCCATAAAGACCACTGGCAGATGGGCAAAAGAAAGGGAGAAAGTGACCTGATATGACTAATTGTGAAAAATCACCAATATCTGGTATATGGTGCCATCTTAACGTCATAGATGACAACTAACGCTTACCACGGATGCACAGGAAATGACAAGACGCTTCGATTGAGCTATGAAACATGCTACTACGCCCACTGGAAGATGGGCAAAAGAGTGGGAGAAAGTGACCTGATATAACTAATTGTGAAAAATCATTAATATCTGGTATATGGTGCCATCTTAACGTCATAGATGACAACTAACGCTTACCACGGATGCACAGGAAATGACAAGACGCTTCGATTGAGGTATGAAACATGCCTTAAAGACCACTGGCAGATGGGCAAAAGAGTCGGAGAAAGTGTCCGAAATCACTAATTGTGCAAGATCGACAATATTTGGTGTGTGCTGCCGTTTCGTCTACCTACTAAACCTTTTCACGCATTCATATGGGATGAAGGGACGCTTCTTTTGAGCTATATACCATATCATGAAGACCACTGGCAGATGGGCAAAATAGTCGGAGACAGTGACCTGAAATGACTAATTGTGAAAAATCACCTATATCTGGTATATGGTGCCATCTCAACGTCCTGGATGACGACTAACGCTTACCACGGATGCACAGGAAATGACAAGACGCTTCGATTGAGCTATGAAACATGCCTTAAAGACCACTGGCAGATGGGCAAAAGAGTCGGAGAAAGTGTCCGAAATCACTAATTGTGCAAGATCGACAATATTTGGTGTGTGGTGCCGTTTCGTCTACCTATGTGTCCACTAAACCTTTTCACGCATTCATATGGGATGAAGGGACGCTTCTTTTGAGCTATATACCATGCCATAAAGACCACTGGCAGATGGGCAAAAGAGTGGGAGACAGTGACCTGAAATGACTAATTGTGAAAAATCACCAATATCTGGTATATGGTGCCATCTTAACGTCCTAGATGACGACTAACGCTTACCACGGATGCACAGGAAATGACAAGACGCTTCGATTGAGCTATGAAACATGCTACTACGCCCACTGGAAGATGGGCAAAAGAGTGGGAGAAAGTGACCTGATATGACTTATTGTGAAAAATCACCAATATCTTGTACATGTTGCCATCTCAACGTCATAGATGACAACTAACGCTTACCACGGATGCACAGGAAACGACAAGACGCTTCGATTGAGCTATGAAACATGCTTATACGACCACTGGCACATGGGAAACAGAGTCGGAGAAAGTGACCTAAAATGACTAATTGCAAAAAAATCGCCTGTTTCTGGTATATGGTGCCATTTCGCCTACCTATGTGTCCACTAAACCTTTTCACGCATTCATAAATGATGAAGGGACGCTTCTTTTGAGCCATATACCATGCCGTTACGACCACTAGAAGATGGAGAAAAAGAGTCGGAGAAAGTGACCTGTAATGTCTGAAATCACTAATTGTGCAAAATTGACAATATTTGGTGTGTTGTGCCGTTTCGTCTACCTATGTGTCCACTTAACCTTTTCACGCATTCATATGGGATGAAGGGACGCTTCTTTTGAGCTATATACCATGCCATAAAGACCACTGGCAGATGGGCAAAAGAAAGGGAGAAAGTGACCTGATATGACTAATTGTGAAAAATTACCAATATCTGGTATATGGTGCCATCTTAACGTCATAGATGACAACTAACGCTTACCACGGATGCACAGGTAATGACAAGACGCTTCGATTGAGCTATGAAACATGCTACTACGCCCACTGGCAGATGGGCAAAAGAGTGGGAGAAAGTGACCTGATATGACTAATTGTGAAAAATCACCAATATCTGGTATATGGTGCCATCTCAACGTCATAGATGACAACTAACGCTTACCACGGATGCACAGGAAATGACAAGACGCTTCGATTGAGCTATGAAACATGCTACTACGCCCACTGGAAGATGGGCAAAAGAGTGCGAGAAAGTGACCTGATATGACTAATTGTGAAAAATCACCAATATCTGGTATATGGTGCCATCTTAACGTCCTAGATGACGACTAACGCTTACCACGGATGCACAGGAAATGACAAGACGCTTCGATTGAGCTATGAAACATGCCATAAAGACCACTGGCAGATGGGCAAAAGAGTCGGAGAAAGTGTACTGAAATCACTAATTGTGCAAAATCGACAATATTTGGTGTGTTGTGCCGTTTCGTCTACCTATGTGTCCACTAAACCTTTTCACGCATTCATATGGGATGAAGGGACGCTTCTTTTGAGCTATATACCATGCCATGAAGACCACTGGCAGATGGGCAAAAGAGTGGGAGACAGTGACCTGAAATGACTAATTGTGAAAAATCACCAATATCTGGTATATGGTGCCATCTCAACGTCCTGGATGACGACTAACGCTTACCACGGATGCACAGGACATGACAAGACGCTTCGATTGAGCTATGAAACATGCCTTAAAGACCACTGGCAGATGGGCAAAAGAGTCGGAGAAAGTGTCCGAAATCACTAATTGTGCAAGATCGACACTATTTGGTGTGTGGTGCCGTTTCGTCTACCTATGTGTCCACTAAACCGTTTCACGCATTCATATCGGATGAAGGGACGCTTCTTTTGAGCTATATACCATGCCATAAAGACCACTGGCAGATGGGCAAAGGAGTGGGAGACAGTGACCTGAAATGACTAATTGTGAAAAATCACCAATATCTGGTATATGGTGCCATCTCAACGTCATAGATGACGACTAACGCTTACCACGGATGCACAGGAAATGACAAGATGCTTCGATTGAGCTATGAAACATGCTAATACGACCACTGGCAGATGGGCAAAAGAGTGGGAGACAGTGACCTGAAATGACTAATTGTGAAAAATCACCAATATCTGGTATATGGTGTCATCTCAACGTCATAGATGACGACTAACGCTTACCACGGATGCACAGGAAATGACAAGACGCTTCGATTGAGCTATGAAACATGCTAATACGACCACTGGCACATGGGAAACAGAGTCGGAGAAAGTGACCTGAAATGACTAATTGCAAAAAATCGCCTGTTTCTGGTATATGGTGCCATTTCGTCTACCTATGTGTCCACTAAACCTTTTCACGCATTCATAAATGATGAAGGGACGCTTCTTTTGAGCCATATACCATGCCCTTACGATCACTAGAAGATGGGCAAAATAGTCGGAGAAAGTGACCTGAAATCACTAATTGTGCAAAATTGACAATATTTGGTGTGTTGTACCGTTTCGTCTACCTATGTGTCCACTAAACCTTTTCACGCATTCATATGGGATGAAGGGACGCTTCTTTTGAGCTATATACCATGCCATAAAGACCACTGGCAGATGGGCAAAAGAAAGGGAGAAAGTGACCTGATATGACTAATTGTGAAAAATCACCAATATCTGGTATATGGTGCCATCTTAACGTCATAGATGACAACTAACGCTTACCACGGATGCACAGGAAATGACAAGACGCTTCGATTGAGCTATGAAACATGCTACTACGCCCACTGGAAGATGGGCAAAAGAGTGGGAGAAAGTGACCTGATATAACTAATTGTGAAAAATCATTAATATCTGGTATATGGTGCCATCTTAACGTCATAGATGACAACTAACGCTTACCACGGATGCACAGGAAATGACAAGACGCTTCGATTGAGGTATGAAACATGCCTTAAAGACCACTGGCAGATGGGCAAAAGAGTCGGAGAAAGTGTCCGAAATCACTAATTGTGCAAGATCGACAATATTTGGTGTGTGCTGCCGTTTCGTCTACCTATGTGTCCACTAAACCTTTTCACGCATTCATATGGGATGAAGGGACGCTTCTTTTGAGCTATATACCATATCATGAAGACCACTGGCAGATGGGCAAAATAGTCGGAGACAGTGACCTGAAATGACTAATTGTGAAAAATCACCTATATCTGGTATATGGTGCCATCTCAACGTCCTGGATGACGACTAACGCTTACCACGGATGCACAGGAAATGACAAGACGCTTCGATTGAGGTATGAAACATGCCTTAAAGACCACTGGCAGATGGGCAAAAGAGTCGGAGAAAGTGTCCGAAATCACTAATTGTGCAAGATCGACAATATTTGGTGTGTGGTGCCGTTTCGTCTACCTATGTGTCCACTAAACCTTTTCACGCATTCATATGGGATGAAGGGACGCTTCTTTTGAGCTATATACCATGCCATAAAGACCACTGGCAGATGGGCAAAAGAGTGGGAGACAGTGACCTGAAATGACTAATTGTGAAAAATCACCAATATCTGGTATATGGTGCCATCTTAACGTCCTAGATGACGACTAACGCTTACCACGGATGCACAGGAAATGACAAGACGCTTCGATTGAGCTATGAAACATGCTACTACGCCCACTGGAAGATGGGCAAAAGAGTGGGAGAAAGTGACCTGATATGACTTATTGTGAAAAATCACCAATATCTTGTACATGTTGCCATCTCAACGTCATAGATGACAACTAACGCTTACCACGGATGCACAGGAAACGACAAGACGCTTCGATTGAGCTATGAAACATGCTTATACGACCACTGGCACATGGGAAACAGAGTCGGAGAAAGTGACCTAAAATGACTAATTGCAAAAAATCGCCTGTTTCTGGTATATGGTGCCATTTCGCCTACCTATGTGTCCACTAAACCTTTTCACGCATTCATAAATGATGAAGGGACGCTTCTTTTGAGCCATATACCATGCCGTTACGACCACTAGAAGATGGAGAAAAAGAGTCGGAGAAAGTGACCTGTAATGTCTGAAATCACTAATTGTGCAAAATTGACAATATTTGGTGTGTTGTGCCGTTTCGTCTACCTATGTGTCCACTTAACCTTTTCACGCATTCATATGGGATGAAGGGACGCTTCTTTTGAGCTATATACCATGCCATAAAGACCACTGGCAGATGGGCAAAAGAAAGGGAGAAAGTGACCTGATATGACTAATTGTGAAAAATTACCAATATCTGGTATATGGTGCCATCTTAACGTCATAGATGACAACTAACGCTTACCACGGATGCACAGGAAATGACAAGACGCTTCGATTGAGCTATGAAACATGCTACTACGCCCACTGGCAGATGGGCAAAAGAGTGGGAGAAAGTGACCTGATATGACTAATTGTGAAAAATCACCAATATCTGGTATATGGTGCCATCTCAACGTCATAGATGACAACTAACGCTTACCACGGATGCACAGGAAATGACAAGACGCTTCGATTGAGCTATGAAACATGCTACTACGCCCACTGGAAGATGGGCAAAAGAGTGCGAGAAAGTGACCTGATATGACTAATTGTGAAAAATCACCAATATCTGGTATATGGTGCCATCTTAACGTCCTAGATGACGACTAACGCTTACCACGGATGCACAGGAAATGACAAGACGCTTCGATTGACCTATGAAACATGCCATAAAGACCACTGGCAGATGGGCAAAAGAGTCGGAGAAAGTGTACTGAAATCACTAATTGTGCAAAATCGACAATATTTGGTGTGTTGTGCCGTTTCGTCTACCTATGTGTCCACTAAACCTTTTCACGCATTCATATGGGATGAAGGGACGCTTCTTTTGAGCTATATACCATGCCATGAAGACCACTGGCAGATGGGCAAAAGAGTGGGAGACAGTGACCTGAAATGACTAATTGTGAAAAATCACCAATATCTGGTATATGGTGCCATCTCAACGTCCTGGATGACGACTAACGCTTACCACGGATGCACAGGACATGACAAGACGCTTCGATTGAGCTATGAAACATGCCTTAAAGACCACTGGCAGATGGGCAAAAGAGTCGGAGAAAGTGTCCGAAATCACTAATTGTGCAAGATCGACACTATTTGGTGTGTGGTGCCGTTTCGTCTACCTATGTGTCCACTAAACCTTTTCACGCATTCATATCGGATGAAGGGACGCTTCTTTTGAGCTATATACCATGCCATAAAGACCACTGGCAGATGGGCAAAAGAGTGGGAGACAGTGACCTGAAATGACTAATTGTGAAAAATCACCAATATCTGGTATCTGGTGCCATCTTAACGTCATAGATGACGACTAACGCTTACCACGGATGCACAGGAAATGACAAGACGCTTCGATTGAGCTATGAAACATGCTAGTACGCCCACTGGCAGATGGGCAAAAGAGTGGGAGACAGTGACCTGAAATGACTAATTGTGAAAAATCACCAATATCTGGTATATGGTGCCATCTCAACGTCATAGATGACGACTAACGCTTACCAGGGATGCACAGGAAATGACAAGATGCTTCGATTGAGCTATGAAACATGCTAATACGACCACTGGCACATGGGAAACAGAGTCGGAGAAAGTGACCTGAAATGACTAATTGCAAAAAATCGCCTGTTTCTGGTATATGGTGCCATTTCGTCTACCTATGTGTCCACTAAACCTGTTCACGCATTCATAAATGATGAAGGGACGCTTCTTTTGAGCTATATACCATGCCATAAAGACCACTGGCAGATGGGCAAAAGAAAGGGAGAAAGTGACCTGATATGACTAATTGTGAAAAATCACCAATATCTGGTATATGGTGCCATCTTAACGTCATAGATGACAACTAACGCTTACCACGGATGCGCAGGAAATGACAAGACGCTTCGATTGAGCTATGAAACATGCTACTACGCCCACTGGAAGATGGGCAAAAGAGTGGGAGAAAGTGACCTGATATGACTAATTGTGAAAAATCACCAATATCTGGTATATGGTGCCATCTTAACGTCATAGATGACAACTAACGCTTACCACGGATGCACAGGAAATGACAAGACGCTTCGATTGAGCTATGAAACATGCCATAAAGACCACTGGCAGATGGGCAAAAGAGTCGGAGAAAGTGTCCTGAAATCACTAATTGTGCAAAATCGACAATATTTGGTGTGTTGTGCCGTTTCGTCTACCTATGTGTCCACTAAACCTTTTCACGCATTCATATGGGATGAAGGGACGCTTTTTTTGAGCTATATACCATGCCATAAAGACCACTGGCAGATGGGCAAAAGAGTGGGAGACAGTGACCTGAAATGACTAATTGTGAAAAATCACCTATATCTGGTATATGGTGCCATCTCAACGTCCTGGATGACGACTAACGCTTACCACGGATGCACAGGAAATGACAAGACGCTTCGATTGAGCTATGAAACATGCCTTAAAGACCACTGGCAGATGGGCAAAAGAGTCGGAGAAAGTGTCCGAAATCACTAATTGTGCAAGATCGACAATATGTGGTGTGTGGTTCCGTTTCGTCTACCTATGTGTCCACTAAACCTTTTCACGCATTCATATGGGATGAAGGGACGCTTCTTTTGATCTATATACCATGCCATAAAGACCACTGGCAGATGGGCAAAGGAAAGGGAGAAAGTGACCTAATATGACTAATTGTGAAAAATCACCAATATCTGGTATTTGGTGCCATCTTAACGTCATAGATGACAACTAACGCTTACCACGGATGCACAGGAAATGACAAGACGCTTCGATTGAGCTATGAAACATGCCTTAAAGACCACTGGCAGATGGGCAAAAGAGTCGGAGAAAGTGTCCAAAATCACTAATTGTGCAAGATCGGCAATATTTGGTGTGTGGTGCCGTTTCGTCTACCTATGTGTCCACTAAACCTTTTCACGCATTCATATGGGATGAAGGGACGCTTCTTTTGAGCTATATACCATGCCATAAAGACCACTGGCAGATGGGCAAAAGAGTGGGAGACAGTGACCTGAAATGACTAATTGTGAAAAATCACCTATATCTGGTATATGGTGCCATCTCAACGTACTGGATGACGACTAACGCTTACCACGGATGCACAGGAAATGACAAGACGCTTCGATTGAGCTATGAAACATGCCTTAAAGACCACTGGCAGATGGGCAAAAGAGTGGGAGACAGTGACCTGAAATGACTAATTTTGAAAAATCACCAATATCTGGTATATGGTGCCATCTTAACGTCCTAGATGACGACTAACGCTCACCACGGATGCACAGGAAATGACAAGACGCTTCGATTGAGCTATGAAACATGCTACTACGCCCACTGGAAGATGGGCAAAAGAGTGGGAGAAAGTGACCTGATATGACTAATTGTGAAAAATCACCAATATCTGATACATGTTGCCATCTCAACGTCATAGATGACAAATAACGCTTACCACGGATGCACAGGAAACGACAAGACGCTTCGATTGAGCTATGAAACATGCTAATACGACCACTGGTACATGGGAAACAGAGTCGGAGAAAGTGACCTGAAATGACTAATTGCAAAAAATCGCCTGTTTCTGGTATATGGTGCCATTTCGCCTACCTATGTATCCACTAAACCTTTTCACGCATTCATAAATGATGAAGGGACGCTTCTTTTGAGCCATATACTATGCCGTTACGACCACTAGAAGATGGGGAAAAAGAGTCGGAGAAAGTGACCTGTAATGTCTGAAATCACTAATTGTGCAAAATTGACAATATTTGGTGTGTTGTGCCGTTTCGTCTACCTATGTGTCCACTAAACCTTTTCACGCATTCATATGGGATGAAGGGACGCTTCTTTTGAGCTATATACCATGCCATGAAGACCACTGGCAGATGGGCAAAAGAGTCGGAGACAGTGACCTGAAATGACTAATTGTGAAAAATCACCTATATCTGGTATATGGTGCCATCTCAACGTCCTGGATGACGACTAACGCTTACCACGGATGCACAGGAAATGACAAGACGCTTCGATTGAGCTATGAAACATGCCTTAAAGACCACTGGCAGATGGGCAAAAGAGTCGGAGAAAGTGTCCGAAATCACTAATTGTGCAAGATCGACAATATTTGGTGTGTGGTGCCGTTTCGTCTACCTATGTGTCCACTAAACCTTTTCACGCATTCATATGGGATGAAGGGACGCTTCTTTTGAGCTATATACCATGCCATAAAGACCACTGGCAGATGGGCAAAAGAGTGGGAGACAGTGACCTGAAATGACTAATAGTGAAAAATCACCAATATCTGGTATATGGTGCCATCTCAACGTCCTGGATGACGACTAACGCTTACCACGGATGCACAGGAAATGACAAGACGCTTCGATTGAGCTATGAAACATGCCTTAAAGACCACTGGCAGGTGGGCAAAAGAGTCGGAGAAAGTGTCCGAAATCACTAATTGTGCAAGATCGACACTATTTGGTGTGTGGTGCCGTTTCGTCTACCTATGTGTCCACTAAACCTTTTCACGCATTCATATGGGATGAAGGGACGCTTCTTTTGAGCTATATACCATGCCATAAAGACCACTGGCAGATGGGCAAAAGAAAGGGAGAAAGTGACCTGATATGACTAATTGTGAAAAATCACCAATATCTGGTATATGGTGCCATCTTAACGTCATAGATGACAACTAACGCTTACCACGGATGCACAGGAAATGACAAGACGCTTCGATTGAGCTATGAAACATGCTACTACGCCCACTGGAAGATGGGCAAAAGAGTGGGAGAAAGTGACCTGATATAACTAATTGTGAAAAATCATTAATATCTGGTATATGGTGCCATCTTAACGTCATAGATGACAACTAACGCTTACCACGGATGCACAGGAAATGACAAGACGCTTCGATTGAGCTATGAAACATGCCATAAAGACCACAGGCAGATGGGCAAAAGAGTCGGAGAAAGTGTCCTGAAATCACTAATTGTGCAATATCGACAATATTTGGTGTGTTGTGCCGTTTCGTCTACCTATGTGTCCACTAAACCTTTTCACGCATTCATATGGGATGAAGGGACGCTTCTTTTGAGCTATATACCATATCATGAAGACCACTGGCAGATGGGCAAAATAGTCGGAGACAGTGACCTGAAATGACTAATTGTGAAAAATCACCTATATCTGGTATATGGTGCCATCTCAACGTCCTGGATGACGACTAACGCTTACCACGGATGCACAGGAAATGACAAGACGCTTCGATTGAGCTATGAAACATGCCTTAAAGACCACTGGCAGATGGGCAAAAGAGTCGGAGAAAGTGTCCGAAATCACTAATTGTGCAAGATCGACAATATTTGGTGTGTGGTGCCGTTTCGTCTACCTATGTGTCCACTAAACCTTTTCACGCATTCATATGGGATGAAGCGACGCTTCTTTTGAGCTATATACCATGCCATAAAGACCACTGGCAGATGGGCAAAAGAGTGGGAGACAGTGACCTGAAATGACTAATTGTGAAAAATCACCAATATCTGGTATATGGTGCCATCTTAACGTCCTAGATGACAACTAACGCTTACCACGGATGCACAGGAAATGACAAGACGCTTCGATTGAGCTATGAAACATGCCATAAAGACCACAGGCAGATGGGCAAAAGAGTCGGAGAAAGTGTCCTGAAATCACTAATTGTGCAATATCGACAATATTTGGTGTGTTGTGCCGTTTCGTCTACCTATGTGTCCACTAAACCTTTTCACGCATTCATATGGGATGAAGGGACGCTTCTTTTGAGCTATATACCATATCATGAAGACCACTGGCAGATGGGCAAAATAGTCGGAGACAGTGACCTGAAATGACTAATTGTGAAAAATCACCTATATCTGGTATATGGTGCCATCTCAACGTCCTGGATGACGACTAACGCTTACCACGGATGCACAGGAAATGACAAGACGCTTCGATTGAGGTATGAAACATGCCTTAAAGACCACTGGCAGATGGGCAAAAGAGTCGGAGAAAGTGTCCGAAATCACTAATTGTGCAAGATCGACAATATTTGGTGTGTGGTGCCGTTTCGTCTACCTATGTGTCCACTTAACCTTTTCACGCATTCATATGGGATGAAGGGACGCTTCTTTTGAGCTATATACCATGCCATGAAGACCACTGGCAGATGGGCAAAAGAGTGGGAGACAGTGACCTGAAATGACTAATTGTGAAAAATCACCAATATCTGGTATATGGTGCCATCTTAACGTCCTAGATGACAACTAACGCTTACCACGGATGCACAGGAAATGACAAGACGCTTCGATTGAGCTATGAAACATGCTACTACGCCCACTGGAAGATGGGCAAAAGAGTGGGAGAAAGTGACCTGATATGACTAATTGTGAAAAATCACCAATATCTCGTACATGTTGCCATCTCAACGTCATAGATGACAACTAACGCTTACCACGGATGCACAGGAAACGACAAGACGCTTCGATTGAGCTATGAAACATGCTTATACGACCACTGGCACATGGGAAACAGAGTCGGAGAAAGTGTCCGAAATCACTAATTGTGCAAGATCGACACTATTTGGTGTGTGGTGCCGTGTCGTCTACCTATGTGTCCACTAAACCTTTTCACGCATTCATATGGGATGAAGGGACGCTTCTTTTGAGCTATATACCATGCCATAAAGACCACTGGCAGATGGGCAAAAGAGTGGGAGACAGTGACCTGAAATGACTAATTGTGAAAAATCACCAATATCTGGTATATGGTGTCATCTCAACGTCATAGATGACGACTAACGCTTACCACGGATGCACAGGAAATGACAAGACGCTTCGATTGAGCTATGAAACATGCTAATACGACCACTGGCACATGGGAAACAGAGTCGGAGAAAGTGACCTGAAATGACTAATTGCAAAAAATCGCCTGTTTCTGGTATATGGTGCCATTTCGTCTATCTATGTGTAAACTAAACCTTTTCACGCATTCATAAATGATGAAGGGACGCTTCTTTTGAGCCATATACCATGCCCTTACGATCACTAGAAGATGGGCAAAATAGTCGGAGAAAGTGACCTGAAATCACTAATTGTGCAAAATTGACAATATTTGGTGTGTTGTACCGTTTCGTCTACCTATGTGTCCACTAAACCTTTTCACGCATTCATATGGGATGAAGGGACGCTTCTTTTGAGCTATATACTATGCCATAAAGACCACTGGCAGATGGGCAAAAGAAAGGGAGAAAGTGACCTGATATGACTAATTGTGAAAAATCACCAATATCTGGTATATGGTGCCATCTTAACGTCATAGATGACAACTAACGCTTACCACGGATGCACAGGAAATGACAAGACGCTTCGATTGAGCTATGAAACATGCTACTACGCCCACTGGAAGATGGGCAAAAGAGTGGGAGAAAGTGACCTGATATAACTAATTGTGAAAAATCATTAATATCTGGTATATGGTGCCATCTTAACGTCATAGATGACAACTAACGCTTACCACGGATGCACAGGAAATGACAAGACGCTTCGATTGAGCTATGAAACATGCCATAAAGACCACAGGCAGATGGGCAAAAGAGTCGGAGAAAGTGTCCTGAAATCACTAATTGTGCAATATCGACAATATTTGGTGTGTTGTGCCGTTTCGTCTACCTATGTGTCCACTAAACCTTTTCACGCATTCATATGGGATGAAGGGACGCTTCTTTTGAGCTATATACCATATCATGAAGACCACTGGCAGATGGGCAAAATAGTCGGAGACAGTGACCTGAAATGACTAATTGTGAAAAATCACCTATATCTGGTATATGGTGCCATCTCAACGTCCTGGATGACGACTAACGCTTACCACGGATGCACAGGAAATGACAAGACGCTTCGATTGAGGTATGAAACATGCCTTAAAGACCACTGGCAGATGGGCAAAAGAGTCGGAGAAAGTGTCCGAAATCACTAATTGTGCAAGATCGACAATATTTGGTGTGTGGTGCCGTTTCGTCTACCTATGTGTCCACTAAACCTTTTCACGCATTCATATGGGATGAAGGGACGCTTCTTTTGAGCTATATACCATGCCATAAAGACCACTGGCAGATGGGCAAAAGAGTGGGAGACAGTGACCTGAAATGACTAATTGTGAAAAATCACCAATATCTGGTATATGGTGCCATCTTAACGTCCTAGATGACAACTAACGCTTACCACGGATGCACAGGAAATGACAAGACGCTTCGATTGAGCTATGAAACATGCTACTACGCCCACTGGAAGATGGGCAAAAGAGTGGGAGAAAGTGACCTGATATGACTAATTGTGAAAAATCACCAATATCTCGTACATGTTGCCATCTCAACGTCATAGATGACAACTAACGCTTACCACGGATGCACAGGAAACGACAAGACGCTTCGATTGAGCTATGAAACATGCTTATACGACCACTGGCACATGGGAAACAGAGTCGGAGAAAGTGACCTGAAATGACTAATTGCAAAAAATCGCCTGTTTCTGGTATATGGTGCCATTTCGCCTACCTATGTGTCCACTAAACCTTTTCACCATTCATAAATGATGAAGGGACGCTTCTTTTGAGCCATATACCATGCCGTTACGACCACTAGAAGATGGGGAAAAAGAGTCGGAGAAAGTGACCTGTAATGTCTGAAATCACTAATTGTGCAAAATTGACAATATTTGGTGTGTTGTGCCGTTTCGCCTACCTATGTGTCCACTTAACCTTTTCACGCATTCATATGGGATGAAGGGACGCTTCTTTTGAGCTACATACCATGCCATGAAGACCACTGGCAGATGGGCAAAAGAGTGGGAGACAGTGACCTGAAATGACTAATTGTGAAAAATCACCAATATCTGGTATATGGTGCCATCTTAACGTCCTAGATGACAACTAACGCTTACCACGGATGCACAGGAAATGACAAGACGCTTCGATTGAGCTATGAAACATGCTACTACGCCCACTGGAAGATGGGCAAAAGAGTGGGAGAAAGTGACCTGATATGACTAATTGTGAAAAATCACCAATATCTCGTACATGTTGCCATCTCAACGTCATAGATGACAACTAACGCTTACCACGGATGCACAGGAAACGACAAGACGCTTCGATTGAGCTATGAAACATGCTTATACGACCACTGGCACATGGGAAACAGAGTCGGAGAAAGTGACCTGAAATGACTAATTGCAAAAAATCGCCTGTTTCTGGTATATGGTGCCATTTCGCCTACCTATGTGTCCACTAAGCCTTTTCACGCATTCATAAATGATGAAGGGACGCTTCTTTTGAGCCATATACCATGCCGTTACGACCACTAGAAGATGGGGAAAAAGAGTCGGAGAAAGTGACCTGTAATGTCTGAAATCACTAATTGTGCAAAATTGACAATATTTGGTGTGTTGTGCCGTTTCGCCTACCTATGTGTCCACTTAACCTTTTCACGCATTCATATGGGATGAAGGGACGCTTCTTTTGAGCTATATACCATGCCATAAAGACCACTGGCAGATGGGCAAAAGAAAGGGAGAAAGTGACCTGATATGACTAATTGTGAAAAATTACCAATATCTGGTATATGGTGCCATCTTAACGTCATAGATGACAACTAACGCTTACCACGGATGCACAGGTAATGACAAGACGCTTCGATTGAGCTATGAAACATGCTACTACGCCCACTGGCAGATGGGCAAAAGAGTGGGAGAAAGTGACCTGATATGACTAATTGTGAAAAATCACCAATATCTGGTATATGGTGCCATCTCAACGTCATAGATGACAACTAACGCTTACCACGGATGCACAGGAAATGACAAGACGCTTCGATTGAGCTATGAAACATGCTACTGCGCCCATTGGAAGATGGGCAAAAGAGTGCGAGAAAGTGACCTGATATGACTAATTGTGAAAAATCACCAATATCTGGTATATGGTGCCATCTTAACGTCCTAGATGACGACTAACGCTTACCACGGATGCACAGGAAATGACAAGACGCTTCGATTGAGCTATGAAACATGCCATAAAGACCAATGGCAGATGGGCAAAAGAGTCGGAGAAAGTGTACTGAAATCACTAATTGTGCAAAATCGACAATATTTGGTGTGTTGTGCCGTTTCGTCTACCTATGTGTCCACTAAACCTTTTCACGCATTCATATGGGATGAAGGGACGCTTCTTTTGAGCTATATACCATGCCATGAAGACCACTGGCAGATGGGCAAAAGAGTGGGAGACAGTGACCTGAAATGACTAATTGTGAAAAATCACCAATATCTGGTATATGGTGCCATCTCAACGTCCTGGATGACGACTAACGCTTACCACGGATGCACAGGAAATGACAAGACGCTTCGATTGAGCTATGAAACATGCCTTAAAGACCACTGGCAGATGGGCAAAAGAGTCGGAGAAAGTGTCCGAAATCACTAATTGTGCAAGATCGACACTATTTGGTGTGTGGTGCCGTTTCGTCTACCTATGTGTCCACTAAACCTTTTCACGCATTCATATGGGATGAAGGGACGCTTCTTTTGAGCTATATACCATGCCATAAAGACCACTGGCAGATGGGCAAAAGAGTGGGAGACAGTGACCTGAAATGACTAATTGTGAAAAATCACCAATATCTGGTATCTGGTGCCATCTTAACGTCATAGATGACGACTAACGCTTACCACGGATGCACAGGAAATGACAAAACGCTTCGATTGAGCTATGAAACATGCTAGTACGCCCACTGGCAGATGGGCAAAAGAGTGGGAGACAGTGACCTGAAATGACTAATTGTGAAAAATCACCAATATCTGGTATATGGTGCCATCTCAACGTCATAGATGACGACTAACGCTTACCACGGATGCACAGGAAATGACAAGATGCTTCGATTGAGCTGTGAAACATGCTAATACGACCACTGGCACATGGGAAACAGAGTCGGAGAAAGTGACCTGAAATGACTAATTGCAAAAAATCGCCTGTTTCTGGTATATGGTGCCATTTCGTCTACCTATGTGTCCACTAAACCTTTTCACGCATTCATAAATGATGAAGGGGCGCTTCTTTTGAGCTATATACCATGCCATAAAGACCACTGGCAGATGGGCAAAAGAAAGGGAGAAAGTGACCTGATATGACTAATTGTGAAAAATCACCAATATCTGGTATATGGTGCCATCTTAACGTCATAGATGACAACTAACGCTTACCACGGATGCGCAGGAAATGACAAGACGCTTCGATTGAGCTATGAAACATGCTACTACGCCCACTGGAAGATGGGCAAAAGAGTGGGAGAAAGTGACCTGATATGACTAATTGTGAAAAATCACCAATATCTGGTATATGGTGCCATCTTAACGTCATAGATGACAACTAACGCTTACCACGGATGCACAGGAAATGATAAGACGCTTCGATTGAGCTATGAAACATGCCATAAAGACCACTGGCAGATGGGCAAAAGAGTCGGAGAAAGTGTCCTGAAATCACTAATTGTGCAAAATCGACAATATTTGGTGTGTTGTGCCGTTTCGTCTACCTATGTGTCCACTAAACCTTTTCACGCATTCATATGGGATGAAGGGACGCTTTTTTTGAGCTATATACCATGCCATAAAGACCACTGGCAGATGGGCAAAAGAGTGGGAGACAGTGACCTGAAATGACTAATTGTGAAAAATCACCTATATCTGGTATATGGTGCCATCTCAACGTCCTGGATGACGACTAACGCTTACCACGGATGCACAGGAAATGACAAGACGCTTCGATTGAGCTATGAAACATGCCTTAAAGACCACTGGCAGATGGGCAAAAGAGTCGGAGAAAGTGTCCGAAATCACTAATTGGGCAAGATCGACAATATTTGGTGTGTGGTTCCGTTTCGTCTACCTATGTATCCACTAAACCTTTTCACGCATTCATATGGGATGAAGGGACGCTTCTTTTGAGCTATATACCATGCCATAAAGACCACTGGCAGATGGGCAAAGGAAAGGGAGAAAGTGACCTAATATGACTAATTGTGAAAAATCACCAATATCTGGTATTTGGTGCCATCTTAACGTCATAGATGACAACTAACGCTTACCACGGATGCACAGGAAATGACAAGACGCTTCGATTGAGCTATGAAACATGCTACTACGCCCACTGGCAGATGGGCAAAAGAGTCGGAGAAAGTGTCCTGAAATCACTAATTGTGCAAAATCGACAATATTTGGTGTGTTGTGCCGTTTCGTCTACCTATGTGTCCACTAAACCTTTTCACGCATTCATATGGGATGAAGGGACGTTTCTTTTGAGCTATATACCATGCCATAAAGACCACTGGCAGATGGGCAAAAGAGTGGGAGACAGTTACCTGAAATGACTTATTGTGAAAAATCACCAATATATGGTATATGGTGCCATTTTAACGTCCTAGATGACGACTAACGCTTACCACGGATGCACAGGAAATGACAAGACGCTTCGATTGAGCTATGAAACATGCCTTAAAGACCACTGGCAGATGGGCAAAAGAGTCGGAGAAAGTGTCCGAAATCACTAATTGTACAAGATCGACAATATGTGGTGTGTGGTTCCGTTTCGTCTACCTATGTATCCACTAAACCTTTTCACGCATTCATATGGGATGAAGGGACGCTTCTTTTGAGCTATATACCATGCCATAAAGACCACTGGCAGATGGGCAAAGGAAAGGGAGAAAGTGACCTAATATGACTAATTGTGAAAAATCACCAATATCTGGTATTTGGTGCCATCTTAACGTCATAGATGACAACTAACGCTTACCACGGATGCACAGGAAATGACAAGACGCTTCGATTGAGCTATGAAACATGCTACTACGCCCACTGGAAGATGGGCAAAAGAGTGGGAGAAAGTGACCTGATATGACTAATTGTGAAAAATCACCAATATCTGGTATATGGTGCCATCTTAACGTCATAGATGACAACTAACGCTTACCACGGATGCACAGGAAATGACAAGACGCTTCGATTGAGCTATGAAACATGCCATAAAGACCACTGGCAGATGGGCAAAAGAGTCGGAGAAAGTGTCCTGAAATCACTAATTGTGCAAAATCGACAATATTTGGTGTGTTGTGCCGTTTCGTCTACCTATGTGTCCACTAAACCTTTTCACGCATTCATATGGGATGAAGGGACGTTTCTTTTGAGCTATATACCATGCCATAAAGACCACTGGCAGATGGGCAAAAGAGTGGGAGACAGTTACCTGAAATGACTTATTGTGAAAAATCACCAATATATGGTATATGGTGCCATCTTAACGTCCTAGATGACGACTAACGCTTACCACGGATGCACAGGAAATGACAAGACGCTTCGATTGAGCTATGAAACATGCTACTACGCCCACTGGAAGATGGGCAAAAGAGTGGGAGAAAGTGACCTGATATGACTAATTGTGAAAAATCACCAATATCTGGTACATGGTGCCATCTCAACGTCATAGATGACAACTAACGCTTACCACGGATGCACAGGAAACGACAAGACGCTTCGATTGAGCTATGAAACATGCTAATACGACCACTGGCACATGGGAAACAGAGTCGGAGAAAGTGACCTGAAATGACTAATTGCAAGAAATCGCCTGTTTCTGGTATATGGTGCCATTTCGCCTACCTATGTGTCCACTAAACCTTTTCACGCATTCATAAATGATGAAGGGACGCTTCTTTTGAGCCATATACCATGCCGTTACGACCACTAGAAGATGGGGAAAAATAGTCGGAGAAAGTGACCTGAAATGTCTGAAATCACTAATTGTGCAAAATCGAATAATATCTGGTGTGCGACTAACGCTTACCACGGATGCACAGGAAATGACAAGACGCTTCGATTGAGCTATGAAACATGCCTTAAAGACCACTGGCAGATGGGCAATAGAGTCGGAGAAAGTGTCCGAAATCACTAATTGTGCAAGATCGACAATATTTGGTGTGTGGTGCCGTTTCGTCTACCTATGTGTCCACTAAACCTTTTCACGCATTCATATGGGATGAAGGGACGCTTCTTTTGAGCTATATTCCATGCCATCAAGACCACTGGCAGATGGGCAAAAGAGTGGGAGACAGTGACCTGAAATGACTATCTGCAAAAAATCGCCTGTTTCTGGTATATGGTGCCATTTCGTCTACCTATGTGTCCACTAAACCTTTTCACGCATTCATATAGGATGAAGGGACGCTTCTTTTGAGCTATATACCATGCCGTTACGACCAATAGAAGATGGGCAAAAGAGTCGGAGAAAGTGTCCGAAATCACTAATTGTGCAAAATCGACAATATTTGGTGTGTTGTGCCGTTTCGCCTACCTATCTGTCCACTAAACCTTTTCACGCATTCATAAATGATGAAGGGACGCTTCTTTTGAGCCATATACCATGCCCTTACGATCACTAGAAGATGGGCAAAATAGTCGGAGAAAGTGACCTGAAATCACTAATTGTTCAAAATTGACAATATTTGGTGTGTTGTGCCGTTTCGTCTACCTATGTGTCCACTAAACCTTTTCACGCATTCATATGGGATGAAGGGACGCTTCTTTTGAGCTATATACCATGCCATAAAGACCACTGGCAGATGGGCAAAAGAAAGGGAGAAAGTGACCTGATATGACTAATTGTGAAAAATCACCAATATCTGGTATATGGTGCCATCTTAACGTCATAGATGACAACTAACGCTTACCACGGATGCACAGGAAATGACAAGACGCTTCGATTGAGCTATGAAACATGCTAATACGACCACTGGCACATGGGAAACAGAGTCGGAGAAAGTGACCTGAAATGACTAATTGCAAGAAATCGCCTGTTTCTGGTATATGGTGCCATTTCGCCTACCTATGTGTCCACTAAACCTTTTCACGCATTCATAAATGATGAAGGGACGCTTCTTTTGAGCCATATACCATGCCGTTACGACCACTAGAAGATGGGGAAAAATAGTCGGAGAAAGTGACCTGAAATGTCTGAAATCACTAGTTGTGCAAAATCGAATAATATCTGGTGTGCGACTAACGCTTACCACGGATGCACAGGAAATGACAAGACGCTTCGATTGAGCTATGAAACATGCCTTAAAGACCACTGGCAGATGGGCAATAGAGTCGGAGAAAGTGTCCGAAATCACTAATTGTGCAAGATCGACAATATTTGGTGTGTGGTGCCGTTTCGTCTACCTATGTGTCCACTAAACCTTTTCACGCATTCATATGGGATGAAGGGACGCTTCTTTTGAGCTATATACCATGCCATCAAGACCACTGGCAGATGGGCAAAAGAGTGGGAGACAGTTACCTGAAATGACTTATTGTGAAAAATCACCAATATATGGTATATGGTGCCATTTTAACGTCCTAGATGACGACTAACGCTTACCACGGATGCACAGGAAATGACAAGACGCTTCGATTGAGCTATGAAACATGCTACTACGCCCACTGGAAGATGGGCAAAAGAGTGGGAGAAAGTGACCTGATATGACTAATTGTGAAAAATCACCAATATCTGGTACATGGTGCCATCTCAACGTCATAGATGACAACTAACGCTTACCACGGATGCACAGGAAACGACAAGACGCTTCGATTGAGCTATGAAACATGCTAATACGACCACTGGCACATGGGCAACAGAGTCGGAGAAAGTGACCTGAAATGACTAATTGCAAGAAATCGCCTGTTTCTGGTATATGGTGCCATTTCGCCTACCTATGTGTCCACTAAACCTTTTCACGCATTCATAAATGATGAAGGGACGCTTCTTTTGAGCCATATACCATGCCGTTACGACCACTAGAAGATTGGGAAAAATAGTCGGAGAAAGTGACCTGAAATGTCTGACATCACTAATTGTGCAAAATCGAATAATATCTGGTGTGCGACTAACGCTTACCACGGATGCACAGGAAATGACAAGACGCTTCGATTGAGCTATCAAACATGCCTTAAAGACCACTGGCAGATGGGCAATAGAGTCGGAGAAAGTGTCCGAAATCACTAATTGTGCAAGATCGACAATATTTGGTGTGTGGTGCCGTTTCGTCTACCTATGTGTCCACTAAACCTTTTCACGCATTCATATGGGATGAAGGGACGCTTCTTTTGAGCTATATACCATGCCATCAAGACCACTGGCAGATGGGCAAAAGAGTGGGAGACAGTGACCTGAAATGACTATCTGCAAAAAATCGCCTGTTTCTGGTATATGGTGCCATTTCGTCTACCTATGTGTCCACTAAACCTTTTCACGCATTCATATAGGATGAAGGGACGCTTCTTTTGAGCTATATACCATGCCGTTACGACCACTAGAAGATGGGCAAAAGAGTCGGAGAAAGTGTCCGAAATCACTAATTGTGCAAAATCGACAATATTTGGTGTGTTGTGCCGTTTCGCCTACCTATCTGTCCACTAAACCTTTTCACGCATTCATAAATGATGAAGGGACGCTTCTTTTGAGCCATATACCATGCCCTTACGATCACTAGAAGATGGGCAAAATAGTCGGAGAAAGTGACCTGAAATCACTAATTGTTCAAAATTGACAATATTTGGTGTGTTGTGCCGTTTCGTCTACCTATGTGTCCACTAAACCTTTTCACGCATTCATATGGGATGAAGGGACGCTTCTTTTGAGCTATATACCATGCCATAAAGACCACTGGCAGATGGGCAAAAGAAAGGGAGAAAGTGACCTGATATGACTAATTGTGAAAAATCACCAATATCTGGTATATGGTGCCATCTTAATGTCATAGATGACAACTAACGCTTACCACGGATGCGCAGGAAATGACAAGACGCTTCGATTGAGCTATGAAACATGCTACTACGCCCACTGGAAGATGGGCAAAAGAGTGGGAGAAAGTGACCTGATATGACTAATTGTGAAAAATCACCAATATCTGGTATATGGTGCCATCTTAACGTCATAGATGACAACTAACGCTTACCACGGATGCACAGGAAATGACAAGACGCTTCGATTGAGCTATGAAACATGCCATAAAGACCACTGGCAGATGGGCAAAAGAGTCGGAGAAAGTGTCCTGAAATCACTAATTGTGCAAAATCGACAATATTTGGTGTGTTGTGCCGTTTCGTCTACCTATGTGTCCACTAAACCTTTTCACGCATTCATATGGGATGAAGGGACGCTTTTTTTGAGCTATATACCATGCCATAAAGACCACTGGCAGATGGGCAAAAGAGTGGGAGACAGTGACCTGAAATGACTAATTGTGAAAAATCACCTATATCTGGTATATGGTGCCATCTCAACGTCCTGGATGACGACTAACGCTTACCACGGATGCACAGGAAATGACAAGACGCTTCGATTGAGCTATGAAACATGCCTTAAAGACCACTGGCAGATGGGCAAAAGAGTGGGAGAAAGTGACCTGATATGACTAATTGTGAAAAATCACCAATATCTGGTACATGGTGCCATCTCAACGTCATAGATGACAACTAACGCTTACCACCGCTTACCACAATATTTGGTGTGTTGTGCCGTTTCGTCTACCTATGTGTCCACTAAACCTTTTCACGCATTCATATGGGATGAAGGGACGTTTCTTTTGAGCTATATACCATGCCATAAAGACCACTGGCAGATGGGCAAAAGAGTGGGAGACAGTTACCTGAAATGACTTATTGTGAAAAATCACCAATATATGGTATATGGTGCCATTTTAACGTCCTAGATGACGACTAACGCTTACCACGGATGCACAGGAAATGACAAGACGCTTCGATTGAGCTATGAAACATGCTACTACGCCCACTGGAAGATGGGCAAAAGAGTGGGAGAAAGTGACCTGATATGACTAATTGTGAAAAATCACCAATATCTGGTACATGGTGCCATCTCAACGTCATAGATGACAACTAACGCTTACCACGGATGCACAGGAAACGACAAGACGCTTCGATTGAGCTATGAAACATGCTAATACGACCACTGGCACATGGGAAACAGAGTCGGAGAAAGTGACCTGAAATGACTAATTGCAAGAAATCGCCTGTTTCTGGTATATGGTGCCATTTCGCCTACCTATGTGTCCACTAAACCTTTTCACGCATTCATAAATGATGAAGGGACGCTTCTTTTGAGCCATATACCATGCCGTTACGACCACTAGAAGATGGGGAAAAATAGTCGGAGAAAGTGACCTGAAATGTCTGAAATCACTAATTGTGCAAAATCGAATAATATCTGGTGTGCGACTAACGCTTACCACGGATGCACAGGAAATGACAAGACGCTTCGATTGAGCTATGAAACATGCCTTAAAGACCACTGGCAGATGGGCAATAGAGTCGGAGAAAGTGTCCGAAATCACTAATTGTGCAAGATCGACAATATTTGGTGTGTGGTGCCGTTTCGTCTACCTATGTGTCCACTAAACCTTTTCACGCATTCATATGGGATGAAGGGACGCTTCTTTTGAGCTATATACCATGCCATCAAGACCACTGGCAGATGGGCAAAAGAGTGGGAGACAGTTACCTGAAATGACTTATTGTGAAAAATCACCAATATATGGTATATGGTGCCATTTTAACGTCCTAGATGACCACTAACGCTTACCACGGATGCACAGGAAATGACAAGACGCTTCGATTGAGCTATGAAACATGCTACTACGCCCACTGGAAGATGGGCAAAAGAGTGGGAGAAAGTGACCTGATATGACTAATTGTGAAAAATCACCAATATCTGGTACATGGTGCCATCTCAACGTCATAGATGACAACTAACGCTTACCACGGATGCACAGGAAACGACAAGACGCTTCGATTGAGCTATGAAACATGCTAATACGACCACTGGCACATGGGAAACAGAGTCGGAGAAAGTGACCTGAAATGACTAATTGCAAGAAATCGCCTGTTTCTGGTATATGGTGCCATTTCGCCTACCTATGTGTCCACTAAACCTTTTCACGCATTCATAAATGATGAAGGGACGCTTCTTTTGAGCCATATACCATGCCGTTACGACCACTAGAAGATGGGGAAAAATAGTCGGAGAAAGTGACCTGAAATGTCTGAAATCACTAATTGTGCAAAATCGAATAATATCTGGTGTGCGACTAACGCTTACCACGGATGCACAGGAAATGACAAGACGCTTCGATTGAGCTATGAAACATGCCTTAAAGACCACTGGCAGATGGGCAATAGAGTCGGAGAAAGTGTCCGAAATCACTAATTGTGCAAGATCGACAATATTTGGTGTGTGGTGCCGTTTCGTCTACCTATGTGTCCACTAAACCTTTTCACGCATTCATATGGGATGAAGGGACGCTTCTTTTGAGCTATATACCATGCCATCAAGACCACTGGCAGATGGGCAAAAGAGTGGGAGACAGTGACCTGAAATGACTATCTGCAAAAAATCGCCTGTTTCTGGTATATGGTGCCATTTCGTCTACCTATGTGTCCACTAAACCTTTTCACGCATTCATATAGGATGAAGGGACGCTTCTTTTGAGCTATATTCCATGCCGTTACGACCACTAGAAGATGGGCAAAAGAGTCGGAGAAAGTGTCCGAAATCACTAATTGTGCAAAATCGACAATATTTGGTGTGTTGTGCCGTTTCGCCTACCTATCTGTCCACTAAACCTTTTCACGCATTCATAAATGATGAAGGGACGCTTCTTTTGAGCCATATACCATGCCCTTACGATCACTAGAAGATGGGCAAAATAGTCGGAGAAAGTGACCTGAAATCACTAATTGTTCAAAATTGACAATATTTGGTGTGTTGTTCCGTTTCGTCTACCTATGTGTCCACTAAACCTTTTCACGCATTCATATGGGATGAAGGGAAGCTTCTTTTGAGCTATATACCATGCCATAAAGACCACTGGCAGATGGGCAAAAGAAAGGGAGAAAGTGACCTGATATGACTAATTGTGAAAAATCACCAATATCTGGTATATGGTGCCATCTTAACGTCATAGATGACAACTAACGCTTACCACGGATGCGCAGGAAATGACAAGACGCTTCGATTGAGCTATGAAACATGCTACTACGCCCACTGGAAGATGGGCAAAAGAGTGGGAGAAAGTGACCTGATATGACTAATTGTGAAAAATCACCAATATCTGGTATATGGTGCCATCTTAATGTCATAGATGACAACTAACGCTTACCACGGATGCACAGGAAATGACAAGACGCTTCGATTGAGCTATGAAACATGCCATAAAGACCACTGGCAGATGGGCAAAAGAGTCGGAGAAAGTGTCCTGAAATCACTAATTGTGCAAAATCGACAATATTTGGTGTGTTGTGCCGTTTCGTCTACCTATGTGTCCACTAAACCTTTTCACGCATTCATATGGGATGAAGGGACGCTTTTTTTGAGCTATATACCATGCCATAAAGACCACTGGCAGATGGGCAAAAGAGTGGGAGACAGTGACCTGAAATGACTAATTGTGAAAAATCACCTATATCTGGTATATGGTGCCATCTCAACGTCCTGGATGACGACTAACGCTTACCACGGATGCACAGGAAATGACAAGACGCTTCGATTGAGCTATGAAACATGCCTTAAAGACCACTGGCAGATGGGCAAAAGAGTGGGAGAAAGTGACCTGAAATGACTAATTGTGAAAAATCACCTATATCTGGTATATGGTGCCATCTCAACGTCCTGGATGACGACTAACGCTTACCACGGATGCACAGGAAATGACAAGACGCTTCGATTGAGCTATGAAACATGCCTTAAAGACCACTGGCAGATGGGCAATAGAGTCGGAGAAAGTGTCCGAAATCACTAATTGTGCAAGATCGACAATATTTGGTGTGTGGTGCCGTTTCGTCTACCTATGTGTCCACTAAACCTTTTCACGCATTCATATGGGATGAAGGGACGCTTCTTTTGAGCTATATTCCATGCCATCAAGACCACTGGCAGATGGGCAAAAGAGTGGGAGACAGTGACCTGAAATGACTATCTGCAAAAAATCGCCTGTTTCTGGTATATGGTGCCATTTCGTCTACCTATGTGTCCACTAAACCTTTTCACGCATTCATATAGGATGAAGGGACGCTTCTTTTGAGCTATATTCCATGCCGTTACGACCACTAGAAGATGGGCAAAAGAGTCGGAGAAAGTGTCCGAAATCACTAATTGTGCAAAATCGACAATATTTGGTGTGTTGTGCCGTTTCGCCTACCTATCTGTCCACTAAACCTTTTCACGCATTCATAAATGATGAAGGGACGCTTCTTTTGAGCCATATACCATGCCCTTACGATCACTAGAAGATGGGCAAAATAGTCGGAGAAAGTGACCTGAAATCACTAATTGTTCAAAATTGACAATATTTGGTGTGTTGTGCCGTTTCGTCTACCTATGTGTCCACTAAACCTTTTCACGCATTCATATGGGATGAAGGGACGCTTCTTTTGAGCTATATACCATGCCATAAAGACCACTGGCAGATGGGCAAAAGAAAGGGAGAAAGTGACCTGATATGACTAATTGTGAAAAATCACCAATATCTGGTATATGGTGCCATCTTAACGTCATAGATGACAACTAACGCTTACCACGGATGCGCAGGAAATGACAAGACGCTTCGATTGAGCTATGAAACATGCTACTACGCCCACTGGAAGATGGGCAAAAGAGTGGGAGAAAGTGACCTGATATGACTAATTGTGAAAAATCACCAATATCTGGTATATGGTGCCATCTTAACGTCATAGATGACAACTAACGCTTACCACGGATGCACAGGAAATGACAAGACGCTTCGATTGAGCTATGAAACATGCCATAAAGACCACTGGCAGATGGGCAAAAGAGTCGGAGAAAGTGTGACTAATTGTGAAAAATCACCAATATCTGGTATATGGTGCCATCTTAACGTCATAGATGACAACTAACGCTTACCACGAATGCACAGGAAATGACAAGACGCTTCGATTGAGCTATGAAACATGCCATAAAGACCACTGGCAGATGGGCAAAAGAGTCGGAGAAAGTGTCCTGAAATCACTAATTGTGCAAAATCGACAATATTTGGTGTGTTGTGCCGTTTCGTCTACCTATGTGTCCACTAAACCTTTTCACGCATTCATATGGGATGAAGGGACGTTTCTTTTGAGCTATATACCATGCCATAAAGACCACTGGCAGATGGGCAAAAGAGTGGGAGACAGTTACCTGAAATGACTTATTGTGAAAAATCACCAATATATGGTATATGGTGCCATCTTAACGTCCTAGATGACGACTAACGCTTACCACGGATGCACAGGAAATGACAAGACGCTTCGATTGAGCTATGAAACATGCTACTACGCCCACTGGAAGATGGGCAAAAGAGTGGGAGAAAGTGACCTGATATGACTAATTGTGAAAAATCACCAATATCTGGTACATGGTGCCATCTCAACGTCATAGATGACAACTAACGCTTACCACGGATGCACAGGAAACGACAAGACGCTTCGATTGAGCTATGAAACATGCTAATACGACCACTGGCACATGGGAAACAGAGTCGGAGAAAGTGACCTGAAATGACTAATTGCAAAAAATCGCCTGTTTCTGGTATATGGTGCCATTTCGCCTACCTATGTGTCCACTAAACCTTTTCACGCATTCATAAATGATGAAGGGACGCTTCTTTTGAGCCATATACCATGCCCTTACGATCACTAGAAGATGGGCAAAATAGTCGGAGAAAGTGACCTGAAATCACTAATTGTTCAAAATTGACAATATTTGGTGTGTTGTGCCGTTTCGTCTACCTATGTGTCCACTAAACCTTTTCACGCATTCATATGGGATGAAGGGACGCTTCTTTTGAGCTATATACCATGCCATAAAGACCACTGGCAGATGGGCAAAAGAAAGGGAGAAAGTGACCTGATATGACTAATTGTGAAAAATCACCAATATCTGGTATATGGTGCCATCTTAACGTCATAGATGACAACTAACGCTTACCACGGATGCACAGGAAATGACAAGACGCTTCGATTGAGCTATGAAACATGCTACTACGCCCACTGGAAGATGGGCAAAAGAGTGGGAGAAAGTGACCTGATATGACTTATTGTGAAAAATCACCAATATCTGGTATATGGTGTCATCTTAACGTCATAGATGACAACTAACGCTTACCACGTATGCACAGGAAATGACAAGACGCTTCGATTGAGCTATGAAACATGCCATAAAGACCACTGGCAGATGGGCA
Organism: Eristalis arbustorum; assembly: GCA_916610145.1. Lineage (NCBI taxonomy): Eukaryota > Metazoa > Arthropoda > Insecta > Diptera > Syrphidae > Eristalis > Eristalis arbustorum. Next base: position 71,989,774 of record OU744316.1, read on the forward strand.
AAAGAGTCGGAGAAAGTGTCCTGAAATCACTAATTGTGCAAAATCGACAATATTTGGTGTGTTGTGGCGTTTCGTCTACCTATGTATCCACTAAACCTTTTCACGCATTCATATGGGATGAAAGGATGCTTTTTTTGAGCTATATACCATGCCATAAAGACCACTGGCAGATGGGCAAAAGAGTGGGAGACAGTGACCTGAAATGACTAATTGTGAAAAATCACCTATATCTGGTATATGGTGCCATCTCAACGTCCTGGATGACGACTAACGCTTATGCGTGCCCACCACTGGCAGATGGGCAAAAGAGTGGGAGACAGTGACCTGAAATGACTAATTGTGAAAAATCACCAATATCTGGTATATGGTGCCATCTCAACGTCATAGATGACAACTAACGCTTACCACGGATGCACAGGAAATGACAAGACGCTTCGATTGAGCTATGAAACATGCTACTACGCCCACTGGAAGATGGGCAAAAGAGTGGGAGAAAGTGACCTGATATGACTAATTGTGAAAAATCACCAATATCTGGTATATGGTGTCATCTTAACGTCATAGATGACAACTAACGCTTACCACGTATGCACAGGAAATGACAAGACGCTTCGATTGAGCTATGAAACATGCCATAAAGACCACTGGCAGATGGGCAAAAGAGTCGGAGAAAGTGTCCTGAAATCACTAATTGTGAAAAATCGACAATATTTGGTGTGTTGTGCCGTTTCGTCTACCTATGTATCCACTAAACCTTTTCACGCATTCATATGGGATGAAAGGATGCTTTCTTTGAGCTATATACCATGCCATAAAGACCACTGGCAGATGGGCAAAAGAGTGGGAGACAGTGACCTGAAATGACTAATTGTGAAAAATCACCTATATCTGGTATATGGTGCCATCTCAACGTCCTGGATGACGACTAACGCTTACCACGGATGCACAGGAAATGACAAGACGCTTCGATTGAGCTATGAAACATGCCTTAAAGACCACTGGCAGATGGGCAAAAGAGTCGGAGAAAGTGTCCAAAATCACTAATTGTGCAAGATCGACAATATTTGGTGTGTGGTGCCGTTTCGTCTACCTATGTGTCCACTAAACCTTTTCACGCATTCATATGGGATGAAGGGACGCTTTTTTTGAGCTATATACCATGCCATAAAGACCACTGGCATATGGGCAAAAGAGTGGGAGACAGTGACCTGAAATGACTAATTGTGAAAAATCACCTATATCTGGTATATGGTGCCATCTCAACGTCCTGGATGACGACTAACGCTTACCACGGATGCACAGGAAATGACAAGACGCTTCGATTGAGCTATGAAACATGCCTTAAAGACCACTGGCAGATGGGCAAAAGAGTGGGAGAAAGTGACCTGAAATGACTAATTGTGAAAAATCACCTATATCTGGTATATGGTGCCATCTCAACGTCCTGGATGACGACTAACGCTTACCACGGATGCACAGGAAATGACAAGACGCTTCGATTGAGCTATGAAACATGCCTTAAAGACCACTGGCAGATGGGCAATAGAGTCGGAGAAAGTGTCCGAAATCACTAATTGTGCAAGATCGACAATATTTGGTGTGTGGTGCCGTTTCGTCTACCTATGTGTCCACTAAACCTTTTCACGCATTCATATGGGATGAAGGGACGCTTCTTTTGAGCTATATTCCATGCCATCAAGACCACTGGCAGATGGGCAAAAGAGTGGGAGACAGTGACCTGAAATGACTATCTGCAAAAAATCGCCTGTTTCTGGTATATGGTGCCATTTCGTCTACCTATGTGTCCACTAAACCTTTTCACGCATTCATATAGGATGAAGGGACGCTTCTTTTGAGCTATATTCCATGCCGTTACGACCACTAGAAGATGGGCAAAAGAGTCGGAGAAAGTGTCCGAAATCACTAATTGTGCAAAATCGACAATATTTGGTGTGTTGTGCCGTTTCGCCTACCTATCTGTCCACTAAACCTTTTCACGCATTCATAAATGCTGAAGGGACGCTTCTTTTGAGCCATATACCATGCCCTTACGATCACTAGAAGATGGGCAAAATAGTCGGAGAAAGTGACCTGAAATCACTAATTGTTCAAAATTGACAATATTTGGTGTGTTGTGCCGTTTCGTCTACCTATGTGTCCACTAAACCTTTTCACGCATTCATATGGGATGAAGGGACGCTTCTTTTGAGCTATATACCATGCCATAAAGACCACTGGCAGATGGGCAAAAGAAAGGGAGAAAGTGACCTGATATGACTAATTGTGAAAAATCACCAATATCTGGTATATGGTGCCATCTTAACGTCATAGATGACAACTAACGCTTACCACGGATGCGCAGGAAATGACAAGACGCTTCGATTGAGCTATGAAACATGCTACTACGCCCACTGGAAGATGGGCAAAAGAGTGGGAGAAAGTGACCTGATATGACTAATTGTGAAAAATCACCAATATCTGGTATATGGTGCCATCTTAACGTCATAGATGACAACTAACGCTTACCACGGATGCACAGGAAATGACAAGACGCTTCGATTGAGCTATGAAACATGCCATAAAGACCACTGGCAGATGGGCAAAAGAGTCGGAGAAAGTGTGACTAATTGTGAAAAATCACCAATATCTGGTATATGGTGCCATCTTAACGTCATAGATGACAACTAACGCTTACCACGAATGCACAGGAAATGACAAGACGCTTCGATTGAGCTATGAAACATGCCATAAAGACCACTGGCAGATGGGCAAAAGAGTCGGAGAAAGTGTCCTGAAATCACTAATTGTGCAAAATCGACAATATTTGGTGTGTTGTGCCGTTTCGTCTACCTATGTGTCCACTAAACCTTTTCACGCATTCATATGGGATGAAGGGACGTTTCTTTTGAGCTATATACCATGCCATAAAGACCACTGGCAGATGGGCAAAAGAGTGGGAGACAGTTACCTGAAATGACTTATTGTGAAAAATCACCAATATATGGTATATGGTGCCATCTTAACGTCCTAGATGACGACTAACGCTTACCACGGATGCACAGGAAATGACAAGACGCTTCGATTGAGCTATGAAACATGCTACTACGCCCACTGGAAGATGGGCAAAAGAGTGGGAGAAAGTGACCTGATATGACTAATTGTGAAAAATCACCAATATCTGGTACATGGTGCCATCTCAACGTCATAGATGACAACTAACGCTTACCACGGATGCACAGGAAACGACAAGACGCTTCGATTGAGCTATGAAACATGCTAATACGACCACTGGCACATGGGAAACAGAGTCGGAGAAAGTGACCTGAAATGACTAATTGCAAGAAATCGCCTGTTTCTGGTATATGGTGCCATTTCGCCTACCTATGTGTCCACTAAACCTTTTCACGCATTCATAAATGATGAAGGGACGCTTCTTTTGAGCCATATACCATGCCCTTACGATCACTAGAAGATGGGCAAAATAGTCGGAGAAAGTGACCTGAAATCACTAATTGTTCAAAATTGACAATATTTGGTGTGTTGTGCCGTTTCGTCTACCTATGTGTCCACTAAACCTTTTCACGCATTCATATGGGATGAAGGGACGCTTCTTTTGAGCTATATACCATGCCATAAAGACCACTGGCAGATGGGCAAAAGAAAGGGAGAAAGTGACCTGATATGACTAATTGTGAAAAATCACCAATATCTGGTATATGGTGCCATCTTAACGTCATAGATGACAACTAACGCTTACCACGGATGCACAGGAAATGACAAGACGCTTCGATTGAGCTATGAAACATGCTACTACGCCCACTGGAAGATGGGCAAAAGAGTGGGAGAAAGTGACCTGATATGACTTATTGTGAAAAATCACCAATATCTGGTATATGGTGTCATCTTAACGTCATAGATGACAACTAACGCTTACCACGTATGCACAGGAAATGACAAGACGCTTCGATTGAGCTATGAAACATGCCATAAAGACCACTGGCAGATGGGCAAAAGAGTCGGAGAAAGTGTCCTGAAATCACTAATTGTGCAAAATCGACAATATTTGGTGTGTTGTGCCGTTTCGTCTACCTATGTATCCACTAAACCTTTTCACGCATTCATATGGGATGAAAGGATGCTTTTTTTGAGCTATATACCATGCCATAAAGACCACTGGCAGATGGGTAAAAGAGTGGGAGACAGTGACCTGAAATGACTAATTGTGAAAAATCACCTATATCTGGTATATGGTGCCATCTCAACGTCCTGGATGACGACTAACGCTTATGCGTGCCCACCACTGGCAGATGGGCAAAAGAGTGGGAGACAGTGACCTGAAATGACTAATTGTGAAAAATCACCAATATCTGGTATATGGTGCCATCTCAACGTCATAGATGACAACTAACGCTTACCACGGATGCACAGGAAATGACAAGACGCTTCGATTGAGCTATGAAACATGCTACTACGCCCACTGGAAGATGGGCAAAAGAGTGGGAGAAAGTGACCTGATATGACTAATTGTGAAAAATCACCAATATCTGGTATATGGTGTCATCTTAACGTCATAGATGACAACTAACGCTTACCACGTATGCACAGGAAATGACAAGACGCTTCGATTGAGCTATGAAACATGCCATAAAGACCACTGGCAGATGGGCAAAAGAGTCGGAGAAAGTGTCCTGAAATCACTAATTGTGCAAAATCGACAATATTTGGTGTGTTGTGCCGTTTCGTCTACCTATGTATCCACTAAACCTTTTCACGCATTCATATGGGATGAAAGGATACTTTTTTTGAGCTATATACCATGCCATAAAGACCACTGGCAGATGGGCAAAAGAGTGGGAGACAGTGACCTGAAATGACTAATTGTGAAAAATCACCTATATCTGGTATATGGTGCCATCTCAACGTCCTGGATGACGACTAACGCTTACCACGGATGCACAGGAAATGACAAGACGCTTCGATTGAGCTATGAAACATGCTACTACGCCCACTGGCAGATGGGCAAAAGAGTGGGAGAAAGTGACCTCATATGACTAATTGTGAAAAATCACCAATATCTGGTATATGGTGCCATCTCAACGTCATAGATGACAACTAACGCTTACCACGGATGCACAGGAAATGACAAGACGCTTCGATTGAGCTATGAAACATGCCTTAAAGACCACTGGCAGATGGGCAAAAGAGTCGGAGAAAGTGTCTGAAATCACTAATTGTGCAAAATCGAATAATATCTGGTGTGTGGTGCCATCTCAACGTCCTAGATGACGACTAACGCTTACCACGGATGCACAGGAAATGACAAGACGCTTCGATTGAGCTATGAAACATGCTAATACGACCACTGGCACATGGGAAACAGAGTCGGAGAAAGTGACCTGAAATGACTAATTGCAAAAAATCGCCTGTTCTGGTATATGGTGCCATTTCGCCTACCTATGTGTCCACTAAACCTTTTCACGCATTCATAAATGATGAAGGGACGCTTCTTTTGAGCCATATACCATGCCGTTACGACCACTAGAAGATGGGGAAAAAGAGTCGGAGAAAGTGACCTGTAATGTCTGAAATCACTAATTGTGCAAAATTGACAATATTTGGTGTGTTGTGCCGTTTCGTCTACCTATGTGTCCACTAAACCTTTTCACGCATTCATATAGGATGAAGGGACGCTTCTTTTGAGCTATATACCATGCCATAAAAACCACTGGCAGATGGGCAAAAGAGTGGGAGACAGTGACCTGAAATGACTAATTGTGAAAAATCACCAATATCTGGTATATGGTGCCATCTCAACGTCATAGATGACAACTAACGCTTACCACGGATGCACAGGAAATGACAAGACGCTTCGATTGAGCTATGAAACATGCTACTACGCCCACTGGCAGATGGGCAAAAGAGTGGGAGAAAGTGACCTCATATGACTAATTGTGAAAAATCACCAATATCTGGTATATGGTGCCATCTCAACGTCATAGATGACAACTAACGCTTACCACGGATGCACAGGAAATGACAAGACGCTTCGATTGAGCTATGAAACATGCCTTAAAGACCACTGGCAGATGGGCAAAAGAGTCGGAGAAAGTGTCTGAAATCACTAATTGTGCAAAATCGAATAATATCTGGTGTGTGGTGCCATCTCAACGTCCTAGATGACGACTAACGCTTACCACGGATGCACAGGAAATGACAAGACGCTTCGATTGAGCTATGAAACATGCCTTAAAGACAACTAGCAGATGGGCAAAAGAGTCGGAGAAAGTGTCCGAAATCACTAATTGTGCAAGATAGATACGGATGCACAGGAAATGACAAGACCACTGGCAGATGGGCAAAAGAGTGGGAGAAAGTGTCCGAAATCACTAATTGTGCAAGATCGACAATATTTGGTGTGTTGTGCCGTTTCGTCTACCTATGTGTCCACTAAACCTTTTCACGCATTCATATGGGATGAAGGTACGCTTCTTTTGAGCTATATACCATGCCATGAAGACCACTGGCAGATGGGCAAAAGAGTCGGAGACAGTGACCTGAAATGACTAATTGTGAAAAATCACCTATATCTGGTCTATGGTGCCATCTCAACGTCCTGGATGACGACTAACGCTTACCACGGATGCACAGGAAATGACAAGACTCTTCGATTGAGCTATGAAACATGCCTTAAAGACCACTGGCAGATGGGCAAAAGAGTCGGAGAAAGTGTCCGAAATCACTAATTGTGCAAGATCGACAATATTTGGTGTGTGGTGTCGTTTCGTCTACCTATGTGTCCACTAAACCTTTTCACGCATTCATATAGGATGAAGGGACGCTTCTTTTGAGCTATATACCATGCCATAAAAACCACTGGCAGATGGGCAAAAGAGTGGGAGACAGTGACCTGAAATGACTAATTGTGAAAAATCACCAATATCTGGTATATGGTGCCATCTCAACGTCATAGATGACGACTAACGCTTACCACGGATGCACAGGAAATGACAAGACGCTTCGATTGAGCTATGAAACATGCTACTACGCCCACTGGCAGATGGGCAAAAGATTGGGAGAAAGTGACCTCATATGACTAATTGTGAAAAATCACCAATATCTGGTATATGGTGCCATCTCAACGTCATAGATGACAACTAACGCTTACCACGGATGCACAGGAAATGACAAGACGCTTCGATTGAGCTATGAAACATGCCTTAAAGACCACTGGCAGATGGGCAAAAGAGTCGTAGAAAGTGTCTGAAATCACTAATTGTGCAAAATCGAATAATATCTGGTGTGTGGTGCCATCTCAACGTATTAGATGACGACTAACGCTTACCACGGATGCACAGGAAATGACAAGACGCTTCGATTGAGCTATGAAACATGCCTTAAAGACAACTGGCAGATGGGCAAAAGAGTCGGAGAAAGTGTCCGAAATCACTAATTGTGCAAGATAGATACGGATGCACAGGAAATGACAAGACCACTGGCAGATGGGCAAAAGAGTGGGAGGAAGTGTCCGAAATCACTAATTGTGCAAGATCGACAATATTTGGTGTGTTGTGCCGTTTCGTCTACCTATGTGTCCACTAAACCTTTTCACGCATTCATATGGGATGAAGGGACGCTTCTTTTGAGCTATATACCATGCCATGAAGACCACTGGCAGATGGGCAAAAGAGTCGGAGACAGTGACCTGAAATGACTAATTGTGAAAAATCACCTATATCTGGTATATGGTGCCATCTCAACGTCCTGGATGACGACTAACGCTTACCACGGATGCACAGGAAATGACAAGACGCTTCGATTGAGCTATGAAACATGCCTGAAAGACCACTGGCAGATGGGCAAAAGAGTCGGAGAAAGTGTCCGAAATCACTAATTGTGCAAGATCGACAATATTTGGTGTGTGGTGTCGTTTCGTCTACCTATGTGTCCACTAAACCTTTTCACGCATTCATATGGGATGAAGGGACGCTTCTTTTGAGCTATATACCATGCCATAAAGACCACTGGCAGATGGGCAAAAGAGTGGGAGACAGTGACCTGAAATGACTAATTTTGAAAAATCACCAATATCTGGTATATGGTGCCATCTTAACGTCCTAGATGACGACTAACGCTCACCACGGATGCACAGGAAATGACAAGACGCTTCGATTGAGCTATGAAACATGCTACTACGCCCACTGGAAGATGGGCAAAAGAGTGGGAGAAAGTGACCTGATATGACTAATTGTGAAAAATCACCAATATCTGGTACATGTTGCCATCTCAACGTCATAGATGACAACTAACGCTTACCACGGATGCACAGGAAACGACAAGACGCTTCGATTGAGCTATGAAACATGCTAATACGACCACTGGCACATGGGAAACAGAGTCGGAGAAAGTGACCTGAAATGACTAATTGCAAAAAATCGCCTGTTCTGGTATATGGTGCCATTTCGCCTACCTATGTGTCCACTAAACCTTTTCACGCATTCATAAATGATGAAGGGACGCTTCTTTTGAGCCATATACCATGCCGTTACGACCACTAGAAGATGGGGAAAAAGAGTCGGAGAAAGTGACCTGTAATGTCTGAAATCACTAATTGTGCAAAATTGACAATATTTGGTGTGTTGTGCCGTTTCGTCTACCTATGTGTCCACTAAACCTTTTCACGCATTCATATAGGATGAAGGGACGCTTCTTTTGAGCTATATACCATGCCATAAAAACCACTGGCAGATGGGCATAAGAAAGGGAGAAAGTGACCTGATATGACTAATTGTGAAAAATCACCAATATCTGGTATATGGTGCCATCTTAACGTCATAGATGACAACTAACGCTTACCACGGATGCACAGGAAATGACAAGACGCTTCGATTGAGCTATGAAACATGCTACTACGCCCACTGGAAGATGGGCAAAAGAGTGCGAGAAAGTGACCTGATATGACTAATTGTGAAAAATCACCAATATCTGGTATATGGTGCCATCATCTAACGGAAATGACAAGACGCTTCGATTGAGCTATGAAACATGCCATAAAGACCACTGGCAGATGGGCAAAAGAGTCGGAGAAAGTGTCCTGAAATCACTAATTGTGCAAAATCGACAATATTTGTGTGTTGTGCCGTTTCGTCTACCTATGTGTCCACTAAACCTTTTCACGCATTCATATGGGATGAAGGGACGCTTCTTTTGAGCTATATACCATGCCATAAAGACCACTGGCAGATGGGCAAAAGAGTGGGAGACAGTGACCTGAAATGACTAATTGTGAAAAATCACCAATATCTGGTATATGGTGCCATCTCAACGTCCTGGATGACGACTAACGCTTACCACGGATGCACAGGAAATGACAAGACGCTTCGATTGAGCTATGAAACATGCCTTAAAGACCACTGGCAGATGGGCAAAAGAGTCGGAGAAAGTGTCCTGAAATCACTAATTGTGCAAGATCGACAATATTTGGTGTGTGGTGCCGTTTCGTCTACCTATGTGTCCACTAAACCTTTTCACGCATTCATATGGGATGAAGGGACGCTTCTTTTGAGCTATATACCATGCCATAAAGACCACTGGCAGATGGGCAAAAGAGTGGGAGACAGTGACCTGAAATGACTAATTGTGAAAAATCACCAATATCTGGTATATGGTGCCATCTCAACGTCCTGGATGACGACTAACGCTTACCACGGATGCACAGGAAATGACAAGACGCTTCGATTGAGCTATGAAACATGCCTTAAAGACCACTGGCAGATGGGCAAAAGAGTCGGAGAAAGTGTCCGAAATCACTAATTGTGCAAGATCGACACTATTTGGTGTGTGGTGCCGTTTCGTCTACCTATGTGTCCACTAAACCTTTTCACGCATTCATATGGGATGAAGGGACGCTTCTTTTGAGCTATATTCCATGCCATCAAGACCACTGGCAGATGGGCAAAAGAGTGGGAGACAGTGACCTGAAATGACTATCTGCAAAAAATCGCCTGTTTCTGGTATATGGTGCCATTTCGTCTACCTATGTGTCCACTAAACCTTTTCACGCATTCATATAGGATGAAGGGACGCTTCTTTTGAGCTATATTCCATGCCGTTACGACCACTAGAAGATGGGCAAAAGAGTCGGAGAAAGTGTCCGAAATCACTAATTGTGCAAAATCGACAATATTTGGTGTGTTGTGCCGTTTCGCCTACCTATCTGTCCACTAAACCTTTTCACGCATTCATAAATGATGAAGGGACGCTTCTTTTGAGCCACATACCATGCCCTTACGATCACTAGAAGATGGGCAAAATAGTCGGAGAAAGTGACCTGAAATCACTAATTGTTCAAAATTGACAATATTTGGTGTGTTGTGCCGTTTCGTCTACCTATGTGTCCACTAAACCTTTTCACGCATTCATATGGGATGAAGGGACGCTTCTTTTGAGCTATATACCATGCCATAAAGACCACTGGCAGATGGGCAAAAGAAAGGGAGAAAGTGACCTGATATGACTAATTGTGAAAAATCACCAATATCTTGTATATGGTGCCATCTTAACGTCATAGATGACAACTAACGCTTACCACGGATGCGCAGGAAATGACAAGACGCTTCGATTGAGCTATGAAACATGCTACTACGCCCACTGGAAGATGGGCAAAAGAGTGGGAGAAAGTGACCTGATATGACTAATTGTGAAAAATCACCAATATCTGGTATATGGTGCCATCTTAACGTCATAGATGACAACTAACGCTTACCACGGATGCACAGGAAATGACAAGACGCTTCGATTGAGCTATGAAACATGCCATAAAGACCACTGGCAGATGGGCAAAAGAGTCGGAGAAAGTGTGACTAATTGTGAAAAATCACCAATATCTGGTATATGGTGCCATCTTAACGTCATAGATGACAACTAACGCTTACCACGGATGCACAGGAAATGACAAGACGCTTCGATTGAGCTACGAAACATGCCATAAAGACCACTGGCAGATGGGCAAAAGAGTCGTAGAAAGTGTCTGAAATCACTAATTGTGCAAGATCGACACTATTTGGTGTGTGGTGCCGTTTCGTCTACCTATGTGTCCACTAAACCTTTTCACGCATTCATATGGGATGAAGGGACGCTTCTTTTGAGCTATATTCCATGCCATCAAGACCACTGGTAGATGGGCAAAAGAGTGGGAGACAGTGACCTGAAATGACTATCTGCAAAAAATCGCCTGTTTCTGGTATATGGTGCCATTTCGTCTACCTATGTGTCCACTAAACCTTTTCACGCATTCATATAGGATGAAGGGACGCTTCTTTTGAGCTATATTCCATGCCGTTACGACCACTAGAAGATGGGCAAAAGAGTCGGAGAAAGTGTCCGAAATCACTAATTGTGCAAAATCGACAATATTTGGTGTGTTGTGCCGTTTCGCCTACCTATCTGTCCACTAAACCTTTTCACGCATTCATAAATGATGAAGGGACGCTTCTTTTGAGCCATATACCATGCCCTTACGATCACTAGAAGATGGGCAAAATAGTCGGAGAAAGTGACCTGAAATCACTAATTGTTCAAAATTGGCAATATTTGGTGTGTTGTGCCGTTTCGTCTACCTATGTGTCCACTAAACCTTTTCACGCATTCATATGGGATGAAGGGACGCTTCTTTTGAGCTATATACCATGCCATAAAGACCACTGGCAGATGGGCAAAAGAAAGGGAGAAAGTGACCTGATATGACTAATTGTGAAAAATCACCAATATCTTGTATATGGTGCCATCTTAACGTCATAGATGACAACTAACGCTTACCACGGATGCGCAGGAAATGACAAGACGCTTCGATTGAGCTATGAAACATGCTACTACGCCCACTGGAAGATGGGCAAAAGAGTGGGAGAAAGTGACCTGATATGACTAATTGTGAAAAATCACCAATATCTGGTATATGGTGCCATCTTAACGTCATAGATGACAACTAACGCTTACCACGGATGCACAGGAAATGACAAGACGCTTCGATTGAGCTATGAAACATGCCATAAAGACCACTGGCAGATGGGCAAAAGAGTCGGAGAAAGTGTGACTAATTGTGAAAAATCACCAATATCTGGTATATGGTGCCATCTTAACGTCATAGATGACAACTAACGCTTACCACGGATGCACAGGAAATGACAAGACGCTTCGATTGAGCTACGAAACATGCCATAAAGACCACTGGCAGATGGGCAAAAGAGTCGGAGAAAGTGTCCTGAAATCACTAATTGTGCAAAATCGACAATATTTGGTATGTTGTGCCGTTTCGTCTACCTATGTGTCCACTAAACCTTTTCACGCATTCATATGGGATGAAGGGACGTTTCTTTTGAGCTATATACCATGCCATAAAGACCACTGGCAGATGGGCAAAAGAGTGGGAGACAGTTACCTGAAATGACTTATTGTGAAAAATCACCAATATATGGTATATGGTGCCATCTTAACGTCCTAGATGACGACTAACGCTTACCACGGATGCACAGGAAATGACAAGACGCTTCGATTGAGCTATGAAACATGCTACTACGCCCACTGGAAGATGGGCAAAAGAGTGGGAGAAAGTGACCTGATATGACTAATTGTGAAAAATCACCAATATCTGGTACATGGTGCCATCTCAACGTCATAGATGACAACTAACGCTTACCACGGATGCACAGGAAACGACAAGACGCTTCGATTGAGCTATGAAACATGCTAATACGACCACTGGCACATGGGAAACAGAGTCGGAGAAAGTGACCTGAAATGACTAATTGCAAGAAATCGCCTGTTTCTGGTATATGGTGCCATTTCGCCTACCTATGTGTCCACTAAACCTTTTCACGCATTCATAAATGATGAAGGGACGCTTCTTTTGAGCCATATACCATGCCCTTACGATCACTAGAAGATGGGCAAAATAGTCGGAGAAAGTGACCTGAAATCACTAATTGTTCAAAATTGACAATATTTGGTGTGTTGTGCCGTTTCGTCTACCTATGTGTCCACTAAACCTTTTCACGCATTCATATGGGATGAAGGGACGCTTCTTTTGAGCTATATACCATGCCATAAAGACCACTGGCAGATGGGCAAAAGAAAGGGAGAAAGTGACCTGATATGACTAATTGTGAAAAATCACCAATATCTGGTATATGGTGCCATCTTAACGTCATAGATGACAACTAACGCTTACCACGGATGCACAGGAAATGACAAGACGCTTCGATTGAGCTATGAAACATGCTACTACGCCCACTGGAAGATGGGCAAAAGAGTGGGAGAAAGTGACCTGATATGACTAATTGTGAAAAATCACCAATATCTGGTATATGGTGTCATCTTAACGTCATAGATGACAACTAACGCTTACCACGTATGCACAGGAAATGACAAGACGCTTCGATTGAGCTATGAAACATGCCATAAAGACCACTGGCAGATGGGCAAAAGAGTCGGAGAAAGTGTCCTGAAATCACTAATTGTGCAAAATCGACAATATTTGGTGTGTTGTGCCGTTTCGTCTACCTATGTATCCACTAAACCTTTTCACGCATTCATAAATGATGAAAGGATGCTTTTTTTGAGCTATATACCATGCCATAAAGACCACTGGCAGATGGGCAAAAGAGTGGGAGACAGTGACCTGAAATGACTAATTGTGAAAAATCACCTATATCTGGTATATGGTGCCATCTCAACGTCCTGGATGACGACTAACGCTTACCACGGATGCACAGGAAATGACAAGACGCTTCGATTGAGCTATGAAACATGCCTTAAAGACCACTGGCAGATGGGCAAAAGAGTCGGAGAAAGTGTCCAAAATCACTAATTGTGCAAGATCGACAATATTTGGTGTGTTGTGCCGTTTCGTCTACCTATGTGTCCACTAAACCTTTTCACGCATTCATATAGGATGAAGGGACGCTTCTTTTGAGCTATATACCATGCCATAAAAACCACTGGCAGATGGGCAAAAGAGTGGGAGACAGTGACCTGAAATGACTAATTGTGAAAAATCACCAATATCTGGTATATGGTGCCATCTCAACGTCATAGATGACAACTAACGCTTACCACGGATGCACAGGAAATGACAAGACGCTTCGATTGAGCTATGAAACATGCTACTACGCCCACTGGCAGATGGGCAAAAGAGTGGGAGAAAGTGACCTCATATGACTAATTGTGAAAAATCACCAATATCTGGTATATGGTGCCATCTCAACGTCATAGATGACAACTAACGCTTACCACGGATGCACAGGAAATGACAAGACGCTTCGATTGAGCTATGAAACATGCCTCAAAGACCACTGGCAGATGGGCAAAAGAGTCGGAGAAAGTGTCTGAAATCACTAATTGTGCAAAATCGAATAATATCTGGTGTGTGGTGCCATCTCAACGTCATAGATGACAACTAACGCTTGCCACGGATGCACAGGAAATGACAAGACGCTTCGATTGAGCTATGAAACATGCCATAAAGACCACTGGCAGATGGGCAAAAGAGTCGGAGAAAGTGTGACTAATTGTGAAAAATCACCAATATCTGGTATATGGTGCCATCTCAACGTCATAGATGACAACTAACGCTTGCCACGGATGCACAGGAAATGACAAGACGCTTCGATTGAGCTATGAAACATGCCTTAAGGACCACTGGCAGATGGGCAAAAGAGTCGGAGAAAGTGTCTGAAATCACTAATTGTGCAAAATCGAATAATATCTGGTGTGTGGTGCCATCTCAACGTCCTAGATGACGACTAACGCTTACCACGGATGCACAGGAAATGACAAGACGCTTCGATTGAGCTATGAAACATGCCTTAAAGACAACTGGCAGATGGGCAAAAGAGTCGGAGAAAGTGTCCGAAATCACTAATTGTGCAAGATAGATACGGATGCACAGGAAATGACAAGACCACTGGCAGATGGGCAAAAGAGTGGGAGAAAGTGTCCGAAATCACTAATTGTGCAAGATCGACAATATTTGGTGTGTTGTGCCGTTTCGTCTACCTATGTGTCCACTAAACCTTTTCACGCATTCATATGGGATGAAGGGACGCTTCTTTTGAGCTATATACCATGCCATGAAGACCACTGGCAGATGGGCAAAAGAGTCGGAGACAGTGACCTGAAATGACTAATTGTGAAAAATCACCTATATCTGGTATATGGTGCCATCTCAACGTCCTGGATGACGACTAACGCTTACCACGGATGCACAGGAAATGACAAGACGCTTCGATTGAGCTATGAAACATGCTTTAAAGACCACTGGCAGATGGGCAAAAGAGTCGGAGAAAGTGTCCGAAATCACTAATTGTGCAAGATCGACAATATTTGGTGTGTGGTGTCGTTTCGTCTACCTATGTGTCCACTAAACCTTTTCACGCATTCATATAGGATGAAGGGACGCTTCTTTTGAGCTATATACCATGCCATAAAAACCACTGGCAGATGGGCAAAAGAGTGGGAGACAGTGACCTGAAATGACTAATTGTGAAAAATCACCAATATCTGGTATATGGTGCCATCTCAACGTCATAGATGACGACTAACGCTTACCACGGATGCACAGGAAATGACAAGACGCTTCGATTGAGCTATGAAACATGCTACTACGCCCACTGGCAGATGGGCAAAAGATTGGGAGAAAGTGACCTCATATGACTAATTGTGAAAAATCACCAATATCTGGTATATGGTGCCATCTCAACGTCATAGATGACAACTAACGCTTACCACGAATGCACAGGAAATGACAAGACGCTTCGATTGAGCTATGAAACATGCCTTAAAGACCACTGGCAGATGGGCAAAAGAGTCGGAGAAAGTGTCTGAAATCACTAATTGTGCAAAATCGAATAATATCTGGTGTGTGGTGCCATCTCAACGTATTAGATGATGACTAACGCTTACCACGGATGCACAGGAAATGACAAGACGCTTCGATTGAGCTATGAAACATGCCTTAAAGACAACTGGCAGATGGGCAAAAGAGTCGGAGAAAGTGTCCGAAATCACTAATTGTGCAAGATAGATACGGATGCACAGGAAATGACAAGACCACTGGCAGATGGGCAAAAGAGTGGGAGGATGTGTCCGAAATCACTAATTGTGCAAGATCGACAATATTTGGTGTGTTGTGCCGTTTCGTCTACCTATGTGTCCACTAAACCTTTTCACGCATTCATATGGGATGAAGGGACGCTTCTTTTGAGCTATATACCATGCCATGAAGACCACTGGCAGATGGGCAAAAGAGTCGGAGACAGTGACCTGAAATGACTAATTGTGAAAAATCACCTATATCTGGTATATGGTGCCATCTCAACGTCCTGGATGACGACTAACGCTTACCACGGATGCACAGGAAATGACAAGACGCTTCGATTGAGCTATGAAACATGCCTTAAAGACCACTGGCAGATGGGCAAAAGAGTCGGAGAAAGTGTCCGAAATCACTAATTGTGCAAGATCGACAATATTTGGTGTGTGGTGTCGTTTCGTCTACCTATGTGTCCACTAAACCTTTTCACGCATTCATATAGGATGAAGGGACGCTTCTTTTGAGCTATATACCATGCCATAAAAACCACTGGCAGATGGGCAAAAGAGTGGGAGACAGTGACCTGAAATGACTAATTGTGAAAAATCACCAATATCTGGTATATGGTGCCATCTCAACGTCATAGATGACGACTAACGCTTACCACGGATGCACAGGAAATGACAAGACGCTTCGATTGAGCTATGAAACATGCTACTACGCCCACTGGCAGATGGGCAAAAGATTGGGAGAAAGTGACCTCATATGACTAATTGTGAAAAATCACCAATATCTGGTATATGGTGCCATCTCAACGTCATAGATGACAACTAACGCTTACCACGAATGCACAGGAAATGACAAGACGCTTCGATTGAGCTATGAAACATGCCTTAAAGACCACTGGCAGATGGGCAAAAGAGTCGGAGAAAGTGTCTGAAATCACTAATTGTGCAAAATCGAATAATATCTGGTGTGTGGTGCCATCTCAACGTATTAGATGACGACTAACGCTTACCACGGATGCACAGGAAATGACAAGACGCTTCGATTGAGCTATGAAACATGCCTTAAAGACAACTGGCAGATGGGCAAAAGAGTCGGAGAAAGTGTCCGAAATCACTAATTGTGCAAGATAGATACGGATGCACAGGAAATGACAAGACCACTGGCAGATGGGCAAAAGAGTGGGAGGATGTGTCCGAAATCACTAATTGTGCAAGATCGACAATATTTGGTGTGTTGTGCCGTTTCGTCTACCTATGTGTCCACTAAACCTTTTCACGCATTCATATGGGATGAAGGGACGCTTCTTTTGAGCTATATACCATGCCATGAAGACCACTGGCAGATGGGCAAAAGAGTCGGAGACAGTGACCTGAAATGACTAATTGTGAAAAATCACCTATATCTGGTATATGGTGCCATCTCAACGTCCTGGATGACGACTAACGCTTACCACGGATGCACAGGAAATGACAAGACGCTTCGATTGAGCTATGAAACATGCCTTAAAGACCACTGGCAGATGGGCAAAAGAGTCGGAGAAAGTGTCCGAAATCACTAATTGTGCAAGATCGACAATATTTGGTGTGTGGTGTCGTTTCGTCTACCTATGTGTCCACTAAACCTTTTCACGCATTCATATGGGATGAAGGGACGCTTCTTTTGAGCTATATACCATGCCATAAAGACCACTGGCAGATGGGCAAAAGAGTGGGAGACAGTGACCTGAAATGACTAATTTTGAAAAATCACCAATATCTGGTATATGGTGCCATCTTAACGTCCTAGATGACGACTAACGCTCACCGCGGATGCACAGGAAATGACAAGACGCTTCGATTGAGCTATGAAACATGCTACTACGCCCACTGGAAGATGGGCAAAAGAGTGGGAGAAAGTGACCTGATATGACTAATTGTGAAAAATCACCAATATCTGGTACATGTTGCCATCTCAACGTCATAGATGACAACTAACGCTTACCACGGATGCACAGGAAACGACAAGACGCTTCGATTGAGCTATGAAACATGCTAATACGACCACTGGCACATGGGAAACAGAGTCGGAGAAAGTGACCTGAAATGACTAATTGCAAAAAATCGCCTGTTCTGGTATATGGTGCCATTTCGCCTACCTATGTGTCCACTAAACCTTTTCACGCATTCATAAATGATGAAGGGACGCTTCTTTTGAGCCATATACCATGCCGTTACGACCACTAGAAGATGGGGAAAAAGAGTCGGAGAAAGTGACCTGTAATGTCTGAAATCACTAATTGTGCAAAATTGACAATATTTGGTGTGTTGTGCCGTTTCGTCTACCTATGTGTCCACTAAACCTTTTCACGCATTCATATAGGATGAAGGGACGCTTCTTTTGAGCTATATACCATGCCATAAAAACCACTGGCAGATGGGCATAAGAAAGGGAGAAAGTGACCTGATATGACTAATTGTGAAAAATCACCAATATCTGGTATATGGTGCCATCTTAACGTCATAGATGACAACTAACGCTTACCACGGATGCACAGGAAATGACAAGACGCTTCGATTGAGCTATGAAACATGCTACTACGCCCACTGGAAGATGGGCAAAAGAGTGCGAGAAAGTGACCTGATATGACTAATTGTGAAAAATCACCAATATCTGGTATATGGTGCCATCATCTAACGGAAATGACAAGACGCTTCGATTGAGCTATGAAACATGCCATAAAGACCACTGGCAGATGGGCAAAAGAGTCGGAGAAAGTGTCCTGAAATCACTAATTGTGCAAAATCGACAATATTTGGTGTGTTGTGCCGTTTCGTCTACCTATGTGTCCACTAAACCTTTTCACGCATTCATATGGGATGAAGGGACGCTTCTTTTGAGCTATATACCATGCCATGAAGACCACTGGCAGATGGGCAAAAGAGTCGGAGACAGTGACCTGAAATCACTAATTGTGAAAAATCACCTATATCTGGTATATGGTGCCATCTCAACGTCCTGGATGACGACTAACGCTTACCACGGATGCACAGGAAATGACAAGACGCTTCGATTGAGCTATGAAACATGCCTTAAAGACCACTGGCAGATGGGCAAAAGAGTCGGAGAAAGTGTCCGAAATCACTAATTGTGCAAGATCGACACTATTTGGTGTGTGGTGCCGTTTCGTCTACCTATGTGTCCACTAAACCTTTTCACGCATTCATATGGGATGAAGGGACGCTTCTTTTGAGCTATATACCATGCCATAAAGACCACTGGCAGATGGGAAAAAGAGTGGGAGACAGTGACCTGAAATGACTAATTGTGAAAAATCACCAATATCTGGTATCTGGTGCCATCTTAACGTCATAGATGACGACTAACGCTTACCACGGATGCACAGGAAATGACAAGACGCTTCGATTGAGCTATGAAACATGCTAGTACGCCCACTGGCAGATGGGCAAAAGAGTGGGAGACAGTGACCTGAAATGACTAATTGTGAAAAATCACCAATATCTGGTATATGGTGTCATCTCAACGTCATAGATGACGACTAACGCTTACCACGGATGCACAGGAAATGACAAGACGCTTCGATTGAGCTATGAAACATGCTAATACGACCAGTGGCACATGGGAAACAGAGTCGGAGAAAGTGACCTGAAATGACTAATTGCAAAAAATCGCCTGTTTCTGGTATATGGTGCCATTTCGTCTACTTATGTGTCCACTAAACCTTTTCACGCATTCATAAATGATGAAGGGACGCTTCTTTTGAGCCATATACCATGCCCTTACGATCACTAGAAGATTGGCAAAATAGTCGGAGAAAGTGACCTGAAATCACTAATTGTGCAAAATTGACAATATTTGGTGTGTTGTACCGTTTCGTCTACCTATGTGTCCACTAAACCTTTTCACGCATTCATATGGGATGAAGGGACGCTTCTTTTGAGCTATATACCATGCCATAAAGACCACTGGCAGATGGGCAAAAGAAAGGGAGAAAGTGACCTGATATGACTTATTGTGAAAAATCACCAATATCTGGTATATGGTGCCATCTTAACGTCATAGATGACAACTAACGCTTACCACGGATGCACAGGAAATGACAAGACGCTTCGATTGAGCTATGAAACATGCTACTACGCCCACTGGAAGATGGGCAAAAGAGTGGGAGAAAGTGACCTGATATGACTAATTGTGAAAAATCACCAATATCTGGTATATGGTGCCATCTTAACGTCATAGATGACAACTAACGCTTACCACGGATGCACAGGAAATGACAAGACGCTTCGATTGAGCTATGAAACATGCCATAAAGACCACAGGCAGATGGGCAAAAGAGTCGGAGAAAGTGTCCTGAAATCACTAATTGTGCAATATCGACAATATTTGGTGTGTTGTGCCGTTTCGTCTACCTATGTGTCCACTAAACCTTTTCACGCATTCATATGGGATGAAGGGACGCTTCTTTTGAGCTATATACCATATCATGAAGACCACTGGCAGATGGGCAAAATAGTCGGAGACAGTGACCTGAAATGACTAATTGTGAAAAATCACCTATACCTGGTATATGGTGCCATCTCAACGTCCTGGATGACGACTAACGCTTACCACGGATGCACAGGAAATGACAAGACGCTTCGATTGAGCTATGAAACATGCCATAAAGACCACAGGCAGATGGGCAAAAGAGTCGGAGAAAGTGTCCTGAAATCACTAATTGTGCAATATCTACAATATTTGGTGTGTTGTGCCGTTTCGTCTACCTATGTGTCCACTAAACCTTTTCACGCATTCATATGGGATGAAGGGACGCTTCTTTTGAGCTATATACCATGCCAAGAAGACCACTGGCAGATGGGCAAAAGAGTCGGAGACAGTGACCTGAAATGACTAATTGTGAAAAATCACCTATATCTGGTATATGGTGCCATCTCAACGTCCTGGATGACGACTAACGCTTACCACGGATGCACAGGAAATGACAAGACGCTTCGATTGAGCTATGAAACATGCCTTAAGGACCACTGGCAGATGGGCAAAAGAGTCGGAGAAAGTGTCCGAAATCACTAATTGTGCAAGATCGACAATATTTGGTGTGTGGTGCCGTTTCGTCTACCTATGTGTCCACTAAACCTTTTCACGCATTCATATGGGATGAAGGGACGCTTCTTTTGAGCTATATACCATGCCATAAAGACCACTGGCAGATGGGCAAAAGAGTGGGAGACAGTGACCTGAAATAACTAGTTGTGAAAAATCACCAATATCTGGTATATGGTGCCATCTCAACGTCCTGGATGACGACTAACGCTTACCACGGATGCACAGGAAATGACAAGACGCTTCGATTGAGCTATGAAACATGCCTTAAAGACCACTGGCAGATGGGCAAAAGAGTCGGAGAAAGTGTCCGAAATCACTAATTGTGCAAGATCGACACTATTTGGTGTGTGGTGCCGTTTCGTCTACCTATGTGTCCACTAAACCTTTTCACGCATTCATATGGGATGAAGGGACGCTTCTTTTGAGCTATATACCATGCCATAAAGACCACTGGCAGATGGGCAAAAGAGTGGGAGACAGTGACCTGAAATGACTAATTGTGAAAAATCACCAATATCTGGTATCTGGTGCCATCTTAACGTCATAGATGACGACTAACGCTTACCACGGATGCACAGGAAATGACAAGACGCTTCGATTGAGCTATGAAACATGCTAGTACGCCCACTGGCAGATGGGCAAAAGAGTGGGAGACAGTGACCTGAAATGACTAATTGTGAAAAATCGCCAATATCTGGTATATGGTGTCATCTCAACGTCATAGATGACGACTAACGCTTACCACGGATGCACAGGAAATGACAAGACGCTTCGATTGAGCTATGAAACATGCTAATACGACCACTGGCACATGGGAAACAGAGTCGGAGAAAGTGACCTGAAATGACTAATTGCAAAAAATCGCCTGTTTCTGGTATATGGTGCCATTTCGTCTACCTATGTGTCCACTAAACCTTTTCACGCATTCATAAATGATGAAGGGACGCTTCTTTTGAGCCATATACCATGCCCTTACGATCACTAGAAGATGGGCAAAATAGTCGGAGAAAGTGACCTGAAATCACTAATTGTGCAAAATTGACAATATTTGGTGTGTTGTACCGTTTCGTCTACCTATGTGTCCACTAAACCTTTTCACGCATTCATATGGGATGAAGGGACGCTTCTTTTGAGCTATATACCATGCCATAAAGACCA
The DNA here is from genome assembly GCA_916610145.1 of Eristalis arbustorum. Lineage (NCBI taxonomy): Eukaryota > Metazoa > Arthropoda > Insecta > Diptera > Syrphidae > Eristalis > Eristalis arbustorum. Next base: position 72,012,128 of record OU744316.1, read on the forward strand.
CTGGCAGATGGGCAAAAGAAAGGGAGAAAGTGACCTGATATGACTAATTGTGAAAAATCACCAATATCTGGTATATGGTGCCATCTTAACGTCATAGATGACAACTAACGCTTACCACGGATGCACAGGAAATGACAAGACGCTTCGATTGAGCTATGAAACATGCTACTACGCCCACTGGAAGATGGGCAAAAGAGTGGGAGAAAGTGACCTGATATGACTAATTGTGAAAAATCACCAATATCTGGTATATGGTGCCATCTTAACGTCATAGATGACAACTAACGCTTACCACGGATGCACAGGAAATGACAAGACGCTTCGATTGAGCTATGAAACATGCTAATACGACCACTGGCACATGGGAAACAGAGTCGGAGAAAGTGACCTGAAATGACTAATTGCAAAAAATCGCCTGTTCTGGTATATGGTGCCATTTCGCCTACCTATGTGTCCACTAAACCTTTTCACGCATTCATAAATGATGAAGGGACGCTTCTTTTGAGCCATATACCATGCCGTTACGACCACTAGAAGATGGGGAAAAAGAGTCGGAGAAAGTGACCTGTAATGTCTGAAATCACTAATTGTGCAAAATTGACAATATTTGGTGTGTTGTGCCGTTTCGTCTACCTATGTGTCCACTAAACCTTTTCACGCATTCATATAGGATGAAGGGACGCTTCTTTTGAGCTATATACCATGCCATAAAAACCACTGGCAGATGGGCATAAGAAAGGGAGAAAGTGACCTGATATGACTAATTGTGAAAAATCACCAATATCTGGTATATGGTGCCATCTTAACGTCATAGATGACAACTAACGCTTACCACGGATGCACAGGAAATGACAAGACGCTTCGATTGAGCTATGAAACATGCTACTACGCCCACTGGAAGATGGGCAAAAGAGTGCGAGAAAGTGACCTGATATGACTAATTGTGAAAAATCACCAATATCTGGTATATGGTGCCATCATCTAACGGAAATGACAAGACGCTTCGATTGAGCTATGAAACATGCCATAAAGACCACTGGCAGATGGGCAAAAGAGTCGGAGAAAGTGTCCTGAAATCACTAATTGTGCAAAATCGACAATATTTGGTGTGTTGTGCCGTTTCGTCTACCTATGTGTCCACTAAACCTTTTCACGCATTCATATGGGATGAAGGGACGCTTCTTTTGAGCTATATACCATGCCATGAAGACCACTGGCAGATGGGCAAAAGAGTCGGAGACAGTGACCTGAAATGACTAATTGTGAAAAATCACCTATATCTGGTATATGGTGCCATCTCAACGTCCTGGATGACGACTAACGCTTACCACGGATGCACAGGAAATGACAAGACGCTTCGATTGAGCTATGAAACATGCCATAAAGATCACTGGCAGATGGGCAAAAGAGTCGGAGAAAGTGTCCTGAAATCACTAATTGTGCAAAATCGACAATATTTGGTGTGTTGTGCCGTTTCGTCTACCTATGTGTCCACTAAACCTTTTTACGCATTCATATGGGATGAAGGGACGCTTCTTTTGAGCTATATACCATGCCATAAAGACCACTGGAAGATGGGCAAAAGAGTGGGAGAAAGTGACCTGATATGACTAATTGTGAAAAATCACCAATATCTGGTACATGTTGCCATCTCAACGTCATAGGTGACAACTAACGCTTACCACGGATGCACAGGAAACGACAAGACGCTTCGATTGAGCTATGAAACATGCCTTAAAGACCACTGGCAGATGGGCAAAAGAGTCGGAGAAAGTGTCTGAAATCACTAATTGTGCAAAATCGAATAATATCTGGTGTGTGGTGCCATCTCAACGTCCTAGATGACGACTAACGCTTACCACGGATGCACAGGAAATGACAAGACGCTTCGATTGAGCTATGAAACATGCCTTAAAGACCACTGGCACATGGGAAACAGAGTCGGAGAAAGTGACCTCATATGACTAATTGTGAAAAATCACCAATATCTGGTATATGGTGCCATCTCAACGTCATAGATGACAACTAACGCTTGCCACGGATGCACAGGAAATGACAAGACGCTTCGATTGAGCTATAAAACATGCCTTAAAGACCACTGGCAGATGGGCAAAAGAGTCGGAGAAAGTGTCTGAAATCACTAATTGTGCAAAATCGAATAATATCTGGTGTGTGGTGCCATCTCAACGTCCTAGATGACGACTAACGCTTACCACGGATGCACAGGAAATGACAAGACGCTTCGATTGAGCTATGAAACATGCTATTACGCCCACTGGAAGATGGGCAAAAGAGTGGGAGAAAGTGAGCTGATATGACTAATTGTGAAAAATCACCAATATCTGGTACATGTTGCCATCTCAACGTCATAGATGACAACTAACGCTTACCACGGATGCACAGGAAACGACAAGACGCTTCGATTGAGCTATGAAACATGCTAATACGACCACTGGCACATGGGAAACAGAGTCGGAGAAAGTGACCTGAAATGACTAATTGCAAAAAATCGCCTGTTTCTGGTATATGGTGCCATTTCGCCTACCTATGTGTCCACTAAAATTTTTCACGCATTCATAAATGATGAAGGGACGCTTCTTTTGAGCCATATACCATGCCGTTACGACCACTAGAAGATGGGGAAAAAGAGTCGGAGAAAGTGACCTGTAATGTCTGAAATCACTAATTGTGCAAAATTGACAATATTTGGTGTGTTGTGCCGTTTCGTCTACATATGTGTCCACTAAGCCTTTTCACGCATTCATATGAGATGAAGGGACGCTTCTTTTGAGCTATATACCATGCCATAAAAACCACTGGCAGATGGGCAAAAGAAAGGCAGAAAGTGACCTGATATGACTAATTGTGAAAAATCACCAATATCTGGTACATGTTGCCATCTCAACGTCATAGATGACAACTAACGCTTACCACGGATGCACAGGAAACGACAAGACGCTTCGATTGAGCTATGAAACATGCTAATACGACCACTGGCACATGGGAAACAGAGTCGGAGAAAGTGACCTCATATGACTAATTGTGAAAAATCACCAATATCTGGTATATGGTGCCATCTCAACGTCATAGATGACAACTAACGCTTGCCACGGATGCACAGGAAATGACAAGACGCTTCGATTGAGCTATGAAACATGCCATAAAGACCACTGGCAGATGGGCAAAAGAGTCGGAGAAAGTGTGACTAATTGTGAAAAATCACCAATATCTGGTATATGGTGCCATCTCAACGTCATAGATGACAACTAACGCTTGCCACGGATGCACAGGAAATGACAAGACGCTTCGATTGAGCTATGAAACATGCCTTAAAGACCACTGGCAGATGGGCAAAAGAGTCGGAGAAAGTGTCTGAAATCACTAATTGTGCAAAATCGAATAATATCTGGTGTGTGGTGCCATCTCAACGTCCTAGATGACGACTAACGCTTACCACGGATGCACAGGAAATGACAAGACGCTTCGATTGAGCTATGAAACATGCCTTAAAGACAACTGGCAGATGGGCAAAAGAGTCGGAGAAAGTGTCCGAAATCACTAATTGTGCAAGATAGATACGGATGCACAGGAAATGACAAGACCACTGGCAGATGGGCAAAAGAGTGGGAGAAAGTGTCCGAAATCACTAATTGTGCAAGATCGACAATATTTGGTGTGTTGTGCCGTTTCGTCTACCTATGTGTCCACTAAACCTTTTCACGCATTCATATGGGATGAAGGGACGCTTCTTTTGAGCTATATACCATGCCATAAAAACCACTGGCAGATGGGCAAAAGAAAGGCAGAAAGTGACCTGATATGACTAATTGTGAAAAATCACCAATATCTGGTATATGGTGCCATCTTAACGTCATAGATGACAACTAACGCTTACCACGGATGCACAGGAAATGACAAGACGCTTCGATTGAGCTATGAAACATGCTACTACGCCCACTGGAAGATGGGCAAAAGAGTGCGAGAAAGTGACCTGATATGACTAATTGTGAAAAATCACCAATATCTGGTATATGGTGCCATCATCTAACGGAAATGACAAGACGCTTCGATTGAGCTATGAAACATGCCATAAAGACCACTGGCAGATGGGCAAAAGAGTCGGAGAAAGTGTCCTGAAATCACTAATTGTGCAAAATCGACAATATTTGGTGTGTTGTGCCGTTTCGTCTACCTATGTGTCCACTAAACCTTTTCACGCATTCATATGGGATGAAGGGACGCTTCTTTTGAGCTATATACCATGCCATGAAGACCACTGGCAGATGGGCAAAAGAGTCGGAGACAGTGACCTGAAATGACTAATTGTGAAAAATCACCTATATCTGGTATATGGTGCCATCTCAACGTCCTGGATGACGACTAACGCTTACCACGGATGCACAGGAAATGACAAGACGCTTCGATTGAGCTATGAAACATGCCATAAAGATCACTGGCAGATGGGCAAAAGAGTCGGAGAAAGTGTCCTGAAATCACTAATTGTGCAAAATCGACAATATTTGGTGTGTTGTGCCGTTTCGTCTACCTATGTGTCCACTAAACCTTTTTACGCATTCATATGGGATGAAGGGACGCTTCTTTTGAGCTATATACCATGCCATAAAGACCACTGGCAGATGGGCAAAAGAGTGGGAGGCAGTGACCTGAAATGACTAATTGTGAAAAATCACCAATATCTGGTATATGGTGCCATTTCAACATCATAGATGACAACTAACGCTTACCACGGATGCACAGGAAATGACAAGACGCTTCGATTGAGCTATGACACATGCTACTACGCCCACTGGAAGATGGGCAAAAGAGTGGGAGAAAGTGACCTGATATGACTAATTGTGAAAAATCACCAATATCTGGTACATGTTGCCATCTCAACGTCATAGATGACAACTAACGCTTACCACAGATGCACAGGAAACGACAAGACGCTTCGATTGAGCTATGAAACATGCTAATACGACCACTGGCACATGGGAAACAGAGTCGGAGAAAGTGACCTGAAATGACTAATTGCAAAAAATCGCCTGTTTCTGGTATATGGTGCCATTTCGCCTACCTATGTGTCCACTAAAATTTTTCACGCATTCATAAATGATGAAGGGACGCTTCTTTTGAGCCATATACCATGCCGTTACGACCACTAGAAGATGGGAAAAAGAGTCGGAGAAAGTGACCTGTAATGTCTGAAATCACTAATTGTGCAAAATCGAATAATATCTGGTGTGTGGTGCCATCTCAACGTCCTAGATGACGACTAACGCTTACCACGGATGCACAGGAAATGACAAGACGCTTCGATTGAGCTATGAAACATGCCTTAAAGACCTATGGCACATGGGAAACAGAGTCGGAGAAAGTGACCTGATATGACTAATTGTGAAAAATCACCAATATCTGGTATATGGTGCCATCTCAACGTCATAGATGACAACTAACGCTTGCCACGGATGCACAGAAATGACAAGACGCTTCGATTGAGCTATGAAACATGCCTTAAAGACCACTGGCAGATGGGCAAAAGAGTCGGAGAAAGTGTCTGAAATCACTAATTGTGCAAAATCGAATAATATCTGGTGTGTGGTGCCATCTCAACGTCCTAGATGACGACTAACGCTTACCACGGATGCACAGGAAATGACAAGACGCTTCGATTGAGCTATGAAACATGCCTTAAAGACAACTGGCAGATGGGCAAAAGAGTCGGAGAAAGTGTCCGAAATCACTAATTGTGCAAGATAGATACGGATGCACAGGAAATGACAAGACCACTGGCAGATGGGCAAAAGAGTGGGAGAAAGTGTCCGAAATCACTAATTGTGCAAGATCGACAATATTTGGTGTGTTGTGCCGTTTCGTCTACATATGTGTCCACTAAACCTTTTCACGCATTCATATGGGATGAAGGGACGCTTCTTTTGAGCTATATACCATGCCATGAAGACTACTGGCAGATGGGCAAAAGAGTCGGAGACAGTGACCTGAAATGACTAATTGTGAAAAATCACCTATATCTGGTATATGGTGCCATCTCAACGTCCTGGATGACGACTAACGCTTACCACGGATGCACAGGAATGACAAGACGCTTCGATTGAGCTATGAAACATGCCTTAAGGACCACTGGCAGATGGGCAAAAGAGTCGGAGAAAGTGTCCGAAATCACTAATTGTGCAAGATCGACAATATTTGGTGTGTGGTGTCGTTTTGTCTACCTATGTGTCCACTAAACCTTTTCACGCATTAATATGGGATGAAGGGACGCTTCTTTTGAGCTATATACCATGCCATAAAGACCACTGGCAGATGGGCAAAAAAGTGGGAGACAGTGACCTGAAATGACTAATTTTGAAAAATCACCAATATCTGGTATATGGTGCCATCTTAACGTCCTAGATGACGACTAACGCTCACCACGGATGCACAGGAAATGACAAGACGCTTCGATTGAGCTATGAAACATGCTACTACGCCCACTGGAAGATGGGCAAAAGAGTGGGAGAAAGTGAGCTGATATGACTAATTGTGAAAAATCACCAATATCTGGTACATGTTGCCATCTCAACGTCATAGATGACAACTAACGCTTACCACGGATGCACAGGAAACGACAAGACGCTTCGATTGAGCTATGAAACATGCTAATACGACCACTGGCAGATGGGCAAAAGAGTCGGAGAAAGTGTCTGAAATCACTAATTGTGCAAAATCGAATAATATCTGGTGTGTGGTGCCATCTCAACGTATTAGATGACGACTAACGCTTACCACGGATGCACAGGAAATGACAAGACGCTTCGATTGAGCTATGAAACATGCCTTAAAGACAACTGGCAGATGGGCAAAAGAGTCGGAGAAAGTGTCCGAAATCACTAATTGTGCAAGATAGATACGGATGCACAGGAAATGACAAGACCACTGGCAGATGGGCAAAAGAGTGGGAGGAAGTGTCCGAAATCACTAATTGTGCAAGATCGACAATATTTGGTGTGTTGTGCCGTTTCGTCTACCTATGTGTCCACTAAACCTTTTCACGCATTCATATGGGATGAAGGGACGCTTCTTTTGAGCTATATACCATGCCATGAAGACCACTGGCAGATGGGCAAAAGAGTCGGAGACAGTGACCTGAAATGACTAATTGTGAAAAATCACCTATATCTGGTATATGGTGCCATCTCAACGTCCTGGATGACGACTAACGCTTACCACGGATGCACAGGAAATGACAAGACGCTTCGATTGAGCTATGAAACATGCCATAAAGACCACTAGCAGATGGGCAAAAGAGTCGGAGAAAGTGTCCGAAATCACTAATTGTGCAAGATCGACAATATTTGGTGTGTGGTGTCGTTTCGTCTACCTATGTGTCCACTAAACCTTTTCACGCATTCATATGGGATGAAGGGACGCTTCTTTTGAGCTATATACCATGCCATAAAGACCACTGGCAGATGGGCAAAAGAGTGGGAGACAGTGACCTGAAATGACTAATTTTGAAAAATCACCAATATCTGGTATATGGTGCCATCTTAACGTCCTAGATGACGACTAACGCTCACCACGGATGCACAGGAAATGACAAGACGCTTCGATTGAGCTATGAAACATGCTACTACGCCCACTGGAAGATGGGCAAAAGAGTGGGAGAAAGTGACCTGATATGACTAATTGTGAAAAATCACCAATATCTGGTACATGTTGCAATCTCAACGTCATAGATGACAACTAACGCTTACCACGGATGTAGGACAGGAAACGACAAGACGCTTCGATTGAGCTATGAAACATGCTAATACGACCACTGGCACATGGGAAACAGAGTCGGAGAAAGTGACCTGAAATGACTAATTGCAAAAAATCGCCTGTTCTGGTATATGGTGCCATTTCGCCTACCTATGTGTCCACTAAACCTTTTCACGCATTCATAAATGATGAAGGGACGCTTCTTTTGAGCCATATACCATGCCGTTACGACCACTAGAAGATGGGCAAAAGAGTCGGAGAAAGTGACCTGTAATGTCTGAAATCACTAATTGTGCAAAATTGACAATATTTGGTGTGTTGTGCCGTTTCGTCTACCTATGTGTCCACTAAACCTTTTCACGCATTCATATAGGATGAAGGGACGCTTCTTTTGAGCTATATACCATGCCATAAAAACCACTGGCAGATGGGCATAAGAAAGGGAGAAAGTGACCTGATATGACTAATTGTGAAAAATCACCAATATCTGGTATATGGTGCCATCTTAACGTCATAGATGACAACTAACGCTTACCACGGATGCACAGGAAATGACAAGATGCTTCGATTGAGCTATGAAACATGCTACTACGCCCACTGGAAGATGGCAAAAGAGTGCGAGAAAGTGACCTGATATGACTAATTTGTGAAAAATCACCAATATCTGGTATATGGTGCCATCATCTAACGGAAATGACAAGACGCTTCGATTGAGCTATGAAACATGCCATAAAGACCACTGGCAGATGGGCAAAAGAGTCGGAGAAAGTGTCCTGAAATCACTAATTGTGCAAAATCGACAATATTTGGTGTGTTGTGCCGTTTCGTCTACCTATGTGTCCACTAAACCTTTTCACGCATTCATATGGGATGAAGGGACGCTTCTTTGAGCTATATACCATGCCATGAAGACCACTGGCAGATGGGCAAAAGAGTCGGAGACAGTGACCTGAAATGACTAATTGTGAAAAATCACCTATATCTGGTATATGGTGCCATCTCAACGTCCTGGATGACGACTAACGCTTACCACGGATGCACAGGAAATGACAAGACGCTTCGATTGAGCTATGAAACATGCCTTAAAGACCACTGGCAGATGGGCAAAAGAGTCGGAGAAAGTGTCCTGAAATCACTAATTGTGCAAGATCGACAATATTTGGTGTGTGGTGCCGTTTCGTCTACCTATGTGTCCACTAACCTTTTCACGCATTCATATGGATGAAGGGACGCTTCTTTTGAGCTATATACCATGCCATAAAGACCACTGGCAGATGGGCAAAAGAGTGGAGACAGTGACCTGAAATGACTAATTGTGAAAAATCACCAATATCTGGTATATGGTGCCATCTCAACGTCCTGGATGACGACTAACGCTTACCACGGATGCACAGGAAATGACAAGACGCTTCGATTGAGCTATGAAACATGCCTTAAAGACCACTGGCAGATGGGCAAAAGAGTCGGAGAAAGTGTCCGAAATCACTAATTGTGCAAGATCGACACTATTTGGTGTGTGGTGCCGTTTCGTCTACCTATGTGTCCACTAAACCTTTTCACGCATTCATATGGGATGAAGGGACGCTTCTTTTGAGCTATATACCATGCCATAAAGACCACTGGCAGATGGGAAAAAGAGTGGGAGACAGTGACCTGAAATGACTAATTGTGAAAAATCACCAATATCTGGTATCTGGTGCCATCTTAACGTCATAGATGACGACTAACGCTTACCACGGATGCACAGGAAATGACAAGACGCTTCGATTGAGCTATGAAACATGCTAGTACGCCCACTGGCAGATGGGCAAAAGAGTGGGAGACAGTGACCTGAAATGACTAATTGTGAAAAATCACCAATATCTGGTATATGGTGTCATCTCAACGTCATAGATGACGACTAACGCTTACCACGGATGCACAGGAAATGACAAGACGCTTCGATTGAGCTATGAAACATGCTAATACGACCAGTGGCACATGGGAAACAGAGTCGGAGAAAGTGACCTGAAATGACTAATTGCAAAAAATCGCCTGTTTCTGGTATATGGTGCCATTTCGTCTACCTATGTGTCCACTAAACCTTTTCACGCATTCATATGGATGAAGGGACGCTTCTTTTGAGCCATATACCATGCCCTTACGATCACTAGAAGATGGGCAAAATAGTCGGAGAAAGTGACCTGAAATCACTAATTGTGCAAAATTGACAATATTTGGTGTGTTGTACCGTTTCGTCTACCTATGTGTCCACTAAACCTTTTCACGCATTCATATGGGATGAAGGGACGCTTCTTTTGAGCTATATACCATGCCATAAAGACCACTGGCAGATGGGCAAAAGAAAGGGAGAAAGTGACCTGATATGACTAATTGTGAAAAATCACCAATATCTGGTATATGGTGCCATCTTAACGTCATAGATGACAACTAACGCTTACCACGGATGCACAGGAAATGACAAGACGCTTCGATTGAGCTATGAAACATGCTACTACGCCCACTGGAAGATGGGCAAAAGAGTGGGAGAAAGTGACCCGATATGACTAATTGTGAAAAATCACCAATATCTGGTATATGGTGCCATCTTAACGTCATAGATGACAACTAACGCTTACCACGGATGCACAGGAAATGACAAGACGCTTCGATTGAGCTATGAAACATGCCATAAAGACCACAGGCAGATGGGCAAAAGAGTCGGAGAAAGTGTCCTGAAATCACTAATTGTGCAATATCGACAATATTTGGTGTGTTGTGCCGTTTCGTCTACCTATGTGTCCACTAAACCTTTTCACGCATTCATATGGGATGAAGGGACGCTTCTTTTGAGCTATATACCATATCATGAAGACCACTGGCAGATGGGCAAAATAGTCGGAGACAGTGACCTGAAATGACTAATTGTGAAAAATCACCTATACCTGGTATATGGTGCCATCTCAACGTCCTGGATGACGACTAACGCTTACCACGGATGCACAGGAAATGACAAGACGCTTCGATTGAGGTATGAAACATGCCTTAAAGACCACTGGCAGATGGGCAAAAGAGTGGGAGGAAGTGTCCGAAATCACTAATTGTGCAAGATCGACAATATTTGGTGTGTTGTGCCGTTTCGTCTACCTATGTGTCCACTAAACCTTTTCACGCATTCATATGGGATGAAGGGACGCTTCTTTTGAGCTATATACCATGCCATGAAGACCACTGGCAGATGGGCAAAAGAGTCGGAGACAGTGACCTGAAATGACTAATTGTGAAAAATCACCTATATCTGGTATATGGTGCCATCTCAACGTCCTGGATGACGACTAACGCTTACCACGGATGCACAGGAAATGACAAGACGCTTCGATTGAGCTATGAAACATGCCATAAAGACCACTAGCAGATGGGCAAAAGAGTCGGAGAAAGTGTCCGAAATCACTAATTGTGCAAGATCGACAATATTTGGTGTGTGGTGTCGTTTCGTCTACCTATGTGTCCACTAAACCTTTTCACGCATTCATATGGGATGAAGGGACGCTTCTTTTGAGCTATATACCATGCCATAAAGACCACTGGCAGATGGGCAAAAGAGTGGGAGACAGTGACCTGAAATGACTAATTTTGAAAAATCACCAATATCTGGTATATGGTGCCATCTTAACGTCCTAGATGACGACTAACGCTCACCACGGATGCACAGGAAATGACAAGACGCTTCGATTGAGCTATGAAACATGCTACTACGCCCACTGGAAGATGGGCAAAAGAGTGGGAGAAAGTGACCTGATATGACTAATTGTGAAAAATCACCAATATCTGGTACATGTTGCAATCTCAACGTCATAGATGACAACTAACGCTTACCACGGATGTAGGACAGGAAACGACAAGACGCTTCGATTGAGCTATGAAACATGCTAATACGACCACTGGCACATGGGAAACAGAGTCGGAGAAAGTGACCTGAAATGACTAATTGCAAAAAAATCGCCTGTTCTGGTATATGGTGCCATTTCGCCTACCTATGTGTCCACTAAACCTTTTCACGCATTCATAAATGATGAAGGGACGCTTCTTTTGAGCCATATACCATGCCGTTACGACCACTAGAAGATGGGAAAAAGAGTCGGAGAAAGTGACCTGTAATGTCTGAAATCACTAATTGTGCAAAATTGACAATATTTGGTGTGTTGTGCCGTTTCGTCTACCTATGTGTCCACTAAACCTTTTCACGCATTCATATAGGATGAAGGGACGCTTCTTTTGAGCTATATACCATGCCATAAAAACCACTGGCAGATGGGCATAAGAAAGGGAGAAAGTGACCTGATATGACTAATTGTGAAAAATCACCAATATCTGGTATATGGTGCCATCTTAACGTCATAGATGACAACTAACGCTTACCACGGATGCACAGGAAATGACAAGATGCTTCGATTGAGCTATGAAACATGCTACTACGCCCACTGGAAGATGGGCAAAAGAGTGCGAGAAAGTGACCTGATATGACTAATTGTGAAAAATCACCAATATCTGGTATATGGTGCCATCATCTAACGGAAATGACAAGACGCTTCGATTGAGCTATGAAACATGCCATAAAGACCACTGGCAGATGGGCAAAAGAGTCGGAGAAAGTGTCCTGAAATCACTAATTGTGCAAAATCGACAATATTTGGTGTGTTGTGCCGTTTCGTCTACCTATGTGTCCACTAAACCTTTTCACGCATTCATATGGGATGAAGGGACGCTTCTTTTGAGCTATATACCATGCCATGAAGACCACTGGCAGATGGGCAAAAGAGTCGGAGACAGTGACCTGAAATGACTAATTGTGAAAAATCACCTATATCTGGTATATGGTGCCATCTCAACGTCCTGGATGACGACTAACGCTTACCACGGATGCACAGGAAATGACAAGACGCTTCGATTGAGCTATGAAACATGCCTTAAAGACCACTGGCAGATGGGCAAAAGAGTCGGAGAAAGTGTCCTGAAATCACTAATTGTGCAAGATCGACAATATTTGGTGTGTGGTGCCGTTTCGTCTACCTATGTGTCCACTAAACCTTTTCACGCATTCATATGGGATGAAGGGACGCTTCTTTTGAGCTATATACCATGCCATAAAGACCACTGGCAGATGGGCAAAAGAGTGGGAGACAGTGACCTGAAATGACTAATTGTGAAAAATCACCAATATCTGGTATATGGTGCCATCTCAACGTCCTGGATGACGACTAACGCTTACCACGGATGCACAGGAAATGACAAGACGCTTCGATTGAGCTATGAAACATGCCTTAAAGACCACTGGCAGATGGGCAAAAGAGTCGGAGAAAGTGTCCGAAATCACTAATTGTGCAAGATCGACACTATTTGGTGTGTGGTGCCGTTTCGTCTACCTATGTGTCCACTAAACCTTTTCACGCATTCATATGGGATGAAGGGACGCTTCTTTTGAGCTATATACCATGCCATAAAGACCACTGGCAGATGGGAAAAAGAGTGGGAGACAGTGACCTGAAATGACTAATTGTGAAAAATCACCAATATCTGGTATCTGGTGCCATCTTAACGTCATAGATGACGACTAACGCTTACCACGGATGCACAGGAAATGACAAGACGCTTCGATTGAGCTATGAAACATGCTAGTACGCCCACTGGCAGATGGGCAAAAGAGTGGGAGACAGTGACCTGAAATGACTAATTGTGAAAAATCACCATATCTGGTATATGGTGTCATCTCAACGTCATAGATGACGACTAACGCTTACCACGGATGCACAGGAAATGACAAGACGCTTCGATTGAGCTATGAAACATGCTAATACGACCAGTGGCACATGGGAAACAGAGTCGGAGAAAGTGACCTGAAATGACTAATTGCAAAAAATCGCCTGTTTCTGGTATATGGTGCCATTTCGTCTACCTATGTGTCCACTAAACCTTTTCACGCATTCATATGGGATGAAGGGACGCTTCTTTTGAGCCATATACCATGCCCTTACGATCACTAGAAGATGGGCAAAATAGTCGGAGAAAGTGACCTGAAATCACTAATTGTGCAAAATTGACAATATTTGGTGTGTTGTACCGTTTCGTCTACCTATGTGTCCACTAAACCTTTTCACGCATTCATATGGGATGAAGGGACGCTTCTTTTGAGCTATATACCATGCCATAAAGACCACTGGCAGATGGGCAAAAGAAAGGGAGAAAGTGACCTGATATGACTAATTGTGAAAAATCACCAATATCTGGTATATGGTGCCATCTTAACGTCATAGATGACAACTAACGCTTACCACGGATGCACAGGAAATGACAAGACGCTTCGATTGAGCTATGAAACATGCTACTACGCCCACTGGAAGATGGGCAAAAGAGTGGGAGAAAGTGACCCGATATGACTAATTGTGAAAAATCACCAATATCTGGTATATGGTGCCATCTTAACGTCATAGATGACAACTAACGCTTACCACGGATGCACAGGAAATGACAAGACGCTTCGATTGAGCTATGAAACATGCATAAAGACCACAGGCAGATGGGCAAAAGAGTCGGAGAAAGTGTCCTGAAATCACTAATTGTGCAATATCGACAATATTTGGTGTGTTGTGCCGTTTCGTCTACCTATGTGTCCACTAAACCTTTTCACGCATTCATATGGGATGAAGGGACGCTTCTTTTGAGCTATATACCATATCATGAAGACCACTGGCAGATGGGCAAAATAGTCGGAGACAGTGACCTGAAATGACTAATTGTGAAAAATCACCTATACCTGGTATATGGTGCCATCTCAACGTCCTGGATGACGACTAACGCTTACCACGGATGCACAGGAAATGACAAGACGCTTCGATTGAGGTATGAAACATGCCTTAAAGACCACTGGCAGATGGGCAAAAGAGTCGGAGAAAGTGTCCGCAATCACTAATTGTGCAAGATCGACAATATTTGGTGTGTGGTGCCGTTTCGTCTACCTATGTGTCCACTAAACCTTTTCACGCATTCATATGGGATGAAGGGACGCTTCTTTTGAGCTATATACCATGCCATAAAGACCACTGGCAGATGGGCAAAAGAGTGGGAGACAGTGACCTGAAATGACTAATTGTGAAAAATCACCAATATCTGGTATATGGTGCCATCTTAACGTCATAGATGACAACTGACGCTTACCACGGATGCACAGGAAATGACAAGACGCTTCGATTGAGCTATGAAACATGCCATAAAGACCACAGGCAGATGGGCAAAAGAGTCGGAGAAAGTGTCCTGAAATCACTAATTGTGCAATATCTACAATATTTGGTGTGTTGTGCCGTTTCGTCTACCTATGTGTCCACTAAACCTTTCACGCATTCATATGGGATGAAGGGACGCTTCTTTTGAGCTATATACCATGCCAAGAAGACCACTGGCAGATGGGCAAAAGAGTCGGAGACAGTGACCTGAAATGACTAATTGTGAAAAATCACCTATATCTGGTATATGGTGCCATCTCAACGTCCTGGATGACGACTAACGCTTACCACGGATGCACAGGAAATGACAAGACGCTTCGATTGAGCTATGAAACATGCCTTAAGGACCACTGGCAGATGGGCAAAAGAGTCGGAGAAAGTGTCCGAAATCACTAATTGTGCAAGATCGACAATATTTGGTGTGTGGTGCCGTTTCGTCTACCTATGTGTCCACTAAACCTTTTCACGCATTCATATGGGATGAAGGGACGCTTCTTTTGAGCTATATACCATGCCATAAAGACCACTGGCAGATGGGCAAAAGAGTGGGAGACAGTGACCTGAAATGACTAATTGTGAAAAATCACCAATATCTGGTATCTGGTGCCATCTTAACGTCATAGATGACGACTAACGCTTACCACGGATGCACAGGAAATGACAAGACGCTTCGATTGAGCTATGAAACATGCTAGTACGCCCACTGGCAGATGGCAAAAGAGTGGGAGACAGTGACCTGAAATGACTAATTGTGAAAAATCGCCATATCTGGTATATGGTGTCATCTCAACGTCATAGATGACGACTAACGCTTACCACGGATGCACAGGAAATGACAAGACGCTTCGATTGAGCTATGAAACATGCTAATACGACCACTGGCACATGGGAAACAGAGTCGGAGAAAGTGACCTGAAATGACTAATTGCAAAAAATCGCCTGTTTCTGGTATATGGTGCCATTTCGTCTACCTATGTGTCCACTAAACCTTTTCACGCATCATAAATGATGAAGGGACGCTTCTTTTGAGCCATATACCATGCCCTTACGATCACTAGAAGATGGGCAAAATAGTCGGAGAAAGTGACCTGAAATCACTAATTGTGCAAAATTGACAATATTTGGTGTGTTGTACCGTTTCGTCTACCTATGTGTCCACTAAACCTTTTCACGCATTCATATGGGATGAAGGGACGCTTCTTTTGAGCTATATACCATGCCATAAAGACCACTGGCAGATGGGCAAAAGAAAGGGAGAAAGTGACCTGATATGACTAATTGTGAAAAATCACCAATATCTGGTATATGGTGCCATCTTAAAGTCATAGATGACAACTAACGCTTACCACGGATGCACAGGAAATGACAAGACGCTTCGATTGAGCTATGAAACATGCTACTACGCCCACTGGAAGATGGGCAAAAGAGTGGGAGAAAGTGACCTGATATGACTAATTGTGAAAAATCACCAATATCTGGTATATGGTGCCATCTTAACGTCATAGATGACAACTAACGCTTACCACGGATGCACAGGAAATGACAAGACGCTTCGATTGAGCTATGAAACATGCTAATACGACCACTGGCACATGGGAAACAGAGTCGGAGAAAGTGACCTGAAATGACTAATTGCAAAAAATCGCCTGTTCTGGTATATGGTGCCATTTCGCCTACCTATGTGTCCACTAAACCTTTTCACGCATTCATAAATGATGAAGGGACGCTTCTTTTGAGCCATATACCATGCCGTTACGACCACTAGAAGATGGGGAAAAAGAGTCGGAGAAAGTGACCTGTAATGTCTGAAATCACTAATTGTGCAAAATCGACAATATTTGGTGTGTTGTGCCGTTTCGTCTACCTATGTGTCCACTAAACCTTTTCACGCATTCATATGGGATGAAGGGACGCTTCTTTTGAGCTATATACCATGCCATAAAAACCACTGGCAGATGGGCAAAAGAGTCGGAGAAAGTGACCTGATATGACTAATTGTGAAAAATCACCAATATCTGGTATATGGTGCCATCTCAACGTCATAGATGACAACTAACGCTTACCACGGATGCACAGGAAATGACAAGACGCTTCGATTGAGCTATGAAACATGCTACTACGCCCACTGGAAGATGGGCAAAAGAGTGCGAGAAAGTGACCTGATATGACTAATTGTGAAAAATCACCAATATCTGGTATATGGTGCCATCATCTAACGGAAATGACAAGACGCTTCGATTGAGCTATGAAACATGCCATAAAGACCACTGGCAGATGGGCAAAAGAGTCGGAGAAAGTGTCCTGAAATCACTAATTGTGCAAAATCGACAATATTTGGTGTGTTGTGCCGTTTCGTCTACCTATGTGTCCACTAAACCTTTTCACGCATTCATATGGGATGAAGGGACGCTTCTTTTGAGCTATATACCATGCCATGAAGACCACTGGCAGATGGGCAAAAGAGTCGGAGACAGTGACCTGAAATGACTAATTGTGAAAAATCACCTATATCTGGTATATGGTGCCATCTCAACGTCCTGGATGACGACTAACGCTTACCACGGATGCACAGGAAATGACAAGACGCTTCGATTGAGCTATGAAACATGCCATAAAGACCACTGGCAGATGGGCAAAAGAGTCGGAGAAAGTGTCCTGAAATCACTAATTGTGCAAAATCGACAATATTTGGTGTGTTGTGCCGTTTCGTCTACCTATGTGTCCACTAAAAATTTTCACGCATTCATATGGGATGAAGGGACGCTTCTTTTGAGCTATATACCATGCCATGAAAACCACTGGCAGATGGGCAAAAGAGTCGGAGACAGTGACCTGAAATGACTAATTGTGAAAAATCACCTATATCTGGTATATGGTGCCATCTCAACGTCCTGGATGACGACTAACGCTTACCACGGATGCACAGGAAATGACAAGACGCTTCGATTGAGCTATGAAACATGCCATAAAGATCACTGGCAGATGGGCTAAAGAGTCGGAGAAAGTGTCCTGAAATCACTAATTGTGCAAAATCGACAATATTTGGTGTGTTGTGCCGTTTCGTCTACCTATGTGTCCACTAAACCTTTTTACGCATTCATATGGGATGAAGGGACGCTTCTTTTGAGCTATATACCATGCCATAAAGACCACTGGCAGATGGGCAAAAGAGTGGGAGGCAGTGACCTGAAATGACTAATTGTGAAAAATCACCAATATCTGGTATATGGTGCCATCTCAACATCATAGATGACAACTAACGCTTACCACGGATGCACAGGAAATGACAAGACGCTTCGATTGAGCTATGACACATGCTACTACGCCCACTGGAAGATGGGCAAAAGAGTGGGAGAAAGTGACCTGATATGACTAATTGTGAAAAATCACCAATATCTGGTACATGTTGCCATCTCAACGTCATAGATGACAACTAACGCTTACCACGGATGCACAGGAAACGACAAGACGCTTCGATTGAGCTATGAAACATGCCTTAAAGACCACTGGCAGATGGGCAAAAGAGTCGGAGAAAGTGTCTGAAATCACTAATTGTGCAAAATCGAATAATATCTGGTGTGTGGTGCCATCTCAACGTCCTAGATGACGACTAACGCTTACCACGGATGCACAGGAAATGACAAGACGCTTCGATTGAGCTATGAAACATGCCTTAAAGACCACTGGCACATGGGAAACAGAGTCGGAGAAAGTGACCTCATATGACTAATTGTGAAAAATCACCAATATCTGGTATATGGTGCCATCTCAACGTCATAGATGACAACTAACGCTTGCCACGGATGCACAGGAAATGACAAGACGCTTCGATTGAGCTATGAAACATGCCTTAAAGACCACTGGCAGATGGGCAAAAGAGTCGGAGAAAGTGTCTGAAATCACTAATTGTGCAAAATCGAATAATATCTGGTGTGTGGTGCCATCTCAACGTCCTAGATGACGACTAACGCTTACCACGGATGCACAGGAAATGACAAGACGCTTCGATTGAGCTATGAAACATGCTATTACGCCCACTGGAAGATGGGCAAAAGAGTGGGAGAAAGTGAGCTGATATGACTAATTGTGAAAAATCACCAATATCTGGTACATGTTGCCATCTCAACGTCATAGATGACAACTAACGCTTACCACGGATGCACAGGAAACGACAAGACGCTTCGATTGAGCTATGAAACATGCTAATACGACCACTGGCACATGGGAAACAGAGTCGGAGAAAGTGACCTGAAATGACTAATTGCAAAAAATCGCCTGTTTCTGGTATATGGTGCCATTTCGCCTACCTATGTGTCCACTAAAATTTTTCACGCATTCATAAATGATGAAGGGACGCTTCTTTTGAGCCATATACCATGCCGTTACGACCACTAGAAGATGGGGAAAAAGAGTCGGAGAAAGTGACCTGTAATGTCTGAAATCACTAATTGTGCAAAATTGACAATATTTGGTGTGTTGTGCCGTTTCGTCTACATATGTGTCCACTAAACCTTTTCACGCATTCATATGAGATGAAGGGACGCTTCTTTTGAGCTATATACCATGCCATAAAAACCACTGGCAGATGGGCAAAAGAAAGGCAGAAAGTGACCTGATATGACTAATTGTGAAAAATCACCAATATCTGGTACATGTTGCCATCTCAACGTCATAGATGACAACTAACGCTTACCACGGATGCACAGGAAACGACAAGACGCTTCGATTGAGCTATGAAACATGCTAATACGACCACTGGCACATGGGAAACAGAGTCGGAGAAAGTGACCTCATATGACTAATTGTGAAAAATCACCAATATCTGGTATATGGTGCCATCTCAACGTCATAGATGACAACTAACGCTTGCCACGGATGCACAGGAAATGACAAGACGCTTCGATTGAGCTATGAAACATGCCTTAAAGACCACTGGCAGATGGGCAAAAGAGTCGGAGAAAGTGTCTGAAATCACTAATTGTGCAAAATCGAATAATATCTGGTGTGTGGTGCCATCTCAACGTCCTAGATGACGACTAACGCTTACCACGGATGCACAGGAAATGACAAGACGCTTCGATTGAGCTATGAAACATGCCTTAAAGACAACTGGCAGATGGGCAAAAGAGTCGGAGAAAGTGTCCGAAATCACTAATTGTGCAAGATAGATACGGATGCACAGGAAATGACAAGACCACTGGCAGATGGGCAAAAGAGTGGGAGAAAGTGTCCGAAATCACTAATTGTGCAAGATCGACAATATTTGGTGTGTTGTGCCGTTTCGTCTACCTATGTGTCCACTAAACCTTTTCACGCATTCATATGGGATGAAGGGACGCTTCTTTTGAGCTATATACCATGCCATAAAAACCACTGGCAGATGGGCAAAAGAAAGGCAGAAAGTGACCTGATATGACTAATTGTGAAAAATCACCAATATCTGGTATATGGTGCCATCTTAACGTCATAGATGACAACTAACGCTTACCACGGATGCACAGGAAATGACAAGACGCTTCGATTGAGCTATGAAACATGCTACTACGCCCACTGGAAGATGGGCAAAAGAGTGCGAGAAAGTGACCTGATATGACTAATTGTGAAAAATCACCAATATCTGGTATATGGTGCCATCATCTAACGGAAATGACAAGACGCTTCGATTGAGCTATGAAACATGCCATAAAGACCACTGGCAGATGGGCAAAAGAGTCGGAGAAAGTGTCCTGAAATCACTAATTGTGCAAAATCGACAATATTTGGTGTGTTGTGCCGTTTCGTCTACCTATGTGTCCAATAAACCTTTTCACGCATTCATATGGGATGAAGGGACGCTTCTTTTGAGCTATATACCATGCCATGAAGACCACTGGCAGATGGGCAAAAGAGTCGGAGACAGTGACCTGAAATGACTAATTGTGAAAAATCACCTATATCTGGTATATGGTGCCATCTCAACGTCCTGGATGACGACTAACGCTTACCACGGATGCACAGGAAATGACAAGACGCTTCGATTGAGCTATGAAACATGCCATAAAGATCACTGGCAGATGGGCAAAAGAGTCGGAGAAAGTGTCCTGAAATCACTAATTGTGCAAAATCGACAATATTTGGTGTGTTGTGCCGTTTCGTCTACCTTTGTGTCCACTAAACCTTTTTACGCATTCATATGGGATGAAGGGACGCTTCTTTTGAGCTATATACCATGCCATAAAGACCACTGGCAGATGGGCAAAAGAGTGGGAGGCAGTGACCTGAAATGACTAATTGTGAAAAATCACCAATATCTGGTATATGGTGCCATCTCAACATCATAGATGACAACTAACGCTTACCACGGATGCACAGGAAATGACAAGACGCTTCGATTGAGCTATGACACATGCTACTACGCCCACTGGAAGATGGGCAAAAGAGTGGGAGAAAGTGACCTGATATGACTAATTGTGAAAAATCACCAATATCTGGTACATGTTGCCATCTCAACGTCATAGATGACAACTAACGCTTACCACGGATGCACAGGAAACGACAAGACGCTTCGATTGAGCTATGAAACATGCCTTAAAGACCACTGGCAGATGGGCAAAAGAGTCGGAGAAAGTGTCTGAAATCACTAATTGTGCAAAATCGAATAATATCTGGTGTGTGGTGCCATCTCAACGTCCTAGATGACGACTAACGCTTACCACGGATGCACAGGAAATGACAAGACGCTTCGATTGAGCTATGAAACATGCCTTAAAGACCACTGGCACATGGGAAACAGAGTCGGAGAAAGTGACCTCATATGACTAATTGTGAAAAATCACCAATATCTGGTATATGGTGCCATCTCAACGTCATAGATGACAACTAACGCTTGCCACGGATGCACAGGAAATGACAAGACGCTTCGATTGAGCTATGAAACATGCCTTAAAGACCACTGGCAGATGGGCAAAAGAGTCGGAGAAAGTGTCTGAAATCACTAATTGTGCAAAATCGAATAATATATGGTGTGTGGTGCCATCTCAACGTCCTAGATGACGACTAACGCTTACCACGGATGCACAGGAAATGACAAGACGCTTCGATTGAGCTATGAAACATGCTATTACGCCCACTGGAAGATGGGCAAAAGAGTGGGAGAAAGTGAGCTGATATGACTAATTGTGAAAAATCACCAATATCTGGTACATGTTGCCATCTCAACGTCATAGATGACAACTAACGCTTACCACGGATGCACAGGAAACGACAAGACGCTTCGATTGAGCTATGAAACATGCTAATACGACCACTGGCACATGGGAAACAGAGTCGGAGAAAGTGACCTGAAATGACTAATTGCAAAAAATCGCCTGTTTCTGGTGTATGGTGCCATTTCGCCTACCTATGTGTCCACTAAAATTTTTCACGCATTCATAAATGATGAAGGGACGCTTCTTTTGAGCCATATACCATGCCGTTACGACCACTAGAAGATGGGGAAAAAGAGTCGGAGAAAGTGACCTGTAATGTCTGAAATCACTAATTGTGCAAAATCGACAATATTTGGTGTGTTGTGCCGTTTCGTCTACCTATGTGTCCACTAAACCTTTTCACGCATTCATATGAGATGAAGGGACGCTTCTTTTGAGCTATATACCATGCCATAAAAACCACTGGCAGATGGGCAAAAGAAAGGCAGAAAGTGACCTGATATGACTAATTGTGAAAAATCACCAATATCTGGTATATGGTGCCATCTTAACGTCATAGATGACAACTAACGCTTACCACGGATGCACAGGAAATGACAAGACGCTTCGATTGAGCTATGAAACATGCTACTACGCCCACTGGAAGATGGGCAAAAGAGTGCGAGAAAGTGACCTGATATGACTAATTGTGAAAAATCACCAATATCTGGTATATGGTGCCATCTTAACGTCCTAGATGACGACTAACGCTTACCACGGATACACAGGAAATGACAAGACGCTTCGATTGAGCTATGAAACATGCCATAAAGACCACTGGCAGATGGGCAAAAGAGTCGGAGAAAGTGTCCTGAAATCACTAATTGTGCAAAATCGACAATATTTGGTGTGTTGTGCCGTTTCGTCTACCTATGTGTCCACTAAACCTTTTCACGCATTCATATGGGATGAAGGGACGCTTCTTTTGAGCTATATACCATGCCATAAAGACCACTGGCAGATGGGCAAAAGAGTGGGAGACAGTGACCTGAAATGACTAATTGTGAAAAATCACCAATATCTGGTATATGGTGCCATCTCAACGTCATAGATGACAACTAACGCTTACCACGGATGCACAGGAAATGACAAGACGCTTCGATTGAGCTATGAAACATGCTACTACGCCCACTGGAAGATGGGCAAAGAGTGGGAGAAAGTGACCTGATATGACTAATTGTGAAAAATCACCAATATCTGGTACATGTTGCCATCTCAACGTCATAGATGACAACTAACGCTTACCACGGATGCACAGGAAACGACAAGACGCTTCGATTGAGCTATGAAACATGCTTATACAACCACTGGCACATGGGAAACAGAGTCGGAGAAAGTGACCTCATATGACTAATTGTGAAAAATCACCAATATCTGGTATATGGTGCCATCTCAACGTCATAGATGACAACTAACGCTTGCCACGGATGCACAGGAAATGACAAGACGCTTCGATTGAGCTATGAAACATGCCTTAAAGACCACTGGCAGATGGGCAAAAGAGTCGGAGAAAGTGTCTGAAATCACTAATTGTGCAAAATCGAATAATATCTGGTGTGTGGTGCCATCTCAACGTCCTAGATGACGACTAACGCTTACCACGGATGCACAGGAAATGACAAGACGCTTCGATTGAGCTATGAAACATGCCTTAAAGACAACTGGCAGATGGGCAAAAGAGTCGGAGAAAGTGTCCGAAATCACTAATTGTGCAAGATAGATACGGATGCACAGGAAATGACAAGACCACTGGCAGATGGGCAAAAGAGTGGGAGAAAGTGTCCGAAATCACTAATTGTACAAGATCGACAATATTTGGTGTGTTGTGCCGTTTCGTCTACCTATGTGTCCACTAAACCTTTTCACGCATTCATATGGGATGAAGGGACGCTTCTTTTGAGCTATATACCATGCCATAAAGACCACTGGCAGATGGGCAAAAAAGTGGGAGACAGTGACCTGAAATGACTAATTGTGAAAAATCACCTATATCTGGTATATGGTGCCATCTCAACGTCCTGGATGACGACTAACGCTTACCACGGATGCACAGGAAATGACAAGACGCTTCGATTGAGCTATGAAACATGCCTTAAGGACCACTGGCAGATGGGCAAAAGAGTCGGAGAAAGTGTCCGAAATCACTAATTGTGCAAGATCGACAATATTTGGTGTGTGGTGTCGTTTTGTCTACCTATGTGTCCACTAAACCTTTTCACGCATTAATATGGGATGAAGGGACGCTTCTTTTGAGCTATATACCATGCCATAAAGACCACTGGCAGATGGGCAAAAAAGTGGGAGACAGTGACCTGAAATGACTAATTTTGAAAAATCACCAATATCTGGTATATGGTGCCATCTTAACGTCCTAGATGACGACTAACGCTCACCACGGATGCACAGGAAATGACAAGACGCTTCGATTGAGCTATGAAACATGCTACTACGCCCACTGGAAGATGGGCAAAAGAGTGGGAGAAAGTGACCTGATATGACTAATTGTGAAAAATCACCAATATCTGGTACATGTTGCCATCTCAACGTCATAGATGACAACTAACGCTTACCACGGATGCACAGGAAACGACAAGACGCTTCGATTGAGCTATGAAACATGCTAATACGACCACTGGCACATGGGAAACAGAGTCGGAGAAAGTGACCTGAAATGACTAATTGCAAAAAATCGCCTGTTTCTGGTATATGGTGCCATTTCGCCTACCTATGTGTCCACTAAACCTTTTCACGCATTCATAAATGATGAAGGGACGCTTCTTTTGAGCCATATACCATGCCGTTACGACCACTAGAAGATGGGGAAAAAGAGTCGGAGAAAGTGACCTGTAATGTCTGAAATCACTAATTGTGCAAAATTGACAATATTTGGTGTGTTGTGCCGTTTCGTCTACCTATGTGTCCACTAAACCTTTTCACGCATTCATATGGGATGAAGGGACGCTTCTTTTGAGCTATATACCATGCCATAAAGACCACTGGCAGATGGGCAAAAGAAAGGGAGAAAGTGACCTGATATGACTAATTGTGAAAAATCACCAATATCTGGTATATGGTGCCATCTAAACGTCCTAGATGACGACTAACGCTTACCACGGATGCACAGGAAATGACAAGACGCTTCGATTGAGCTATGAAACATGCCATAAAGACCACTGGCAGATGGGCAAAAGAGTCGGAGACAGTGACCTGAAATGACTAATTGTGAAAAATCACCTATATCTGGTATATGGTGCCATCTCAACGTCCTGGATGACGACTAACGCTTACCACGGATGCACAGGAAATGAAAAGACGCTTCGATTGAGCTATGAAACATGCCTTAAAGACCACTGGCAGATGGGCAAAAGAGTCGGAGAAAGTGTCCGAAATCACTAATTGTGCAAGATCGACAATATTTGGTGTGTGGTGCCGTTTCGTCTACCTATGTGTCCACTAAACCTTTTCACGCATTCATATGGGATGAAGGGACGCTTCTTTTGAGCTATATACCATGCCATAAAGACCACTGGCAGATGGGCAAAAGAGTGGGAGACAGTGACCTGAAATGACTAATTGTGAAAAATCACCAATATCTGGTAAATGGTGCCATCTCAACGTCCTGGATGACGACTAACGCTTACCACGGATGCACAGGAAATGACAAGACGCTTCGATTGAGCTATGAAACATGCCTTAAAGACCACTGGCAGATGGGCAAAAGAGTCGGAGAAAGTGTCCGAAATCACTAATTGTGCAAGATCGACACTATTTGGTGTGTGGTGCCGTTTCGTCTACCTATGTGTCCACTAAACCTTTTCACGCATTCATATGGGATGAAGGGACGCTTCTTTTGAGCTATATACCATGCCATAAAGACCACTGGCAGATGGGCAAAAGAGTGGGAGACAGTGACCTGAAATGACTAATTGTGAAAAATCACCAATATCTGGTATCTGGTGCCATCTTAACGTCATAGATGACGACTAACGCTTACCACGGATGCACAGGAAATGACAAGACGCTTCGATTGAGCTATGAAACATGCTATTACGCCCACTGGAAGATGGGCAAAAGAGTGGGAGAAAGTGAGCTGATATGACTAATTGTGAAAAATCACCAATATCTGGATCTCAACGTCCTGGATGACGACTAACGCTTACCACGGATGCACAGGAAATGACAAGACGCTTCGATTGAGCTATGAAACATGCCTTAAGGACCACTGGCAGATGGGCAAAAGAGTCGGAGAAAGTGTCCGAAATCACTAATTGTGCAAGATCGACAATATTTGGTGTGTGGTGTCGTTTTGTCTACCTATGTGTCCACTAAACCTTTTCACGCATTAATATGGGATGAAGGGACGCTTCTTTTGAGCTATATACCATGCCATAAAGACCACTGGCAGATGGGCAAAAAAGTGGGAGACAGTGACCTGAAATGACTAATTTTGAAAAATCACCAATATCTGGTATATGGTGCCATCTTAACGTCCTAGATGACGACTAACGCTCACCACGGATGCACAGGAAATGACAAGACGCTTCGATTGAGCTATGAAACATGCTACTACGCCCACTGGAAGATGGGCAAAAGAGTGGGAGAAAGTGACCTGATATGACTAATTGTGAAAAATCACCAATATCTGGTACATGTTGCCATCTCAACGTCATAGATGACAACTAACGCTTACCACGGATGCACAGGAAACGACAAGACGCTTCGATTGAGCTATGAAACATGCTAATACGACCACTGGCACATGGGAAACAGAGTCGGAGAAAGTGACCTGAAATGACTAATTGCAAAAAATCGCCTGTTTCTGGTATATGGTGCCATTTCGCCTACCTATGTGTCCACTAAACCTTTTCACGCATTCATAAATGATGAAGGGACGCTTCTTTTGAGCCATATACCATGCCGTTACGACCACTAGAAGATGGGGAAAAAGAGTCGGAGAAAGTGACCTGTAATGTCTGAAATCACTAATTGTGCAAAATTGACAATATTTGGTGTGTTGTGCCGTTTCGTCTACCTATGTGTCCACTAAACCTTTTCACGCATTCATATGGGATGAAGGGACGCTTCTTTTGAGCTATATACCATGCCATAAAGACCACTGGCAGATGGGCAAAAGAAAGGGAGAAAGTGACCTGATATGACTAATTGTGAAAAATCACCAATATCTGGTATATGGTGCCATCTAAACGTCCTAGATGACGACTAACGCTTACCACGGATGCACAGGAAATGACAAGACGCTTCGATTGAGCTATGAAACATGCCTTAAAGACCACTGGCAGATGGGCAAAAGAGTCGGAGAAAGTGACCTGAAATGACTTATTGTGAAAAATCACCTATATCTGGTATATGGTGCCATCTCAACGTCCTGGATGACGACTAACGCTTACCACGGATGCACAGGAAATGAAAAGACGCTTCGATTGAGCTATGAAACATGCCTTAAAGACCACTGGCAGATGGGCAAAAGAGTCGGAGAAAGTGTCCGAAATCACTAATTGTGCAAGATCGACAATATTTGGTGTGTGGTGCCGTTTCGTCTACCTATGTGTCCACTAAACCTTTTCACGCATTCATATGGGATGAAGGGACGCTTCTTTTGAGCTATATACCATGCCATAAAGACCACTGGCAGATGGGCAAAAGAGTGGGAGACAGTGACCTGAAATGACTAATTGTGAAAAATCACCAATATCTGGTAAATGGTGCCATCTCAACGTCCTGGATGACGACTAACGCTTACCACGGATGCACAGGAAATGACAAGACGCTTCGATTGAGCTATGAAACATGCCTTAAAGACCACTGGCAGATGGGCAAAAGAGTCGGAGAAAGTGTCCGAAATCACTAATTGTGCAAGATCGACACTATTTGGTGTGTGGTGCCGTTTCGTCTACCTATGTGTCCACTAAACCTTTTCACGCATTCATATGGGATGAAGGGACGCTTCTTTTGAGCTATATACCATGCCATAAAGACCACTGGCAGATGGGCAAAAGAGTGGGAGACAGTGACCTGAAATGACTAATTGTGAAAAATCACCAATATCTGGTATCTGGTGCCATCTTAACGTCATAGATGACGACTAACGCTTACCACGGATGCACAGGAAATGACAAGACGCTTCGATTGAGCTATGAAACATGCTAGTACGCCCACTGGCAGATGGGCAAAAGAGTGGGAGACAGTGACCTGAAATGACTAATTGTGAAAAATCACCAATATCTGGTATATGGCGTCATCTCAACGTCATAGATGACGACTAACGCTTACCACGGATGCACAGGAAATGACAAGACGTTTCGATTGAGCTATGAAACATGCTAATACGACCACTGGCACATGGGAAACAGAGTCGGAGAAAGTGACCTGAAATGACTAATTGCAAAAAATCGCCTGTTTCTGGTATATGGTGCCATTTCGTCTACCTATGTGTCCACTAAACCTTTTCACGCATTCATAAATGATGAAGGGACGCTTCTTTTGAGCCATATACCATGCCCTTACGATCGCTAGAAGATGGGCAAAATAGTCGGAGAAAGTGACCTGAAATCACTAATTGTGCAAAATTGACAATATTTGGTGTGTTGTGCCGTTTCGTCTACCTATGTGTCCACTAAACCTTTTCACGCATTCATATGGGATGAAGGGACGCTTCTTTTGAGCTGTATACCATGCCATGAAGACCACTGGCAGATGGGCAAAAGAGTCGGAGACAGTGACCTGAAATGACTAATTGTGAAAAATCACCTATATCTGGTATATGGTGCCATCTCAACGTCCTGTATGACGACTAACGCTTACCACGGATGCACAGGAAATGACAAGACGCTTCGATTGAGCTATGAAACATGCTACTACGCCCACTGGAAGATGGGCAAAAGAGTGGGAGAAAGTGACCTGATATGACTAATTGTGAAAAATCACCAATATCTGGTACATGTTGCCATCTCAACGTCATAGATGACAACTAATGCTTACTACGGATGCACAGGAAACGACAAGACGCTTCGATTGAGCTATGAAACATGCTAATACGACCACTGGCACATGGGAAACAGAGTCGGAGAAAGTGACCTGAAGTGACTAATTGCAAAAAATCGCCTGTTTCTGGTATATGGTGCCATTTCGCCCACCTATGTGTCCACTAAATCTTTTCACGCATTCATAAATGATGAAGGGACGCTTCTTTTGAGCCATATACCATGCCGTTACGACAACTAGAAGATGGGGAAAAAGAGTCGGAGAAAGTGTCCTGAAATCACTAATTGTGCAAAATCGACAATATTTGGTGTGTTGTGCCGTTTCGTCTACCTTTGTGTCCACTAAACCTTTTCACGCATTCATATGGGATGAAGGGACGCTTCTTTTGAGCTATATACCATGCCATAAAAACCACTGGCAGATGGGCAAAAGAGTCGGAGAAAGTGTCCGAAATCACTAATTGTGCCAGATCGACAATATTTGGTGTGTGGTGCCGTTTCGTCTACCTATGTGTCCACTAAACCTTTTCACGCATTCATATGGGATGAAGGGACGCTTCTTTTGAGCTATATACCATGCCATGAAGACCACTGGCAGATGGGCAAAAGAGTGGGAGACAGTGACCTGAAATGACTAATTGTGAAAAATCACCAATATCTGGTATATGGTGCCATCTTAACGTCCTAGGTGACGACTAACGCTTACCACGGATGCACACGAAATGACAAGACGCTTCGATTGAGCTATGAAACATGCTACTACGCCCACTGGAAGATGGGCAAAAGAGTGGGAGAAAGTGACCTGATATGACTAATTGTGAAAAATCACCAATATCTGGTACATGTTGCCATCTCAACGTCATAGATGACAACTAATGCTTACTACGGATGCACAGGAAACGACAAGACGCTTCGATTGAGCTATGAAACATGCTAATACGACCACTGGCACATGGGAAACAGAGTCGGAGAAAGTGACCTGAAGTGACTAATTGCAAAAAATCGCCTGTTTCTGGTATATGGTGCCATTTCGCCCACCTATGTGTCCACTAAATCTTTTCACGCATTCATAAATGATGAAGGGACGCTTCTTTTGAGCCATATACCATGCCGTTACGACAACTAGAAGATGGGGAAAAAGAGTCGGAGAAAGTGTCCTGAAATCACTAATTGTGCAAAATCGACAATATTTGGTGTGTTGTGCCGTTTCGTCTACCTTTGTGTCCACTAAACCTTTTCACGCATTCATATGGGATGAAGGGACGCTTCTTTTGAGCTATATACCATGCCATAAAAACCACTGGCAGATGGGCAAAAGAGTCGGAGAAAGTGACCTGATATGACTAATTGTGAAAAATCACCAATATCTGGTATATGGTGCCATCTTAACGTTATAGATGACAACTAACGCTTACCACGGATGCACAGGAAATGACAAGACGCTTCGATTGAGCTAAGAAACATGCTACTACGCCCACTGGAAGATGGGCAAAAGAGTGCGAGAAAGTGCCCTCATATGACTAATTGTGAAAAATCACCAATATCTGGTATATGGTGCCATCTTAACGTCCTAGATGACGACTAACACTTACCACGGATGCACAGGAAATGACAAGACGCTTCGATTGAGCTATGAAACATGCCATAAAGACCACTGGCAGATGGGCAAAAGAGTCGGAGAAAGTGTCCTCAAATCACTAATTGTGCAAAATCGACAATATTTGGTGTGTTGTGCCGTTTCGTCTACCTATGTGTCCACTAAACTTTTTCACGCATTCATATGGGATGAAGGGACGCTTCTTTTGAGCTATATACCATGCCATGAAGACCACTGGCAGATGGGCAAAAGAGTCGGAGACAGTGACCTGAAATGACTAATTGTGAAAAATCACCTATATCTGGTATATGGTGCCATCTCAACGTCCTGGATGACGACTAACGCTTACCACGGATGCACTGGAAATGACAAGACGCTTCGATTGAGCTATGAAACATGCCTTAAAGACCACTGGCAGATGGGCAAAAGAGTCGGAGAAAGTGTCCGAAATCACTAATTGTGCAAGATCGACAATATTTGGTGTGTGGTGCCGTTTCGTCTACCTATGTGTCCACTAAACCTTTTCACGCATTCATATGGGATGAAGGGACGCTTCTTTTGAGCTATATACCATGCCATAAAGACCACTGGCAGATGGGCAAAAGAGTGGGAGACAGTGACCTGAAATGACTAATTGTGAAAAATCACCAATATCTGGTATATGGTGCCATCTCAACGTCCTGGATGACGACTAACGCTTACCACGGATGCACAGGAAATGACAAGACGCTTCGATTGAGCTATGAAACATGCCTTAAAGACCACTGGCAGATGGGCAAAAGAGTCGGAGAAAGTGTCCGAAATCACTGATTGTGCAAGATCGACAATATTTGGTGTGTGGTGCCGTTTCGTCTACCTATGTGTCCACTAAACCTTTTCACGCATTCATATGGGATGAAGGGACGCTTCTTTTGAGCTATATACCATGCCATAAAGACCACTGGCAGATGGGCAAAAGAGTGGGAGACAGTGACCTGAAATGACTAATTGTGAAAAATCACCAATATCTGGTATCTGGTGCCATCTTAACGTCATAGATGACGACTAACGCTTACCACGGATGCACAGGAAATGACAAGACGCTTCGATTGAGCTATGAAACATGCTAGTACGCCCAGTGGCAGATGGGCAAAAGAGTGGGAGACAGTGACCTGAAATGACTTATTGTGAAAAATCACCTATATCTGGTATATGGTGCCATCTCAACGTCCTGGATGACGACTAACGCTTACCACGGATGCACAGGAAATGACAAGACGCTTCGATTGAGCTATGAAACATGCCTTAAAGACCACTGGCAGATGGGCAAAAGAGTCGGAGAAAGTGTCCGAAATCACTAATTGTGCAAGATCGACAATATTTGGTGTGTGGTGCCGTTTCGTCTACCTATGTGTCCACTAAACCTTTTCACGCATTCATATGGGATGAAGGGACGCTTCTTTTGAGCTATATACCATGCCATAAAGACCACTGGCAGATGGGCAAAAGAGTGGGAGACAGTGACCTGAAATGACTAATTGTGAAAAATCACCAATATCTGGTATATGGTGCCATCTCAACGTCCTGGATGACGACTAACGCTTACCACGGATGCACAGGAAATGACAAGACGCTTCGATTGAGCTATGAAACATGCCTTAAAGACCACTGGCAGATGGGCAAAAGAGTCGGAGAAAGTGTCCGAAATCACTAATTGTGCAAGATCGACACTATTTGGTGTGTGGTGCCGTTTCGTCTACCTATGTGTCCACTAAACCTTTTCACGCATTCATATGGGATGAAGGGACGCTTCTTTTGAGCTATATACCATGCCATAAATACCACTGGCAGATGGGCAAAAGAGTGGGAGACAGTGACCTGAAATGACTAATTGTGAAAAATCACCAATATCTGGTATCTGGTGCCATCTTAACGTCATAGATGACGACTAACGCTTACCACGGATGCACAGGAAATGACAAGACGCTTCGATTGAGCTATGAAACATGCTAGTACGCCCACTGGCAGATGGGCAAAAGAGTGGGAGACAGTGACCTGAAATGACTAATTGTGAAAAATCACCAATATCTGGTATATGGCGTCATCTCAACGCCATAGATGACGACTCACGCTTACCACGGATGCACAGGAAATGACAAGACGTTTCGATTGAGCTATGAAACATGCTAATACGACCACTGGCACATGGGAAACAGAGTCGGAGAAAGTGACCTGAAATGACTAATTGCAAAAAATCGCTTGTTTCTGGTATATGGTGCCATTTCGTCTACCTATGTGTCCACTAAACCTTTTCACGCATTCATAAATGATGAAGGGTCGCTTCTTTTGAGCCATATACCATGCCCTTACGATCGCTAGAAGATGGGCAAAATAGTCGGAGAAAGTGACCTGAAATCACTAATTGTGCAAAATTGACAATATTTGGTGTGTTGTGCCGTTTCGTCTACCTATGTGTCCACTAAACCTTTTCACGCATTCATATGGGATGAAGGGACGCTTCTTTTGAGCTATATACCATGCCATAAAGACCATTGGCAGATGGGCAAAAGAAAGGGAGAAAGTGACCTGATATGACTAATTGTGAAAAATCACCAATATCTGGTATATGGTGCCATCTTAACGTCATAGATGACAACTAACGCTTACCACGGATGCACAGGAAATGACAAGACGCTTCGATTGAGCTATGAAACATGCTACTACGCCCACTGGAAGATGGGCAAAAGAGTGCGAGAGAGAGACCTGATATGACTAATTGTGAAAAATCACCAATATCTGGTATATGGTGCCATCTTAACGTCATAGATGACAACTAACGCTTACCACGGATGCACAGGAAATGACAAGACACTTCGATTGAGCTATGAAACATGCCATAAAGACCACTGGCAGATGGGCAAAAGAGTCGGAGAAAGTGTCCTGAAATCACTAATTGTGCAAAACCGACAATATTTGGTGTGTTGTGCCGTTTCGTCTACTTATGTGTCCACTAAACCTTTTCACGCATTCATATGGGATGAAGGGACGCTTCTTTTGAGCTATATACCATGCCATGAAGACCACTGGCAGATGGGCAAAAGAGTCGGAGACAGTGACCTGAAATGACTAATTGTGAAAAATCACCTATATCTGGTATATGGTGCCATCTCAACGTCCTGTATGACGACTAACGCTTACCACGGATGCACAGGAAATGACAAGACGCTTCGATTGAGCTATGAAACATGCCTTAAAGACCACTGGCAGATGGGCAAAAGAGTCGGAGAAAGTGTCCGAAATCACTAATTGTGCCAGATCGACAATATTTGGTGTGTGGTGCCGTTTCGTCTACCTATGTGTCGACTAAACCTTTTCACATATGGGATGAAGGGACGCTTCTTTTGAGCTATATACCATGCCATGAAGACCACTGGCAGATGGGCAAAAGAGTGGGAGACAGTGACCTGAAATGACTAATTGTGAAAAATCACCAATATCTGGTATATGGTGCCATCTTAACGTCCTAGGTGACGACTAACGCTTACCACGGATGCACAGGAAATGACAAGACGCTTCGATTGAGCTATGAAACATGCTACTACGCCCACTGGAAGATGGGCAAAAGAGTGGGAGAAAGTGACCTGATATGACTAATTGTGAAAAATCACCAATATCTGGTACATGTTGCCATCTCAACGTCATAGATGACAACTAATGCTTACTACGGATGCACAGGAAACGACAAGACGCTTCGATTGAGCTATGAAACATGCTAATACGACCACTGGCACATGGGAAACAGAGTCGGAGAAAGTGACCTGAAGTGACTAGTTGCAAAAAATCGCCTGTTTCTGGTATATGGTGCCATTTCGCCCACCTATGTGTCCACTAAATCTTTTCACGCATTCATAAATGATGAAGGGACGCTTCTTTTGAGCCATATACCATGCCGTTACGACAACTAGAAGATGGGGAAAAAGAGTCGGAGAAAGTGTCCTGAAATCACTAATTGTGCAAAATCGACAATATTTGGTGTGTTGTGCCGTTTCGTCTACCTATGTGTCCACTAAACCTTTTCACGCATTCATATGGGATGAAGGGACGCTTCTTTTGAGCTATATACCATGCCATAAAAACCACTGGCAGATGGGCAAAAGAGTCGGAGAAAGTGACCTGATATGACTAATTGTGAAAAATCACCAATATCTGGTATATGGTGCCATCTTAACGTTATAGATGACAACTAACGCTTACCACGGATGCACAGGAAATGACAAGACGCTTCGATTGAGCTAAGAAACATGCTACTACGCCCACTGGAAGATGGGCAAAAGAGTGCGAGAAAGTGACCTGATATGACTAATTGTGAAAAATCACCAATATCTGGTATATGGTGCCATCTTAACGTCCTAGATGACGACTAACGCTTACCACGGATGCACAGGAAATGACAAGACGCTTCGATTGAGCTATGAAACATGCCATAAAGACCACTGGCAGATGGGCAAAAGAGTCGGAGAAAGTGTCCTCAAATCACTAATTGTGCAAAATCGACAATATTTGGTGTGTTGTGCCGTTTCGTCTACCTATGTGTCCACTAAACTTTTTCACGCATTCATATGGGATGAAGGGACGCTTCTTTTGAGCTATATACCATGCCATGAAGACCACTGGCAGATGGGCAAAAGAGTCGGAGACAGTGACCTGAAATGACTAATTGTGAAAAATCACCTATATCTGGTATATGGTGCCATCTCAACGTCCTGGATGACGACTAACGCTTACCACGGATGCACTGGAAATGACAAGACGCTTCGATTGAGCTATGAAACATGCCTTAAAGACCACTGGCAGATGGGCAAAAGAGTCGGAGAAAGTGTCCGAAATCACTAATTGTGCAAGATCGACAATATTTGGTGTGTGGTGCCGTTTCGTCTACCTATGTGTCCACTAAACCTTTTCACGCATTCATATGGGATGAAGGGACGCTTCTTTTGAGCTATATACCATGCCATAAAGACCACTGGCAGATGGGCAAAAGAGTGGGAGACAGTGACCTGAAATGACTAATTGTGAAAAATCACCAATATCTGGTATATGGTGCCATCTCAACGTCCTGGATGACGACTAACGCTTACCACGGATGCACAGGAAATGACAAGACGCTTCGATTGAGCTATGAAACATGCCTTAAAGACCACTGGCAGATGGGCAAAAGAGTCGGAGAAAGTGTCCGAAATCACTAATTGTGCAAGATCGACAATATTTGGTGTGTGGTGCCGTTTCGTCTACCTATGTGTCCACTAAACCTTTTCACGCATTCATATGGGATGAAGGGACGCTTCTTTTGAGCTATATACCATGCCATAAAGACCACTGGCAGATGGGCAAAAGAGTGGGAGACAGTGACCTGAAATGACTAATTGTGAAAAATCATCAATATCTGGTATCTGGTGCCATCTTAACGTCATAGATGACGACTAACGCTTACCACGGATGCACAGGAAATGACAAGACGCTTCGATTGAGCTATGAAACATGCTAGTACGCCCACTGGCAGATGGGCAAAAGAGTGGGAGACAGTGACCTGAAATGACTAATTGTGAAAAATCACCAATATCTGGTATATGGTGTCATCTCAACGTCATAGATGACGACTAACGCTTACCACGGATGCACAGGAAATGACAAGACGCTTCGATTGAGCTATGAAACATGCTAATACGACCACTGGCACATGGGAAACAGAGTCGGAGAAAGTGACCTGAAATGACTAATTGCAAAAAATCGCCTGTTTCTGGTATATGGTGCCATTTCGTCTACCTATGTGTCCACTAAACCTTTTCACGCATTCATAAATGATGAAGGGACGCTTCTTTTGAGCCATATACCATGCCCTTACGATCACTAGAAGATGGGCAAAATAGTCGGAGAAAGTGACCTGAAATCACTAATTGTGCAAAATTGACAATATTTGGTGTGTTGTACCGTTTCGTCTACCTATGTGTCCACTAAACCTTTTCACGCATTCATATGGGATGAAGGGACGCTTCTTTTGAGCTATATACCATGCCTTAAAGACCACTGGCAGATGGGCAAAAGAAAGGGAGAATGTGACCTCATATGACTAATTGTGAAAAATCACCAATATCTGGTATATGGTGCCATCTTAACGTCATAGATGACAACTAACGCTTACCACGGATGCACAGGAAATGACAAGACGCTTCGATTGAGCTATGAAACATGCTACTACGCCCACTGGAAGATGGGCAAGAGAGTGGGAGAAAGTGACCTGATATGACTAATTGTGAAAAATCACCAATATCTGGTATATGGTGCCATCTTAACGTCATAGATGACAACTAACGCTTACCACGGATGCACAGGAAATGACAAGACGCTTCGATTGAGCTATGAAACATGCCATAAAGACCACAGGCAGATGGGCAAAAGAGTCGGAGAAAGTGTCCTGAAATCACTAATTGTGCAATATCGACAATATTTGGTGTGTTGTGCCGTTTCGTCTACCTATGTGTCCACTAAACCTTTTCACGCATTCATATGGGATGAATGGACGCCTCTTTTGAGCTATATACCATATCATGAAGACCACTGGAAGATGGGCAAAATAGTCGGAGACAGTGACCTGAAATGACTAATTGTGAAAAATCACCTATATCTGGTATATGGTGCCATCTCAACGTCCTGGATTACGACTAACGCTTACCACGGATGCACAGGAAATGACAAGACGCTTCGATTGAGGTATGAAACATGCCTTAAAGACCACTGGCAGATGGGCAAAAGAGTCGGAGACAGTGACCTGAAATGACTAATTGTGAAAAATCACCAATATCTGGTATATGGTGCCATCTTAACGTCATAGATGACAACTAACGCTTACCACGGATGCACAGGAAATGACAAGACGCTTCGATTGAGCTATGAAACATGCTACTACGCCCACTGGAAGATGGGCAAAAGAGTGCGAGAAAGTGACCTGATATGACTAATTGTGAAAAATCACCAATATCTGGTATATGGTGCCATCTTAACGTCCTAGATGACGACTAACACTTACCACGGATGCACAGGAAATGACAAGACGCTTCGATTGAGCTATGAAACATGCCATAAAGACCACTGGCAGATGGGCAAAAGAGTCGGAGAAAGTGTCCTGAAATCACTAATTGTGCAAAATCGACAATATTTGGTGTGTTGTGCCGTTTCGTCTACCTACGTGTCCACTAAACCTTTTCACGCATTCATATAGGATAAAGGGACGCTTCTTTTGAGCTATATACCATGCCATGAAGACCACTGGCAGATGGGCAAAAGAGTCGGAGACAGTGACCTGAAATGACTAATTGTGAAAAATCAACTATATCTGGTATATGGTGCCATCTCAACGTCCTGGATGACGACTAACGCTTACCACGGATGCACAGGAAATGACAAGACGCTTCGATTGAGCTATGAAACATGCCTTAAAGACCACTGGCAGATGGGCAAAAGAGTCGGAGAAAGTGTCCGAAATCACTAATTGTGCAAGATCGACAATATTTGGTGTGTGGTGCCGTTTCGTCTACCTATGTGTCCACTAAACCTTTTCACGCATTCATATGGGACGAAGGGACGCTTCTTTTGAGCTATATACCATGCCATAAAGACCACTGGCAGATGGGCAAAAGAGTGGGAGACAGTGACCTGAAATGACTAATTGTGAAAAATCACCAATATCTGGTATCTGGTGCCATCTTAACGTCATAGATGACGACTAACGCTTACCACGGATGCACAGGAAATGACAAGACGCTTCGATTGAGCTATGAAACATGCTAGTACGCCCACTGGCAGATGGGCAAAAGAGTGGGAGCCAGTGACCTGAAATGACTAATTGTGAAAAATCACCAATATCTGGTATATGGTGTCATCTCAACGTCATAGACGACGACTAACGCTTACCACGGATGCACAGGAAATGACAAGACGCTTCGATTGAGCTATGAAACATGCTAATACGACCACTGGCACATGGGAAACAGAGTCGGAGAAAGTGACCTGAAATGACTAATTGCAAAAAATCGCCTGTTTCTGGTATATGGTGCCATTTCGTCTACCTATGTGTCCACTAAACCTTTTCACGCATTCATAAATGATGAAGGGACGCTTCTTTTGAGCCATATACCATGCCCTTACGATCACTAGAAGATGGGCAAATTAGTCGGAGAAAGTGACCTGAAATCACTAATTGTTCAAAATCGACAATATTTGGTGTGTTGTACCGTTTCGTCTACCTATGTGTCCACTAAACCTTTTCACGCATTCATATGGGATGAAGGGACGCTTCTTTTGAGCTATATACCATGCCTTAAAGACCACTGGCAGATGGGCAAAAGAAAATGAGAATGTGACCTGATATGACTAATTGTGAAAAATCACAATCACAAATAACGTCATAGATGACAACTAACGCTTACCACGGATGCACAGGAAATGACAAGACGCTTCGATTGAGCTATGAAACATGCTACTACGCCCACTGGAAGATGGGCAAAAGAGTGGGAGAAAGTGACCTGATATGACTAATTGTGAAAAATCACCAATATCTGGTATATTGTGCCATCTTAACGTCATAGATGACAAATAACGCTTACCACGGATGCACAGGAAATGACAAGACGCTTCGATTGAGCTACGAAACATGCCATAAAGACCACAGGCAGATGGGCAAAAGAGTCGGAGAAAGTGTCCTGAAATCACTAATTGTGCAATATCGACAATATTTGGTGTGTTGTGCCGTTTCGTCTACCTATGTGTCCACTAAACCTTTTCACGCATTCATATGGGATGAAGGGACGCTTCTTTTGAGCTATATACCATGCCATAAATACCACTGGCAGATGGGCAAAAGAGTGGGAGACAGTGACGTGAAATGACTAATTGTGAAAAATCACCAATATCTGGTATATGGTGCCATCTTAACGTCCTAGATGACGACTAACGCTTACCACGGATGCACAGGAAATGACAAGACGCTTCGATTGAGCTATGAAACATGCTACTACGCCCACTGGAAGATGGGCAAAAGAGTGCGAGAAAGTGACCTGATATGACTAATTGTGAAAAATCACCAATATCTGGTATATGGTGCCATCTTAACGTCATAGATGAAAACTAACGCTTACCACGGATGCACAGGAAATGACAAGACGCTTCGATTGAGCTACGAAACATGCCATAAAGACCACAGGCAGATGGGCAAAAGAGTCGGAGAAAGTGTCCTGAAATCACTAATTGTGCAAAATCGACAATATTTGGTGTGTTGTGCCGTTTCGTCTACCTACGTGTCCACTAAACCTTTTCACGCATTCATATAGGATGAAGGGACGCTTCTTTTGAGCTATATACCATGCCATGAAGACCACTGGCAGATGGGCAAAAGAGTCGGAGACAGTGACCTGAAATGACTAATTGTGAAAAATCACCTATATCTGGTATATGGTGCCATCTCAACGTCCTGGATGACGACTAACGCTTACCACGGATGCACAGGAAATGACAAGACGCTTCGATTGAGCTATGAAACATGCCTTAAAGACCACTGGCAGATGGGCAAAAGAGTCGGAGAAAGTGTCCGAAATCACTAATTGTGCAAGATCGACAATATTTGGTGTGTGGTGCCGTTTCGTCTACCTATGTGTCCACTAAACCTTTTCACGCATTCATATGGGATGAAGGGACGCTTCTTTTGAGCTATATACCATGCCATAAAGACCACTGGCAGATGGGCAAAAGAGTGGGAGACAGTGACCTGAAATGACTAGTTGTGAAAAATCACCAATATCTGGTATATGGTGCCATCTCAACGTCCTGGATGACGACTAACGCTTACCACGGATGCACAGGAAATGACAAGACGCTTCGATTGAGCTATGAAACATGCCTTAAAGACCACTGGCAGATGGGCAAAAGAGTCGGAGAAAGTGTCCGAAATCACTAATTGTGCAAGATCGACACTATGTGGTGTGTGGTGCCGTTTCGTCTACCTATGTGTCCACTAAACCTTTTCACGCATTCATATGGGATGAAGGGACGCTTCTTTTGAGCTATATACCATGCCATAAAGACCACTCGCAGATGGGCAAAAGAGTGGGAGACAGTGACCTGAAATGACTAATTGTGAAAAATCACCAATATCTGGTATCTGGTGCCATCCTAACGTCATAGATGACGACTAACGCTTACCACGGATGCACAGGAAATGACA
Organism: Eristalis arbustorum; assembly: GCA_916610145.1. Lineage (NCBI taxonomy): Eukaryota > Metazoa > Arthropoda > Insecta > Diptera > Syrphidae > Eristalis > Eristalis arbustorum. The sequence goes on from OU744316.1 coordinate 72,053,224, forward strand.
AGACGCTTCGATTGAGCTATATACCATGCCATAAAGACCACTGGCAGATGGGCAAAAGAGTGGGAGACAGTGACCTGAAATGACTAATTGTGAAAAAATCACCAATATCTGGTATATGGTGCCATCGTAACGTCATAGATGACAACTAACGCTTACCACGGATGCACAGGAAATGACAAGACGCTTCGATTGAGCTATGAAACATGCCATAAAGACCACAGGCAGATGGGCAAAAGAGTCGGAGAAAGTGTCCTGAAATCACTAATTGTGCAATATCGACAATATTTGGTGTGTTGTGCCGTTTCGTCTACCTATGTGTCCACTAAACCTTTTCACGCATTCATATGGGATGAAGGGACGCTTCTTTTGAGCTATATACCATATCATGAAGACCACTGGCAGATGGGCAAAATAGTCGGAGACAGTGACCTGAAATGACTAATTGTGAAAAATCACCTATATCTGGTATATGGTGCCATCTCAACGTCCTGGATGACGACTAACGCTTACCACGGATGCACAGGAAATGACAAGACGCTTCGATTGAGGTATGAAACATGCCATAAAGACCACTGGCAGATGGGCAAAAGAAAGGGAGAAAGTGACCTGATATGACTAATTGTGAAAAATCACCAATATCTGGTATATGGTGCCATCTTAACGTCATAGATGACAACTAACGCTTACCACGGATGCACAGGTAATGACAAGACGCTTCGATTGAGCTATGAAACATGCTACTACGCCCACTGGCAGATGGGCAAAAGAGTGGGAGAAAGTGACCTGATATGACTAATTGTGAAAAATCACCAATATCTGGTATATGGTACCATCTCAACGTCATAGATGACAACTAACGCTTACCACGGATGCACAGGAAATGACAAGACGCTTCGATTGAGCTATGAAACATGCTACTACGCCCACTGGAAGATGGGCAAAAGAGTGCGAGAAAGTGACCTGATATGACTAATTGTGAAAAATCACCAATATCTGGTATATGGTGCCATCTTAACGTCCTAGATGACGACTAACGCTTACCACGGATGCACAGGAAATGACAAGACGCTTCGATTGAGCTATGAAACATGCCATAAAGACCACAGGCAGATGGGCAAAAGAGTCGGAGAAAGTGTCCTGAAATCACTAATTGTGCAATATCGACAATATTTGGTGTGTTGTGCCGTTTCGTCTACCTATGTGTCCACTAAACCTTTTCACGCATTCATATGGGATGAAGGGACGCTTCTTTTGAGCTATATACCATATCATGAAGACCACTGGCAGATGGGCAAAATAGTCGGAGACAGTGACCTGAAATGACTAATTGTGAAAAATCACCTATATCTGGTATATGGTGCCATCTCAACGTCCTGGATGACGACTAACGCTTACCACGGATGCACAGGAAATGACAAGACGCTTCGATTGAGGTATGAAACATGCCTTAAAGACCACTGGCAGATGGGCAAAAGAGTCGGAGAAAGTGTCCGAAATCACTAATTGTGCAAGATCGACAATATTTGGTGTGTGGTGCCGTTTCGTCTACCTATGTGTCCACTAAACCTTTTCACGCATTCATATGGGATGAAGGGACGCTTCTTTGAGCTATATACCATGCCATAAAGACCACCTGCAGATGGGCAAAAGAGTGGGAGACAGTGACCTGAAATGACTAATTGTGAAAAATCACCAATATCTGGTATATGGTGCCATCTTAACGTCCTAGATGACGACTAACGCTTACCACGGATGCACAGGAAATGACAAGACGCTTCGATTGAGCTATGAAACATGCTACTACGCCCACTGGGAGATGGGCAAAAGAGTGGGAGAAAGTGACCTGATATGACTAATTGTGAAAAATCACCAATATCTCGTACATGTTGCCATCTCAACGTCATAGATGACAACTAACGCTTACCACGGATGCACAGGAAACGACAAGACGCTTCGATTGAGCTATGAAACATGCTTATACGACCACTGGCACATGGGAAACAGAGTCGGAGAAAGTGACCTGAAATGACTAATTGCAAAAAATCGCCTGTTTCTGGTATATGGTGCCATTTCGCCTACCTATGTGTCCACTAAACCTTTTCACGCATTCATAAATGATGAAGGGACGCTTCTTTTGAGCCATATACCATGCCGTTACGACCACTAGAAGATGGGGAAAAAGAGTCGGAGAAAGTGACCTGTAATGTCTGAAATCACTAATTGTGCAAAATTGACAATATTTGGTGTGTTGTGCCGTTTCGTCTACCTATGTGTCCACTTAACCTTTTCACGCATTCATATGGGATGAAGGGACGCTTCTTTTGAGCTATATACCATGCCATAAAGACCACTGGCAGATGGGCAAAAGAAAGGAAGAAAGTGACCTGATATGACTAATTGTGAAAAATCACCAATATCTGGTATATGGTGCCATCTTAACGTCATAGATGACAACTAACGCTTACCACGGATGCACAGGTAATGACAAGACGCTTCGATTGAGCTATGAAACATGCTACTACGCCCACTGGCAGATGGGCAAAAGAGTGGGAGAAAGTGACCTGATATGACTAATTGTGAAAAATCACCAATATCTGGTATATGGTGCCATCTCAACGTCATAGATGACAACTAACGCTTACCACGGATGCACAGGAAATGACAAGACGCTTCGATTGAGCTATGAAACATGCTACTACGCCCACTGGAAGATGGGCAAAAGAGTGCGAGAAAGTGACCTGATATGACTAATTGTGAAAAATCACCAATATCTGGTATATGGTGCCATCTTAACGTCCTAGATGACGACTAACGCTTACCACGGATGCACAGGAAATGACAAGACGCTTCGATTGAGCTATGAAACATGCCATAAGGACCACTGGCAGATGGGCAAAAGAGTCGGAGAAAGTGTCCTGAAATCACTAATTGTGCAAAATCGACAATATTTGGTGTGTTGTGCCGTTTCGTCTACCTATGTGTCCACTAAACCTTTTCACGCATTCATATGGGATGAAGGGACGCTTCTTTTGAGTTATATACCATGCCATGAAGACCACTGGCAGATGGGCAAAAGAGTGGGAGACAGTGACCTGAATTGACTAATTGTGAAAAATCACCAATATCTGGTATATGGTGCCATCTCAACGGCCTGGATGACGACTAACGCTTACCACGGATGCACAGGAAATGACAAGACGCTTCGATTGAGCTATGAAACATGCCTTAAAGACCACTGGCAGATGGGCAAAAGAGTCGGAGAAAGTGTCCGAAATCACTAATTGTGCAAGATCGACACAATTTGGTGTGTGGTGCCGTTTCGTCTACCTATGTGTCCACTAAACCTTTTCACGCATTCATATGGGATGAAGGGACGCTTCTTTTGAGCTATATACCATGCCATAAAGACCACTGGCAGATGGGCAAAAGAAAGGGAGAAAGTGACCTGATATGACTAATTGTGAAAAATCACCAATATCTGGTATATGGTGCCAACTTAACGTCATAGATGACAACTAACGCTTACCACGGATGCGCAGGAAATGACAAGACGCTTCGATTGAGCTATGAAACATGCTACTACGCCCACTGGAAGATGGGCAAAAGAGTGGGAAAAAGTGACCTGATATGACTAATTGTGAAAAATCACCAATATCTGGTATATGGTGCCATCTTAACGTCATAGATGACAACTAACGCTTACCACGGATGCACAGGAAATGACAAGACGCTTCGATTGAGCTATGAAACATGCCATAAAGACCACTGGCAGATGGGCAAAAGAGTCGGAGAAAGTGTCCTGAAATCACTAATTGTGCAAAATCGACAATATTTGGTGTGTTGTGCCGTTTCGTCTACCTATGTGTCCACTAAACCTTTTCACGCATTCATATGGGATGAAGGGACGCTTCTTTGAGCTATATACCATGCCATAAAGACCACTGGCAGATGGGCAAAAGAGTGGGAGACAGTGACCTGAAATGACTAATTGTGAAAAATCACCTATATCTGGTATATGGTGCCATCTCAACGTCCTGGATGACGACTAACGCTTACCACGGATGCACAGGAAATGACAAGACGCTTCGATTGAGCTATGAAACATGGCTTAAAGACCACTGGCAGATGGGCAAAAGAGTCGGAGAAAGTGTCCGAAATCACTAATTGTGCAAGATCGACAATATTTGGTGTGTGGTTCCGTTTCGTCTACCTATGTGTCCACTAAACCTTTTCACGCATTCATATGGGATGAAGGGACGCTTCTTTTGAGCTATATACCATGCCATAAAGACCACTGGCAGATGGGCAAAGGAAAGGGAGAAAGTGACCTAATATGACTAATTGTGAAAAATCACCAATATCTGGTTTTTGGTGCCATCTTAACGTTATAGATGACAACTACAACAACAACAGGAAATGACAAGACGCTTCGATTGAGCTATGAAACATGCTACTACGCCCACTGGAAGATGGGCAAAAGAGTGGGAGAAAGTG